>JAJHZJ010000244.1:9345308-9945308 GCA_023548195.1 Bettongia penicillata ogilbyi | reverse complement strand
AGTTCTTGGGTACCAATCCAAGGATGGATAGCATGGTAGGTGTTCTTGAACAAACCTGTTAAGATAGACTCATGACCAAACTGACCATAAAGGAAAGTTGCTGGGTTTTCAACAACCATCTACTAAATTGTAGATGGGCTATGATCTGTATCAGTGAAGGGAGTTCTACTTATGATCAGCCCCTCTCACTCAAATCAAAGCAAACTACAACTCATGTCATCATTTCCCTGATGTCATGGTCCTCTTCAAAAACAGAAGGACAAACACAGCAACAACGACCTACTTATGATACCACACATCTCTTGCAATCTGATTTTGTAAATTGACTTACGAATGAAGTGTTAGAGAATAGCCATGGGTGTTCAAAGAGAGGGCTCACCTGGTCCACCCTCTCTGCATGCCTTTGAGTAGAGCTCATTATTTTAAAGCAAGCTATGGTTGACTCCTTTTTGAACAAGGGAAGAATCCTCTAATAAAATTAATAATCTCCCTCCTTTCTCCTAATTTATCTTTCTTGATAAATATGTACTTCCAGATATTAGATTTGTTTAAATTGGGGCACACCTGGGTATATTAATAGCTTATTTTTGTCACTAAACAGCACTTTACAATTTACAAAGTCACTTTTACATTTATCATCTTGTTCCCTAGAGTCTGGTCTCACAAACCCCGTGAAGTAGGTCATGCAGGTAATACTCTCATTTTATAGGTGAGGAAATGAGGAACAGGGGAAGTCAAAATAATAAATCACAGTCATATGGGATTTTTAAAATTTGCAAAACTCATTCTTCATGACTCTACAAGATATGTAGTACAAATATTTTCACCCACATTTCAGAGATAGGGAAAACAAAGCTCTGAGAACATAAATGATTTGCTTTATGTCACACAGCTAGCAATCTGCCCAATATGACTTCGGTTATTTTGCAAAGTTAAAACGTAGGCTTAGGTTTAAGGTAGTCTTGGATTCAGGAACACCTGAGTTTTTCCTCTGACAGATAACAGCTGTGTCATTCTGGAGGGGTCACACAACAGATCTCACACTGCCAGAGGCAACTTTCTGTATATGAGCTACATGGAATCATGATTGGTTTAGAGAGAGAAGGGACCTCAGAGAGTATTTAGTCCAGCCCTCTCATTTATAAAGAAACAAAGATGTTAAGTGAATTATCAAGGTCACACAGGTACTCATTTTTAGACCCGGAGTCCTATGTTCTTTCAACTATAACATGATGCCTCCCCCTCATTAAGTCACAAGTTAGTTCATATTACACAATACTGCATAGCTTCTGTGAAGGACATTTAACAAAGGTAGTGGGCAGTAAGCCCTCCTTCCCCTTTTGTCTCCTTGTGACAAGATGTGAATTTCCTAGACAAGGAGAAAATCATCCTTGTCCTCTGTCCTAATTAACCTCACTGTCTTTGTTATGGCAATTACTCAAGTTCATAGCCTAATTCACATAGGTGACCCACACCCCTGACTTTAAAAGAGAGGTCCCATGTTGTAGTCATTTCTAGAGCAGGGAAAAGGGGGAAGGAACTAAAAAAGGAAAAAAAGAAATTTACATGATAACTATTGTATATTTAAAAGGAAAAGCAAGTTGTACATAATAGAGTTGCAGTTTCATGTGCAATCTTTTTTTATTATACTGTGTTATGGAAATGCTTTATTCAATAAATTTTAAAAAAAGAAAAGACAAAAATAAAGAGGTCACAGGATCACACAAAAGACAAATCTGGTTCTCTGGAAAGAGGCTTGCAATAGTTGTAGGTACCTAATAAACATTTATTAAGGACCTACTATGTGTTAAACACTGTGCTCATTTACTATATTTAGCAAAATAAATAAAAATATAATAGGACATGGATAATATTAATTTGTGGTTTTCTAAGTCAAGGTGTAGCCCTAGGATCCTTATGTATAACCTAGTAGGCAGTTTCTACTTGAGTTTGACACCACTACCTTAGAACTTTCTTTGTATCTATGTAGTCTTTAAAAAAGAGAAGACCACTGTCAGATGGAGATGAAGAGGGATAGCGAGAGGGGATAGAGAGGAAACTGGCTTAGACCTGGAAAGAGGTCCAGGAGGCATGCCATCTCCAAAAAAAAAAAAAGATGGCACAGAAGTGAAGGATCCACAACATGGAAGGGCAACCAAGACTTACTGCTTTGCCGATTCTGTGAGTCATATTAAGTCTATGGTTACTAAGGGAACGAGGGACTCACTGAGAAAAGAGATGATTGACTCCACCTGTGGGGATAGTGGAGATCCTTAACACTAGAATGGATTAAGTGAAGTGATATTTGTAAAGTGCCTGACACATGATAGGGGCTATATAAATGCCAGTTCTTGTTGTTTTTTTATTTTTTAACTATAAGCTAAAACAGGGGTCAGGAATCTGCAACCTTGAGGTTTCTAGGTCCATTGACTGAATCCAACTTTGCAGTACAAACCTCCTTAATAAAAGGATTCATTCTGTAAAACTTGGATTCAGTCAAAAGGCCTCACAGGAAGACCTAGAAGAGCACATGTGACCCTCTAGGTCCTCAAGTACAGCTCTGTGACTGAATCCAACTTAACAGTACAAATCCCCAAAGGATTCACTCTGTCAAATTTGTACTCAGTCAAAAAGCCACAGCCAAACATCTAGAAGACCACATGTGACCTTGAGGCTACAGGTTCCTCCCCACTGAAAGTGACTCTATGGGCCCTTGAGAGAGGGGTAACCCACTAGAGACAAGAATTGTTGTTGTTTGAAGTTCTTTGTTTTCTGTTGGGTTAAATGAAAGCTACCCTGTATTCTACATTGTGTCAGCCTGAGTGCTTGCATTAGAACTCAAGACTCTTGGGGAATGATATAAACCAAATTCTAATGTTCTCAAGGGAGGTTCATGGGTGATAGTATGAACATCAACTTATTGTGTCAATAAATTATGCCTCAATGAATATGACACAATCAAAAGACTTGGCAGATATTTTTAACATGAATCTGAATCTTTTGTGTCAATGGGAAAAGAAATGGAATGGGCAAAGGTAATATTCAAGTTGTACAAATGCTAGATTTTAGAAAAATAATTGTCAAATTATTTTTTTGAAGATAATTCACCTCTATTTTGGGATCTAAAAATTACACCTGAACTCAGACTGGTTTTAATGGTCAAACCTCTGAAAAAAAAGGAGGCAAGGATTCCTTGGGTTATGTTTATCATCTAGTTATGAGGGAGGATGGAGAAGAATCGCTGTCTTATAAGCTAATGAATACACTAAAAATTTTTCCAGAAAAATTTTTGGCATGACACCAGGGGAAAACGGCTTCTGTCTGTTTGGGAAGTTAGCAAGTTTGGTCTGCTCAAAGCCACAGGAGCCTGAAGTCAGGCTTTGAAAGGATATTAGATGTTTGATCTTGGAGAGTTTCCCATCAAGGACTAAGATTTTACATGCCTATCTGCCTCCCATTAGAGAGTAGATATCTTCCTAAAATTAGGAACTACAGAAACTGCTTTTAAAAAGAGTTAATTTTAATATTTATAGTAACACTTTTGTGAAAACAAGAAACTAGAAACAAATTGAGGTAGTTATCAATCATGGAATGGTTAAACAAATTGCGATGTGTGAATGTGGTATAATATTATGGTGCTAGAAAAAAAACAAAGAAACTTGGGAAGATTTGTATGAACTAATGCAGAGTAAGGTAAGCAGTGCTAAAAGAACAATATATGGTGACCACAAGAACATAAAAGAAAGTACTAAAATCAGAACTCATATAAATGCATTATATATGTGTGTGTGCATGTTTATGCATACTCACATACATATGTTGTTCAGTTCTTTCAGTTGTGTCTGACTCTTCATAGTGACCCTATGTAATGCTAATGAGATTAAAGATCTTCCCTATCCATTAATGGGCCTGCCCATTAAGGAGAGTTTGATTAGGGGAAATTTGTAGGAAGACCTACATCTTTTGTTAATGAGGCACTGGTTTTCCTGTGTTGTGATACCCTCTGTCTCTGAAAAATGTATAAATATTCTGAGGTGAGGTTTTGCTTTGGGGTTTACTTGTTGGAAGTGTTTGTTTGGCAGGACAAGACTCTGGGCAGCTGCTAAGGAGCCCCTCCGGCTTTGACAACCCAGATGTTGGTGCTTCTTTCTCTGGTAGCTATGTATGTATGGTCAGACAGTTATCAATCAGTCTGTTGATCTGTCAGACAGTTGGAAGCCCTGTCTGTTGATTTCGATTTCTCTGTATTTTCTCTAAATTTCAGGGTGCTGACTTTTTCCCCTGAACTAAGTGAATGACACATGTGCTTGATAAAAGTGATTGTTGACCCCTCAAAAGTTGCTTTCCTTTTAGAACCTGTGATAGCAGGCCTTCCTGTGTATGTTGGGGTGCTTGTTTTTATACTCTATTTGGCATTTTCATGGCAAAGATACTGGAATGATTTGCTATTTCCTTCTCCAGCTCATTTTATAGGTGTCTACTGAGGCAAACAGAATTAAATGACTTCTCCAGGGTCACACTGCTAGTAGGTATCACCTTTGAACTCAGGTGCTGCTGACTATTGGCCTGGCACTCTATACACTGTGCCACCTAGTCGATTCACATAGACACACGAATGTATGTATGTATGTGTATATGTATATATGTGTGTATAGACACACATACACATTTACATTTGGAATCTCAGTTCCAGAAAATGATGATGGATTACAGGTATAGAATGAGGCATAATGTATTGACACAATAAGTTGTTTTGTTATTTAGCTTTATTTCTTAGTTAAAAGATTGGGTTCTAATAGGGAGGGGGGTGTTCAGCTTTAGGAAATGATTTAAAAATACACAGTCTATTAGATTGTGAACTTCTTGAGAACAGGGACTGTTTTTTGCCTTTTTTTGGTATTCCCAGCCCTTAGCATTTGCTTAGAAGATAGCAGATGCTACATAAATATTTGCTAACTAAAAAAGATGGCCAAAATATAAAAAATCTATTTTTAAAGTCAGTGGTTAGAACCCCTCCTCATTTTCCTTCCCTTTCTTCTTCCACATTTCCATCTGAAATATCATTCTACTGTTCTTTCATTTGCAAATAAGTACGGGATGTATTCTTCTCTGGAATGCATTATTTATTATTCAATACATAATGTGTCCCAGTCTAACAGCCTGCCAGTGTATGTGCATGAATTAAAATACAAGAGTGGCTGTATGATCAAAGAAGTCATTCAGGAATTCAATCTGTGGGGGCCGAGGGAAATATTCCCCAGGTGGGCCATGGTTTGATCTGGTACTGAGTTGTAAGGGCCAAGACAGTTTGCAAAAGGTAGGATCCATAGAAGGTAGGGAGCCTCCACTTTGAACTTGAAGGGATGAAAATCTAGAGGGTCCACAGATTTCTAGTGTTTCATGAGTCTAGTCTCTCTCTGGAACAGCCACTCCCAGGGTCAGTTAGAAACTGCTGGATTCTCTAATAGTCAGGGTCAGGACGACAGGTTAGCCTCTGTCTCAGTATTGATCCGGCCTCCCTTGCCAACTTCACAACTTTGTGATTGCTACCTTGTCAAAAGAGGAAACTTCGAGGCAAAATGGTATCAATTAAAGTCCTCCTAAATTCCTACTCCTAAGTGGTTTCAGGTTTTCAGAGCTTGTCGGTAGAAATTAGAGGAGTGATTTAAGTGGGGGAGGGAGGCAGGGAAGCTTCTCCACAGGTGAGCCAGGCCCTGAAAAGAATAGTTCTCAATCTCCACTGAAGGCTGCCATTTCCATGGAAACAGATTTACTCAAAGAAAAGAAGCCAGCTAACATTACTATAACATATCTCTCATTTTGCTGACCTGAATTTTGGTTCGACTCTCTCGGACCTGAAAATGGCAACCAGCAAGCTCCCAGTTTAGCCATTTGAGCTGCTGACTGTTTGTGAAGAAGCCATCACTTTTGTTGGAAAAAATAGGAGAATCCATTGTTCTTTTCCTATATTTGTGTGTTGATGGTGTGGTGCTATGTGAGCAGGGTCCTCACACCCTCTAATTTGTCACATCCTCCCACCCATCCCCCCTCCAAGTAAAGCCCTCTTTGGCTGGACGGCTTCTCCAGCCATTCCTTTGGCCCCCCCTTCTCAGAGGGTTTTCCTCTTGAATGAAGTCTGGGAAGGAGGGATTGAAAATAGCCCAGCTGGTCCCAGCTTTCACCTTACCACCCTCCTCTCCTCCCCAAACCATTACCAGACTCATTGCCAGGAGGAATCCAACTATACATTTTCTCTCTTAGCTAAGAAGTAGAATAAACAAATAAGTAATTCCCTTTTATTTTTCTCTCTAATCCTCCAGCCATCAAATCCCTGGGAAAAAAATTACCACGGTTTTAAATTCATCTCATTCTCCTGCCAGGTACACCTCAATGGAGTCTCTCCCATTGCATTTGAATAATGACATATTGATGAGCCATGCAAGTTAGTTCCACTTACCACCATCACTGACTTAAGAGGCAAAAAACCCAAACACAATAGTAAACAAACGTTTAAAAATTATACATTGTTGCTGCTCAGTCTTTTCAGTCCCATCTGATACTTTGTGACCTCCTTTGAGGTTTTCTTGGCAAAGATACAGGAGTGGTTTGCATTTTCTTCTCCAGCTTGTTTTATGGATGAGGAAAATGAGTCACAAAGGGTTAAGTGACTTGCCCAGGGTCACACAGCTAGTAAGAGTCTGAGACCAGAATTGAACTCAGGAAGAGAAGGCTCCCCTGACACGTGCCTCTATACCTCCATGCAGAAGAATAAGGGAGACAAAAGGAAGGAAAATGATAAAAGGAGTTGGAGTGGGGATTTGTAACACAGAATCTATCTTAACATGCTTCATGCATGATCTGCTCACACCACTCCTGTCTTAGGGTCTGGAGTTTGATCTCATGCTGCTGCCCCTGACTCCAACTTTCACAGACTCCATTGATTTCTAGACCCTGTTGTCCTTGTCCTGATTCAGGCGTTCCTCAGTTGTTCCTTAGTTTCTAAGTTGTTACTTAGTTTTGTGTGTGTGTGTGTGTGTGTGTGTGTGTGTGTGTTCATCCTTCATTGCCAAAGAAGACCATGCTATCAGAGAAATAATGACATGACTTGCACTTGACTTTGTTTTGAGTGAGGGAGGGCTGTGCAGGTCACCAGCCTTACTTCTCCTCCAGAGCCATCTGAATCCAGTGACCAGATATTCATCAGGATGACTGGAGATGACCCAGGATGAGGCAATTGGGGTTAAGTGACTTGCCCAAGGTCACACAGCTAGTGAGTATCAAGTGTCTGAGGTGAGGTTTGAATTCAGATCCTCCTGACTCCTGCACTGATGCTCCATCCACTGCACCGCCTAGCTGCCCTTGTTCACCCTTGCCCCCAGTCCCTTAATATGCGAGGGTCTAGTTTGTCAATCAAAGTCCAACTCAATCCATCACAGGGGGAGGGAAAAATTCCCTAGGGGATAGAGTAGGGATATACTGAAGTTATTTCTGCCAGAAATCAGTAGGCATCCATCTCTAAGAACCTGATTTTCTTGGCAATGCCAAGATACTGCTGCATTTATTTTTTTAAAAGAGAATTGTAAAATAAGACTAGACATACTTTTTAAAAAGAGTCATACATTTGACATTTATTTTATGGATAATGAAAACTAAAAAAAACCACAAAGAGATTCTGATTTTTCAGTGATTCATCTTAAGCATTCATTGGCGTTGGTGCACTGAAGAGTGACGGAAGTCCAGAGTTCAAATTCCACCTCTGCCACTTACAACCTGGGTGTCCTCCAGAAAAGTAATTTAATTTCCCTGGGCAGGAGATGATTTCTGAATTACCTTCTAGCTTCTGTATCCATGTGGACCTTGATCACAGTCACTTGGGCCCCCTGGGTCTTACCTTCTTCATGTGGAAAATGAAGGAATTGGACTAGAAGGTGTCTAAGGTCTTTTTTTGGCGTTAGTGCAAGGGTTCTTACACTGGCCCTCTGCTGCCTCCAGTGAGAAACGACCCTATGGCCTGGGCCGCCTGTGGGCAGGGTCATGACTACAACTCCCATTGTGTCTGCACCTGCTGCTTCATCACGTGCCTGTCACCACAGGACTTTGAGGTATAATATTGAAATGGTATGGGTGATGTCTTTTGATTTATGCATAAACTGGGTTTAAGTGAGAAAGAGTTGCACGAAGTCATCAGCCTCACTCTCTCCTCCAGAGTCATCAGAGGCCAGGGGCAGGACAGAGTCAAGATACCTGGTGATAACTCAGGCTGCAGTGGATGACCTTGGCATTTTCGGCATCTAACCAAGCTCTAAGTGCTCCACATCGTCTGCTTCATCTGCCTTGATGGCCATTGGAACAAATTGTTCTCATTCACCCATTCCACCAGATGAAATCTTCACATGCTTGTGGTAGACACCCCATTAACTCACCAATGGGTTTGAGAACCCTTGGTTACTCTCAACCTGGTTTGGCCCATCTGCCGAAACAGTCCACCAGAGTGTGGCTGCTGCACATGCTGCAGCTTCCTGGAGCCACAGGTGAGAGCCAGGAGGAACAGGTGGATACCAAAGGTGGAAAGAGCCCTGAGAAGGGCTCGGCAGTCATCGCACCAAAGGTACTGGTCCTCCCTGAACACACCCTGCTGCTCCATCAGCCATACGTGGAAATATTGATTACAACAAATAGAGAAGTTGAATTCTGTGGTTAAGTTTACTTACCTTGGTAGTGTTCTTTCTAGGGATGTACATGCTGACAATGAGGTTGATGCACTCATTGCCATAACTAACTCAGTGTTTGGGAGGTTCTGAAGAAAAGTTTGGGAGTAAAGAGGTATTAGACTGACTACCAAACTGAAGGTCTACAGAGCCACTGTGCTGACTTCATTGTTTTATTCTTGTGAAACATGGACAGTCCACCAGCGCCATGCCAGGAAACTGAATCACTTCCATTTGAACTGTCTTAGGAAGATTCTGAGGATCACCTGGCAGGATAAGGTATCAGATACTGAAGTCCTTGTTCGAGCTGAACTGCCAAGTATTCAAATTATGCTTCAGAGTGAGTTCTGATAGACTGGGCCCATTGGTTGAATGCAAAAGGTATGCTTGCCAAAGACACTATTTTATGGAGAACTTGCATGGGGCAGGTGATCACATGGTGGCCAGAAGAAATGATACAAGGACACGCTCAAGGTCTCTCTCAAGAACTTTGGATTTGACTGTACAACATTGGACACACAGGCACAAGACCACTCAGCATAGCATGCCCACATCAGAAAGGGTGCTGTACTCTTTGAGCAAAGCAGAATTGAGACAGCATAAAGTAAATGCAGGATGTGCAAATTTGGGATATCCACCCCAAATATTCACATGGACTATCTGTGCCCAACCTGTGGTATAGCATTCCAAGCTTGTATTGGTCTGATCAGCCACAGTCGGACACACTGAAATTTCACTTTATCATGGTGATGTCATTTTGGTTGTCTTTGAAGATGAAGGACAACAACCCACCAACCAACCAACCAACCAACCAACCAATAACCTTGTGCTGTAGTCTTTACAGTGGGTTCCATGAACTTGGATGGGGAAAAAAATTACATCTTTATTTTTACTAACCTCTAACTGAAATTTAGCATTTCTTTCAATTATGAATTTGTTTTTAAAAGCAGCATTGTTCTGAGAACAGGTCCATGGGCTTCACTGGACAGCAGCAGGGGTCTATGGCACACAAAACAAAAAAAGGTTAACAGTGCCTTCCCTAGATCAATAAATACTACGCAAAGCAGAGCGGGAGAAAAGCATTGATTATTTTTTCCCTAGGCAAGATTTGAAAATTGTATCCCCTATATTATATGCTACTAGAGGCTTTGAATCTTCTCTATAACAAATGGAACATGACATCACAAGATAAACCCTTTCCCATTACAGACTGAAATTTTCAGACATTGAACATGTGTATATTTATAAAAGTAATTTTTAAAAAAAGATTTTTTCCATTCCTTGACTGTTGTAGTCTATCCTGGCCTACCCCTAATCCTGGCTCTTGTGAAATGCCAAAGGAGATACGAAGAAGAATAAATGGTCCCCTCCCTCAAGGAATTTATAAGCCAGTAGAGGAGATAAGACAGGGGCATAAATTGCAATAATGCGAGCCATATAGTTATGAATGTGTCACTGTTGCCTAATAGGCCTGATAAGCTGGAGTGAATTCCAAGCAGCTATAATTCTTTTGAGAATCTCATCCAGAAAACATTTCAACATCATCAAACAATTCCTCATAGAATAGTGTTTACTTGTTATTAGACAATCTAACCATGTATACCCTGTAAGGACTTGTACTGGATTTGGATTGACTCCGAGTAAGTTCTCTCTCTCTCTTTCTCTGTCTCTCTCTGTCTCTCTCTCTCTCTTTCTCTCTCTCTCCGTCTCTGTCTCTCTGTCTCTCTCCGTCTCTCTCTCTCTGTCTCTGTCTCTCTCCCTCTCTGTCTCTCCGTCTCTCTCTGTCTCTCTGTCTCTGTCTCTCCCTCTCTGTCTCTCTGTCTCTGTCTCTCTCTCTCTCTCTGTCTCTCTCTGTCTCTGTCTCTCTCTCTCTCTTACACACACCCACACGAAATATCTCCCTCCTTCTTCCTCTCCGTTTCTTCCCTTCCCCTTCCCCTCTGTCTCTCTGTGTCTCTGTTTGGCTCTCTCTCTATCTGCCTCTGTCATTCTTTCACCCCCTAACCTCTCTATCTCTGGTCTCCACCCCTTCCCCACCTCTCTTCCCCTTCCTCTTGGGTTTCAGTTTATCTAGCCAGACCTTTCTTACTTGTTCTAATATGTTGTAAGTTTCACTCCTTCTTGATAGATAAATTCTCCCATTAAATTTTCCTTTAAACTAAAAACAAAAATAACCAAATCGAAATGCACAGAGAAGGGGAGAGAGAGAGAGAGAGAGAGAGAGAGAGACAGAGAGAGAGAGAGACAGAGAGAGAGAGACAGAGAGAGAGACAGAGAGAGAGAGAGAGAGAGAGAGAGAGAGAGAGAGAGAGAGAGAGAGAGACAGAGAGACAGAGAGAGAGAGAGACAGAGACAGAGAGAAAACCAATACATTTCAGAACTAAATACTTCCAGCTGAAATATATTGTCTCTTTTCCCTAACAAGACCCACTATACTCAAATGGAGCGATCAAAGATTCTTTCTCTACGAGGAACACAGCTATAAACAGTCTTTTTTCTTTTCCTTTTCTTTCCTTTTTAGTTCTTCACCAAGAAAAGTGCCTACATTTCTTGACTGCTAAGCACTGACTTTGAAATGAGAATTGGGCAGACAAGAATCTCTTTTGGAGCCCACTTCAGAGAAGGCAAAGAAATCTGTATTCATAGGACAAACAAATACATTGAGGAGGGAGTGGGTGGCAAAAGCAGAAGGGAGGAGGAAAACATTTCACTTCCCTCTTGCTTTTACTCAATTTGTGACCCAGTGGTCAGTCAGCAACAGTTTCAGGCCAGTTACTGGCTGACCTGTTGCTGACCAAGAGTTAAGGCAGCCAATGACAGGAGATAAAGGATCGCTGGTGGCCTTGATCTTCACTTTGACACAAAATGAAGGTCTCAGGCGGTAGTCTGAGAATTAGATAGTACTAACTTGCAGTAACAGAAATACCAGCACATCAATTGAGATAGATAAAAGGATGGATATATACATCAAAATATTTATTAAACATTTACTATGAGCTAGGCATTGTGTTAAGTTCTGGAAATACTAACACAGGCAAGTCTCTACCCTGAAAGAATTTAGATTCTATATGAGGAAGATAACACATATGGAACTGGAAACCCAGGAGCGGGAAGAAGTAAGGTTAAGGGTGCAAAGCTTAATTTGTACTTGAATGACCAAATTCTGCAAAAGAGTATTGAAGGCTATTCTTTTGTGGATTTTTAACTAACATGAACATTTTGATCTATCGTTCCCTGATGGCTACATATTAGTTGCATGTCCTCCCCTCCCCCTCACCATTCATTTTCCATTTGAGCCAAATGGGCTTACCTGCTGTTCTCCATGAACATCTTATCTCCTGCCTCCATACCTTTGCAAAGGCTGTCCCCCATGCCAGGAACCCTTTTTCTTGGAATCAAGCTTGCTTCAAAGTCCAACTCCAAGACCATATAGAGGTTTTTCCTAATTCTCCTTGTTAGTTGCCCATTCGTCCCCCAAAGACTAAGTATTTAGATTGTATATATTTTTTACTTATCTATGCATGTGTTGTTTTCTCCCAGTAGAATGTGATTTCCAGAATGTGAAGGCAAAAATTTTGTTTTTTCTGTTGTTTTTTTTTTTTTTTGCCTTGTACCCCTGATGTCCAGTATAGTACCTGGCACATTTCAGGCACTAAATTATAGATTCTTGGAATTGGACCCAATTTTTCTTTCTTCCTAAATCTCTTAGTGTTGACATATTCCACTTCCTGGTCTTAGAGTCATTTTGGTTAGGTAGAGGATGCTATTGCTTACTCGAAGGTTTCCTGCCCCAAATTGTCATCCCCAAGTACTGTTTTTTTTTCCATAGTATTATGGGAGAAATGTCTCCTTTCTGAGTTCATGCTGCAGAAACTGATCAATTTTAATGCAGAAATTATAAAAATAAGAAAAAAGCCCTCGGTTTTATTATTATGGTTAAGCATAGGTTAAAATCTCAGATAAAAAAATCTCAATGAAGATTAGAATTCTAACAAGGTCTCATAGATAAAGTTGTGTCAGAATGAAAAGGAAATAATTCTTTTACGTACTTATTGCTATCTTGTATGTTCCTCAGGCCATAAAAATGAAAGAAAAGACGGATTCATAACCCCATGATTCCTTTGATGTCATAAAAGCTGAATTTAGCTAAACATAATCATAATCCCATGTATCAACAAGCCTAGTTAAAACAGACTCTTCAGGTAAACTAAATCAAATACATTTAGAAGATTCATAAATAGGCTGATTGAGAGGGAAAATTTATATGTCACCAAGGACTCGAAATAGTTGAAATTTTTCCTCTGGCTTCTTATCTAAGGAATATTTAAAGCTTTAAGTAAATTTTCACATCCCGTGAGACAGGTTTTGATCAGGTAAAGTTAATATTAACAAGAGATGGTAGGCTTTTAGTGAACTAAAAGTTGTAAGAAGAATGGTCTTAAGCCACAAATGATAAAAATTAATAAAGGAAATAAATTCTCATTACAACAATAAAGTCCCTTGTTAAGATGCAGTTGTTATTGTGAGAGGCAGCATATAATACCATTATCTATCACTATCCCTCATATAGAATTAGTTTATTACATTTGTAAGTCACCTAGCAGGATCCTGACAAAATGAAACAAAATATTGAGAGAAATTATTATTTTCTATTATCTTAATAACCTATGATTAAATTAGGATTAAGTTTTTTCTCTCTTTTTCCTCATTCAGGGACCAGCTGCTGTAGACCAGTCAGTCAGTCTCTGAAGGACATTGCTGATAGATGAGATTGTCCAAATCCTCTAGGAACATGCTTGTAGATCTTGGGTAGGATCTCATCCAGCTAGAAGACCTTATTCCTGTTTAGAGTGTAAGCAATCTAATTTAGATGAATTCCAGTCCTAAAGTATTAAGCTTACACCCTTGCGCCCCTTCTTTAGAGTTTAGGATGACCAAGCTTATTCTGCCCAGAATGGTCTGGGTAGAAATGCATTCCTTTGTCAAGATTATTAGAGGCAATTGAATCTCATGATCAAGCCATCTTCTCAGTAGGAGGAGTTGAAGACTTTCAGCTTACTTCTTCATTTGAAAGTCTACCCCCTTATTAAACTGTTCACGAATAAGGGTTGATTTGCACCTGTCAGAGGCACCCCCTTTTCCAAAGATATTTAAGCATTCAGCAATCTCCATGGATTTGTCTTTGGTTATGGAGAGAAACCACTGACCATCAATTTATTGATTAGCAGCTTGTGTAATTAACAAATTGATTATTAATTACCCACAAGCTATGTCTTTCCAGCTTTTCATTTGTTTCAGTGTGTAACAGGTAAATGTCGATGAATGAAAGGCTCTAAAGTAGGAGTTCTCAATCTTTTTTATGTTATGGACCCCTTTCTCAGTCTGTTGAAACCTATGGACTTCTCCTAAGAATTATGTTTGGCTTTATTATGCATAAAGTAAATAGGCTAAGAAAGGCAATGAATTATATTAAAATATAGTTATCAATTTAAAACAAAATGTTTATGGGCCTCAGGTTAAGAATTCCTGGACTCTAAGGGTTCTGGGAAAGGGCTCTATAATTCCAAGAGAACTTAAAGGCATTGGACTGGGGAGGTGGGAGAGTTCTAAAATAGAGGATAAAGGGTCAGTAGAAAAGAGGGAGGAAGAGCTCTAACGGGGAAGAGGGGAAGGGATCCAAGGACAAATCTCAAAATCAGAATCAAAGTTTTGCTCAGGGCTGGGCTTGGGTGGGCTATTAAGGGTGCCAGAAAATAGAAGCTTTTGCCCTCACACGCTTGTGCTTTTCACATGCCAAACTCGAACTCTGTCAGGTTTTTCTTCTGGGTGTTCAGTATGACCTCAGGGCTCAGTTTCTGCCTGTTAATCTAATATCCATAATAAAAATCCAGTGGGACCATGCACTGCGGGTAAGCTGAAGCTGCCCTTTCTTCTTTTGTTAGCTTTCCTTTCTCTTCTCTTTCCAAAATGGAAGCACCCACTGAGCCAACAAGCTAGGGCCAGTCTTTCTCACACACTGAATCTCTCTGAGACAAAGAAATCTCTCGATTTAAATGTTTCTTTCAAGGAATTCCACCCCTTTCCTCATGCTTGCTGGGGAAGGGGAGCCTCTTCCTCTCCAGATTCATGAAGGAATCATTTCATTATTTTCCACAATAGCAGTACACTGTTTCACTGTTGACACTGCTCAGTTTATCAAAGACAATCAATTCCACACGAGTCTAGCACATTATCCCTGTCCTGGGTAGGAAGAAATTTTTGATATTCAACCCGTAAAACCCATATATGATTTCCCTGTATTCTGTGCAACATGGGTGCTTTCTTATCAATCATCAATCATTGGGGACAATGTTTAGGACTTTATATTTCTCCTTAAGAAAATAAACAAATAAAGTTAAAATCCTACTTTATCCTTGAGAAAGTATAGGGAATGGACCTGTGATTCAATTGATATAGAGAATTCCTCAGTGAGAAAAGTTCCTTTATCAATGCAAGCTGGTATCTTCTCTAAAAATTAATCTTAGAGACTACCTAGCCAGCAAATATCAGAGGCCGAACCTGAGCCTAGGTTGTCATGACTTCAAGGCCAGCTCCATTTTTTGATCAGTAACCTAGCTTCAAGGACCAGAAACTATGCCCTGAAGACTCAACTCTTTCATCTCACGGGTTCTCACCTTGGAGTTTTGCTGCTCTAATTGGTGAGGGCTTTACTTAAGCCTCCCATTTCAGAATGATTCTATGCGTTAGTGTACTTGGGCATCTTTTCACTAACTACAGTTGCTTTCCTCCTTCCTCTCTCCCTACCCCCACTCCCAATCTTTTTAGTTCTGGAACTAGAAAGTAAAATCAGTACAGCCACTATTCCTGAAAATAGTGTGTCAATCTACTCTCCAGTGGCTCTTCTAGACCACACAATAACTTTCCAAACTAAAACACCCCTTCTGACCACCACTGTTCATATGTGTTGTCTCCACTTAATTGAATGTATGTACTTGTTATGCACTCTAAGTGACTAAAATGTCCATTTTGACTTTGAGATTTCATTTCTAGGAATACTTGCAAGGAGGTCAACAATGTTAAAAAGTTCTCATTTACATCAAATATTTATTTTGTGACAGTGAAGTGCTTTCTCCAAAGTTATCAGTAGTCTTTTAATGGCCAGAGATAATGGTCTTTCTTTCTGTCCTCATCCTTCTTGATTTCTGCAGCCTTTGACACTGTCAACCAGTCTCTTCTTGATTTTCTCTTTTCTCTAGATTTTCATGACATTATTCTCTCTTGGGTCTCTTATCTGCGGGAATACTTTTTTCCCACTTTCCTTTGCTGAATCTTCATCCAAGTCATGTCTACTAAGCATGGATGTCCTTCAAGGCTCTACTCCTGGACCTTTTTTCACCTCTATACTATTTCACATACTGACCTCATCAGTTCCACCGGATTTGATTAACATCATATTAGATAATTCAAAGATCTCTATGTCCAATCCTAATCTCTTTCCTTGACCTCCAGTCTCTCATGTTCAACTGTCCACTTGAACTAGATTTCTCAAAGACATCTTAAACTCAATATGTCCAAAACTGAACTCATTGTCTTTCCCCTACTTCAAGTCCTTCCCTCTTCTCAACTTTCCTATTACTGTGATGGGCATCATCATCCTTTCAGTCACTGAGGCTTGAGACCTAGGCGTCACTCTAGACTTCTCACTCTCCCTCTCAGCCTGCCAATAGCTAATAAATGAGCAAGTTTTATCAATTCTACCTTTGTAACACTCTCTTGTATATGCTCCAGTCTCTTCTATGACATTGTCACCACTCTAGTACAGTCCCTTATTCCCTAACTCCTGAACTATTGCAGTGACCTTCTACTTGGTCTCCCTGCCTCATGTCCCTCCTGACTCCGGTCCATTCTTTTCTTACCTGCCAAATAAAGCATGGGACTAGCCATGTCACTTTCCCTTTCAATTAATTCCTATTATCTCTAGGATGAAATATAAAAACCCATGTTTGGCTTTTAAAATCCAACCCCGTTCTTCCTTTCCAGGCATCTTAGAGCTTACTCCACTCCATGTACTATGCAATCCAGTGACACTGTCCTCCTTGCTCTTCCTCATATAACACATTGCATTTTCTGTCTCAGAGCTTTTTCACTGGCTTTACCTCTTACTAGCAATTCTCTCCTTCCTCATCCCCATCTCCTGGCTTCCCTGGCTTCCTTCAAGTACCAGCTACAATCCCATCTTCCGCAAGAGCCTCTCCTGATCTCCCTTAATGATAGTGACCTTCTTTGGTGATTATTTTCAACTTATTTTAGTAATTATCTTGCCTGTCAATAGCTGTTTACCCATTACCCTACTGTGCTCAGTTATACTGTGAATTCTTCCTTGAGCTGCCTGGAACACAGAAGACACTTAATAAATGCTTGTTGACTTATCAAGAAAAGAACTGGAAACAAGAAAACATCCATCAAGTGGGGAATGGTTAAGCAAATTGGATTAAATGAATCTAATGGGATATTACTATGCTATAAAAAATGTTGAGCATGATAATTACCAAAAAAACAAAGCATGGAAAGACTGATATCAGCTGATGCAAAGTAAACAGAAACAGGAAAAATACACACAATAACTATAACAGTGTAACTGACAAGAACAACAAAATAATCAAAACCAAATCCAGTGAAATTATAAAAATTCCTTGACCCCCAAGGAAGAGATATTATAAGACAACTTCTCCCATTCCTAGGCAGAAATGTGTCCATAGGTATACAGCGTAATATCAAACTTTTTTTGTTATATTGGTCAGTTTGAGAATTAAAAAAATTACTTTAAAAAAAATCTTTATTATAAAGTACAGCTTTATGAAAAGTGTGTAGAAGGAAAGAAATATAGGTTGTATGAAAACAAAGGATATAAATAAAAAATTTGTCAAGGTTTTTTTTTTTCAAAGAACATAAGCTTTTTGAGAGCAGAGGCTATTTTTGCTTTTTTTTTTTTTTAAATCTTAGCAAGGTGCTAAGGTACTTATTTTTTTTTTATGGTAAACTTTAGGCTTTTATATTTTCTTCTTTTTATCTCCATTAAGAGGCTTCTTAATTCCTCTTCACTTCCTGTCATTAGTGTTGTACCGTCTACATATCTGAGGTTGTTGGTATCTCTTCCCCAAACCTTAATTCCAGCTTTTGATTTGTCAAGCCTGTCATTTTGCATAATTTACTCTGCATATAAGTTAAATAAATAAGGTGACTATATATATATATATGTATCTTATATTCCTGTCTCTTTGAGAACTTCCCCCATTTTGTTATGATTCACACAGTCAAAGGTTTTAATGTAGTCAATGAAGCAGAAGTAGATGTTTTTCTGGAATTCCTTTGCTTTCTCCATAATCCACAAACGTTGGCAACTTGGTCTCCAGTTCTTCTGCCTCTTTATAAACCAACTTGCTATTCTGGTAATTCTTGATTCACATTTTACTAAAGTTTAGCTTGAAGAATCTTAAGTATAACCTTGTTGGCATGTGAAATGAGCAAAATTGTTTGGTAATTCGAATATTCTTTGCCATTGTCCCTTCTTTAGCATTGGGACATAAACTGATCTTTCTCAATTCAGTGGCTTCTATTGATTTTTCCAAATTTGCTGGCATATTGATTATAGTACTTTAACAGCATCATCTTTTAGGGTTTTAAATAGTCCAGTTGGAATTCTATCACCTCCACTAGCCTTATTTTTAGCAATGCTTCCTAACACCCAATTGACTTTTTTCTCCAGGATGTCTGACTCTAGATCAGTAACCATGCCATCATGGTTATGGGTGGTGTTAAATCTTTCTTGTATATTTCTTCTTTATATAGTCTTTCTTGTATAAGTTCTTTTGTATATGCTTTCCACCTCTTTTAAATCTCTTCTATTTCTATTAAGTCCTACCTTTTTTGTCTTTTATCACACTCATATTTGTATGAAACATTCCCTTGATATCTATAATTTTCTTGACAAGATCTCTTGGTATATAGTAAGTTCTTAATAAATGCATTTCTCTCTATGTATTTGTTCTAGCAACTATAGCAAGCAGTTACCTATTTTTCTTTCAGAAACTAATGACAAAACTAGAGTAAACCCTGATTTGAGAGTGAGAAGACAGACTTGAAACTCAACTTTTCTACCTACTACTCATATGACCTTGGACAAATCATAGAGTTAAGGAATCACACCATTGCAGAGTTGGAAAGGACCCAATAACCATATAGTTCAACTTATACTTTTAAAAAATTTCCTTTATAACATATACAATAAGTTATCATGTAACTTTAGCTTGAAGACTTTCAAGGAAGGGAAACCTGCAACCTCTTGAGGTGGCCTGTTACATTTTTGGACAGATCTAGTTTTTAGGAAGTTTTTCCTGACATTGAGCCTAAATTTGCCCTTTTAAACACCCACCCATTAGTCTGTGTTCTGGTTTCTAAGACCAAAAAGAAGTCTGCCATGTTGCTTCCCTTCTCTAATCTTCTCTGTAAAGGAAGGGGAATGGACTAAAATTGGGGACATGTGTCCTCGAGGCTTCAGCCCCACCCTTGGACTAAATGATGCCTAAGGTCCTTTTGAGTTCTAATTCCTATGATCCTATGAACTGCACAACTCCCTACGGACAACTGGAAACAGTTGAGACCGTTACTTTGTCCACATTTCTTTAAATTTGTATCTTTAAAAACTTGTAGGGAAAGAACTCAAAAGATCTGTGTATAAAGATAAGCGGCTGCAGGAAGCTGTTGGCTTTGGTCATTGCATGGAGTAGCAATCTACATAAATTAACTTATCTGGGAGACTTGGAACATTGCCTGGTGAAGGTTAATCTGTGAACAAACACGCTCTTGTGTTTGTACATATGTGTGCACTGACTCCTACCATTTTTCATGTCTTCCTTACTGAAAACTTCTGAACCCCCTCCAAAGGTTAAAAGGAGGGCCACATAGCATAATTATAAGTTGTTAGATGTCTCTTGCTGTGAGCAAAGCTATGTGGCAGGTACAACCAGTCTAATCTTGATCAGAGTGAGGAGTAGTTTGAGACATGCCACCATTTAAAATATTTGCATAGTTGTGGTGGCCCATGCCCATTATCTGTGCTTCTGGGGGGAGTTGAGGCTGGTGAATTGCTCAAGCTTGGGAGTTGTGAGCTATAATAGGGTTAAAGTCAATCAGGTGTCCTTACGAATTCTGGCACCAATACAGTCAGTTCCTGGGAACAGAGGATGACTAGGATGCCTAAGGAGGGTTGAAAATGGCCCAGTTCAGACATAGGATGGGTCAGAGCTTCTGTGCTGATTAATAGTGATATTGGCCTATGAGAGACCACTGCACTTGAAGCCCAGGCGAGATAGGGGGAAGGGGAAAAAATAAGTATTTACCTACTATGCACCTAGTACTAAGGGTGCCAAGCACTTTTTTTTTAACATATGTCTCATTTCACAGGGTGAACCAGTGCTCCAAAATAAAAACAAACAAATAAATAACATTAAACATCAGCAAAAATTTAATCTGAGCACTAAGCATTTTCGAAGCCTTCAGTCCCAGCAATCAGGCTGTGGGGTCCAAATATTATAAATAATTGAAGTCTTGTGGTTGGTTGCTTGTTGTCCTTTTTCAGAGGACCAAAATTACATCACTATCTTGTGGTCAAGTACAGTGTGCCAGGCTATGACTGATCAAACTGATGAGCTAGAAAGGCTCTATCCCATGTTGGGCACAAATAGTCCACGTAAACATTTGGAGTAGAGATGTCTCTAAATTTGCCCATCTCATGAATCTTTTGAGCTACTGCAATTCTCCTTTACTTATAGAGCATAGCACCTTCTCCGATAAGGACACACCATGCTGGGCAGTCCTGTGCCAGTGTCTCCCATGCCTCACAATTAATTCCAAAGTTCTTCACAGAGCCCTTAAGAGGGTCCTTGTATTGCTTCTTCTGAACCCTGTGTAAGTGCTTGCCTTGTGTGAGTTCTCCATAAAATAGTCTTTTAAGCAAATGTACATTTGGCATTCAAACAAAATGTTCAGCCCATCACAGTTGCACTCTCTGTAGTAGAATTTGAACGTTTGGCAGTTTTGCTTGAGAAAGGACCTCAGTGTTTATACCTTATCCTGCTGGTTATCTTCAGAGTCTTCTTAAGGCAATTCAAATGGAGGCAATTCAGTTTCCTGCCATGGCACTGGTATACTCTCTAGGGTTCACAGGCATACAACAATGAGGTCAACACAACAACTCTGTAGATCTTCAGTTTGGTAGTCAGTCCAATACCTCTTCTCTCCCACACTTTCCTTCAGAGCCTCCCAAATACTGAGCTAGCTCTGGCAACGTATGTGTCAACCTCACAATCTATGTGCACCTTCCTGGAAAGTGTACTGCCAAGGTAAGTGAACTTATCCACAGTATTAAAAATTTCTCCATTTGCTATAACCAATGGTTCCATGTATAGATGGTGTGGTGCCAGACGGTGGAGAATTTCTGTTTTCTTAGTGTGGGCCAAAATTAGCACAAGTGGCAGCAAACTGATCTATACTTAGCCTCAGAGGCTGCATTGAGTGTACATCAATCTACAAACAAAATTTCATGCACCCACTCTTCCTCTACTTTAGTCTTGGTTTGTAGTTTCAAATTAAACGATTTGCCATCAGTGTGGTAACTTGACCTTGATGCCAATTTTGTTCTAGTTGGAGATGTCCAGCAACATCGCTGAAAACATCATGATAAAAAGCATAGGAGCAAGCACACAGCCCTGCTTCACTCCATTCACTTAGCACTAGGAAAGCGTGAGAACATCATCCATTATACAGAACCTCTGCAAGCATACCATCATGAAAGTGACATACAATGCTTAGGAACTCCAGGCAACCAAATTTTGTGGTCTTGTGATACAAGTCCAAAGAACATTTGCGCACTCAGACACTTCCTAACTGTGATTCTGGGTTTTAGAGTCACAACTAAGGTAGAATGATTATAGATTTCAGATGAGAAAATTAAAGCACATTGTACAGAGGAGGATGTTGAGGCTCCATTAGATTAGGGGCTCCTGCTTTTAGGGAGCTCACATTTTAAAGGAGAAAACATTATATAGAAGAGGTTTGAGCATGGAAATGTCCCATGGTCCTTAGTGTGGAGGCTCAAAGCAGATGGTAATGAATCTTTAATATCATTTATCCTAATAAAATCCCATTTGTTTCTGATGTTAAATCATTGTACAATGCCAGAGGACTTTTGGTGGTAAGAACTTTCTCCCCAACCCCAAGTCTTCATTTCCTGTGGATTCTGAGGAAGTAAGAGCTATAGTATCCACAAAAGCCATTACCAGGTTGCATCTGCACCAGTGTTTCTTCCAAAGTTGGTAACTGTAAGGACTCAACTGGAAATAGGAGCAGTGCTCTAGAGGGGTATTGTCATTCACAGGACTTTTTGCTTAAATACCTGAAGGTGGTAGTTGATAGGTTCATAGTTGGTGATGGTGGTGGTGAAGATGGGTCCCTTATTTACAGTGATTGCTCCCTTTAGTGATAACTGTGGGGCCCAGACAGGAAGCAAGGCCAGTATTCTAGCAGGGAGACCTGCATACTACCATGGCCCTTGGTTTAGGGTTCTGAGCTATTTCCATCAGGGTCCAAGGAGAGATAGTGGTTCAGTCAGACTAACCTGGCATGTACCACCTCTTATCTTTTCCTTGCTGCTTCCTACTTCAGTTAGGCTGTCTTCCCTGTCTTAGGTGGTGGTTGATTGGCAGATAATGAGGATAACTGGTCCCCTCTCCAAAGGAGTTGCTTCCCTAGTTAGTCTGGGCTGGAAGTGGAATCGATGGTCTGGAAGACCTAGCTATTCCT
Source organism: Bettongia penicillata ogilbyi (assembly GCA_023548195.1). Classification (NCBI taxonomy): domain Eukaryota; kingdom Metazoa; phylum Chordata; class Mammalia; order Diprotodontia; family Potoroidae; genus Bettongia; species Bettongia penicillata. The sequence goes on along the minus strand of JAJHZJ010000244.1, from coordinate 9,922,740 downwards.
AGGTCTACCATCTGAACTGCATGTGTCCTATGCCAGCCTGTACTATACCCCCTTGCCATACCCCAAGATGCTACACTTGAGGTCTTCTCACAGTCTTCCACACAGGCCTGCCTTAATGGTCTAACCATCAAAGGGAGTGTGGGCCAGACTCTCTGGGCAACAACACCCAAGGTTGAACCATCCTCTGTACCACCACCCCCAACCCTCCCAGCTATTTTTGTCGCAAGTGAAGAAACTTCACTCTGATGGACTATCCTTTTGGCTCTTAGTGGCTCAGTTTCCTTGATTGTGAAATGGAAAATAATATTTATACTGCCTATCTCACAGGAAAGTGTTAAACAAATGTGATATTATTATTAGCATTATCATCATAATAGGCTTTAAGTAAAATGGCCAAGCAGCAAAGTTGTCTTTCCCAATCATTTTTTTGGCCCTTCTAGACCCTCAGAGCTAAAGTTATCCTTTGCAAGAATGTGAGAAAGTATGTTCCAGTGGCCTGTGGGATGGAGGAGTAGAGGTTTTAATCTTTCCAAAAGAAAAATTTGAAATTGAGCAGGTTCCATTATTTAGGATCACTAGTGTCTATAATAGGAAACTCAGAATCTATGGATAAATGAATTATTTTTCCCCTTTCCCTCAGTGTTCTGGACTTAAATCTGGGGTTGGCAAAGCCCTACTTTTTTGTGTTTGTGTAGGTTTTATGATTTAAGAATGTTTGTTTGCATTTTTAAGTAGAATTATAAAGTTGTACTAAAAATGTAGAAATAATTCATAGCTCATGCAAATACAGTCATATGTTCAAGTTTGGCCCAAGGGTCTTTGTTACCCCTAAATCAGTACAGAGAAAGTACGGACCCACATTGACAGAGGGAATGTCCTCATCTGGGGGTTTCCTATATGAATGAGATTATTGATCTAGTCCTTCACCTTATCTTTTCTCCATAAGCTGGCATTCCTTTTTCATTCCTTCCTATATATTTCTTTTCTCATATAATCTTGTTCCCTCTTGAATGTGCCCTGGTTGGGTAATTTATGAGAGAGCTAATGTTCGGCAGGTTCTCAGATTAATCTAGGATTCATTTGGTTTTCTTTGCCTCACATCAGAAACATCACAAGAAGTACACCTCCACCTATCACCTAAAATTAATATGTTGTGAGCAGAATTCTGTAGCTGCAAAGGACTCAGAGCCCATTACAAAATGCCATGTGATTCATTGTTCTCTTTTATGGCCCACTCAGCCCAATGCTGAGCATGCTTTAAGCTGAAGCTAATTGGGAGAAGTACAGACACAATGAAAACTAATTAATTTGGACCCCCCAGGAAACTACAATTTCTGTCCTTCTGACCTGGACTGGATTGAAGTTGACTAATCAAATGACTAATATAATTGAGATTGTGGGATGAATGGGAGAGAAGAAGGAGAGAAGTTCTTTAAGCATTTTAATAGCATCATTTGCGCATAGACAATGATTCTGTAGAATACAAAGGGTCTTCTCAGTTCATTAAGATAAATCAGGCTGGACTTCAGTTTGGTACTCCTTGGTTGTCTTTTAGTTTGAACTATGACCTGTACAAGTGACTAATAAAGGCATGTTTCTTTTTAAAAATTCATTTCCTACTGATGCCTTTTGTTTTAGCATCACATTCCTTTCTGAATCCATTCCTCCCTCTCCTTTACACAGACAGCTCATTATTTGTTTTCATTGTTCAGTCAGTTTTCATTCATGTCTGACTTTTTGTGACCCCTTTTGGAATTTTCTTGACAAAGATATTGGAGTGGTTTGCCATTTTCTTCTTCAGTTCATTTGCAGATGAAGAAACTGAGGCAAATGAGGTTTTCCCAGGGTCACACTGTAAATGTCTGAGGCCAAATTTTAACTCAGGAAGATGAGTTTTCCTGAATCCAGAATGAGTGTTCTATCAATTACCCCTACATAGCTGCCCTCATTTTTGGTAACAAAGATTTTATAAAAAACAGGGTAAAGCATTTCAGTACAACCAGCTGACACACCCACTGTGTCATACATAGTATAAGCAGCGTTGAGCTTCTTTAGGCACCCATCCTGATAGAGTGTCAAACTTGGAGTCAGGAAAAACTCATTTTCCTCAGATACTTACTAGCTATGTGACCCTGGGCAAGTCATTTAATTCTATTTGTCTGTTTTCTCATTTGTAAAAGTAGCTGGAGAAGGAAAGTATCTTTGCCAAGAAAACCCCAAATATTGTCATAGAGAATAGGACATGACTGAAAAATGGCAAATAACAACCTTTGCAGTAAAAGGAGAAGGTGCATTTCAAAAAAACTTCAGGGCCAAACTTGATCATTATTGGGAAGTGCCATTCAGTTTCACTTTATTGGGTTTGTTTTTTTTCTGCTTACTTACATTGTTGTTGTCTTTGTTTCATAGATTCATTATTTTCCTGCTTCTATTTTATGCTGCATCAATTTATATGTGTTCCCAAGTAATTCTCCAAACAATAATTACTAGCATTTGTTCAGTGCTGTAAATACGTTGTTTTCTTTGATTTCCACAACTCCGTCATGTGGTAGGTACTTACAGACAAATGTTAGGGCTCCCATTTTACACAGGAGGTTGTCTCCTGATAGGTGGTGTGCCTTGCCTAGTGTTTCACTGAACTAAGCGACTTGAGTTAGTAAGTATTTGAAGCAAGATTTGAATGCTGACTGCAAGTCCATCGCACTTACCCATTGTACCACCTGCTCCCCCATATTAACTGCTAGTGCTACATTCATGTAGCACAAGATGGTCATTTCCTTAATTGATAAATACCTAAGAAGTCTGTCTTAATAATTGAGAATTTACTTTTTTCACCAATCCTGTGATCTTTTCCTAAAGTATTATGAGTTAGTGACATTTTATTGTATTTTCACCTAGAAGCAGTAATTAGTAATGGAAAGAGTACTGGGTTGGCATTTAAATCCATTGAACCCCTCTGTGCCTTAATCTTATCTGCAAAATGGGAGTAGTAATACTTGTCTGTAAGCATCTACCCCTCAGGCTCAAATGAGACAATCTATACAAAGAGTTTTGTGAATCTTAAAATTGATAACTATTATTAATCAATCAAATTATTAATCAAGAATAACATATGTTATCATTTTACTCTTTTTAGAAAATATATTTCCAATTATATATACAATTTTAAGTATTCATTTAAAAACATTGAGTTCCAAATTATCTATCCCTCTCCTCCCCGCTCATTGAGAAGGCAGCAATTTGATATAGGTTATACATGTGCAGTCATGCAAAACATATTTCCATATTAGTCATGCTGTGAAAGGAAACACAGACCAAAAAATCCAAACAAACCACAGAAAAATTAAGTTTAAAAAAAGTATGCTTTAATTCTCTTTCAGAATCCTTCAGTTCTTTTTCTGGAGGTGGATAGCATTTTTCATCATGACTCCTTCAGAATAGTCTTACACAATTGCGTTGCTGAGAATAGCTGTCATTCATAGTTGATCATCATACACTATTGCTGTTACTATGTACAATGTTTTCCTGGTTCTGCTCACTTCACTTTGCATTAGTTCATATATATGTCTTTCGAGGTTTTTTTGAAAGCATCTTGTTTGTTATTTCTTATACCACAATAGTATTCCATTATATTGCTGTATCACAGCTTGTTCAGTCATTCCCCAATTGATAGGCGTCCCCTCAATTTCCAAACCTTTGCCGCCACAAAAAGAGCTGCTATAAATATTTTTGTACATGTGGGTCCTTTTCCTTTTAAAAGAAATATCTTCAGAATTCAGATCTAGTAGTAGTGTTGCTGGATCAAAGGTATGCACAGTTTTATGCCTTTTGGGCATGGTTCCAAATTGCTTTCAAGAATGGTTGGATCAGTTCACAACTCTACTAACAATGTCCCACTTTTCCCATATCTTCTTCAACATTTGTCATTTTCCTTTTCTGTCATATCGGCTAATCTGATATCTATGAGGTGTTTCCTGAGAGTTGTTTTTCTAATCAATAATTACTTAGAGCATTTTTATATAACTATAAATAGTGTCAACTCTGAAAATAAATGACCAAAGAGTCACAGAGGTTATGCAACTGCTGTTAACTCTGAAAATATCAAAGAGCTCACACAGATTATCATAAACACAGTTAACTAAAATAAAATGAAATAAAAACAAAGAGTAACAGTTGTCATAAGCAAAAAACTTTCTTTTTTCCATTGGAAGAGAGAAATTAGACACATGTGTCTCCTGTAGGAGAGGACTTCTCCCCCACTTTAGTGAGGCCAGACATATATATATATATATGACAGTAACAATGAGACGAGTTTGATTCTTAGCAAGGCTTCAGGACAAGAACAGGATTTCCGCAGGTGTTTGTCCAAACTCAGGGACCATCTGAGACTGATGTGAAACAATTCTGAGAGTGAATGTAAAGGACTGTTGTTATGCCAAGCTCAGGGCACAGCTTATTCTGGGCTTTAGCTCTGTAAAACAGGGTGTGTTCTAATAGTAAAAAGAGAGGAGTGAAACGAGAGGGATTATCTTGGCATGGGGATCATGAGAATGACTTTCATTTCTTATTCTGAAAACTGCCTGTTTATATCCTTTGTCCGTTTATCAATTGGGGAATGATGTGTAGTATTATAAATTTGACTCAGTTCTCCATATATTTGAGAAATGAGGCCTTTGTCAGAGAATTTTGCTATAAAAACTTTCCCCAGTTTTCTGCTTTCCTTTTAATCTTGGCTGCGCTGGTTTTGTTTGCACAAATGCTTTTTAATTTAATGCAATCAAAATTATCCATTTCACATCCTATAATGCTCTCCACATCTTATTTGGTCATAAATTCTTTCTTTATCCATAGATCTGACAGATAAATTATTTCCCACTATCCTAATTTGCTTATGCCTTCACCCTTTATATCTAAATCATCTACCCATTTTGAGTTTATCTTGGTATAGAACGTGAGATAAAGCAACTTCAGTTGTATCCGCGGTCTAGAGCCATGCTTCTTAAATTGTGGGTTGCAACTCCATATGGGGATACAAAAAATTTGGCAACAATAAAAGGTTTCTGAACATGCAACAACCAAAATTAATTAAAAGTCAAACGTGTAATGAATCTGAGGTAGTTCTGACAGTGTTTGCTTGTATGGTATCATGAAACTTCACTGCAGCCTTGATTCTGAAAACAGTGCTTCTATACTTTGCACTGTGGATGCCCTCAGGCCACAAGAATATTGCTGAAACATAGAAAAGGGCCTTAAGGGGAAAAAGTTTAAGAAGCCCTGGTCTAGGACACCAGAAACCCAAAAGCAGGTTAAAAAACAACAAACCATGGACTAACCCCTATCTTGATCCCACTTCTCCACATGTCTACAATGCTAAGGCTGTGAGGCTACACTAGATGACCTGACCCAAGGGCTTGTAACTAAGGCCAATCCTATACTCTATCTCCTCATTCACACACCTTCTATCTAGGGCCTTGGAGAATTAGACTCCAGTCTGTAGAAATTTGTTGAGGCCTTACTGGCTAGTATGGCAGTACTGCAAAAAATCTTTACAGAAGAGCAAAGGATCAATAGGAAAGGGGAATAATATATATTTGGGTTTGAAATAAAGTTATTCCACCATTAGACCCTGCTGTGGTCCTCTGGACCTCCTAGAGCCTCAGAGATATAAACTCTAAATTCCAGAAATCAACCTTAATGCAATAGCCTTACCGTGGCAGAGTTTTGTTGGGCCAGAGAATTGAAGAATGGATGGAACAACAGGATATCATATGTGTCGGGGGTTGTGTGGCATTCCCTTAAGCATAAGTGAAAGAGCCCAGCATCCAGTTAGGGCCACTTCCTGTGGGCAGTCACTCGGGGCAGAGACCTAGATTGCTAAACCATGAATTGGGGAAGAGGTCTAGATTCTATGACAGCCTGTCTTTAGGGCAATCATCATGTGCAAAGAAGGGGGGAGGAGGAGGGAGGGAGCCAGAAAAAGAGCAATAAAGAAAAATGAAAGTGAAAAAAAAAAAGACTAAACTTACCAAAGATCTCAGAAGGAAGAAAACTTAAAGACTTGAAGTATAATCAGACAAATCAAAAGGGAAAATAGTAACAGCAGAAGGAATATGGCCTCCAGGTCTTATAAACAAGTTTAGTCCTCTATGAAAAAATACTGCAAAATAAAGGGAAATGATCACTTGATGAGACAGAAGAGAAGATAGATAAAATATAGTATGCTATTGAGTGAATGAAAGGGGAAAGGAGAATTATACGAGCAGAATTAATGGCCTTCATAGCAGAAATAATTGACAGAATAGAAAAACTTGAATCTCTGATGACTAGTCTCCCTAAAGACACAAAAGGCAATACAACTTATTGAGAATGCAAATACCCAGAAATGAAGGAGAATCTAGAAGAAAAGCAAAAAGCAATAACTAAAAAAAACATACTCAACTCAAATAAAACATACTAGTCTTCAAGATAGGATGCAGAGACAACTTAAGTATTATAGATCTCCCTAAAGAACATGACAAGTTGAAAAACCTATACACCGCAATGCAAAAAATAATACAAGGAAACTGACCAGAACTTTTGAACATAGAAAAAAATGCCAATTGAAAGAATGCATATATCACCTTCAGAAAAAAACAAAAATCCAAGGCTGCAAACTCAAAGTACATAATTGTTTAATTTAACAGAGCAGTTTAGAAACAACAGATTCTGCAAGCCATCAGGAGAAAAGCTTTTACATACAAAAGAAATAAGTAATAACATAAGACTAATCTGTACCCACCAGAAAATGAAGGAGAGAATAAAATAATGTGTTCTGAAGAGCAGTGGAGCTCAAAATGAAGCCAGTTTGATCTACACTGCAAAACTGAACTTAACCACAAATAAAAAATGTATATTTAACAATAAAGAGGCATTTCAAACATTCTTAAAAAGAAAATCAGACCTTAAGAGATTGCTGACTTTTCAAATATCCCTGAAAAAACAGAATATAGGAAGGGTGATGAATATAGCAGCCAAAGATAGCAATAGAATGACAACAGCGACCATTAAGACTTCTTTCTGAATGTACACAAGGAGGCAGAGATAAAGGCTAAAGCCAAGTGGAATTAATAGTGAAGAAGTAGGCCTTAGACATTATGGACAGAACCTGGAGACACCTTGACTATAGGTGAATCATTTTTTTTTTCCTGCGACTATATTACAAAATGGAAGAGTGCTTGAAGAACTTGAGGGGGCAATCAGTGGAAAAAAAGGGGATAGTCGGAGGTACCTGGGCCAAATTTAGGGCTAGCAATGAGGGAAAAGTGACCCCTGTTGTCTCTCAGAAAGAGAAGAGTCTTCAGCAGGGACGGCCTGAAAAGCAGGGTGGAAGAGACAGAGGGAGGCTTTGTTTTGGTAGTGGGATGGTGCACCATTGAGGAATTCTTCAATGGGGGAAGAGAGATGTTCTGTGACCTTGGGCTAAGTGCTGTTTGGGGGTAAGGGGAAGAACCAATGAGAATAGGGCCACCTCAAAAAAGATTAGGGTAAAGTAACTGAAGAGTCATAGTACTATTTACAGTGAAAAATGAAAAAAATCACAATTTGAAAAAAAAGCATTAGAGACAAATGGAGGAAAATATAAATCTCTCATAACTTTAAATGTGAATGGACTAAAGAATCCATTAAAATAAAAAAGAGTTACATATTAGATAAGAAAATAAAACCCTATAATACTTACATTTACTTATCTAATACTTATATTTACTTATTTAATTACTTTTAATGCTTATATAAAATACATTGTAAAAACAAGTACAAAAAATTGGATGGAGAAATTTAATGTTAATGTTATTCTATACACAGGTCATAGCTTATAAACTATTAGTGCTATTACGAACCTTAGAGCTCAGTCATCTATTTTATTCCCCCTTCTCCAATTTTTCAAATGAGAAAACCAAGGTCCAGGGAATGAAAGTGACTTTTACAAGGTCACAAAACAAGCAAAATTAGGACTAGAGTCTAGACCACTCTACTACCACTTTTCACATTGCTTCTTTTGAATAATACATGAAACCTGTGATTTGGACAGCAGGATTTGTTAGGCATTGTTGGGTAGTATAGAGTTAGATGGGACAAATGTAAAGCATGACATCACTTTCCTTAAAACACTAATAGGCAAAGCTTACCTGGGCAGGGGTGTTTCTTTTATCAGCATGACTCTCTGGACAGGACAGTAAGAGAGTGATGGAGGGGATCTGTGTGCAGCCAAATGAAAGCAGATATGTTTTTATGGATTTTAAATTATGCATATGGTTTTCTGCACTTTACTTATTGTGGGCAGGGGCATAGGATGTGTGGTAACATTTATAGAAGTAATAAGTCTTAGCTAGCCATAAAAATGTGTTTTCACAGTCTTGTGGCTGGAGGTGCTTGATCATTTAGTAGTGAGTGGATAAAGGGGAGAGAAATGAGAAGAGAATGTTTGAAGTTCTAACTTGGGTAGCACTTTGTATTCAATTCCCAAGTTTAGTTATCAACTGCCATCACCTTTTCCCCTTGTTGCCCAGTATTTATAACCACAGGGACCATTCTTGAGGCATGTCCAGATCATACTGGGTCCTCTCTCCCAGTTTGGTAGCTTACCCACTCACTACTTTCAGATCACATTGAGCAGGGAGCAGGAATGTTTAACAACTCTCCCAATAGAAAACACACTTTTAAATTTGATTTGCATTATTGACATTTTCTCCATCACTTTCTGAAATCTAGACATCAAGAAAACCATAAATCAAGCCCTGATTTGTAGCATTTACAGGATTTCAAGGTGTAACTGTTCTCACTGAAAAATTTAACAATTAACTCTCCTAAGACAATTCCAGCTGACTTCAACACGTAAAGCTGTCAGGAGTGAATCATTACTATAGAAAGACCTCAGGATCTTGGTGTTGGGATCCTTGGGATCCTTAAATCCAGCAATAGTGAGATTAGGAGGAGCCTGAGGAGATGAGATGATGCCCTACAGTTAAACTGAGGAAAGACACAAAGCACACACACCTAGGACCAGCATCTTAATTTTAATTGTCCTTGTTCCCTAGTAGCAAGTTCAAAACATATAGCAGGATATAGGAATGCCTACTTATCTATATTTAATAAAACCTCAAGCATTTTAGCTTCTTTTAAAATTAGTGACAGGTCCTGAACATGGCTTTGTTAGATTAATACTTCCAGAATCTGTGTTTTCATGTGTTTGCTTCTTCCACTAATTCAATTCCATGTCATTTAATTCCATTTAGTAAGCATTTATTAAGGACCTACTATGAGTCAGGCACTGGACTAGTCACTGGAGATGCTAAAAGAAACATGAAAGTGTCCCGGTCCTCAAGGAAATGATATTCTATTGAGAAATGAGGTTTTTATATCTGCATATTGTTAAGTAATTATATAATACACACATATTTCACATATTTATATATTTAAATACAAAATGCATACCAAATAAGAACAAAGTATTAAGGGCATGGGAGGAAAGGATTAGCACATAACAACCAGTTGTACTCATTACTGTAGAAAACTGGTACGTGATAGGCCTCCTTTTGATGATGTGCCTATCTGAATTTATCTAAGTCGGTCCTTAAATGACACACAAACTATCAAAGACCCCATGTTTAAAACTGTTACATCTTGGTAGGATCTAACAGAGTTATGTTCCTTTGGTATAGCCTCTAGATCACCCCACACTGGAGGAGGACCTGAATCCTCTCTAAGAAAGAATGACCCCAGTCTTCCTCTAATAAATAGTAGGCTGGGGCTATTTAGTGTATGGATGAGCTCTCCTAATATCTCAGCGTCCCTGGGGAATATTCTAGTACAACTTTTTTCAGCATTTTAGTACAATTTTCAGTATTCTAGTACAATAACTTTTTTCACCATAAATTTCAATACAATAATTAATGTTTGTGATGATGATGCTGAGTTATTAAGAAAAGATTGCTAACTTACCTCCAGTTTGAAGTTTTAGGAAGGGAAATGTATAAAATGCTTTGCAAAAATATTCCATAAAAATGGTTAAAGTTTCAGCACGATGTGAAATTCACTTAATATGGAGCACACTGTTCCCTTAAGGTGTTAAATAAATAATGTATTACTGTTTCAACAAATGTAAAATTCTGAAGTCCAAGTTGAAAACATGAAAATGATTAAAGGGAGACAGTGGTAGATTAGAGAAAGCTTTCTGGAACAAAGGCAAAACTTGAACTTGCCTATGAAGGAAGAGGGTGAACATGAATTGGTGGAGTGGAGGATGGAAGACCCATGTAAGCAGAGATAGAAGCAGTGCATTGCAGAAGGAAGAAGGAGTTATAGTATTTGCATTATTAGATAATTTAAAGTTTGGGGAAATTTATTCCTTGTTTTAGGTTACCTAGAGAAAAAAAATCTGTGAAGAATTTGGGATATGAAGAACTATTGGAGAGACTGAAGGGTCTGCCTTGGAGAGGTGGTGGGGAATGGGATTGTGGCAGATTACCCAAAGATGATTCTGCAATCACGCTACTGGGTAGACTGAGAGTCTTAGGTTTAGAGGAATAATCAACCAATAAATCAGGGATTTATTAAGTACCTATTCTAGGGTGATAGGGACCCAAATACAAAAAAATGAAACAATCCCTCTTTTCAAGGCAACTACATTCTGATCATAGAACAGAACAGACCCTTCTCATTGAGTCATTTAATCCTTACAGTCATTTCTGACTTTTCATGACCCCATCTGGGTTTTCTTGGTAGAGATAATATTGGAGTGGTTTGCCATTTCTTTCTCCAGTTCATTTTACAAATGAAGAAACTGAGGCAAATGAATTAACTGACTTGCCCAGGGTCACACAACTAGTAAGTGTCTGAGGTCAGATTTGAATTTAGGAATAGAAGTCTTCCTAATTCCAAGTCTGGCATTCAATCCACTGCCCCACTTAATGACTGAATCTATAGACTGCTAAAAAAAACAAGAGAACCAGAAGGGATCTTAGCAAACCTTATGTCCTTTGCAGTTCATAGATCAGAAAACAGAGAATTCAAGTGTCTTGCCTACACTCCCATAAGGACATAAGTAGGCTTGTGCTTTGTTCAGCACAGGCACTACCGTTCTCTGAGATGTGGTCTTATTTGCTTGTTGTACCACACTGGTTCCTCTTTTGTTTATATGTGACCATTCGTGATGTCTTCTGACCTGCTCAGGCTCATAGAATTACAGATCTGGAGCCAAAAGGAATCTTGGAAGCCATGTAGCTCAAACCCTTCATTTTACAGATGAAGAAACTAATGTCTAGAGATGGAAAGGGACCTACCAAGATGACTTAGATCTGGTAAGACCTGAATTTGAACTTGAGTTCTGCAACTCCAAGGTCAGTGTTCTTTCCGTCATATCATGCTGCCTCCCTAGGTCTAAAATCACGATTGCCTGTTTAAGCACTGATGATCCTAAAGGACAGGGGTTATATACAGGTAAGATGTCTTGGAGAATATCCAAGCCAAGATGATTTACATAAAGGTGCTTATTAAATGCTATGTAATTATGATTACGATGCTTGAAATATGTGTGGTGTTGTACATTTTTAAACTAATAAACTATCAAATATGTAATAGGAACACCAGTCAAGGTCAGAGGGAAAAGTTAGTTTCAAAATTGCAGAAAATAGTCCTTTCTCCCGTGTCTCTGCTGCTTGACAGGCTTTGGTTACATGTGGGCTTTCCCTCTGTTTTCATTTCCAGTGGGTATGTTTTGAGTTGGCATACAAATTCAATGTGTGAATGGAGTGGGAGTTTCAAAAGTTGCATTGGTATTTCTCCTTTTAAAATTAATAGTGGAATCTTTATGAAAGTTGTGTAGGCTCAGGAATGTGCCACACATGGCTTCCTAACTGCATAATTAGGTAGCTCAGTATAATAAAATAATCCTCATTCATGCCAAGATAGACTTATCCCACCCCCACCCTCGATCTGTCAGCTGAGAAGCATCTGACACCAGGAGGCGTGCAAACCTCACAGTGTCCTTTGATTTCATTATCAATTTCAATCTGGATTGTTTTATTCCTCTTCTAGTGATCCCATGGTGTTCCATGGAGAGGCGGATAATTTAGACAACAGAGCACTGAGCTTGGACTCAAGGAGACCTGGGGTTGAATCCTATCTCACATTCTTACTGTGTGACTCTGGGCAAGTCATTCAGCTTCCTTTCCTGTTTCCCATCTTCCTCATCTATAAAACAGGGATAATAGTAGCTCCTATTCAACAGGGTTGTTGTGAGGACCATATAAGATAATGTACCTAAAGCATTTTGGAATTCATAATACACTATGTAAATGTCAGCCAATATTATCTGCTAGACCAGGAATTCTAGACCTTCTTTGTGTCAGGGACCCCTTGGACAAACTGGTAATGGACTCAGATTAATATTTTTAGATACATAAAATAAAACAGATAAGATTACAAATGAAATTAATTACGTTGGAATAAAGTTTTCAAAATATTTTTAAAAAACAAGTTCATAGACCCAGGTTGAAAATCCCTTTCAAAGAACTAGACTGAAAGTTTCATGAGAGCAAGGAGTATCTTATCTAGACTTTGAGTGCCTCACACAGTGCTCCACATAGAGTCAGCATAAATATTTGCTGAATTGAGATGAATTACTTTTGCATCTATGCTCCAGAACTATGGGTCTTGCAAGGATATGCTGCAGCAGTGAGCTGATTGGTGAATTTTCGAAATCAGCAAACTAAGAGTCAAGGTTGGATTTGTTCTTTTGACTTAAGAAAGTGATAGAGAAAATGTTAATAATTCAGATTAAGTTTAAAAATGTCCTATGGGAAAGTTGTTCAACATTTTCCAATGTACCCCTGCCTTCAGGGTCGGAAAGCACCTCAGGGATAAGTCACTCTAATGACCTTCAAATTCAAGTGGAGCTTGATTACACTTTCTAGTTTATCACACTCTGCTGTTTTCCTATTATGTAAATAGATCTGTAGCCCTGGATTTGAGATCCTACTTCAATACTCTTGTGTTACTGATCAATTACCTAAATTCCAGAGGCTTGAAATGATTTGGGCTAGCAGAGCATCAGGGGTAGACTAGATAGATAGGGACAAAAACATTGGAATTGGAGTCAGGGGGGGTTGCATCAATCAATGAACATTTATTAAGTGCTTACTGTGTGCCAGGCATTCTGCTAAACTCTGATTATACAAAAAGAGGCAAAAGACAGTCCTTGCCCTCAAGGGGCTTACTAATCTAATGAGGAGACATTGTGCAAACAAATATATACAAAGCAAGATAAATACAGGATAAATCAGAAGGAGGGCCCTAGAATTAAGGGGAGTTGAGGAAGGCTTCCTGTAAAAGGTAGGATTTTAATTGGGCATCACAGGCCATCTCCAGCAGTTCTGACTTTTGTCTTGCACTGGGCGTTGATGACCCTGGAAGAGAGAATGAGATTGATAGCTTTATGCAGCTCTGCCTCACTTAAATCCATCCAATTCACAGGCAATTCAAAACAAGACAAGACAAGGGGAGGTTAGTGATCTGAGAGGTGTTAGCTCTTCAGTTTACAACATGTGTGACCTTGGGAATGTCATTTCCATTCTCTTCTCTAAAACTCAACTTCCTCATCTATAAAATGACACATTTGGACTAGATGATGTTTAAGGGTCCTTTTAGACCTAAATTCTCTGAATTCGGGTGTCCCTTTTCTTTACCACTATTCCCACATCCTGTCTGTTTGGGTTCTTCGAAGGCGTGAACAAGTCTTCATTTTTGAGTCTCTAAGATGTCTAATCTGCTTTACTTCTAAGTTGGTCACAAACAGCTGACTAAATCTCATGTGTTTTCTAGGTTGTACACACTTTCTCCGAATTAAACATTCCTGGGTTTTTCACTTTTCACTCCATGGGGTGAACATTTATAGATCGGTTCATTTTCACTGATTATAGGATCATAGTTTTAGAGTTAGAATGGATAGTAGAGTCATCTATCAGAAGTTTTTAACCCGGGGTCCATAGTCCTCTTGGATAGATTCCAGGGGGTCAGTGAATTTGGATGGGAAAAAAGTTACATATTTAATTTTCATTAACTTCAAATAGAAATTTAGCATTTCCTTCAACTATTTAAAACTAGTATTCTGAGAAGGGGTCCATAGATGCCTTACTTTACCAGACTTTTTCAGACTATCAAATAGGTCTATGACACAAAATAAAGTTAAAAACTTCTGATTTAGTCTACCACCTTCGTTTTAGAGATATGGTGCTAGGACTGAGGCCTCCAGAGATGGAGTGACTTGCTGAAGGTCATACAGGCCGTAGATGTCAGAGTTAGAATTCAAACCCAGGTTCTAAGATTCCTCATCCAATGTAGTTTTCACTCTTGCCCATCATTAGTCATACTATCAATCAACAAGTCTTCATTGTGTCCTGTTACCATGTGTGTGAAAGCCATGGTGCTCCCACATGTGGTTTGTGGTTCTTGAGTAAGAATAATTTTCATGTTAGTGTTGCAGGGTCAATGAGTTATCAGGAATGATTCTGGCTGCTGCTTTGTCAACACCAGCAGGGAAGGTGGCAAAACTGGAGATGGTTTTGATTTTTCTGTTGCTCTTGAATAAGCTGAGGTTGGAAGGCAGTTTGCCTTTGTGCAGATATTTATTATAATTCTATGATGCTGGATGGCCAGTGCTGATGGTAGAGGAAAAGCCAGTTTGGGGTTCAGCTTCAAAGCATTGGCAAAGACAGGCAGGCACATGGGTCTGAGATCCTGTTGGGATGGCAGTTTTTAGCTTCCATTTAGTAGACCCTTATTAGACTTCTACTATGTTCCAGCAACTGTGTTGCATATTAGAGATACAAAGACAAAGAGAAACAGTCTCTGTCCTTAAGGGACTTAAAGGACCTCTGGGAAGAAACATATGTACATCAAAGTAAGTGTAGAAAATAAGTACAAAATAAGTACCAAGTTGTTTTAGGTGAATGGAGACCATTAACACCTGGGCAAATTGGGAAAATCTCATGCAGGCGGTTGTACTTGAGCTGAAGCTTGAGAGGTCAGATATTACAGGAAGGGGGATGAGTTTCTACAAAGGCAATGTAGCCTAGAGGGACAGTAAACAGGCCAGAATGAGTGGAATGATGTGTGTGTGTGTATGTGCATGATAGACAGAGAGAGAGAGAGAGAGAGACAGAGAGACAGAGAGACAGAGACAGAGAGGGAGGGAGGGAGGGAGGGACAGAAAGAGAGAGAGAGAGAGAGAGAGAGAGAGAGAGAGAGAGAGAGAGAGAGAGAGAGAGAGAACATCTGGAAAGATTTGTTGCAGACAGGTGGTGAAATGTTTTTAATGCCAAACAAAGGAATTTCTATTCTTTCCTGGAGGGGATAGGAAGCTACTGTAGCAACTTGAACAGGGGCATATCCTGGTCAAACCTTCAGAATATCAATTTAGCAGTTGTGTGTAGAAGAGTCTAGAAAGAGGAGAGACTGGAATGATTTTACACATATCATACAACATTTGCCATATTTTAGAGTTTTTTTTCAAGTAGATTTTTATAGGTACAAACTGTCTCTCATCTTTCCTCAGGGCACCCCATTTGTACTATTTGCCACAATTACACAAGTTAGCATATTCCATAATACACCTCTAGGTCATCTTTGATTTTTCTATTATTCATTCTCCTCATTCAGAATGTCACCAAAGCCTGCTTCCAAATTTGGAAATGTCTTTTACTGTGAAGTGTTTTCTTTATCTTATGGCCACCGGGTCCTGCCACCTCATCCCCGGGAGGAGTACACAGCTTTGAGCAATCACTGGACTAGTCACCAGGGATACAAACCTCCTCCATTTCCTACAATATTCCAGATGTATCATTGCAAAACATGGGTTAAATCAGAAAGATTTAAGCTATGCTCAAGAAGAGCCCAAGTTTGAAAAGCTCTCACAAAATAGACCCTACCTTATTTTATTTCCCAGTCTTCCCTATCTCACTCTTTACTTGTCTCCTTTCTATGCTTATGTTCATTCTGTCTTTATGTCTTCTGATGAATATCTGGTCACTGGATTCAGATGGCTCTCGAGGAGAAGTGAGGCTGGTGACCTGCACAGCCCTCCCTCACTCAAAAACAAAGTCAAGTACAAGTCACGTCATCACTTCTCTGATGTCATGGTCTTCTTTGAAAACGAAGGACAGACACAACAACAATGCCTTACTGCATACTGTCCCTCTATTGGAATGACTCCAACATCTCTCCTCTCCTAATCCTACTCACCCTTTAGGATCCAGCTTAAGCCTTTACCTCCTCTGAGAAACCCTCTTCAATGACCATGGTCCACCTTGATTTCTGCCTTCTCTGAACTCTGACTGTTCTGTACTATGGGTGTTACTTTTCTCCCTGCAGCTAAATTACAGGTTCCTGCAAGATAGGGAGCACATTTTGATTCTATAGAAGATACTCCTTGTTCCATAAGAAAAACACACACATAAGTGGAAGTAGTTAAAATGATGTGGCTTTGTCCTTTGTTTCAAAGAGGACGGATGACTTTGCAGGTGAGGTCTTGATTTGTGTGTGAACTGGACTGAAGTGAGGCAGAGCTGCACAAAATCATCAGCCTCACTCTCTCTTCCAGAGTCATAGAAGTTCAGTGGCAAGACAAAAGTCAAGATGACTGGTGACGGTTCAGGATGCAGTGGATGACCTTGGTATCGTCAATGTCTGACCAATGTCTAAATGCTAAACAGCACCTGCTTCAGCAACTTTCACAGATGTTGGAACAAATTCTTCTTATTCACCCATTCCACTGGGGGAAGTCTTCACATACTTGGGCTACACATCCCCTTAACTCACCGACAGGTTTGATATCTGTAGGTTCCCTTAACCTGGTTTAGCTGGTCTATTAAGACAGTCTGTCAGGCAGAGTGTGGCCACTGTGCATGCTACAGATTCTTGGAGTCACAGTTGAGTGTCAAGTGGACACCAAAGGTGGACGAGCAGCCCTGAAAAGGGTTCGGCAAGTCCTTACACAGAGGTGCTAGTCCTCCAGAACACTCCATACAGCCCATACAAATGAGGTGGGTGTAGGATGCAGCAAGTGAGGGTTGGATCTGAGCTCAAATCCCAGTTCTGCTTCTTACTGCCTACGTGTCCCTGAGCAGATCCTCTCACTTCTCAGTTTCCTGATCTGTAAAATAAAGAAGTTGGATGCGATGGCCTCTGCATTCCCTTCTAGATCTATATTAGTAATAGTAATTGTTATGACTAATATTTTCATAGCTAGCATTTATGTAGACAGCACTTTAAAGTTTTCAAAGTACTTCACAACTACAATCTTATTCGAGCCTTACAACAGCCCTGGGAAGTAGGTGCTGTTATTGTCCCTATTTTATAGATGAGGGAACTGAGGCAAACCGAGATAAGTGACTTTCTCAGGATCCTGTAGCTAATTAGTGTTGGAGACTAAATTGGAACTGGTTCTTCCTGACTCAGCTCAGTGCTCTGACTGATAACCACCTAGCTGGTTATCTTGCGGTAATCTAAGATCACATGAAGTCATAACTTCCCTGGACTTCAGGTTTCTAATCTGTATGATGAGGGGGTTGGACTAGATCAGCTAGCTAAAAAACATTTATAAGGCACCTACTATGTGCCAGACACTGTACTAGCACTGACGGGGAATAAAAGCAAAAGATAGAGCCTGTTCTCAAGGAGATCAGTTTCTAATAGTGGAGACAATGTGTAAATAACTATGTACAACAAACTATATACAGGATAAATTGGAGATGATCGGAGGGAAGGGGATAGTATTAAGGGGCTTCTTGTAGAAGGAGGAATTTTAGTTGGGACTTAAAGAAAGCCAGGAGGGAGAGCATGCTAGGCATGGTGGACAGCCAGAGAAAATGCTTAGCCAGAGTCAGGAGATGGAAAGTCTTACGTGAGGAACAGCAGGAGGTTGGTGTCTCCGGATTGTTGTCGTGTTTGTCCTTCTTTCTCGAGGAGAACCATGACATCAAGATGATGACATGACTTTCACTTGACTTTGTTTTGAGTGAGAGAGGGCTGTGCAAGGTGACCAACCTCACTTTCTTCTCCTGAGTCATCTAGGTCCAGTGGCCTGAAATTCATCAGGACAACTGGAGATGGCCCACAATGCAATGTAGATGGTGGGATTAAGAGTTCATGAACAATGATGTGTTCCATTTTGGGGTGATGACAAGATTAAGAGTATGCACATATCTGTGTGGAGTTGAGATGGGGTGGTGGAATGGGTCATGGGAAATGAGTGAGTTGAGAAAACAGGAGGTTAGGGTATTTAAGAGAGTATCAGGATGTATGTTGAAGTCCCTTAGTATAAGAGCAGGAGTTGGGGAGAAGAGAAAGACTATGAGCCAGGTGTCAAACTCTGAGGAAGGAAGAGGACTACCCTGGAAGATGTTAGATAATAGCTACAAGAATTTTGATTAGGTGGTAGATAAGGATTGAGAGAACCTCATGGGAAGAGAGGTTACTGAATGCTGGTGGTAGGGGGTAAGTTTGGAATTGTCAGTGGAAACAAGGAGTGTTCCAACTTTTCCTTCTTGACCAATGAGTCGGGGTGGGGGTGGGGGATGAATGAAGGTACAGTCATTGCTGGAAAGGGTAGTTAAAGAGGCTGTGTCATCAGGGGAAAAGCAGGTCTTAGTGAGATCCAGAAGATCTCATCCAGAAGATGGAGGGAATGGGAAAGGAAAAAAATTGAAGATGAAAGCCCATTTGTCATCTCTGGAACGAGCACTCTAGGGAGCAGAGTTAAAGGGATGGGTAATTTTAGAGTGAAACATTGGGGGTGGGGGTAGGGTTAGGGTTGAGGGGGATGGAAATAAGGGAGCAGGTAAAGTCTGAATAATGGCAACCAGAGATGTAGAATTATTGGAATGGGAAGGATATATGACCAGGTAAGAGTTTGTGAATTATTAAGGAACGAATTCAGATAGATTATCAATGTCTTTAGGGGTTCGGCTACAAGGTAAACTCCTCTCAGGGCACTAACAATCTCGGTCAAGGGAACCAGTGCGGGAAGTTGTTGTTTGTTGGCATTTCTATCCTTTCCCTGCAGGTAGACTAGGTCAGGCCAGGCCAGCAGATCAGTGCAATGAGCATGATAAAAGGACATTTCTTTCCATTCAGGAACCAAGAACAGACCAATCTAGGTAGTGAGAGAAGGATAAAATGGAGTCTCTCTCCTTCCCCTGAACTCAGGAAGAGGTCAAGAGAGAAGAATGGTGGTCAATGAAATGGCATCTCTTTGTCCTCTGCAGGCAGATAGGATCCTGTGCAAGCAGGCGAATCACTTCTACGACCACTTCCAGCATCAAATATATGATCCTATGAAGCTACTTAGCCTCTCTGGGCCTCAGTTTCCTCATCTATAAAATGAGGGGTTTGGAAAAGGTGATCTCTGAGGGTAGGGGTCTATTACAGTTCTAATTATGTGATCTTATAAATGTTTAGTCTTTCTGGGGTGAACCACTGGAGAATGGTGGGTTTTACACTGTTTTAACTGGGACTCATATGGGAACTGTTGATCAGAGTGGGTCATAAATAAAGACCCTCTTTGAAATCACTAGGATGTATATAAAGATCTATGAGGATAACATGAAACTTAGATACTAAGACATCAGCCAAGAAATCTGAGTTAAAACATATGAAGCATAGACTGACCCTCCCTTCCACATATTTATTCCCTGAAGAATTGTATACTAGCTGCAGACAGAAACAAAGGCAAATCCTTCCAACGTGTGAGGAGGCTTACAGCTGTAGGCTTTACTCAAACACAGCAGCACCTGCATATGTGCCCTTGTAGCTTGCTATATCTGTGAGAATGTTTTGGGGCTCGAGATGAATTATCCCATTGAATATCTTTGTTATAATAGCAGAAAAGGTTTAATTGCAAACTCTGAAACTGCTCCCTAGAATAAAAAGCAAGCAAACAAATAGAAACAGCTCCCTGTTAGAACTGAGAAAATGTCCTGGAAAATTGACTCTGCTCAGTTGTAGTTTATCCATCTGCTCCCAAACATAGGTTTGATGTTCCATCCAAACTGGATCCATGCTGGGCTTTAGAAGAAGAGCTCATTGTTCAAGTTGACCACAACTCCCCTAAACTACCCATTCTCTTCTGAAATGCCCCATTATTAAGAACATTCACTTAACATGCATAACATGCAAATTAAGTACTTATAATACAAGGCACTACCATAGGTTTTAGAGGGAGAAAAAAAAGTGTCACTGGGAGCAAGAAATATTCCAGTTGTCTCTTCTTGACCCGTGTGTCACAGGGGAATGAGTGAAAGTGCAGTCATTGCTGGAAAGGGTGGTCAAGGAGGCAGTTGTCAGGAGGCTCTCAGGAACCATAATAGAGTTCCTACCCTCAAAGACTTTAGAATCTAAGGGAGTAAATAAGACATGGATGCAAATAATTACTGAAAGAATATTAGTACATAATAAGGAAAAGAGTATAAACATGCTATGAGAATTCAATAGAGTGAATAGTGACTTCTGGGAAGTCTGACTAGAGGAGGTGGTGTTTGAGGTTGTAACATAACAAGCCATGTGGATGTTTGACAAGCAGTAAGTGGGCTTATATGTACTTATTAAGAACCCCACTCAGACATACTGGGATTGAAAAAGCTTAAAAATATGACAAGAAGATCAGCAACTGAGAGAAAAACTCTTGGAAATACTCTCATCAACTACTGTCCCCACTGAAAGCAATTAGTCTAGCCTATCAGAACCAGTATCAGGGATACTTCTGGTCCTGGTCATCTGGCCATTTGCTTAAGCTTAGTTGGAAAAAAAAAATGTTACTGCAAGAAGCAATTTTGTGTGGTTTGGCAGGTAAGAAACTCAAACAAGACCATGTGACCCAAGGATTTTCCATTTGGAATGGAGAATTTTGTTCTTCTGTGTATTTGTTTTCCTGGGAAATGGCTATTTTTGATTGAGCCAGGGAGTTGTGTCCTGGGTAGGGGTATTGTTAGTTTATACTTATCTGCAGGTAGTAGCAAGGAACCAGGAAGCTGTTCTGATTGCTGGGAGTGGTGACAGCTAAGAGGCAGCTGAATCTGACACTTCTTTTCTTTCTACTTTCAAGAAAAACGACCTACGAGAGTAATACAGTTGAAAGAGTTTTGAAATTGTATTCAGGAGATGTGAGGGTTAAAATCTCAGCTTTTATAGTTATTAGATAGGTAACTCTAAATATCCCATTTGCTTTTTAAATCTGTTTCCTCATCTGTAAAATACAATACATGCTGCAGAAATAAGAACTAAAATGATTCTTCCTAGGGAAAGAACATATCTTTATGGATGGCCCTTAAAAGGTAGGTGAAAATATCACCTGCCATAAGGTTGCTAGGCATAAGGAAATATGGGTAGCATTTCAATGGGCAAATATGAAGAGAAAGCATACTAGGTGTAAGGAATGATTTGAGCAAAAGCATGGAAAGAGGAAAAGAGATGTGTTGGAAAGGTCAGAGCTATATTATAGAGAGATTTGCATACCAAAACTGAAGAATCTGAACTACAGTTGCTAGAAAACTGAAATGCTATTAAAGGTGTGTCAGGAGAAGTTTAATAGGAATAAATTTGTTGATTAAAAAGACTAATCTCTTTGAAGGGATGTCTCTCAATTGGGGAATGGCTGAACAAGTTGTGGTATGTGGATGTAACTACTGTTTTGCTATAAGAAATAATGAGCAGGCAGATTTTAGAAAAATCTGGAAAGATTTACATGAATTGATGTTGAGTGAAGTGAGAAGAACCAAGAAAGCACTGTACAAAGTAACAGTAACATTGTGTGATGATCAACAATAATCCAAGACAATTCCAAAAATCTCATGACGGAAAATGATAGCCACATCCTGAGAAAGAACTATGGATTCTGAATGCATATTGAAGAATACTATTTTTACCTTTTTTTTGTGGCTTTTCCTTTTAGTTCAATTTCCTCTTTCACAATATGACTAATGTGGAAATATGTTTAACATGATTGCACAAAGATAACCTATACCAGATTGTTTGTCATCTTGGGGAGGAGGGCTAGGAGGGAGGGAGGGAGCAGAGAAAAATTTGAAACTCAAAATCTTGTACAAAAATGAATGTTGGAAACTATCTCTATATGTAATTGGAAAAATAAAATACTATTTACAAAAAAAAAGAATAACATCACAGCAGGACAGATAGAAGGGACAGTGTGGAGAGACTGGTAGGAAGCTATTGCAATAGTCCATGTGACAGATAATTTGATAATAATTATTATAGCTAGCATTATATATAGCTTTAAGGTTTATAAAGCACTTTACAAATATCTCATTTGATTCTCACAACAACCCTGGGAGGTGCTGCTGTATCCATTTTATAGATGATGAGACTGAGACAAACAGAGACTGAATGACTTGCCCAGCATCACACAGCTAGTAAATGTCTGAGGACAATTTGACCTCAGGTCTTCCTGACTCCATGTCTAGTTGTATCAACTTGGGTCTAAATTAGGGTGGTGGCAGTGGTAATGACAAAGAAGAGATAAGTGAGAAATATTGTGGAGGTAGACCCAAGAGAACTTAGTGATTGATTGGAAATGGTGGGTAAGGATTTAGAAGGAATAAAAGATAGTTATGAAATTATGAAAATGGGTTACTGGGAGAATTATGGAAATCCTTGGCCATGGTATTACATGGGTATGGTTTGCGCCTGCCTAAAACATGGGGAAGTATATAAGGGAGGAAGATTGTAAGAGAGAAATTTCTGGAGAAAATTTGTCCTCTGAAATGAAATTATAATAAATTATTTAATCAATGCAGAATATGAATTTACTAATTTAAATTATAAGGTCATTACTGTAGCTATTCTGGTACCTATTTATCAAAGATGGCATGAATATGTGATTTGGATACAAATCCAAACAATTTTTAGGACTGTTTGTGTTCATCTCAGATTTAATATGCAATCTTAGTGTCATAGATTTAGAGCTGGAAGGCCCTTTAGTGGCCATCAAGGCCAATCCCTTTGTTTTATGGATGAAGAAATTGAAGCTGGACCATGTTAAGTGACTTGTCTGGGGTCCCACAATTAGAGTTGTTTAAAGTAGGGGGGCAGAGCCAAGATGATGGAGTAGCAGCATGGACTTTCTATAGTGTTCTCGCCAAGCCTAGCCAAATACCTGTTAAAAATACTGGCTCTAAACAAATTCTGGAGCTGCAGAACCCACAGAATGATGGAGTGAAAGAAATCTCCAGCCCAAGACAACCTGGAAGATCACCAGGAAGGGTTTATCGTGTCACGCTGGGAGCAGAGCACAGTCCAGTGTGGACCATGAATGCATTGAAGGGACCTGAGCAGGCCTTGGGAGGACTGAATCTCTCACAGAAGTGGCAGGTTCCAGACTTCATGACCTCAAAACTCTGAGGTTAAATTGGAAGGTCAGTGGGAAAAAACCTGTGAGAAAAGTGCAGGAGAGTAGAGTGGTCCATCCCCAGCCCCAGGGTAGCAGAGGGAAGAGGGGGCAGAAGAACCCATGGCAGCCACAGCAGTAGCAGGGACAGCTGCAGCCACTGTTTCTAGAGTTCTAGGCCCATAGATTTTGGGGTGATGGAGCAACTGACAGTACACCCCCCCACCCCCACTGAAAGCAGAGAGCTGCCTTGACTAAGAGCTCAAAGTCAAGTAAATGGCTGAGGAAATGAGCAAAAACTGGAAAAAGAATCAGACTATAGAATCTTACTTTGGTGACAAGGAAGACCAAAGCATGCAAACAGAAGAAAACAAAGTCAAAGCTCCTCTATCCAAAACCTCCAAGAAAAATATGCAGTGGTCTCAGGTGATGGAAGAAGTCAAAAAGAATTTTGAAAGTCAAGTAAGAGAAGCAGAGCAAAAATTGGGAGGAGAAATGAGAGAACGCAGGAAAACCGTGAAAAAATGAGTCAACTGCTTGCTAAAGGATGCCCCCCAAAATGCTGAAGAAAACAAACACTTTAAAAAATGAACTAACCCAAATGGCAAAAGAGAGCCAAAAAGCCAAATGAGGAGAAAAATGCCCTAAAAAGCAGAATTGGTCAGATGGAAAAGGTAATCCAAAAGCTCACTGAAGAAAATAATTCCTCAAAGATTAGAATGGAGCACATGGAAGCTAATGACTTTATGAAAAATCAAAAAATTATAAAACAAAATCAAAGGAATAAAGTAGGATTCTGAGCCGCCACATGGTGCAGTGAATAGAACTTTGGGCCTAGAGTCAGGAAAACTGAGTTCAAATCTGGTCTCCTCAGGTACTTACTACCTGTATGACCCTGGGCAAGTCACTTATGCCTGCTTGCCCCAGCTTCCTCATCTTCAAATGATCTCAAGAAGGAAATGGCAAACCACTCTAGTATCTTTGCCAAGAAAACCCCAAATGGGGTCATGAAGAGTCGGATACAAGTGAAACAAATGAATGACAGCAGCAACCAAAGCAGAATTCCCACTCAGGTCTTCCTAACTCCAAGCCCAGGAATGAATCTTCAATACCACCTCACTGCCTCTAATCAATCAGCTGGTTAACTGGTCCTGGAGATGTAGATAATATAGTGACCATGGCATCTGCATTGTCACTGTGATTTTACCTATGATAAGATAGATTGTCACATGTAGTGTTCATGCCAAACAGTCATTAACATTCCAAATTCCATGAACTCAAGCAGTGTGTATTCACTTTATTCTCTATAGAACCCCTTATGTCTCTGGTACACAGCAGGAAAAGGTATACTGTATTAGAGGATAGAGCATTGAAATGGGAGTCACAAAGACCTGGGTTCAAATCCTGCCTCTGGCACTTACTAGCTATGTGCCATGGATAAATCGCTTTACCTCTCTTCAGTTTACTCATTTGTAAACTGGGGATAATAATATCTACAGTACCAACCTCACGGGATGCTTTCTCAAGTGAGATAACAGATGTAAAATGTTTTGTAAACCTCAAGCTGCTATATAAATGTCATCTGTGATTACTAGTTGATGGTGGAATATTCAAAACTCTAGGGATGCCTCTTACTTGTCCACATTCACTTCAGCTGTCACTGCTCAAGGTTTAAACGAAAATAGCCCACAATAATAACTCATACTTATCTAGCACTTACAGGTTTATGAAGCATTTTCCTCACAACAACCCTATGATCTAGGAAATGCTAGTGTTAGTATGCTCACTTTTCCATTTTACGGTTGAGAAAATTGACACAAGTCAAACAGCTAGACAGCAAGGTGGTACAGTGAAGAGAGGGCTGGATTTGGAGTTAGGAGGACCTGAGCTCAAATTCTGACTCAGACACTTTATGTGAGTGACTCTGGGTAAGTCACTTAACCTTTGCCTGACTCAATTTCTTCATCTGTATAATGGGGATAATAGCACTTCCCTCATAGGTTTATTATGAGGATCAAATGAGATAATATATGTAGAGTGCTTTGCAACCCTTAAAGGACTGTATAAATGCCAGTAGGAGTCAGACAGAGTAGGAGTAGGAGTATAGATGTAGTAGTAGTAATGGTGGTGGTAGTGGTAGAGGTGGTAGTAGTAAAAAATTTTGACTCAAAATCACCTCTTCCCATTCCAAAAACAGCTCTCCTTCCACAATGCCATGCTGCTTTTTATATAATTCCTAAATTTCATCTGAGTTCCCCTCCTGCAGATTGAGACATCCAAATCACTGTACACTCAACCCCCTTTTTAGAGCGCAATGATCAACATGACTACAATCTGAAAACTCTTGGTGGCAAAATATATTCAGGTATCAAACAAATTCGAGGCACACGGCATAGTTCCAAAGTTTTCCGGTAGTCATGAAGCTGGTTCATGCCGTTTCACTGCCAGTCTAGATGAGTTTTATTTCTTAGTGCTTGATTCTTGAGAAAAGCAAGGTCCCTTTTCCAGGGTTTTTCATAGACCGTCTCATAGGTTCAGGACAAAGTTGTTTTTGCCATTGTCCTTAGAAAGGCATTCTAAATTGATTGTTCTTTATATTTTGGGTTCCATGTCAAGAGTCTCTTTCACAAAAATATTTATAGCAGTTTTTTTTTTGTGGTGGCTAAAACCGGAAATTGAGGAAATGCCCATCAATTGGGGAATGACTGGACAAGTTGTGGTACATGAATGTAATGGAGGAATACTCTTTTGCTATAAGAAATAATGAACAGGCAGACTTCAGAAAAACCTGGAAAGACTTAAATGAACTGATGCTGAGTGAAATGAGCAGCACCAGGAGAACATTATACACAGTAACAGTCACAGGGTGTGAGAATTGTTTCTGATAGACTTAGCCCTTCACAGTCCTTCACATTCCCAAAGTACTCTTGAGGTAAAATTTCATCCACATCCAGAGAAACAACTATGGAATTGGAATGCAGAATGAAGGAAACTATTTTCTCTTGTGTTATGTTTTGTTTTGGTTTTTCTCATGGTTTCTTCCATTCATTTTAATTCTTCTATGCAACATGACTAATGTGAAAATGTGTTGAATAAGAATGTCTGTGTAGAACCCATATAAGATCGCAAACTGTCTTGGGAAGGGAGGAAGGAGGGAGAGCGGGAAAATTTGAAACCTATGGAAGTGATTGTTGAAAACTGAAAACAAATAAATTAATTAAAAAAATAGAATCTCTTGTATTTCTGTCTGCTCTTAGACTCCATCTTAGGAGTTTGATTTCATAGACTGTTGTCATGAATAAATGAATCTTGCTTAATCTGAAATCATATCATCTAAGGTCTTTTCTTCATTTTTTCAGTCTTTTCTTATCTTTTGTCTCATCATCATCCCCAGACTGAAGAATCTAAAAAATATAAAGGGTTATTGTAAGGATCTCAGTCTGTTAACAGACAATAGTACCCAAACTCCCCATCCTGCCCTTAGGAAATCTGCTCTTAGTCAACTGACTTCATTTCTTAAGACTTGAACAATTGATTGTTTTGGTCACATAGTTTGCTAGAACACAATAAAGCAGTTTTCCCATAGCAAAATGAAGAACTATCTTTGTTTAGTCATTTCTCCTACTGATCTCCCCACCCAACTTCATCACTTCTGGTATGGAGAGAAGGATTAGGGGAAGGAGTCCCACAGCAGAAACTTGTCTGGATTGGGTCTCCAAACCTTGGGAGAAAATAGTGGTGATAAGGATTGAGATGTCTTGCCTAGTCCTCAGCGACCACTCTTTGTCTTGGCCTATCCTGCTTGTCCAGCACAGCTCTCTAGTCATAGTAATGCCCTGGACCCATCTTTGCTCCAGATCTCTATTTTAACCACTGTAACTCTTAAAGATCTTTATCTCAGAGATCACCCTTTACTGTGCCCAGTTTGGGATATAGCAACTGCTTGCAAAGTAATAGGCAGCTGTAGGCTGTCCGCTCCACCAAGAGCTCCCAGGCTCCAGAGCCTCTCTGTTCCCAGCTGCATAGAAAGAATGGAATGCAATGGAATTGTAGACCGGAAATCTCTTCAATGGCAAAAGAAGAGGAAACTTAAACTTGCTGGGAATTATGACAGCATACATTTCCTGCCTTTGCCACGGTCACATCCCCATTTCTTCCGGTAAATTTCATTGAGGTGGTATAAATGTTAGTTATACCGACTAGAGATTTAAAAAAATGAAATGAGATCCTTTGTTAGGTAAAGAGTTACCTGTCAATATCTTTAAGCAGAGGCTGGATGTTCTAGAAAGGTGAAGTCCTTCACCAAATGAAATATGGGACCAGATGACTAAGATCTCCACTAATTCTAGATTCTATATTCAGGACACAGGATATAGGACCAGGACACAGAGCATCCTCTGAGGACTGAGAGACATCTCAAACCCCATCACCTCTATTTTCTCTCAAGGTTTGGAGACCAAATCTAGGCAAGTTTCTGTTGTCTGATTCTTCCCCCTAATCTTCCTCTCCTCATTGCTATCTCCTGGCCTTGCTTTCTTTCAAGCCCCAGCTAAAACTCTACCTTATGGCAAAAACTTTCCCTCTGTCGATTATCTTCCAATTTCTCCTGTATATATCATATTTGTGCTTGGTGTTTTTATGTTGTCTTCTCCGTTAGAATGTGGATATTTCTGCAGTGCATAGTAAGTAGCATCCCAGGACAGGATGCCCATGGAGCCAGAAACTAGAGGAGGTGACAGTGAAGGTGCATTCAGTAGAGATTGTGGGACCAGCATAAAGACATCAGTGGTTCAGCGGGACCAGAGTGTAAGATGTCCCTCTTCCCTCATGGCTTGGTGGCATGGCATCCTTTCACATATGCCTCTCTATTTGTGAACTCTATGGGCTGTCCAGCTCTTCTTAGAGATGCTGTGTGTTTATTTGTGGAATAGTGTGCTGCAGGATTGTGAAGGAAGTGTTGTATGGTTACCTTTCTTTCAATAACGTTTCAGCTTTTGCCATGAGTTAATGGGTTAATTGGCTGACTATTGAAGGTAAATATGGGTGGAGACTTGTGAGTTAATTTTAGGATTGTGGGCCTTCAAAATATTTTGAACTTGGGCTAGTCATTTTCTAGAGGATACAGTGAATTGAGTGGGGTAGCTCAGAGGAGGCACACCGTTAGCCATATTTCATATCATCTCCTAGTTAAATTCTGAACCTGACAGTAACTGATGCTTGAAACTGTACAAAATGGCAGTGATAGGAAGTAGTCAAGACATCGGCAGGCTGAATGCCCTCTGGTGGCCAATGAGGATATTGCAGCCTTTAATAAGGCCAGACCACACATGTGCCTTGGAGAAACTGAAGTGACCTTTGGTCTGATGGCTCTAGGAAAATAGCATATGGTAGACTTCTCAGATATACTGAACTCCCTTAATGGACAATTAATTGAATGACAAACTGCCTTTTGATAGGTTTATAGAAAGTAGTATATAAACTGATTTAGACTGCTTATACTACATACCCAAAGTATTTATATTAAGTAATCCACAACCTGTTCATACCTTCTCCAGCTATGCAATTCTTTAAAAAAAAAAGTTATTGATTTAGTTTTCAACATTCACTTTTATAAGTTTTTGAGTTTCAGATTTTCCTGCCTCCTCTCCAAGACAGCATGCAATCTGATATAGGCTATACATATACACTTATATTAAATATATTACCACATTAGTCATGTTGTGAGAGAAGAATCAGAACAAAAGGCAAAAATCACAAGAAAGAAAAAAAGAGAAAATAGTATGCTTCTATCTACATTCAGATTCCATAATTCTTTCTGTAGATGTGGATAGTATTTTCTACCATAAGTCTTTTGAAATTGTCTTGGATCATTGTATTTCTGAGAAGAGCTAAGTCTGTCAAAATTGGTTATTGCACAATGCTGCTGTTACTATGTACAGTGTTCTCCTGGTTCTGCTCACTTCACTCAGCATCAATTCATCTGAAGCTTTCCAGGTTTTTCTGAAGTCTGCCTGCTCATCATTTCTTATAACATAATAGTATTACATTATGTTCATAAACCACAACTTGTTCAGCCATTCTCCAATTGATGGCCATTCCCTCAATTTCCAGTTTTTGGCTACAACAAAAAGAAGTCTACAAACATTTTTGTGCCTGAGGGTCCTTTTCCCTTTTTTATCATCTCTTTGGGATACAGACAAGTGGTATTGCTGGATCAAAGTGTGTGCAGTTTTATAGCCCTTTTGGCATCAACTTTACAATTCTTGTCTTTATTCTTCCATAAATTCTCTACAGGGAATCTGCCTAATATTCTGAGGGCTTTCCTCTAGGTGTTTAAACATTGTATGTATATCAGTGTTACATTTAAGATATCCATTCCACCTTTTCCCCCAGTCACATATGTTTTTTATGATGTCTCCTTACTCCCCTTCTTATATGTCATTATTGATAAGTTTCTATAGCCTATTACTAGCTGCCTTGTATCTCTCCATGGTCCTTTTAGTCCCACATGATTTTGATTCTTTGGAGAACCACCATATTGGTGGTTTAAGAGGAATCTCTCTTCTGTTGGCACTAATTCAGGAGATCTTCCATGACACACACATATGGATAAAATACTGTACTTGGTGTCAAGAAGACCCAGGTCTGAATCCTACCTCAGACACATAGTAGCTGTGTGACCCTGGGCAAATCACTTCACATTTCTGAACATCACTTTCCTCATCTGTTAAATGGAAGAGATTGGTCTTGTTGACCTATGAAGCCCTTACAGCTTTAAATCCATGATCCTTGATGCCTGTTTCTTGACTCACTGGATAACTGTGATCAAAGGACTGTTTTATAAAAAAAGTTTTCTCTGTGGTTGCCTCTGTCAAGTGAATCTTGTATAATCTTAGAGTGCATGGGGGCTACCTTGTTGAGAGAGAGAGACTTTGAGACTTCTTTTTGCTCTATTCTATAATTTTTTAAAAATTAAGAAATAGTAAAAACAGATACCTTGCATTTTCTACACTTTTCAGTAAATTATGCAGCAATGAAACTGTGATTGGCTATAGAAAATCATCTATGAAAACCTATCTGTTACCTTTTCAAATATCAAAGATACATATAAGGAGATGATTCTCATATTTTATAGAGATTAGAAAGTAGGTGTATGCCCCTACTCCTCAGTTACTGATGTCTTTGCCATCACTTAGTTATGGTCATGATGTCATGTACGATTTTATGTAATGTGGTAAAGTAGAAAGAGCACTAGAGACTCAGAGTCAGGAAGATTTAAGTTCAAATCTTGCCTGACTCGTTATTTGCCTCTCTTAGTTAATCTCTCCCAGTCTCAGTTTCCTCATCTGTAAAACAATTATGATTATAGCAATGACTTCACAGAGTTGGGAGGATGAAATGAGCTAATATGTATAAAGCTCTTTTTAAACTTTAAAAGCACTATATAAATGTTAATTGTTACCTTCCTGTCTTTGAAAAATCCTCCAGATATCCTTAAAATCATGTTGACCATTGAATGATTCTCTTCGGTGTGTATTTGGGCATGTTCTGGTTTCATTTTTTTCTACTTCTTCATACAGATTATCAGGCACACATGTATTGGAATATGATACAAAACCACCATAGTCAGAGATGATGAGACTAGAGCACATAAGCACCCTGGCAAATCTGTACCATTTTGTATTTATTTGTGTCCTTCTTTCCAGTTTCATCTATGAGTGCTCTGACTTAGGCGCGTCTTAGGACAAACTCTATATGTTCTTTTTTTCTTTTCCACTGTTTTTCTTGTTTTGTGAGGTGAAGTTGTTCATCCTTCCATCATCCTCCTGTTGTGTTTTGCAAATGAGTTTATATTCTGTACTGGCATTGGCCTTCACTGTCATATATCTGTGCTTGTCAAGGATATCAAATGTTTGGTGACTGAAGCAGTTCCTAAGACCATTTGTAATAGTCGTTTACTGTCTACTTCACATCAGTTATATTTTTCTAAGGAATGGTGATAATGAGAGTGAAGGTATTTATTTTTATCTATTTCACAGTTTTAGAGTCAATCACTTGCTGAAATGGATCAGCTGGGAGCTGTTGTAATTATATGTCATTGTCTTCCTATCATTTTTGTCTTTTTTTACAATTTGTTAATAATTTTGACTTTTGCCATAGCTGCTTTATAATCTGATTGCACATGGACACTCAACTCTTAAATGACACCCACATAGGTAACCTCTTGTTTCCTTTGTGTTAAGATCCTGGGTTTTTAGCAGAATGTACATGAAGGTATGGATATAATGCTTATCAAATTTGCTGATGACGAAAGGTTTAATTCATACTAGATAAGAATAGAAAGAAACCTTAACAAATTAGAGCAATGAGCTGAATTTTAAAAAAGGTAAACATAAAATCCTATACAGACTCAAAAAAGGTCAATTTCATGAATGAAAATATGGGGGGAGGATTGCTTTGACAATAGATTGTGTGAAAAAAAAATTGGAGATTTAGTGGGCTACAGACTCCATACTAGCCAACAATTTGACTTGGCAAGCAAAAAAGCTAATGTAATTTTAAGTAGTATTAGGAGGTACAGTGTTGAGAAGCTGAAATGTAGTTGTCCCCTAACTTTATGCAACCCTGCTAAGAGCACATCTAGAGTTCAGCTCTAGATACAAATTTAGGAAGGACATGCAGGTGGCGTTGGGCAGTCTTCATTTTAACACCAGGTCATATGTAGCTTGGTTGAATGAACTGGAGTTATTTAGCCTGAAGAAGAAAAATCCTGGGGGAGAAGGAGGGTAAGATAGTCAATTTCAAGTTTTTGAAGGAGTATCACATACACTAGAAATTTGTCTTGTCATTGCTGGGTTCACAGAGTAGACTAAGAAAATGAGTAGAAGTTATGGAGAGATAGATTTCAGATTGATGTGAGAAAAAAAAATTTCTTGCAACCAAGATTAGGAGGGAAGCGAAAACTGGGAAAGAATTTTTACAACTAGTGTCTCTGATAAAGGCCTCATTTCTCTAAAGAGAACTGAGTCAAATTTACAAGAATAAAGTCATTCCCCAATTGATAAATTATCATAGGATATGAACAGGCAGTTTTCAGAGGAAGAAATTAAAGCTATCTATAGTTATATGAAAAAATACTCTAAATCACTATTGATTAGAGAGATGTAAATCAAAACAACTCTGAAGACAAAACAGAAAAATGATAAATATTGGAGAAGATGTAGGAAAGTTGGAACACTAATTCATTGTTGGTGGAGTTGTGAGCTGGTTCAACCATTCTGGAGAGCAATTTGGAACTATACCCAAAGGGTTATAAAACTGTGCATACCCCTTGACCCAGCAATACCTCTTTTAGGGCTTTATCCCAAAGAGATCATAAAAATGGGAAAAAGACCCATATATACAAAAAATATTTATAGCAGCTCTTTGTGTGGTGGCCAAGAATTGGAAATCAAGAGGATGCCCATCAATTGGGGAATGACTGAACAGGTTGTGGTATATGAATGTAATGGAATAATATTGTGCTATAAGAAATAACAAAGAGGAGGATTTCAGAACAATCTAGAAAGACTTATATGAGCTGATGCTGACTGAAGTGAGCAGAGCAAGGAGAACATTATCCACAATAACAGTCACAGTGTTTGTGATGACTGACTTTGATAGACTTAGTCTTGTTCAGGAATGCAAGGACCCAAAAGAATTCCAGATGGAAAATGCCATCAACATCCAGAGAGAGAACTGTGGAGTCTGAATGCGAAGCAGACGTTTTCTTTCTTTTCCCTTTCTCGTGGTTCCTCCCATTCATCCTAATTCTTTTATATAACATGACTAACATGAAAATACATTTAATAGGAACATTTATGTAGAGCCTATATCAGATTGCATGCCATCTTGGGGATGGGGAGGGAAGAGAGGAGAGAAAATTTAAAACTGATGGAAGTGAATGCTAAAAACTAAAAATAAATACACTTTAAAGAAAAAGAAAAAAAATTTCTAACAGCTAAAATAATACAAAAGTTGAACGGCTTGTTAGGAGCACCCTCGTAAGTACAGTTTTGATGATAAGACTAAATAAGGAGCTCATAAGTAATTGAACAGTTAACAAAAGGAGGTTAATTTAGTCCTAATATAGCAAAGATATGCCATAAGGATACAGAGATATTTAGTTTCTATGTTCCTCTTGTCTCCACATGTTTGGTCAACAGAGCATGGAATGGTGACTCCAGGAGTCTTCAGACATGAGGTCTACCAAGTTGGAGGATCACTTGACTCCATGTGAATGAAACTTTTATGCCCTTAGGAAGCTTTAGGGGAGGCAGGGGTCAACCAGGGATAGCCTTATCACCTTTTAGGGAAAGCCAATCCCCATAGTGGGGGCTAGGAGAAGTATTCTTGGTAGACATTTGTCCTTTTCAATGCAATGTTGGCAAAATGTATTCATGACATACTTTTAACTTTAAGCTGCATAATTAATATTTTCTCTATCACTTTCTCAAGTGTAGATAATCAGCAAAGTAATAAATCAAGCTCTGATCTGCAGCTTGCTGATTTCTGTGGTGTAAATCCTAACACTGTAACTTTTAACAATTGGCTTTAGGGAGTTGGTTTGAACTGGCTCCAGCATACCTCAAGTCCTATTGATTACATCTGTGTTAGGAGCTTGTAGGTTATTTAAGCAGAAGCTGCATGAACACATCTTAGCAATATCATAGAGGGGACTCTTCTTTAGGTGTGATTTATAGTAGAAATCTCAACCAGTCACCATGTTAAGGGCTAGAAATACAAGGAAAGGTAAAAACGTTGTCCCTGCCTTCAAGGAGATTGAATTCAAATGAGGGAGATAGTATGCACACAATACACATGCACACACACACATACACTCTCTCTCTCTTTATATATATATATATATACACACACATATATCTGTATATATATACAGATATATGTATGTAAAAATGACACTTTATATGATATATGAAGTATGAATGACAGGTAGTCTGAGGGGAAAGGCACTAAGGAGGAGAGGTGGAGTAGTTTGAGTTGTCTTGAAGGACATCAGGGGAAAAAAAAGAATCTGAGGGAGAGCATTCCAGGCAACTGGGGACAGTGTTGTTCCAGGAAAGGCTGTAAAATTGTGTGAAGATAGTCAATTTCTTTCGTATGCTATTGTTTGGTGCTCAGCAAGTTTCAGCACTTTCGAATTCTTTTTGAAGCAATATTAATAATATTCATGTCTGAGGCTTCTAGGTAATTTATAAGCCTCTGATCTCCATCATTTTAAAATCTTGAACTGTATTTTCTACATATTTTTCACCATCATCCATCCATCCCTTGCCCACTTTCACACTGATGTCGCTGGGCTCCAAGGCACATTTAATTGAATGAATTAGTTAGCTCTATGCAGAATTTCTCTACTTCTTTATATTTTGCAGCAGATGTCCATGAATAAGCTTCAACTAACGTAATGGCTCCTCTTGCCATGAAATGGTACTTCTTTTTAGCTATAACGTATTAATGAAATCAACTCTATCAACCATGTTATTTGTCTCCAAAGGAAATAAAGAAAGACAGCTTCCATTTAGATTAAAGCATAGTACTTTGCTAAGGAGTCAGAAAGTTTTCCAATTTAAGAAAGATTTTATAAATATATCATTTTTACCTGAGACCTCCAATTTCATTGTAGGATGTTGTGAAAACATTCCATTCAATCACTTTTGCAGCTTGCTACCTGTGTGACCTTGAGCAAATCAATTTAATCAATAAATCAATGAACATTTACTAAACACCCACCAGAAAATATAGGAGGGAATAAAATAAAGTGTTCTGAAGAGCAGTGGGGCTCAAGGTGCAGCCCAAGGTGACCTACCCTGCAAATCTGAGTTAATTGCAGTATTTGTTGTTTCTGCATTTAATTAGCGTAGTACCTGACATATAGTAGGCTCTTAATAAGTATATATTAATTGATCGATGGATGTGTCTTATAGTTTTCTAGACACTAAAGGTATAAATAAAAAAGACAATCCTTAACCCTCAAGGAGCTACTGGGGGAGACCATATATTTACATTAAAGTAAAAATAGGATATGGACAAAATAAATACAAAGTGATGGGGAAGGGGAGGGAGGAAGGGCACTAACAACTGAGGAACTTAGGAAAGGTTTCTTGAAAAATGTAGTTCTGGGCCTCAGTTCTTCTTCTGTAAAATGAGGAGGGTGAGCTCTGAATTTTAAGGTACCTTCCATCTCGAAATCTTTATAGCCTATGAAGATATAGATATTGATGAGATCCATTTTGTTGGATTCTAAGCCCCAAAGAGGGCATTGTGGATTATTATGCATTACTTAGTTATATTGTTTGAACCTAGAAAATGGTTTGTTGTTCATAAAATTGTCTAGCCCCAAAAACTTACTGTATAGATCAGGCTGACCTTAGAGATAATCCAGTAAAACCAAATGTATGTAAAGAATGCTTAGATCCAATACTTATTTGGGTTTCCTCAGGTCCTGTTTTGGGTCCACCCAAAGCATGTTTTGGTTTTGCCAAACTACACTGACTTACCTGATGCTACGCATCCCAAACTGCCCCTCTCTTGGAGACTACATACTGTGTATGTGCTGCCAGTGTCCTCATACCCTTATTCGAACTCTTTAAAACGTAACCTCACAAAGACTTGAGGAGGTAGTCACCTCTTCTTTCCTGTTCTCTTTCCCTTCCAAACAACCTAATACATTTCATTCTAAATTCTTTTAGATTTTGGGGTTTGTTCTACTGAACAATAACTTCTTCTGACTGTGTCAACATGGTAGTTTTTGGGCAAAGCTTTCACATTTAGAGTGAAAGCAGTTAAATGAAAGCGTATGGACAGGATAAAACTGTGACTCTGAGCAACTTCTTGCTATACCAAGAAGAGTCACTATAGGTATTTTTGTATGTATGGGGGACCCTTTCCTTTTTCTTTGATTTTGTTGGTTTTTAGGCCTCATGGTCATATGGCTTGGTCAAAGAGGAAGCATCCACGGAGTTTTTCTTAGCCTTGGAATAAATGCATATGGGATTATAGATTTAGCGATGGAAGGTCTCAGCTCTTATAGATCTAGTCCAACCAGCTGTTACTTTCAGCTCCCATAGAACCCGCTGTAGTTTTAGTGTCCCTATCTACCACGCAAATTGCCTTGAAGCATCGACGAGCCTCAAAGAGGTAGTTAGTAACCCTCGTGTGGGTGAGGAGATGGGGAGCTAAGCCTATGCCCTGGCCCTGAACTCTTTCCTCTGCAGTACTTGTATCACCCTCTCTTTACTCTCACAGAGCATTTGAAAAATAAGCATTGACTTCTGGGTCATTTGGGTAAAAAATGGAGGACTAGATATTTTCTCTGATTCCCCAAACCTCTAAAAACTCTCTAAAACAGAAATTATGTACAAGAGATAAAAGTAACTTTAGCTGTCTCCATGTTCTAGGATACCTGGTATCCAAAAGGAAATTGAAAAACAAAACCCCATAAACGTGAATCCTACTGACTTTGAGCTCACTCAGCACCCCTTCCTTTCCTTCTATGCTATCAGTCTTGAGAGCACACTAGAAGACCCAAAGACCCACAGTACAACACAACCCCACACTCTAGTTACCCTCCCTCTTCCTGATGCTGTGGAGAACCTCCAATCCAGGCTGTAGAACTTTGGGAAGCAACAGACAACTAGCAAGGCAGATGGCAGCTTTTCAGGAACTGAAAGCCTGCAGGGGGTCACAACTATGTAGCACCAGCGCTGCAAAGTTCTGAACTGCTGGTGCCAGGCAGAACAACCCTTCAGAATCAGTGCAGCAGCTGTCTAAACTTCTGGTACTGGGCTAGCGAGCTAGGAACAGAGGGTGCCAGAAAGAACATGTTGGGAGAGAGGCTGCACAACATTCTAGTAAGCCTAAGGAAAAGAACTGGGGTCAGTTCTGACCATCCAAAAGTCAAGAGACCTGAGCTGATGAGGCTGCGAACTTTGAGATTCAGTCCCCAAGGAAACCAGCTTCATAATGAACAAAGTCAAAAGGTGAAAAGGAGAAAATGGGATAGGGGAGGCAGAAATTACAAAAGATCCCAGAGAGAAGACAACTCAAAGACCTTAAACATAAGCAGATACTCAAATAGGGAACTAGTAGATGATTTAAAGCATCTATGAATAAATACTGCAAAACAAAAAGAAAATGATTCAGTACTTGATGAGAAAGAGGACCTTCTAGAATGTGAGAACATGGAACTACAACACTTTGTTCCTGAGTGTTTCAAAGGAGAAGTGAGAATTATGAGAGCAAAATTAATGGCTGCATAGCAGAATAATAATTCTGGAATTTTCAATGGCAAAGAAACAAAAGAGAGAATAAGAGATTGGGAATGTGAATATACATAAGAGAAGCACAATTTTGAAAGAAAGAAAAAAATAAAATAGGTTCGTTATGCAAACAAAATATACTGATCTCAAAGACAGAATGAGCAGAGATGTCCAAACGATCATAGGTCTCCCAAAAGAACATGACGGGACAAAAAAACTTGACAGAATGATGCAGAAAATAATAGGAGGGACACTCAGAACTTCTGAACATAGAAAATACCAGTTGAAAGAACTGACAGATAACCTCCAGAAAAACAAACAAACAAACAAACAGACAAACAGACACATAGTGGTTAAATTTAGCAACACAAAGGAAAGGAAATTCTAACAATGTAAGATTATGTAGGAGGGATAATGTGTTTTGAAGAGCAATGGAACTTGGGATGCAGCCTAAAATGACCTACCCTACAAATCAATGATTACCTATAAATGAAAGGAAATGGACATTCAATAATAAAGCAAACATAGGTCATTCTAATGCCAAAATGGAGCATTGGAGTAAGATTTTTATGGAGAATTAATAAGATCATAGGATTTGGAACTGAAATCATCTAGTCCATTTTATGATTGAGGAAACAGGCCCAAGGAAGTGATGGGACTTGTCCAAGTTTATATAGGTAATACCAGAACCATGACTGAACTCAATTCCCGTGATTCCAAATTTGGTAATCTTCTCATTTGATCTATTATCTATATCATGCAATCAGCAAACATTTATTACATAGTAGGTATCAGCTGCTGTACTAGATGCTGGGGATGCAAAGACAAAAATCAAGTAGGTCTAATTCTTAAGGAGCTTACATTCTACCCTCACCACAAGAAAGCTACCATGATGATTGTTTTAAAAATGTAAACTTCCATTCTAGGTATCTGGAATGAAATATTTTCAACAAATACTGATTAAATTCCCACAATGTGCAACCAAGTCACACTGTCACATGGAGATCCACATTAGGCTTATTTTCTGCTAATAGAGGGATGCAGTGTTTGGTGATGAATGCATAGCGCTGTCTCTCCTTAATGTTTAAAAGGCAGAATTTTTCCCTCAAAGAACTCTTAGGTCTTTTATTCTGATGACCCCTCAGAATAATTCACAGTTTTTCAAGAAGAAGGATTGCCAAGCTCTACCATCCTGAACTCCTACCCCAAGAAAATCAGCAATCTCACATCGGCGCAATTTGCCTATCTTCCTGAGCAGAGGGAGTTTTAGCCCTATTACCAGTGATTTAAAACAACAACATCCAAACAGTGATAAATGAAACCCAGACTCACATTTGGTTAAAACAATGGGTCTTGTACAACACCCAGCAGAAAAATCAGACCTTGGTCTTAGAGACAGTAAAGGGTCAGGGCATTCCTCTATCAAGTATCCACTTCATGAGGATGCTCTTTCTGCAGTGCCTAAAGGTTTGTTGGAGACAGATTTCTGGGTGTGGCTTTTGGAGTCAGAATTAGGATCATTACTTTACAGTCATGGTGTGTCTAATAGCAAGACTGGTTTTATTCTGCCACATCTTAACTGTTATAATGCTGTAATTTAGCATTGATTAGACCATAAATAAAAATCTGTCTTGAGTCTTCCTGGGTTAGTGTGGATGTGCTAGGGAATACATTTTTTTTATGTCTTTGTCAGAACTATATGCAGCTGTGGTTTCAGTCTGAGGGTGTGTCCTTTCAGATTTATGTTATAATGTTCTGTGCAAATACAGAGCTTATGAAGCAGTTATTTGCAGACCCTATGGAAATATATGACAGGCAGCTAATCAAGGTATAAGGAGAACCAGCTTCAGAGTCAGGAAGACCTGGATCCATGTCTAGCCTCTGTTATATATAGGCAGGACTAATCACAGTGCCATCGGGAACTTTCCAACTTGAAATTACAGATGATTGTTCATCGGATTCCAGGGATTGGAGTGTTTTTACAGCATCCTACAATGAAATCAGAGGTTTGAGGAGGGAAATGATATATTTATAAAATCTTCTTTAAAAAACTTGAAAAAATAAAAGCTTTGGTATGAAATTTCCTTTTCACAAATAAACATGGGTTTTATTTGCAATTAGTTACACTTCCACAAATATACGTATATGTAGTAATATATGAAGAGAGGGAGAGAGGAAAAGAAGGGGAAAGAGGGGGGGGGAGAGAGAGAGAGAGAGAGAGAGAGAGGGAGAGAGAGAATGTGATCCTACAATGTTGAATTAAATGTATTGGCTTATTTTAACTACTTTGTTACACAGGAGGTGTCTTTGGGGAGAGGGGATCATTGAGAAGAGAGCGTCGGGAACAAAGATATCTTTGTATCTAGCATCTGTATAGGAAGATAAATATTTAAAGACATCTTAAAATTGCGTTGACTTCCATTTGCGATTGAGTGAAAATTTTATAATGAGCCTGGTTGTTAAAGGGGATTGTTCTTCTGACGAAGAGAAATAATAGCGTTCATCCCAGAGAGAGCTCTGTCTTCAAGGACTGTGTGAGCCCCGGAGACCAGATTGTGGGAAGGGAAATGAATCGCCAGGATTGTTACAATGTAACAGACTAGAGCAAGCAGGAGAGCAAGCGGTCCGCAGGGCCGGGCGGGGCGGGGCGGCCTCGGAGCTCTCGCCATCAATGCCGCAGTCAGGGTTCCGGCGTTGAAGAGGAGAAGGCGGGGTCTTTCCCTTTGAATGTAGTATGTTGAACTTGGGCGTCTAACGCTGAAAGACTAATAAGTTAGCGCGTTGCGCCACCCAGAGTCCTACAAGTTTCACTGCAGGGGTAGACGAAAGAAGTCTCTTGCCTTAGGAATGACATATATAAGAACTGAAGTCATAGGTTTCGAGTTGGCAGGTCCAACCCCTAATTTTACAGGTGAAGAAATTAAGGCTGAGAGAGGTTAAGCGGGTTTGTCCAGGGTCACGCAGCTAATAAATGCCTGAGTCAGAATTTGAACGTTGCTTTTCTTGACTCCTGGTTTACCACTCCACCTATCCCCAAATTCCTAGGCTGTGTGTGTTCCTCCTTTGTTGAGGAAGAAGACTATGCCATCGGAGAAATAATGACATGACTTGAACTTGACTTTTGGTTTGTTTTTTCTTTTTTTAGTGAGGGAGGGCTGTGCAGGCCACCAACCTCACTTCTCCTCCACAGCCATCTAAATCCAGTGACCAGATATTCATCAGGATGACTGGAGATGACCCAGGATGAGGCAATTGGGATCAAGTGACTTGCCCAAGGTCACACAGCTAGTGAATGTCAAATGTCTGAGGTGAGATTTGAAATCAGGTCCTCCTGACTCCTGCACTGGTGCTCTATCCACTGCACCACCTGGCTGCCCCCCAAATTCCTAGCACCACATCATAAAGTCTCTTTCTTGTTCTGCCCTTTCCTCCATCAGCCTTCAAGAACCCAATATCACATTCATGCTAAGATGAGGTCTTTGCTGGAATTATAGTCCTAGAATTAGGATTTTGAGCAAGAAGAGAACTTTACAGATCATCTCTTCCAAAAATTCTCCAAATGTGGTCCTTGAGATCCAGTCAAAGGGTTCATATACTAATACTAAGATGTTATTTGCCAATTAAAATATTCCTTTCTTTCCTATCTATCTATGTGGTATCAGATTTCTTTATATACTTCAACCAGAACAACAGATTGACTGCCTGGAAATGACCTTATGAGGTCACCTTTTTTGGCCTTGAACATTCATTAGAAAATGACTGTAATGCAATGACCCAGTGTGGTCCACAGAAACCTCACTGGCTTTATCAGCAGATGATACTAGTCCTTTCTCCACCCTTCTATTTCTTCTTCTATTGCATCTCTTCTTACAAGTTTAAGGGAATTCTATCCCTAATCCTAAAGCTGATTTCTCATTATCATTTAAACTCCCTAATTTATCTTATAAATTCTCTCCCAGATTTAGCTTCCTGTGAAAACCCTGCATGTAGAGAACCAAGAGAGTGGACAGAACAATTACATTTATTTTACATACATTGTGATTTTCATTGAGACTACTGCTTTATTTCTTTTAAGCCTGTACCTGATTTCTTTTAGGCTTGGGAATGCTTGAGGTTGCTTATTTCCATGGAGAATCTAAGTCCTCCTTCTATGTCTAGATATAATGGCACCTAAGTATAGGAGATATCTTTCTATATTGATAATTTCAGTTCAGTGTCTCAGGTAGATTCAAGGCCAAGAATTATATCGATGCACTCTAAAGAGGAAGGAGTTAAAAGACAATAGTTTATTGTATCCTTTATAATTACCCCTCATAGATCATTGTTAGATTTTTGGTTAAC
Source organism: Bettongia penicillata ogilbyi (assembly GCA_023548195.1). Classification (NCBI taxonomy): domain Eukaryota; kingdom Metazoa; phylum Chordata; class Mammalia; order Diprotodontia; family Potoroidae; genus Bettongia; species Bettongia penicillata. Next base: position 9,880,650 of record JAJHZJ010000244.1, on the reverse strand, counting down.
TAGATCTGCTTATAGCTTAAGGAAGAAATCAGAGGTGGTAAAACTGTACACATTTATCTTGGGAATTACTTAGGAGAGACTTAGGAAGGTCATTTTATATGTTGCTTGGTTTACAAAGGCAAAGGGATTGGAGAACAGAAAGGAAAGGAAAAATAATTAGTGAGATTAGTTTCAATTTCAGTCAAACTTTAGAATGGGTTATTATTCCCAGTTGGAAGAGTCTGGATCTGTGATTTTATTCATTCAAGGAGTTCCCAGTTAAAAATCTCTTTTCCCGAAAGACATCAGTACTTTTTCTGAAACCCTAGGTCTAAGAGAGTAGCCTAGGGCACTGAGAAATTAAATGACCTGCCAACACCTAGTGTGCCAGAGCTAGGAACTGAGCCTCCGTCTTCTTGACAATGAGGCCAACTCTATAGTCATGACTCTATGCCCTCTTTCTTAGAGTGTTATTTTTCTTTTAGGGGTTAAGTGAGTTGCCCAGGGTCACAGAGTTAGTAAGTGCCTGAAGTCAAATTTGAACTCAGGTCCTCCTGACTCCAGGGTTAGTGCTGTATCCACTGCAGCCACCTAACTTCTCTTAGACTGTATGATTGAAAAGATGTTTTATGGTCATTTCTGAAAGGGATATAATTAACTCTTTAAGACTATGCCACACCAGACAGGCTTCATTTCCTTTTTTTGAAGGGATTACTACAGTAGAAGAAAGTCAAGGCAGCTAAGTGATACAGAGGATAGAGTGCTGGACTCTGTTCAACATTTTTAAAATAAGTGATTTATATATGGCACAGATGGTCTGGTTCTCAAATTTTCAGCTGAAATAATGCATATTAAGAGGCATATCCAACAGGTTGGATCAAAAAATAAGGATCCCAAAAGATCTTACCTGATTAGAAGGGTGGGCCATGTCTAATATTAGGAAATAATTAATGGAACTAAAAACAAAATCCTTCACTTGGATTAAAAAAATTTACTGCAGAAATATAGGAAGGTGGAGGCATAGCTAAGCTGATAGTTCATTTGAGAAAGATCTGAGGGTTTAGTGGACTGCACATACACTATAATTCAAGCATGGGACAGGGAAGTGAAAAAGAGATCTTAGGATCTTAGGGCTGCATTAATAGAGATATAAGGTCCATATCCAGGAAACTGAGAGTCCTGCTGTCCTCTGACCTGAATTATTTCCTTTCTAATTTGTTGTATAGTTTTCTTTCTTTATATTTGTTTGTGTGTTATTCCCCCTATTAGACTATAAGCACCTTGTGGTCAGGTACTGTCTTTTACCTCTTTTTGTATCCCCAGTACTTAGCATAGGTCCTGACACATAGTAGATGCTTAATCAATGTTTATTAATTGATTTGTTAGATCACATCTGAAGTATTGGCTTCAATTCTGGGAGCCACATTTTAGAAAGAACAATGAGAGATTGGAGAATGTCCAGCCTAAGGTCTGGTAAAAACGGTGAGAGTTCTCAGTCTTAAATGGGTGTGGTTTGGGTGCCCCAAAACAATTACAATAGTAACATCAAAGATCACTGATCACAGATCACCATAACAAATATAGTAGGGTGCAAAAGGATGGGAGAACATATGAAGCAAGGCTAAGTCAAAGGACCTAGGACTGTTTAGCATGGAGCATCCATCAATCATCAACCCTGTGCTCCAGGCTCAGTGCTAGGTACAGGAGATACCCAGACCAAAAAAACCCCCCAAAACCAAAAACTGTTCTTGCCCCTAAGGAGCTTACCTACTACTAGGGATTACAGTATACTATACCACACCTCCCACAATTAGAGTAAACGGTGTCAAGTAAGTGGGATGAATAGGAAATTTCTGGTCAAGATGCTTTGATCTTTTGTTTCCCCTTAGTAGTTCAGTGAAAGCTGATCAGAATTTGAGGTCTTCCAGACAGTATCCTCCTTTTCTTGAATGAAAGTGAATCTTTGTCTTCAGATAGAAATAACTGTTACTCAGAGTTGTAACTAGCTTGGGATGACCAGGGTTTTGCTATCTGGGGAAAAGTCTTTTTTTTTTTTTTTCAAAGAAATGCTTTTTTTATATTTTTTTAAACATTTTTGTTTAAAGGTTTGAGTTCCAAATTCTATCCCTTCCCTTTCCCGCTTCCCTCCCCCCTCTTCCTGAGACGGTAAGCAAACAGACATAGGTTATAATCATGTAAAACATTTCCATTTAGTCATTTTGTTAAAAAAGACTGAAATAAAGGAAATAAAAATGAAGGTGAAAAATGTCATGCTTCAGGTTGTATTCAGTCAGCATTCAGCTCTTTGGAGGTAGATAGTATGCTTCATGCATCCTTTGGGATTGTCTTGGATCATTGCTTTGCTGAGAATAGCTAAGTCATTCATAGTTCTTCATCATACAATATTGCTGTTACTGTGTACAATGTTCACTTCACTGTGCATCAGTTCATTTAAGTCTTTCCAGGTTCTTCTGAAATCATCCTGCTTGTCATTTCTTACAGCACAATAATATTCCATTATAATCATCTACCACAGCTTGTTTAGCCATTCCCAGTTGATGGGAATCCCTTTGATTTCCAATTCTTAGCCAAGAGAGGTCTTATCTTTACACCTTAGTTCATTTGTGATGAACTCCTGACATGCGTCACAAGCAGTGTACATCCCATGGCTGTGTTGCTTCTGGGTCAGGGCTTACCTGCCTTGTCAACCTTTATAGGATCACAAGACTAGATTCGTTGGAGGACAAGTCATCCCATCTCCTGGCATAACCATTTTTGCTGTTCAGTCGTTCACCTTGTGTCTGACTCTGTCACCCTATGTACTATACTGTCCATGGGTTTTTTTTTGGCAAAGTTACTGGTGTTGTTTGCCATTTCCTTCTCCAGTGGATTAAGTCAGAGGTTAAGTGATTTGCCCAGGATCTGAGGCCTTCTTACTCCAGGTCCAGCACTCTATCCACTGAGTCACCTAGCTGTCTCCTAGACAAATAGAGGTTAAGTGACTTACCCAAGGTCACACAAGTGGTAAGTGTCTGAGACTCCAGGCCCAGAACTCTATCCACTGAGCCCATGTATTTCTTCCTAAGCTGCACAACCATATCCATGATCAAATTGTCCGATGTGCCTTTGCTGTCTCCCTCTCTAAAACTCAATTTATAAGACCTCCTGTTTATGGTTCTGCTGAAATACCAAAGGTATAAAGCATCTTTTGATTTATAAGTAATCATATACTCCTGGGTATGCAGAATCCCTTGAGAAGTAGCTAGTGGGATAAATATTACACCTGGGCTATGAGTCACTAAAAGGTAAGCGCATCATGGATCAGGAAAGAACCATGTACTTTATGGTGCATAGTAACCATGCTCAGTTAATAACAAAGTCTCTCACCTTATAAGTTGAGACACTTGGAAACTTTATGCCTGGGTTCTTGGTCAAAGGCATAATGTCAGCCAAAGTTATGTTCTCACTGAAACACCAATATTCAGTTTTCCTGGCCAAATATCATCACAAGACAAAGTGAAACCCTTAGAATATTTCCACAGCTACTCTCAGGATGGTATTCTAGTATTCCCTCATTCTTTCATTCATTCAAAAAATATTTATTAAGTAACTTTGATGTACAACAGTGGTGTCAAACTCAAATAGAACTGAATCCTTGTGGATGCATATTGTGGTCTTAGAAAACCACAAATTAACATTATCTATGTTGTACTGTATTTTTATTTACTTTGCTAAACATTTCCCAATTGCAAGTATACCTCCTTATATTGCTTGAGGATATCACTTTTTTTTTTTTAACAAATTAAAGGTTTGTGGCAACCACTTGTGGTGCCATTTTTCTGACAGTGGCACATCATGCCTCTGTGTCACATTTTGGTAATTCTCACAATATTTCAAACTTATTATTATTGTATCTGTTGTGGTGATCAGTGATCTTTGATGTTACTACTGTAATTGTTTTGGGACACTCAAACCACACCCATTTAAGAATATGAACTTAATTGATAAATATGTGTGTTCTGACCACTTCACTTGCCATTCACAATCTCTCTGTCTCTGTCTCTCTCTTTGTCTCTGTCTCTCTGTCTCTCTTTTTTTTCCCTCTCTCGGACCTCTCTATTCCCTGTGACAAAATATTAAAATTAAACCAGTTAATAACTCTACCATGGCCTCTAATTATTCAGATGAAAGAGTCAGTCAGTGAGGTAAACTTCATTGTTGTCTTATTTTAAGAAATTGCCACAGCCACCCCAACCTTCAGTAACCACCACGCTGATCAGTCTGCACCCATCAACAGAGAGGCAAGAACCTCCTCCAGCAAAAAGATCATGACGTACTGAAGGTCCAGATGATGGTTGGCATAATTTAGCAATAAAGTATTTTAAAATTCAGATATGCACTTTTTTAGACATAACACAATCGCACACTTAATAAACTACAGTTATAATGTAAACATAACTTTCATATGCCTCGGGAAACCAAAAAAATCATGTGACTTGTTTTATTGCTTTTATTGCAATATTCGCTTTATTGTGGTGGTCTAGAACTGCACCCGCATTATGCCTGAGGTATGCCAGTACATTTTAATCTGGTTCCCTGCAGACAGTGAATTTGATACTCTGAATTATACTAGACTATGGTTGCGGGGTGAGGGATAAAAAGGACAGAGAGGGATGCTAGGACCAGTGATAGTCTCATAACCCCTTGCTGGGGCTGGCTGCTGAGGCCATTCACCTCCTTTGTGCTGGGCTAGATACAGTCAGATGAAGTCAGAAGACCCAGTCCCAACAGTATAGTCAAGTCTACTAGTGATTTCTTGCTGAGATAACCTCCAGTTCACCCTCTAGATATCTTGTTTGTATAGTGGCATGTTGTCTCCTCTATTAGACTGTGAACCCCTTGAGGTCAGGGGCATATTTTATCCTCAGTGCTTCACACAGTATCTAGTACCTAATAACTGCCTAATAAATCTTTTCAACTGACTGACTGACCAAAGAAGTGGTGAACTTTTTTCTTCTCCCAAGACCAGTAGAATCTTTAGTCAATTATAGGACAGTCTTTTGCCTGCTCAAAGGGGAATGATAGTGGGGAATCCATGTCATGGGGAGGGCAGAGGACTTTGGGAATTTGAGGGAATGGTGGGCTTACAGCTGCTGGATAGGTGTTTTATTTTGCATTGTGCTCTTTTATTGTGTTCATTTGCATATCAATTATATGCTGACTAAATGCTGCATACAATATTCAATCATATTTGTCTGTTCTTATGAGAGATGAATCCATTATGTCAAGCTCACATGGCAGGATTCATTGAAATAGAACAAAGTCCTGAAGTAGGTAGAGTTTCACTAGTAAATGGAAGCTCAAAACTAAGTCTTAATTGGGTGGATTCACATACCCCTCAACAAAATGTTGGCACTACCTCCACAGTATAGCAAAGGGATATAAAGTCACTGGTCCTCTAATAACCAGGGAGCATGGCACTTAATTCTTCATGGCACTCAGGCAGGCCATGTAAAAACCACTGGGGTGAGGATGAGAATCGTCAATAGGTAACTGTTGGAGCTAGCTGCTGACTGAATAAATGCATCATATTTTTAATGCTAACTTTATTTAGTCCTTTAGGTTTTACAAGGCATTTTCCTAAAAAAAAAATCCTAAGAGGTAGGTAGCAGGGGTCATGCATTCCATTTCTTTCTGCTTTCTGCATGTATATATTTATTTTGAGATAGATCAAGTTGCATGTGTTATATGAAAGCCCAAAGCTTCTAGTAGAGAGTAACACAGATAGGTAGGCTGATAGTCTTCAAACCTTGTCTAGGGCTCCCAAGTGTCTTGTTTCAGCTCTAAAGAGTCATCAATTCATCAATCAATGGGCATTTATTAAACACCTACTATGTGTGAAATACTGGGGCTATAAAGATAAAAATTATATACACTCCTCCCTTGAGGAGCTTATATTCTATCGAATTATATTACCAAGTACGCAATGAAAGGCATGGACAGTAAGTGCTATGGGTGTTAAAAGATCATTGTGGGTTGGAGTTATTGGGTGAGCCATCATGGAGAAGATGGTGTTTGACCTTGGAGAATGAGTAGGATATGGATGGATGGGGAAGGGATGGAGAGGAACAGCAGGACCAAAGGTGGTGTGTAGGGTAGCACAGAAATTCTTCCACTTTTTAAATAACATCTGTTGTGGTCCGAAGCTCTTCCCTCTTGTCCTATCTTATTCCTTCAAGTAGAAGCATCACCTCCAAGTGTACGGAAATCAACAAGCACAATTTCTAGTCCTCCTGTTTGTTCAGTATGGACTTGACTCACACAATGAGAAGTTAAGGGAGAAAACATAAAGAGTGACTGCTAGGGGGAGGTAGCCCTTTGTCACCAGTTAAATCCAATCTGATCAGACCTTAGCCTAAAATGGCCGGGGTCTCCCATTGCATCCTGGGCCATCTCCAGTCATCCTGATGAATATCTGGCCACAGGACCCAGATGGCTCTGGATGAGAAAGTGAGGTTGGTGATTTTGCACAGCCCTCCCTCACTGAAATCAAATCACAAGTCATGTATCATCTCCCTGATGTCATGGTCCTCTTTGACAACAAAGGACAAACACAACAACAAATCCAAATCTATCTTCCTGAATTTAAAGGGTTCTCCCTGGGCAAAGTATCTAAGCCTCTACAGGAAGACTCCTTGTGTGTTTCTCTTTTGTCTCCTGGCCCCTTAGCGTACCCTTGGCGTGTCAATCATTTGTTCAGTGTCTAATGCCTGTCTAGCTCTGTGCTAGGCACGTGGGAGGGGAAGAAGAGTTTTGTGAAGAAATAGAAGGCATGACCCCTGCAACATGCCTCTCAGGATTGATGTGAGAAAAATTGCTTTGTAAAATCTAAGGGACTAGATAAATATGAGCTATCCCCAGTGAACTTGCAATCATATTGGAGAAATAATGAGCTGCCCTTTCTATACGAAAAATCAGAGATGAATATACAATATTAAAAATCAGGGCTAGAAGGGACTTTTGTGATCATCAACTCTGACCTCCAAAAGGGCAGGTAAGTGGTATGTCAAGGTGAAGAAAGGAAGACACTTACTAGTTGTGTGACCCTGGGCAAGTCACTTAACCCTGTTTGCCTCAGTTTCCTTATCTATAAAATGAACTGGAAAAGGAAGTGGCAAACCACTCTAGTATCTGCTAAGAAAACCTCAAATGGGGTCATGAAAAGTCAGATAATACTCAATAATAATACTCTGCTTCCTTATTTTACAGATGAGTAAATGAGTCATTGAGAGGACGTGTGACTTAGCCAACTTCACACAGCAAGACACTGGAGATAACTAATTAATGTACTATAAGTGAGATGTTATCTTTGTATGCAATGAGTGATTGAAGATGTTCAATATTCATTTAAACATTTTCAACAATATTCAATAAACATTTATTAAGGGCATAGCATGTGCCAGGAACTGTTATTGGTAATGAAGATATAAAGACAAAAATTATTTAGTCCCTCCTTCTCATAGAAGCATATTCTCAAGGAGTGTATATTCTATTAAGGGAGACCATATGTGCATACAAAATTAAATAGGAGAAAAGAATAAGCAATTATGTAGCACTTTCATGTGCCAGGCATTGTGCTAAGCACTTTTAAAATATCTCATTTGATAATTCAAATATAAAATAAATGAGTGAAGCGTCAATTAAGTATAATCTAAAAAGCATTGGACTAAGTGGTGAGAATATAAATAGAAAAATAAGACAGTCCTTGCTCTCAAGGAGCTCCCATTCTTTTTCTTAATTTCTTAATAGTATTTTATCTTTTTCAATTACATGTAAAAACAATTTTAACACTCATTTTCTATAAAACTTTGACTTCCAAATTTTCTCCCTTCCTCTCCTGCCCCCTCACTGACAAGGCAAGCAATTTGATATAGGTTATGTATGTGTAATCATGTAAAATCTCTTACCATATATTAATCTTGTTGTGAAAAAAGGAAGTTTGCAAAAAAAAATACAGTTTGCAAAAGGAAAAAACATAAAAAAGCCCAAAGAAAATAAAAATAGAATGCTTCAATCTGCATTCAGACTCCATCAGTTCTTTCTCTGGTGTGGAGAGCATTTTCCATCGTGAGTCCTTTGGAATTGTCTTGGATCATCGTATTACTAAGAGCTAAGTCAATCATATTTGATCATCATAAATGTTGCCATTACTGTGTACAATGTTCTCTTGGTTCTGCCTATTTCGCTTTGTACCAGTTCATGTTAAGTCTTTCCAGGTTTTTCTGAAATCTGCTTGTTCATCATTTCTTATAGCATAATAGTATTCCATTATATTCATGTACCACAACTTGTTCAGTCATTCCCCAATTGATGGGCATCCCCTCAATTTCCAATTCTTTGCCACTACAAAAAGTACTGAGTAACTTCCATTTTAATGGAGAAGACAACACACAAGGAAGGTTTCAGCAGCAAGCCATATGGAAAAATCCTTTAGGGTGCAGTTGCAAAGTGGATATTAATGTCTTTCCTTTAATATCATTTCCACTAATAAAATCACAGTCAGTTTCTGATGCTGAATCATTGAACAGTGCCAAGGACTTTGGGGGCAAGAATATTTCTTTCTGGGTACTTAGTAACTGTGACTGTAGAGTATCTGCAGAAGCAGCGGCCAGACTACATCTGCAGAGAGGGGGTGTTTCCCAGGGTGATGGCTGAAGGACTTGGGCTAGAAGTATTGCTACTCCCAAGGCTCTTGGGCTCAGAATCCTGGACTGCCTCCATCAGAGTCTGAGGGGAGAGATGGTGGGGGTGGTCTGACTTACCTGGTACATACTACCCCCTTTCTCTCTAGCTGCTTCAGCTAGGCTGGCTTGTCTGCCCTGTGACTGGCAGTTCATTGACAGTTGGTGGGGATGGTTGGACCTTCCTCATAAGAGTTGCTTCTCTTGGTTAGGGTTGTGAGGGCTAGATTGGAGGCAGGATTTGTATATGGGAAGTGTTACCATTCCCATCATTCTATAGGCTCACTGGTGGCAGCTGGTCATTAGTCATTGTTGCTGGTGGGCTCACTCAATTTTTCTCCTTAATAAAGGCTTTCGGGTATGACCTGGAAGCAGGACTGGTTTGTAGAGCACTGCTTTTCTAAACCTCTTGGGCTGAGGGTCCTATGTGGTTTCCAACAGGGTCTCAGGGGAAATGGTGGTCAAGGTGGTGTGGTGGTTTGATTTTTCCCAGAACATTCTGTCTTCTGTTTCTCCATCTGAGTTCCCTGCAGCTTCTGCAAATTATATGCAAAAATTTCCAGGGAAAGGGCACTAAAAGCAGGGTAGGGAAGACTTTCTTAATTAAGGGTAAGGCATTTGAACTGATATTTGTTGAACTGAATAAAAATGTTTGATGAACTGTATTGAAAAGAGGATAGGGAAAGCCTTTGGGAAACAATTTTTTTCTGTTTCCAAAGAAAATACGTGTAATGGAGTACAAAACTGCATTCATAAGCACAGGGGCAACTGTCATTTTACTGGCCGTCTGTAGTTGGATGGAAATAGAAGAAATAAAATAATCCTGATTTCTCTTTGTCCTGGAAGACTCTATTACCTTGCATTCCCAGAAGAGTTTTCTTCAATAATACACACTGGGATTGGGGGACAACACAATTTTTTTTTTTGCTAAGAATATAAAGCGCGTCCTCTTGGGGATGGGGTGGTCATGTGACTTGTCATCCAAGGGAAAAAAGAACAATAGTTACTCTTGGCAACATTCATAGGAAGGCCCCTGCAGCACCCTGATCCTTAATCTACCTTGAGACAGCTTCCAGCATCAGGGTCTCCAGTTGTTCCTAAGGTTTTCTTCTTTCTCTTCTAAGTTGCTTAACCTCCTCCCTATTCTTTCCTCCAGAGCTTTTATGTCATTTTAAACTTTTTGTTTAATTTATTCTAGGTATTCATATAATCAATCTTTTCCCCTTTTTTGTCTCTGCTTGCAGTTAGGGGATCATCTGCTCCTTGGAGATCTCTAAATTTGCAATAATATTTTTTAGACTGGTCAGCATTTCTTTTGATTTACTCATCTTTCCAGCTTTAGTTGCTCAACTGAGGCTTTGTGCCCACTGCTGCTCTTTTAGGTGGGGTGGTTGGCTATACTTTGGTTTGCCCTAGGTCCACCCAGGTCCTACATTGACCTGGGGTAGGCTCCGCCTTGGATCTTTGAGGTTCAGAGTGCTTGGTCTTCAGGGATTTCTTTGGTGTGTTAGACAGTGTGCTAGAACCTATAAGTCTGGGGTGTCCTGGTTCGAGATCTACTTCCTGGGGCTTCCAAGGTCTCCAACCCAGGGTTTTCTGACTGCCCTGGGGTTTTCTGACCCTCGAGCTTTGTTAGAGGAGTCTTCCAGTCTTCTTGTTCCTGGACACAACACTTTGTAGGTTTCGTATATTCCTGGTCCATCTCTGATCATGTGAGCAGCCTGCCTGCCTGCCTAACCTAGTGTTGGTTTTCCTTGAAGGGCCTCCTTCCCTTTGTGTAACAGTGATAATAATGATAATGGCAAAATAATACTAATCCGTAAAAATTTAAGGATAATGTTTTTGCCATATCAAATACTCGTTCTCTCCAAGCTAACTGAATGAAAAACTTTCAAAATATGGAGACCTAGCAAAAGAAATTAAAAACTTTCCATTATACCCTGCATCCTCATCACCACCATCATCAACCAACAGAAGATTCCAACGTAAAGTCTTTGCCATCCTTGTTGTTCAGTATGCTATCGGACTGGCCCAAAGATACTTTCAGTTAATTTATAGAAGGCAAACTTACATCTCAATACTTGTACCCAAGTGCAAAACGCAGCTTTTCTACATATCTGTGCAACCATCTGTATAATATAAAACGCAAAAGAATTGTAGAATAGTGACTCATCTCAGGACTGTTTTGAGGAGGAAGAGAATATGCATTTCTTGAATGTCTGCTGTGTGCTCAATGATATATCATTAATATTGATTTAAAATTAATTTTAATTAAAATATATTAATTATTATGATGATCAATTATTATTAATACTATCTCATTCGATCCTTGCTACAATATTGGGATGTAGGTACTATTATTATCTTAATTTCACAGTTGAGGAAACTAAGGTAGACAAGTTAAGTGACTTGCTCAGGGTCACACAGCTTGTTAGTATATGAGGTCACATTTGAATTTAGGTCTAGTTTTAAAAAAAATAAACTTCTCTGTCTCTCTTTCACTCTCTATGCGTATATATGTATGTGTGTATACATATACATACACACTTATACATATACAGATACACACATGTATGTTCTTGAAGGGGAAACTAAGTGGCACAGCAGATAGAGTGCTGGGTCCAGAGTCAAGGAGAGACACATCTTTCTGAGCTTAAATCTGGCCTCAGACCCTTACTAGCTGTGTGACCCTGGACAAGTCACTTAACCTTGTTTGCCTCAGTTTCCTCATCTGTAAAATGATCTGGAGAAGGAAAAGGCAAACCACTCCTGTATCTTGCCAAGAAAACACCAAATGAGGTCATGAAGAGTTGAACACAACTAAAAAATGACTGAAAAACTTCTTATAGATCAAATAACAATATACATTGTACAATATCAATGAATAAAAATATATTGTCATTGATGAATAAATATATTTTCATATGTATTGAACACCTGTTTATATATGATGAATATGATTAACATAAACATGTTCATATATTTGAACATATGTTCATATGTGAATGTATATTTTATACAACAATATATTATCTCATTCTCATATTTTTCAATGGAGTTCAGATTGAAATGATCCTTGGACAATTCACTATTCTCCTATTCTTTTACATTATTGTTTTCTAGACCATGGCCTAGGTGAATAAAATCAATACTTTTTGACATGGAATGAAAGTATTGGGATGTTAGCTCATCCTTTGTTGGTTGTTGATGACATTGACAATGATGATTAATGGAGAAAGAGCCAACCTTAAAGCTAGTGAGATCTGGGTTCAACACTGATTTCTGATACATACGAATTGTAATCCTGGGAAAGTCACTTAACTGTTAAGGGCCCCCAGGCAATTTTCTAAGGCTAAGTTGCAGAAAAGATGTTAAACTTGCATTGGTAGAGGGAAGTCTCCTCACAGGGAGTTCCCTCTACCAATAACATCTTTGGTCTAGTTCCTCTCCCTAAGTTATTATTATTTTTACGGTGCATCAAAAAAGGTTAGTGTGGCTCTGAAATGAATTCTGAACTTCAAAAATGAAAATTCAGTTAAAAAGAAGCAGCCAGAGTTGGTTATGTATGAGGTAGTGTGTGTGTGTGTGTGTGTGAGTGTGAGTGTGTGCGTGTGTGTGTCCTCTCAGGCAGAGGAAAGGTAGGGTTTGCAGAAGAGACAGAGGCGAGCTTTGTGTAGCGAGCAATGAGCAGACCCAGTCTTCTCCCTATCTCTCACTTTCCCTTGGAGGCTGAGCTTAGGAACATGCAGGGACTGCTCTCCTTCTCTCTTCTCATCACTACTTGGGCTTCCCAGGTAAGCTCTGACCAGTTAATCTTTCCACTTCAGGGGGATAGAGAAGTAGTTATTTCTTTAGGTGAGAAATGAAAAATAAAAGAAAGAAAAGAAGGGCAAATGGGATGGCACTGATGGTGTCAGGGAATTACTGGAGGACATCTTTCATTACAATTAGCAAACTATTTTCTATGCTGAGTGAAATCTTGTATCACTTTAAGTACTAAATGAATCAAAGGTGTTTCAGACAGGATTCTTGTTGCCATATCTAGTATCTCTCTTTCAAGGTATTTGAATAACCTTCTGATTTTTAATCATTTTGGGGCTGGGGGTAGAGGAATAGGGTTTGAGGGATTCTGCTTGGTAAATCATGTCTTTCGGAAGAAGCAGCGTTGCCGGGGTCCACAGTACGGGTAAACACTGCTTCTTCACTCCCATTCCAGGCCAGGGCCCAGCTTTCCACAATTTGGTTACAGAATGTGCAAAAGGCTGCTGGAAAAAACAGACTTTTGCAAACAAAAAGTTTCCGTTATGTCTGCTCCTGTTTGGAAGAGGAGTTGAGGGAACAGTTACCTCTTACAATCCACAGCTGACTTTTCCTCTCAACATGTATGTTTTCACTCTCTTCTAAAGAGCTAGGACTATTTTTGAAATATTGAAAGCTCTGTCTCCAAAGAAAAGTTTATTTTCATAATAAAACTATCTTGTGTGGGCTTGCCATTAACTCAGTTTTAAAAACAAACAAACAGAACATAAAGCAAAACAAAAACTGGGGTCGGGGTGGTAGAAATAGACCATGGTGAATTATTTATTTGCTCTCCCTAGGAATTGATGATAAACAGTCAAATCTATTTTTAAAATTCATTCAGCACTTTAGAAAACATAGGAAGGTATCCATGGCTTCTGGAGAGTGGGAAATGGAATTGTCAGTGGGGTGGTCTTGGAACAATCTCATCAGTATTTTATTGGGAAAGCCAAGAGGCCCCTTAATGGTGTGTCATATTATGGAATTTAGGATATTTTTTGCTTTTGTTCCTCTGGTTTTGAGGTAGAGACAATATTATTTTTTACTGATTATATTTCATAGGATTTAGATCTGAAATGAACCCCAGAAGTCATCTAATCCAACCATCTTCATTTTACATATAGGGAAACTAAGCCCAAAGGAGAATTAAAGGTAGTAAGTGGCAGAGCTAAGTAGAATCCAAATCTTCTGACTCAAAATCTTGCATTCTTTATATCCATCATGGTGCCCAGTACCTAGAATGGTGCTCTTGGGGTGCTTAATAATTAATTGTTGAACTGAATTGAATTGGTTCAAGAATCTAATCTAAAAGACTGGCAAGGGGGTGGGAGCAGAGGAGGAAAGACAGGTTGTATAGCAATTACAGATGTGTACATATATATGTTATATATTATATACATATTTATATATATAGGGTGTAATTTAGTCTGTTTAGTGAATTCCCAGTGAGGAAACTCACTATCTATGTGGAATGGCAACTATTTTCCAACTTGTCATCTTAGAGAGCTGATTCAGGCACTGGACAGTCAGATAATTTGTCCACATGGCCACTCTGTGTCATGATCCGGGGTTAAACCCATGTCTTCCTGACTCTGAGGCCAGCTATCTATCCACTAAGTCACATGGCATTAGATTTGAAATAAAAATGATCACAGTTGCCAGTCTAAGAAGCAACAAAACTGATTTATATTTTATCAGTCTTGACCATAGCTATTCAGATGGGAGGAGGAAAAAAATCCAAGAAAATTTAGGTAAAGGAGGAATTCAGGTAATGGTGTTAAATTAGCTTCCATTTCTACAATCTGAAGTAATGACTGTTTTGGTAATCAAAATTAGCTAGAATTGCTAAATTATGACCAAACTCCCATGATAAGAAAATTCTTCTTTAAGTAAAATCTGAAAGGTGTGTGGGTGGGTGGCTGTAGAAGAATAGGTTCATAGATCATTGATTTAGAGCCAGAAAGAACATTATAAGCCACTGAGTCCAGTTCCTTCCTTTTAGAGATGAATCAAAGGGTCACACAGTTTGTAGGTTTCTGAGGTGAGATTAGAACTCGTTTTCCCTCAAACTCAGTATATTTACTCAATATATCAAATTGCCTCTAAGCACAGGGTGAGGAAGTATCATCGAAGGTTAACAGTGTGAACCTTTTACAAGGTATGATTGTTTTACTTTATGAGAGAAAGGAAATAAGCATTTATTAAGTGCCTATGTGCTAAACACTTTAGAAGTATTATCTCATTTGGTCTTTACAACCACCCTGGGAGGTAAGTGCTATTATTCCAATTTTACAGTTCAAGAAACAGAGGCAAATAGAAGTTTAAGTGACTTGCCCAGGTTCATTCAGCTAGTAGTATCTAGAACTGGATTTGAACTTGTGTCTTTCAAGTCACTCTACTATGTTTGCCAAGAAAACCTCAGCTAGGGTCACTAAGACCCTATGACTGAAATGACTGAACAACTTTCTGACTCCAGGACCATCCACTGAGTCACTTGGCTTTTGATGGAACTCTGTATTTGTAAGTACAAGGAAAAAAAAACTTTTGAAAGATTCATTGTGTTAGACTGTGTAAATAAGTGAATTAATATTTCCCACCCTCAGAAAAAACTTTTCCATGCTCATAAACTAGTTCTCCTTGTCAGATCCAGGTGAAAATGTCTTGAAGATAGTTCTGGAAAGAAGTCCAAACCAGAAAAGTGATTCATCAGGTCCTGTCACTTCTTGCTTCTTGAGTGACCTTTAGCAAGATGACCACTTCCCTGAGCCTCAGTGTCCACGTTTGTCAGAAAGCTGACCAGCTGATCTCTTAGGTCTTTTCCCCCCTATTACTCTATAATCAAAAGTGATAGTTGAGATTAAGGGAAAAAAATGAAGTTTCTCAGGATGAGATTATAAAGGGGAAAAAGAGGATGGTGTAATACAAAGACCATCGGATAGGAAGACCTGGATTCTGTGTCTGACTTAATTACTGATCTCAGGCACATCACTGGGCCTTAGTTTCCTCATTTGGAAAATAAGGAGTTTGGATTAGATGACTTTTGAGGTTTCCTACAGGTCTAATATTCTATGTACTTGAAATATAGTTACAGAGGAGTGCTGGAGCCCACTCCTATCAGAGAGCTGATTGTTAAAATTTCAGTATTCTATTTATAACTCAGAAATCAGTAAGTATTACCAGTTAAGACTTGAATTATATTGTTGATTGTCTTCATTAAAGAGTGATGGACAAAATGTTTATAATGCAGATTCAGCTTAAAAATCTGGTGAGTTTTTTTGGAGAGCTAGTTGTTAAACATTTATCAGCATACTTCTACCCATGTCCTGTCACAACGTCTGTGACATGACCCACATGGAGTGGAAAAGAAAGATGGGAGCCCACATCATAAACCATTAGGAATTGCTTTCAAGGATGTTTTTCCTTGGGAACCTTTAAAAAAATAATTTTGGGGACTGATAAATCCATAATCCATCATCCTTGGAATACCACACATTTATGATGTTTTAGGGCTGAAAGGGCTAGACAGATAGAGACATTAGCCTTGTCTTCCTTACCTCACAGAACTGCAGGGGCAAATGCAAAAGGGAGCTTAAGGGCATCAGGAAGAAGCCAGAGCACTGGTGTGTATAGCAATGAATAAATTGATCAGTGTGTAATTCAGTGCTATGCTGTGTAACACTGGCTTGGAGAACATATCAACTGCTGACTATGAGTGCGCTGGAGTCGTAGGACAGAAAACCAGCCTGCTCTTTAATTGTCAAAAAATTCTTTATGGGGACAATGAGTCTTGAGCCAGGATTAAAGAATGGGTAGAATTTGGTTTTATTGAGGGATAGGGTGAGAAGGCACTCGAGGTGAGGGGAGGAGATGCCTAACAACTTAGTGTGAGTCTTAATACCAAACTATCTACAAGTCCTGTTGCAGGGCTCAAGGCAACGGTCAAGCTGCTGAAGGGGCATCTGAAGCAAAGGTAACAGAAATCACTGAAGTGTATCAGAGGAAAGAGTTCTGCCACTGGCCATGTCAGTGCCCTCAGTGGAAGCCCAAGTGCTCACCTGGGGTGAGCCTGGTGAAGGACGGCTGTGGGTGCTGCAAAATCTGTGCCAAGCAGCCTGGGGACGCCTGCAATGAGGCAGAGGTCTGTGATCCCCACAAAGGCCTTTACTGTGATTACTCTGTGGACAAGCCTAGGTATGAGACAGGAGTATGTGCATGTAAGTGACATGTTTCCATCTTCTTCTTGGCTCCTGGGGCAAGGATGGGGAAGGGGTATCCCTTTCAGCAATGATGGGACAAGAAAGAAAAAGCTGTTAGTTCAGGAGATCCATTTTAATATTTGGCTAGAAACCAGTAGGCTTTTCAGTCTCTACATAGATGGGCTCCATAGGGCTAAATATCAGTGGGAAAGCTAGGAGAAATGCAGGTGTGTTTAGGCACCTCTGAGAGTTTTGTCAAATAATCAATGATAAGAGTTTCTTAATTGCCTTTAGAATGTGTTTCTTAAAAATGAGAAAACCATTTGAAAATGCTTAGAAGATTTAAAAGCACCTTAGAAGTAAATGAATGAATTAAAACGCTTTTAGTAAGCATTTTCTATGTGCCAGGGACCATGTTGAGTGTTTTCCTAGCATGTTGTTCAACCTAAATTTAGTCCTTTGTAACGAAAAAAAGTTTTTGATCTGGAACTGTGATTTCATGAATTTGGAAACTCTCAGTACAGATGCTTCTTCCACTAATATGAATCAGTAATTGATCTATAACACAGTTTTAGAAAGTTTCCTGGGGTACTGAGACTTGCCTAGCATACATAGACACTGTATGTCAGAAATGATACTTGAATCCACATCTAAGTGACTCTAAGGCCTGCCTTCCATTCACTGTAGCTAATTGCTTATCTTTTATAATTTAACTAATGTAAAAACATAGAAAGACAGCATGATACAATGGCTATCAGAAAGACCTGGGTTCCTGTTCTGACTTTTAATACATTGTATAATCATAGACAAATGACCTAACCTTATAAGTCTCCAGGTAAGTGAGGTTATGAAATATAGAGAGTTGTCCATCCAAATTTTTGGAGAGATTTCCACACTGGGAGTTCCTACACTTATTAAATCATAATTCTGGGTGAACAAAATGACAAGGAAATGTAGTAAAATTAAATCATACATATACAGCAAAGTTTTACAAAATGCTTTCCACAAGCATTCATCAAACACCTCCTATGGGCTTGGATGTATAATTATTATTATATTATTAATTATTATAAATATTACTATGACTTTTTAGATAAGCAAACTGAGGAACTTGTTTATGATCATTATTAGTAAATGTCTGAGGTGGGATCCAAATCCAGATCTCCTGATTCTGAAGCCCGTGCTCTGTTCGTTAAACGTTACCTTTCAGTGGAAGGAGCACTAAACTTGGAATTAGGAAATATCTGGCTCTCTAAATGAACTTGAGTCTCAGTTTCTTTATCTATAAGATGGGGGCAATATTTGTATCACCTGCTTCAAATGACTGCTGTGAGGAAGGTGTTTTGTATACCCTTAAAGCATGAAATAAAATGTGTTGTTATTAAAAATTATAATTATTATTATTTAGACATTGCTTTTGTTCCTTGACCTGTGTGCCAAATGAATTAAACTAGTTAATTATATATTACACTTGCTATATGTGACAATCTTGTGTGTTACAAAGCTTGGAGAAGCTGCTGCAAAGTGCTATATCTGTTTAAGCCAGCACATGGTACCTGAAGCTTGAGCTACACCAGCTCACTACACTGATTCACCCCCAGCCCCAGTCACTACAATGCCTCGACTTAATACACTCTCTAGAGCTCAGAATTTGAATTTACATCTAGGAGTATAAAACAGTTCCATTAAAATCATAACATCAATTCCTCATTCCCTTATAGATTCTTGCCCTCTCTTTTCCCTGTGGAGACAGGAGCTCCTAAAGTCCTTTTTGTAAATGGTTACTGTCCACTATTCACTGGCTTAGTAATGAAAGATTTCCCCACATCACCAGCTTCCATTGCTGACCACAACCATTAACTTCCACTCATAGTTTGACTCTTGCAAAGGCTATACTTGAACCCTGACCATCTTTTAGACAAATCAGACGGTTACCTGGTCTAATGACATTCTAAAGTACCTGCTCATCACAATCTCCTCCAAGTCTCTTCTCCTTCGAAGCAGATACATATCTAAAGCTAGAGAGAACAATCCAAAGTCCCCAGTCTGGACATTTTAAGGTTCCACCAAAGCGCAACTGACAATTGATTTCCTTTAGGGTTGGCCCTCTCTGAGGCTATATTTTCACATTTCTAGCTCTCTTAGGTGCTTAAAAATCCAGAAAATACAAGGAGAAGACAGGAGACTATTGTTTAGCAGATAGCTGCTTGGGCATTGGAAATGGGGCAGGAGAGTCATTCTTATGTAATTTTTAAAAATCTCTGATTTTCCTTTTGTGTATTTAAGGTATTATTGCAAAAGAGTGTTTGCAATATAGACTACGTAGTGTAGAGTTTTGCACCAGAAAAGATATAGATATATCCTCTCCTATTTTTGAATGGAGGTATAAAATATCACAGCTCATTTCTTCTTTGGTAATTTGGTTATTTTCCACTTTCAGATCTTATAGCTGTAGGATGTGAACTCAATAAGGTGCATTATCACAATGGTCAAGTTTTTCAACCTAATCCCCTATACAAGTGCCTTTGTGTGAGTGGTGCCATTGGGTGTACACCCTTATTCATACCAAAGCAAGTAGACAGTCAATGCTCTGGGCACAAAGGTGGAAAAAAGTCTGACCAATCCTACTGTAGCTTGAGACTGCTGCAACAACAGATATCAGCGAGCTACCAAGCAATGCCAGGTGAGTACAACTAGAGCTATGGCAAATTCCTTTTAAACTCAGCTGACTGTGCCAAAATTGAATGTTTGCTGCCATTTTTCTTACAATTTACCATCCTGGTTTTGCTTTATGTAGCCTGGTGCTTTGTACCCAGTTGATACCCAGTAAATAATTGCTGATTTGATTAATCCAATTTTGCTGTTGATGGTGTATGGCCATAGATCTGAGCATTTACCTTTTATTACTCTTTACTCTGAGTCCTTGATCATAGATCACTGAGCTGAAAGAAACCATAAGGTGCCTCCTCATTTAACCCTTTGCCTTCCATCAGATGAATTGATGAATCATCTGCAAGGGATATTTTGTGATTTTCTTTGATAAAGCATTTTAGCCTTTAAAATAACACTTTGAATCAAGAAGATTCTTTTGATATTTCCTCTCCCACCTTCTTTTTGAAATTCCTTTCCTTTCATCCTGTCTTTGAATAAAAGAATGCTTGTCATCCATGAACCTTCTGGGAAATATTTTCAAGATTTACTTGCACTGCTATGATATAGTCAATTATTACTATGCCTCAGTGACAAATATCTAAAGATATATTTTCTATGTGATATCAAAAGAAACTGAGATGTACTGTGAATTAAAGATAGACTTGGAATTAGAAGTATTGTTTAATCTGTTATTATCCTAACTGAAAATACATATATGTGTATGTGCGTATATATAGACATATATGAATATGTACACACATTTATATGCATATAAAATGTATGTATATTTGCAAATGTAGATGTATATGTATTTAATTTTTTGAGAACAATTCTCCCTATCATAACTAGGCTAGAAGAATAGCAGCTTCTCATGGACCTGATCCCCGTATTGACTAACATGGGGACTTGGACATGTTTCATTTCTGACCTGGGCCATCTTGCCCCTCCTGTGTCCCCTTCACTCAAGGGCTCCTCATATTATTGCTGGGCTCAGTGTGGATGTTTGATCAGCTTTTAGTATACTGTAGCTCAGAATTCTTGAACTCAAACCATTCAGCTGCTTTTACTTCTCTTGAAATGGAGATTACAAGTATGTACTACTATACTTGGCCCAAATACATTTTTCTGTATAAAACTATTTTGGTACCAAATTAATGTTTCATTTATTTTGAAAATAGGCACAAAATCACTAGCTTATAACTATTATTTATATGTGTGCATGATTTACTAACCCATCTTTCCCTGCAGAAGGTATATTTATAAATCATAGATTTTGATAGAAATTGGTTATTTATGGAAATAAGGAAGGAAACAATCATTTAAATTTAAATCTACTATGTACCCAGAACTAGTTTGCTAAATACTTTATAAATGTTATCTCAATTGCTCCTCACAACAACTCTGGGAAATAAGTACCATGATTATCCCCATTTACAACTGGGGAAACTGGGGTAAAAAGAGATTAAAGTAATTTGCCCATGGTCACTCAGTTATGAATTCGAGGCTTCTTGACACCAGGCCCAAGACTCTACCCACTGTACTTCCCAGCTGTTTCATAAACATTATGTCATTTACTCCTCACAACAATCCTGGGAGGTAGGTACTATTGTTATTTCCATTTTGCAGAAGAGAAAACTGAGGCACATAGCAGGTAAGTGATTTGCCCAGGGTCACATAGCTAGTAAGTGTCTGAGGCCAGATATGAACTTGGGTCCTCCTGGCCCAAGCCCAGATTCCATCTCCTATGCCACCTAATTGTGTGTTGATGGGCACTGACGGTCTTTAGACTAAGACTGTGGCATGTTAGGACATAAAGAACCCAGATCCTATATAAATAAATCTCCCAAAAGTCACCAGAAGGAACAATTATAAAGAAAACCAAAATGAAAAGACTGTAAGCTCCTCTAGTCACACAAAATCTCACGACAAAATTGCCAGAAACCTGTGGAGACTCTAAGCAGAGAAAAGCCAGGTTAGACAGAAGGCATAGTGCAACAGACAAGGTCCAACTAGCCTGCACCAGAGCCACAGAATGAGGCAAAACTAGGTCAGCCCAGGCAGCCCCCACCAAACAGAGCAGGAGTCAGGGCCAGAGAAGACCCTGGGAAGCCCACACTCAAATCAGAACAGGAAAAAGTACCAGGGCATTGCCTGGAAAGCAAAGTATTTGAGTTCTTGCAGGGTATCTGCTACTAAAGCGTGTGGTTGCAGTGTCAGAGTTACAGCAAGGGACAGAGCCAATTCCAGGTGAAGTGAATGAAATGGAAAAATGATCAAGACCCAAAACTTAGTTGAACCACTAGGAAACTAAGACAAATCCCAGGAATTGCTGTAAAGAGTGGGTATCATCATAGTCACTGCATCTGGGACAAGCAGGGCCTGTCAGCATCATCCAAGTGTATGAGATGGAGCAGTAATGGATAGAGTGCTGGAACTGGAGTCAGGAAGACTCATCTTCCTGAGTTCAAATCCAGCGTCAGACACTGACTAGCTGTGTGATCTTGGGTAACCCTGTTTGTCTCACCTGTAAAATGAGCTGGAGAAAGAAATGGCAAACTATTCTAGTATCTTTGCCAAGAAAATCCTCAACGGGGTCATGGAGAGTTGGACACAACTGTAAACAACTGAGCAACAACAAATAAGTTTGACCCAAGTGGAAAACAAATCGAGAAACTGAAGCTGGAGACATGGGTAAACAGAAGAAAATATTGAACACAGTGAGGAAATGGTACAGACCAAGAGAAGTCCCAAAGGAGAACCTGGAAGAAAAGAAAAACTACACAATAAACTGGATTAGAGCATCAGAGAAAAAAATGACCCAGGCACAAGGATTATAGAATACCTAGAAATGAAACCAGATCCAAAATGTAATGTTAAATGAAATGAGAGCTAAGGAGGAAAGAATAGAAAAGAGAATTAATAGGTTATAACAAATGATGGTGAACTTTACCTAAAAACTGGACTCCCTAGAAACTAAAGTGGGTCACAAAGAAAGCAAAGTTAAGACAAGGTATAGTGAAACAAAATCAAAAGAAGGTGGGGAAAAAAACCAATCAGAAAATGTAGATACTCTTAAAAGACATTGAGATTATATAACTCAATCTGAGCAAGAATCTTTTTTGAAAGGTTATTAATGATAATTAGATTTGTACACATCACCAAATATTCTGCTTAAGTGCCAAAGTAAAGTATTATAGGGACAAGTATACACATAGTTATGATGTGATGTATAAAAAGTTTGAGACATAGTTTCTGGTAATTGATCCTTTTATTAATCAAGCTAGCAGATAATAAAAGTGGGTCAGTGAAACTCTCAAATACCAAAAACCTCTTGTAGAATCCCCACAATGCTTATATGCTCTTGGAAAAGTGAGTGTTCCTGAGGGTGGCAATCAAATCAGATTGGTTAACAAGTAATGAGAGAATGAATGTTATAATGAGAGGTGGGCTTACTCTAATGAAGATCTGAGGATGTTATTCTGATCACTTAGTCTTAGTCAAAGAGACTTAGGCATACCCATGTTGGCAATCTAGACAAAAGGGGTACATCTAAGGCTGCCTGAGTAACCTACAGGGGCTCTGATTTCTAAATGAGAAAAGGAAGGGGAAAAAACCTTAGTCCTAGTTTAATAATTGGCTATTAATATAGGAGAAAAGTAAGTATTACTCTCAGTGGAAAGGAAAGTATAGCCTGAGATGTGGTGAAGGAGCTAGGCTGCACTTCTTTTGGCTGCTCCACCATCCTGACTCTACCTCCCAAAGAGTTTACATCTAAATGAGGGAAGACCGTCCATATAAAAGAAGTGGAAAGAGTGGGGAGTGAGAGCTGCTGATGAAGGCAACGAGCAGAGGGGCATGACAAAAGTCTGCAATGCAGCCTGTAGAGGAATGAGACATGGTTGATCTGACTGTCCTCAAATGGAGGCCCTGGGAAGAGCCTTCCAATCAGAGGGAGAGGCTTTAAGGGTACAGCCTACTCCCAATCTTTGAATTCCAAGACTAGAGGGAGCTTTAGGATGAAGAGCTGGGGCACAGGGAAGAATGAGACATTCTTGGCCTTGGCATCCTCTTTATGTGGAGTTCCTGGTGAACTTGTCAGTTTCCATGGTTTCAATTTTCATCTCTATTCAAATAACACCAGAATTTACATATCCAGTCAGTCTCTCTTCTGAGCACCACCAATTGCCATCTGGACATCACTGTCAGGACCTCCCATTGATATCTCAACCTTTACAGAGCTAGAATCAAACCTATTATCTTTCTTCCTTACTACCTTATTTCTGTCAAGGTTATCATCATCTTTCATTTTCAAGGTTTGTAACCTTGGAATAATCGTCTTCAACTCCTCCTTGTCCCACTCTCTTCACCTTTGTCTTGATTCAATATCTATCTCTCCCATCAGGTCCCATTTCTCTCCCCACATAGGTATCACTGTAATTTACCTCTCCAATTCACCTTATCACCTCTTACCCAAACTATTGTAATAGACCCTTCTTTAGTCTCCTAGTTTCCAGTCTATTCACTCTCCAATCCATGATCCATACAGATACCAAACTGTTGTTTTTAAGTACAGGCCTGTCCATATTACTCCTGCTCAAGAAGTTTCTGTGACTTTTATCATTTCTAGCATATAATGCAAATTCTTATATCTTTCAAAACTCTTTACAGTCTGGCACTAAGCTATTTTTCCAGTCTCATTTAACATTTCTTTCACTCACGCACTTGGAATTTCAGCTTGAATAGCCTATTTGTTATGGAAATGTGATTTAAGTACATGCTGAAGAAATTAGTCCTGTGTGTAAGTGCCTTTTAGGGATATTTGGAAAAGCAACTTTAGTTAGGGGAATGAGTTTTATGTAGGTTTAAAGAATATCTAGTTTCGTGAAGGGAACAACCTTAAGAACTCAATCAAGTCAATTAACTTAGAAGTTCATCAATACATTATAACTATCTTGCTCTATTAATGCTGTCCCTTAGATGACTAATAGCCCAGTTTGCCTCCTTCACAGTACATTAACATCAATGAAATCATAAGTCATTTAAAGCACATGTTGGTTTCTTATAGTGAATCCAGAGGCTCTTAAAATCTGTTATTTTTTTAAAATACCCTGAAGGCTTATAATACTACTGTCCCTAGTAGTCACGTACTATGGCTGGGTTATCTGGCAGGTCGGGGCAGTAGAGTGGTTCCCAACATTTTCCATACCTTTGGCTTTCAGTTAACTTTCTCATATACTTTATTGAATAAAAAAGAAATAATTTCTAGAATTTACTATGTTATATATACTACACTATATTATATAATAATATATGATGTGTGAGATATACTATATATATAACTATAATATACACATAGGAAACATTCATTCAATAAGATAACAATTATTTACCAGGGGCAGCTAGGTGGTGCAGTGGATAGAGCACCAGGCAGGAGTCAGGAGGACCTGAGTTCAAATCTCACTTCAGACACTTGACACTCACTAGCTGTGTGACCTTGGGCAAGTCACTTAACCCCAATTGCCTCATGCTGGGTCATCTCCAGTCATCCTGATGAATATCTGGTCACTGGATTCAGATGGCTCTGGGGGAGAAGAGAGGCCGGTGACCTGCATAGCCCTCCCTCACTCAAAACAAAGTCAAGGGCAAGTTGTGTTATCGTTCCTCTGATGGCATGGTCTTCTTTGGCAACGAAAGACAAACACACACCATTATTTACCAAATTCTTCAATGCTGTTTTGACAAGCTTTTTGTAGGGGTATGTGTCCGCCAGGTAGGAATCCCTTGATATAAGTAAAACACTCTTGTTAACCAGGTCTTTTACATCTAATCATCTTTATATCTTTTATATCTATCATATATCTAAGCTCCTTCCCTTTGGGTGGAGTCCAAAAATATCCTATGATTTATATAGCTCCACTTTATAGCTAAGTTTTCTGGATAGTGCTGAGAATAGAGCACTGGATTTAGAGTCAGGAAGACTGGCATTCAAATGGTCAAGTCATCTAACCTGTATCCATCTCCTTTTCTTCTTCTGTAAAAGGGGATAACAATAGCACCTATTTCCCAGGGTCATCATGGAAGCCCTTTACAGACATTAAGGCACTATATAAATGCTATTGTCGTTATTATTACTTTCTATATACAAGACATTGTGCCAAGTTTTAGGGAAATACAAGTACAGAACAGGTCCTGCTCTCAAGGAACTTCCTTATAGTGTAATGGAGGATGGGGATTGGGTAGAGGGGAGAGAATGCATCGTGACTATAAATCAGAAAGAACCATGAGTATAAAATTAGTAATATACACTTGGGACCCAGGGTAGGAGCAGCACCAAGAGTAAAAGAAAAGCAGTGTTGTAGAGTGTTAAGACCTCTGAACCTGGGTTCAAATTCAGACTCTGCCACTTATTCTGTAAGTCACATAAACTCTCAGGTACTCAGTTTCCTTAAATGTAAATGTAAAATGAAAGAGATGTATTAGATGATCTCCAGGTTCCCTGCCAACTCTAATTTTGTGTGAAATCATTCAATTGAAATCTTAGGTCATAGATTTAGGGATGGTACAGAATTTTAGCTATCAGTCCAACTCCCTTATTTTATAAATGATGAAAATGAGCTCCAGAGAGGTTACCTAATTCATCCGTGGTCACACAAATGATTACATCATACTTTACCTGGTGAATCATGTTCCATTCTGGCACTCTGGTTTAAAGATGACATTGATCCATCAGAGAACGTCCAGAATATCACTGCCAGGATTGTGAAAGGTTTGGGACCGTATCACAAAAAGGAGCCATTGAAGAAACTGGAACTATTTTGCTCCAAAGACTCTCAAGGTGGACATCAGTAGATCTTTACAAGTGTTTGAAGGGTGTCATATAGAGGAGCCTCTCAAAGTCCACTGTCATTAAAAAAAATACCTTCAAGGCTTATGGAGTGATGGTCCTTAGGATGAGAATGATTCTGTTTGTATAGTACCAGGGACAAGGAGTTGGAAAGAAGCAAATTTAGGCTTAATATCAGGAAAGATTTCCTCGTAATTAGGAGTACTCAAAGGTATAATAACCTGCCTCAGAAACAGGGGATTCTCCCTCCTCAGTGGTCTCCAAGCAGTCAATGGATGATCACTGGCTGAATTGCTTTGGTAGGGTTTCTTTTCATAGATGGAGTGGATCAGATTGTCACTAAGATACCATCCAAGTGTCAAACTCTTTGTAAAATTTCGGAACTGGGATTCAAATCCAGACATTCTGGGTGACTGGTTAGCTGGGCTTTATGTTACAAAAGGAGTTTAATCTATCTCCCCAAGTCCTGCTTTGATTAACTGAGTTATAATATTAATGCGCCTTGAAAGATTTCAGTCCTTTACACATATAGACAGACTCACAAAGACACACATCCTTTCTCACATCAGTGTTATGTATTCATATAGCTGGGCAGCTAGGTGGTGCAGTGGATAGAGTGCCAGGCCTGGAGTCAGGAAGATTCATTTTCCTGGGTTCAAATCTGATCACACTAGCTGTGTGACCCTGGGCAAATCATGTAACCATGTTTGCCTCAGTTTTCTCATCTGTAAAAAGCTGGAGAAGGAAATGTCAAAACCACTCCAGTGTCTTTGCCAAGAATATTTGGACGCAATTGAAAAAAATGACTGAACGACATACACATGTGTATGTATGTGTGAACAGACATATATACACATATACCATACACACATATGTGTATGTATAAACACACATATATGCACACCACACTCACATACATGTGTATATATACAAACCTATACACTTGTGCACATATATTTATATGTATGCATAAACACATGTATATACATACACACCCATATATATGTATGTATGTATAAACACACACACCACATACCCCCCCACACCACACACCACACACCACACACACACACACACACACACACACACACACTTAATTCCAGATGGCCTATGTTTAGAATCTAGCTTCTACTTGGTCAGCATGAAATTACACAATGACATAATGCTTGCTGCCTTTTTAGTGCTTACAAATGCTAAGTTTTTTTCTTTTTTAAACCGTTCTTCCAAATTTCTCGCTTTTAAAAATCGAATATTTTGTTTATCAGATTTCTAAACTGCATCTCCTCGCTTAATTTTAAGTGAGGAGATGCACTGGATTTGCAACAACTTACCTTCCCTCTATTTATTGCAGATGTGCCAGGCTTTTACTCTCCCTCCTGCATTGAGGTCTTTAAACTGCTGTCTACCTTTCAGGTACCTATATTTCTGCCCCTCTCCATCATCTGTATACATATTTCAAATGTTACTATTGCAAAATCCACAGATAGGTATTTTTTTTTGTTCAATATAGTATATAATTCAAAACAGCTGATGTTTCTCAGCTGACTAGAAGTAAAAGTTCTTTTTTCTTTCAAGTTGACATTTTGTCATATTGTGTCAGAATTTTTCACAGAACAGTTAAATGCAGGTTTTAAAATATTAATATTTTCCTATTCTCTTGAACGATGGGAAATCGATTAAAGAAATACTTTGGAGTCTCTGAGAATAACAACATGTAGCTTGTCCAGCATTAATGAGCCTGACTTTGTGCTCTGCGTGAGTCAGTCTGGACTGACACAGCAGCTTCCACTAGCTTTACTTGGGGATGGAAGAAGTATGATGTCTCCTGCTCTCCACTCAAAATGAGGTTAAGTCGGATCAAACCAGAAGCAGCTAGTGGAGGCTGCAACAATAGCCCTGCACAGTTGGAATGGGAGAATTTGACTGAATCAGAGGTTCAGAGTTTAGGACCTTATCGAGGCTTTTGTGTGTCGGAGTAGAAGACTCTTTTCTCAGTCTTTAGTCAGTTTTAAAAGCATAAGTCATTTCCCTCACAAAGTATCGGAATACCTTCTAACAAATTCAAACAAGGCATAAATTAGGGAGAAATACAAGATTAGTTGTCTTGGACCATAAAATATTTTCATACAGAGATCATGAAATTTCCTATTACGCTTATATCATTCTGATTAACGTCTTGCTTCTCCATAATTAGAATCTATTTGCTGTTGCTGTTATTTTGTTAGAGATCAACTCAGGAAGGAAGGATTGTACGTGTAGGTATTATGTGTAGGAGAAACAAGCGCAAATCAGAATATAGCCAGGTTCAGTAGCTGGAGGATAGTCTGGATTCAGGGGTGGGGAACCCGCAGCCTCAAAGCTACTTGTAGCCTTCTAGGTCCTTGGATGTGGCCTTTTGACTGAATCCAAATTATACAAAACACATCCATTGTTCTGTGAAGTTTGGATTCAGTCAAAGGGTCCTACTTGACTCCAGATAGAAGGAAGCATATATTAAGCATAAAAAAGCTTGCAATTTTACCTCAAAGGTTATTTTTTTAAGATCAAGATAACATTCCTATTCATAAAAGAAATCGGTTTCTTGAAATTTAATCTGAGAATTTGGGGAGTGGGATAAAGGAAAATAGAGCTACTTTTCCAAAATTTAATATGGGATTTTATTTTGGTTAATCAATAATTAAAATAGAACTGGAAATTAATGACTGGCAGTCTTTTTTCTCCTTTCTATTCCAGCTTATAAGAATCTCCCACTTTTCTGGAAGAGGAAGTGCCTTGTGCAGGCTACAACATGGACGCCTTGTTCTAGAACATGTGGGCTAGGAATATCCAATAGGGTGACCAATGAAAATAGTCACTGTGTAATGAGGAAAGAGAAAAGACTATGTTATATTCAGCCTTGTGACAGTAACATATTAAAAGCTGTGAAGGTAAGATTTGACTTGAAGAGAAGCACGTTTTGTGGTCCTACTGATATCTGACCATAGGTGGTTAGGGTCTGAACTGGAAAAGACCTTAGAGATCACCTTTCCACTGTTTCATTTTTACAGATAAGGAAACTGAGGCCAGGAGAAGTAATGTGACTTGCCTAAGATCATACAGATATTTAACAGCAGAGCTGGGCTTTGAATTAAGTCTCTTCCATCTATTTTCTAACTACTCTCCCCCCAAGCACACCTTCCCCTCCTTCTCCCCTCTTCCCTCCCTCTCTCTGCCCCACTCCCAAGTAGTTAAGTAAAACCCTTTTCCTTTTCCCCCCTCAACTTTTGCTAGTTTTAAAATTTTCATTTTCTGTGCCTTTCTAAAAAGGATTTATTTACCTTATTCTTTATTCTCTATCCTCAGTCTATTCTATATTATTCTTTAATTCAAGTCCCTTATATTTATTCTTTGAGTTTCTGTATTTATTTATTCTTTCAGTTATTTTTCTTTTGTTTTCTTTTAGTTTCTGTATTTCTCATGGAATTAAAGCTTCCAGGGTACCTATTTTGAATTCCCTCTTCTAAAAAGTTATTGCTTTGTAGATTTTGTCCCCTGGCTGAGTGGCTGGCCCTTTTTTTCTGGTGATAGTAAGTATAAGAGAAGTATTGCCATTTGGTAGGAATTTTCCCATGTCCCCGATTATACAGTTCATTACCAATCTTTGCTTTCCCTGATCATTTTTCCTCCATATGCAATGAAATGAGTCCCTGTCCTTCTACCTTTCTGGGTGCCACTTGCCCCTCTGGATTTTCCTTCTCTGGAAGTAGGAGCAATCTCTTTAAGCACTAAATCTCTGCAGATTGTATCCATTGTAAACCCCTCTAACTCCATTTTGAGAGTACCTCTCTTCCTTCATGGGGAAGTTCTTCAGAGGGAACCCTTGTCTCACTATTGAAAGAACATTTCTCCATTTTTTTCCTATTTCAAAAGTTTCCTCCCCTCCAAAATGGAAGGGAACAAGCATTTATTATATGTGTATATGACAGGCAATTATATTAAATGCTTTACAGATAATACCTCATTTGAGCTTCACAACAATTCTTAGGGTGGTTATTATTATCCTAATTTTACGGTTGAGGAAACTGAGGCAGACAGGGACTTGCCAAGGGTCAATCAGATCTTTCTGACCCACGGTCCAGCTCTCTATCGCCTGTGCAGCCTGGCTTTGTGTTTCCTTTTGCCTTCTCAGCCATTCTCCTATGGGCCCTCTGCTTCCTGAATGACTACAGGAGTTACAGCTTTCTCTTTAGAGTTTGTCATTGACTTGATTAGGTCACCTCACGAGCATATTCTCCTCTATCTTTTTTCTTTCCTTTTCTGTTTTATGTGCTATGTTCTATAGTTTAGTTTCAGGAAAATAAACAAAAGATTTTTTGTTTTGATTCACCCGTAGGCAGGATGTGGTAAGGTCTAGGTCATGATGTTTTAGTCCTGTTCCCCCACCATCACTTATACTTCTGATTTCATCCTTGTCTTGAGAGCTCTTAGAAAGAAATCTTTTAATATTTGTTATTTTCCTGTGGTTAAACCTTATGAGTGTCTTCCTTTTTCTCATTTTTATTCCTCCTCCCTCCACTAGGGAGGAGTACCTTCTTTTGCTGCTTTGTTTACCTTTTTGTGTTTTTGTTTTTGGGAATATTTTTAAAGCAAGTAATTTGTTCAGGTCTGGTTTTCTTTGCAGCATTACTTTGTGTCTCTTTTTTATTGAATATTTATCTTTTTTTTATCAGACTGGTATGTCACCTCCTGCAGAGGGGGAATGGCAACTTGAGCTCCTTTGTTCTGTGGGACAATATTTCATTTCCTCCATTGATTTCTACTAGGTGCAGAATAGGCTTGTGTTATTCAAATCTTTCCTTTACATTTGAATGTCTTTATCTTGGTCATTCATATTTGTTATTACTTAATTAATTACTTAATTACTTAATTAATTGTTATTATTTAATAATTCAACCATTATGTCTTGGAGTTTGCAGCATGGATTCCTACCCCCACCCCACTCCCTGCCAACCTGGAGGTATACCGTCTGTGGATTCTTTTGATTAGTACTTTGTTTTCTGTGTTCCAAAGTTCTGGACAGTTTTCTTGTATTATTTGTATTATGGTGTTCAGATTTTTTAACTTGTGTGTTCTTCTGGAAGATTTATAATCCTTAAATTGTCTCTATCTTGGAAGATCAATGTTGTTTGTATACAGATCAATTTTTCTTTTTCTTTTCTTTTTTTTGCCTCTTCAGGTTCTTTGGTGAGGTTTGCCAATATGAATCCAAGTTTTTTTATTGAGCCAATTAGAAATTCCCTTTCACTATTCTTTCTCTCAAGATTTTTCAGGAACATCCTGTTTGTGATTCTACCTTTCTTGAAAATTCACAGCACCTTCTGCCTTATGTGGTGTTGATTCTTTTTTCTATCTTATATTCATTCATAGATGTCTGTACTCCTTTAAATGATCTAGATCCTATCTTCCATTGCTAACAGTATCTTCTCTGTTAATCTGCTTGTGCTCAAGATCTTTGAGTTTTCTTCCTGCTGACATTATGATAATTTCAGTTCTTTTCCCTCTTATATTAACCCTATTGCTCATTTTCTCTGTCACCTTTGATGGTTGTTTCCCTGGAGACAGATCTTTAAAACTGTCTCAGCTTCCTCCTACCCTGGCAATTCATATTTTACTGGTCTCACTCTCTGCCTCCAGTTCTGAGGAAATAAAAGTGGGCACAGTGGATGCTTTAGGGTTGGTGGGTCTATATACATGCTGCTATCCTACCCCAGCTCCCTATTTTTTTTAATTCTGTGGCTAAGGATTATAGTAACAAAGAGAGCTGCCACACTACAGACCCAGCCAGAAGGAGTTTGTATCTTTGGTTTTCCACAGTGGGGTGGAATGGAGTTCTCAGTCCATGGGTCACCTGATACTGCCCTGATGAGCATAGTGGCTGATGAGGGAGTACTAAATGAGCCTATAAGAGATCAGCCTTCTCCACATATTGTTAACCTTGTTAAGTTTATTGCTGAAGACAAGATGAATTATTTTCTGTGCATGGGAGAGGTTTGAGGTAATGAAAATCAGAAAAATTATCTAGTCCTTTATCTTGTTGGTCACTTGACCTGGAAGTCATCCTACTTAACCTCTCTATAAACTCCTCCATTCTCCTTACCCCCATATTTTCTCTTCCATTGGTATCGTGTGATGCTATTTTCTCTATTTTTTTTTGTCTGGATCATTTTAGAGTTTCTTTCTTTCTTAACATGGCTCCATTTTCCAGGGATCTGTCTTTGGTCATATATTCTTTTTCAACATTCTCTTTAATGATGATCTTAACTGCTGCCC
Source organism: Bettongia penicillata ogilbyi (assembly GCA_023548195.1). Classification (NCBI taxonomy): domain Eukaryota; kingdom Metazoa; phylum Chordata; class Mammalia; order Diprotodontia; family Potoroidae; genus Bettongia; species Bettongia penicillata. The sequence continues at coordinate 9,848,131 of JAJHZJ010000244.1, read as the reverse complement.
AGTTGGGAGACAATGGGGCCCAAGTCTCATTACTAGATGTATAACAAATGTGTGTGTACACACATGCATTTCCTGATCTTTTCAATGTAGGAACTCATCCCGTACTACCAACTACTGGGTGTACTATAGGCATCTCAAATTCAGCATATCCAAAAAATAATTTTATTACCTTTCCCTATATTACAACTCTTACCCCAGCTTATTTTTTCTGTTGAGATCACCAATTTATCAGTCTGAAAAAGTTCATTTGAGTTATTCTTCACCTTCTTTCCTGCACCCCCTCTTGCACCTATCCCTTTGATCTTACTAGGAAGACCTACCTAGTTTAGGTACTACCTAGTCTACTACCCTAGTTTAGGAATTCACCTCACTTGGACTACTGTCTAGACAGAATTGGATTCCATGTGGCCGTCTCTTTGTCCAACCCTTCCTTCATAGTTAACATAATTTCCCTAAAGCACCCTCCTCAGTTAAAAAATCTTCAGTGGCCTGTAGGATAAAATAGAGACCCCCCCCCCCCCCTTCCCCTTGCATTTAAAGCTGCACAATCTGTTTCCAGTATACTGTTTTGGGATCATTTCATTCTTTTTTCTCTCCCTTCCAACATGCTTTTTTGTTCCTGGACTCTGAATCCAACATGCAATCTCCTTTCTTGTCCTTGTCTCCTTATAAGCTCCAGTTTAGGTGCCACCATGGTCTTCCTGATCCCTCCCTTACCCTCATTTTTCTCTCCTCTAATTGCTTTGTATTACTTCTGTACAGATTGACACGGTGCATCTTTCCAGTAGAATATACGCATTTTAAAGGCAGGAGCCATTTTTTGTTTTTTATCCTCAGCACCTAGCATATGAATTGAAGCTAAATAAATGATGACTTGAATTCTACTAATTGGGGTATAACAGTTTTAGAATGAAGAAATAGGGCAGGACCCCAGATCCTAAGTGATTGCTGTAGGAAGAGAAAAAAAGGAACTGTCTAAATTGTTTCTAAAGCTAGTACGAACATTCTTGGAACACAGGATGTTAGAATTCGAGAGAAGACTCGGTTAATCCCTCATCTACAAGTAAAGCTAATGACTTACTCAAGCTGTTATTTGGTGACAAGGTCAGACAGGTCTACAATAAAGATCAACCTACTCAATTCACTACCACACACTCCTCTCTTAACATTCATTCATTCCTTATTCACCAAACATTAAGCACCTACTCTGTACACTGTACCATGTTTTTTATTACCAATAATAAACTGCAGCTAAGTGGTGTAGTGGATAAGAGTGCTAGATCTCGGGTCAGAAATCCTCCTCTTCCTGAGTCCAAATCAGGCCTCAGACACTTACTAGCTGTGTGATCTTGGGCAAGTCACTGAACCCTAGTGGTCTCAGTTCCTTATTTATAAAATGAGCTGGAGAAGGAAATGAAATGACAAACCATTCTAGTATCTCTGCCAAGAAAACCCGAAATGGGGCCATGACGAGTTGGACATGATTGAAACAATTAAACAACAAAAACTTTAAACTACTATTTATGCACGCACACACACATGCATATAAACAGCAATGTTTTTCTAAATTTTCATCCTCCTTGCATTCAAATTTTTAAAATGTCCTTTATTTTCTACTTTATTTTTTAGATACCAAAAGGAAAAACATGCCAGCCTACTTTTCAACTTTCTAAAGGAGAGAAACTTTCCTTTTCTGGGTGCTCAAGTACTCACAGCTACAAACCAACTTTCTGTGGAAAATGCTCAGACAAGAGATGCTGCATTCCTAATAAGTCTAAGATGATGACCATACAATTTGACTGCCCAAATGAAGGGTCATTTAAGTGGAAGATGATGTGGATCACCTCTTGTGTGTGTCAGAAAACCTGCAGAGATCCAGGAGATATCTTTTCTGAGCTAAAGATTCTATAAAGAGTTTTAATTAAAAATGGCAGTAAATATTAAACATTAGTTTTAATCTAAGCATAATCTTTACTATACCAAATAATTTTTCCAATAATTTTAGTAGCTAAAAAAAGTGGAAAAAATGCACTAATGATGAAAAGAGTAACAAAAGAGATGTCCAGTCATATTTAAATATCTGATTTGAATTTTTGGAAATTCTTTTAAACAAATATGGAACTGACTCTGAAAAGCAAGAAACTTAAGTCTTAAGTCCTAAAATGTGTACGATAATTAAATATCAGAGCAAGATTTGACAATTCTATAAAGACAAAATACAGCCAATTATTTGTATTTGAGGCTTTCTACAAAAGCAAGTGGACATATTATTAAAAAAAAAATGCATTAGTTAAAAAAGTCTAGGAATGACGGGCCCCCAGGACTGTGTCTTGATCCCTTAACTGAGGGGTTATAATGTACTGCCTCTTGCAAATAATTTTTACTCTTTTAATTTCTGTGTAGAAATAAAGCTATAGAATTACAAAAGTAAATTTCTTTATAGTTCTCACTACCCTAGCCAGTTTTTGGCTATCATCCACTATTTTTAATTCACAAAACTTTTCTCTTCCATATCTCACTAAAGGCTGTATCTGGATGGAAAAAAGTTTTTGACATAAATAAGGTAGGAAAAGTCTAATGATTTATTTAAATTGATTTGCTAGTAGAAGAATAAGAACAAAAATCAATCCTTTGCCAAAAAAGAGAGTGAAGTATTAGTCTTGAATTATCAGTGAAATTTTTGCAGTTATGCTACAAATGAACATAATTTAAGCATTTCAAATTATAGCAATTTTGTAGTATTTATTTCACATGCTTACTACAATGTCCAGAAGATGCTGAGCCTGGAAAAGTTCTGTACTTTTGTATAGACTTTATTGTGCGCAAAGCAATTATAAATAACAGAACTTTATAAATAAGGCACATTTACCATTATAAAATCAATCTGGCTGTATAACAAAATCACATATTTTAAAATAATTTTGAATGAGAAATCAAAAGTTGATTTCATCTCCAAGTGCTATAACAAAATCAACATCAATGTATATTTTTATTAAACCACTCCTAGTACATCAGATCAGTTTTAAAAGGAATTGGAGTACTTATATAGTATTTCAAAATAAAGCTGAATGTTACACACACAAAAAAATATACACACATCAATCTCTTTATTAGTGTATAACTCCTGAATATCAGGTTATAAAAAAGCAAGTAGACTTCCTATTTCTCATAAATGTTTAAAAAACATGGTTCTTATAAAGGCACAGTGGTTGCAGATATGGTTCATAGGTTGCACTGATTCCAAATGTGGTATGGCATATCTCCATCGAACTGTCTTAAAGGAAAACTATTCTCCTAGATAGCAATGCTGCCTCTGCTACTTTGAAGAAAATCAATGAAGATATCTTGAGTGATAAAAATAAGCAAAATTTTCCTGAGTGATAGAACACAAACTAAAAAGTCAACCATCAGAAAACCAAAAAAATTTCTAACTGTAAATAAAAGTTTGTGAATGTGTTTTTACATAGCTATATTTAGTCTAAGTGGATCATGTATAGGCATGCCTTTTGTGACATCTAATTCATTATAGCTCTCTATAAGGGATGACAAAGATGATACAGCTTCTGTAAAACAGCTTTCCTCCATTCCATCAGCCTGTAGGTAGTGATGAAGATGAGCCTACAAAAAAAAACCCAACAAGTTTAATTTGATCACTTTGACAATTTATTCATTCAACAAACACATACTAAGTATCTACTGCGAATAAAGCCCTGTGCTAGGATCTGGAGAAGTTCCAATTCTTATAAAGATTACAATAAAGTTGGGGGATAAGGCATAAACACAGATGGATTATAACATATACGATTACAGAAGTGTGTTACAAATGTACAGATTAAGAGATACAGAACTACCTTAGTCACCTTAAGTCTCAGTTTTCTTATCTCTAAAACTGGAGCACCACCCGTCACAGGCTTGCCAAGAGGTTCACATGAGATAAAATATATATATATTAAGTCCTTTATAAACTTTAAAGTGAATGTATGATGGCAATTATTATTATTATTACAGAGACAGAAATGATATCATGGGTGACATGCTACAAACCACCTGGACAAGAAGAAATTAGATGATGAATTTCAGAAACTGATCACAAAGCTGGAACACGTTTATTCTAGGTTAATGAGATATGGAGGTGGAAAAACTTTGTGAATTAGGAAGATAGTGATGGATGGCACTATACAAAGACCATTCATACAGAAAATATAATAATGCAGGACTGTAACTATGTCAACAATTACTGGCATCCTCTGCCAAAAGCTGAAGAACTGAAAAATCATTTCATGGTAACTGCATCCTTCAAAGGGTGATGAAAACCAAAGAAACTTTGGTTCTAGACTTGACCATCACTTGTTTGCTGAAGCAAAAAAGAACTCATCCTTGGGAACAAGTGACTACTCTATCACAAAACTCATGACACAGGAGAAGAGAAAGCCTAGCATTGCAATATGTGCATCTTAGATTTTAGAAGAACATATTCAAAGGGTAAGGGGAAAGGATATGTAAGACTCGATGGTCTAAATTTTTACAAAAATCAATGCAAGAGGCATGGTATGTTCTCAAGAATGAGACTCTTAAGACACAAGCAGAACTGATTTCTGTGAGGAGGAAAAGGAGATGTTTTTAAACGAGACTGACAAGAATACACAAGGAACTCTACGACGAGCTTAGGCTTTAAAAAGACATGATGGAAGTTAGAACATAATGGAAGATGTACAACAGGAGTATTAGGTATATTAAGGCTTGAAATATTCCAGGGCTGTCAAAGAATTCTAGGGACAATTTTTAAAAAAGCTATGCCTGGAACAAAAGAAATGATCAAACAAAGGATAGGCCTTGCGCTTGAGAAGGATGGCTAGTAAGGTAAAGCTGAACTACTTACCTCTTATTTTATTTTTTCTCTAAAAAAATTATTTTTAGACTGGAAATAATAGAAAAAAATTAGCAGAGGGAGGAGCTAAAATAAGTGAGGAGATGGTCAGACAGCATCTGGCTGCACTTAATCACTTAATGATACCAACTTTCAGGGAATGAAGTGCCCCACATAACTATCCTTGGTTTTATAATGTTTAATATATTTATCAGTAATTTGGATAAAAACATAAATGGTATGCTTGCCAAATTTTCAGGTGACAAAAAACTTAGAGGTATAACCATCTGGATTAACAGTTTAGATCCAGAGATCTCAATAGGTTAGAAACAGATCCTCAAGGGGTTTATAGATAGATTTCAGGGAGTCTGTATACTTGGATGGAAAAACAAACAAAAACACACTTATTTATTTCAATATAATTGGTCTCCTTTGTAATTCTATGGGTTTTATTTTATTTACTTACAACATTCTGAGAAGCTAAAGGCTTCATCAGTCTGACAAAGGGCTGCTTGACACAGAAAAGTTTAAGAACTTCTATAATGATAGCGGTGAAAGACTTCTTCTCTTGACAGAAGCAATGTGAAATGTAAAAGCCTTTATGTGGTAGCAGTATAGTCTATATGGTCATATATATTTAAAAAGAACTAAAGTTAGCATATTCGTTCTATTTTACTGATATTACCTTTTTCTTGTAGAGTCTGGTGAATCTCTTTTTAAGTTCTACGAATGTTGGTTTTATGCAAGTGTTGTTTGCTAGTGCTAAGAGTGAGTGAGAGTGGCCCACAGGTGGTACTGAACACAGGCTTGTTTTCCAGCCTTCTTGATTCCATGAGACAAAGTGGAGAGAAGGTTTCAATCTAAGAATAAACATTTACAACTGAGAATCAAGTAATATGAATATATGAACAATGAGTTAGACCAGTGCTACACTAATTATACATACAGGATAGCAGTGAGAACCAGTGAGGTGCAGCAAGTACTACATTTGGAGCCAGAGAACTGAGATTGGGTGTTCAGGTCCCAGCTCTGCTACTGAGCAAACTGGGTGACCTTGGGTAAGTCACTTAACCTCTTCAGGCCTCATAATAAAATGTGGCAGTTGGACTAGACAGACTCCAGGGTTCCTTCCAGTTCTAAATCTTCAATACCGTGAGGATGGGAAAGCTTACTTGGAGGAATCAACAAGATAGTTTTTTTTTGTTGAGATTAGTTTTGTGACTTTTTAAAACCAATTTCTCTAACAGACATTAAACACAAACAAATAATCATGAAATACACTGAAAAAAGCCATCTTTAATAGAATAGACAAAAGATGTCAATGAAACTTTTTTTTTTTAAGTAAAAGGTAAGGCCAAACCTTTCAATATTTCTTCGAAGATCTGAAATCTGTACATTTCCTCGGACCAGTAAGGCACAAGCAAGGTAGAGACTATGCTTTGGGTCAGCCTGAATGAGCTGGTGGTCTTTGCTAAAAGCATCTGAAAACATCTGATCTAACCTAATAAAAAAAGGAATAATTTGATATACAAAATCATACTAAAAACAATTTTCAGTCATTATTATCAAAATCAGCTATAACAAAATATACATATATAATCTTAGCTATTATCTTATTTTATAGTAACTTTAATAACTGAACACCAATGAAAAGATGAGCATTTAATTCTTATTTTCTTCGAAAGGAAAAGGAAAGATTTTGTAGTTATTTTGATAATAAAAGAAGTCATATCTTTATAGAAATTTTAGATAAGTGTTAGATCAGTATAGTTATCTATTTCTAGAACTTAAGTCATATGTTAAGGAATTAATTTTAGTATGATGTTCTTTAGCCACCAAAATTACTTCCTTTAGCATTTTTATTATTTCAGTACAGCATATGCTCTTTATTTTAACTATTAGCACTACCCAAACTTAGCTACACAGGTCTTAGACATCTTACTATAATGCCGAAAGGGTCAACTGTAATTTCATGACTCCCTAACCTATTCTAGGTAGCTAGAGGCACAGTGCATAGAGTGTCAGGCCTGGAGAAGAAAGACCATAATTCAAATCTGGTCTCATTCACTTACTAGTTGTGTGTCCCTGGGCAAGTCACTTAAACCCGTTTTACCTCAGTTCCCTCATCTGTAAATGAATTGGAGAATGGCAAAGCACTCCAGTATTTTTGCCAAGAAAACCCCAAATAGGGTCACAAAGAGTTATACACAACTGAAATGAATGCACCACAACAAAACTTATTTTATCAAACAACAGACCTCAAGATACAATGTGTATTACTGAAAGGATCAGAACCATCAGACAATTACAGAACTAGGGCCTTAGATTAAAATGACTGATTAACTGAAAGTTGAGTGCAGACTACATATTATCCGCTGGACATGGCTCATGCCAGGCCATCATATGAGATATACTCCAGAGCTGATTCCTAGAATCTGACTTCTAAATAGTCACTGATCCAGAAGTCCAATCCAAAAGCCCACATCAAAATCTATTATCAGAGGACCCTAGCTAGTACTTCCTTCAGTCGAATAGTTAAAGATCGCATCTCTTGCTTCCCTAATTTCCATAAATCAGTCACTGTCTGCTACGGCAAAAACCCTTTCCTTGCTATCTCTTCCCATGTTCTTATTTCTACTCAACAGTCCTTTATCTTGGGATCCCTTCTTTTTACAACTTTCCCATCACCTACGCCAAGGGAAATCTGGATTTTTCCAGAAGAGACGATGTCCCTAGACATTATCCCCTGTGTTGCTAGTTCTTTTGTACCTTGCACCCTCTGGACCAGGAGAAGGAATTGGTCTACTCCTTATTTCCCTATTGCCACTTCAGATTCTATCTTTGCCACTATTACTTAGAAAGTAGGGAGAACGACCCAACGGCCAAAGATTTGGACCAGGTGATATAGTACCTAGATTAAGCCGTGAGGAAAGGTTGCTAAGAAAGTCCAATTCCTATCTCAGAATTTTCCTTTCCAATCCATCCTTTGCCCTCATATTTAAGGTCTTCAATGTATACGCTGATCACCCTTTGAAAATCCTTGCCTCCTACTTCATTAACCTTCCCAAGATCCATGATGTAGACCTTTATTCTACATATAGATTCAGTCTCTCTGGAATGTATTAATTCTTCACTCCTGCCTCACAGAACGCTTTTTTCCTTAAATGTCAGCTATATTTAAGATGAAGATCAAGTCCCACCTTCCATGTGAAGCCCTTCCTGATTCCCTCCAACTCTTAGGGTTTGTCCTTCCTCCCAGACTACTTTGTGGTTATTTCTCTTATATTTATTCTGGACACCTCTCCCCCATCCATCTAGACACATTATATACGCACAAACATACACTTGTTCTTCCTATTATAATGTAAACACCTTCTGGTGTAGAGATTATTTGTTTCATTACATTTATATCCCTAGCACCTAGCTGAGTTTCTGGCATGGCATAAACATTAATACATGCCTGCTGATTTATTTATTTACTATGCATTAGTAACTCATAGGGATAGTTCATAAATGTTGGCCTCATCCTCATCTGAAAATGTGCCACCTTCTTAATCATGAATTCTGAAATTCCCCTTTGGATTAATTATATTGCTATCTTTTCATCTCTCTGTTTCACTCCTCTTAAAACTACTCTTCATCCTCATTGCAATCTCTAGACCCAGTCCAGCTCTCTCTGCTCACCCATCCCATCATTCCTGCTCTCACTTTACCTTTCTCCTGTTCACTACAGTTAACTGAATAAAAATTATTTAAAAAACAAACATAAAAGCATTTCTTAAGCATTCACTAGATGCTAAACACTTTGCATAGTGTTGGAGATACAGAAAAGTGAGGACAGCCCCTGCTGTCAAGGAGCTCACACTAATTGGGGAGCAGTATATAACTGAGGATTCAGCTCCAATTTGAGGCCTTGGGTTCCTTATGTTACACTGGCAAATAATTAACTTATAATTCAATTATACAATGTTCTCCAACCTTGGCCCCTTTCCCCTGTTTTTCTACCATCTATACCCTGCACATTTTTTACCCTGGACACCCTAACCTTATGCCTTTTCTGATCTTAATTCCATAATGCTGAATGTTGTCAGTAGAAGTCATCAAACTATACTGACTACACTCACTAGAACTCCATGTTATATAATCTCCGTGGCAATCCTTTCAGTGATCCCTGATTCTACTGTACTTCCTTCTGTATTATTCTAACCCTCTCTTCTAAAGCCTCCCCACCTCTGTGGCAGAAAGCATGGCTTCTTACCTGAGAAAGCTGACATCATCTGCCATGAGCTCCCTGATCTCTACACTTCAAAACTAGTTGCTAATCATTCACTTATCCTCTGCAGGTACAGGCCTGACCATGTCACTGCCATGCTCGAAAACCTTTGAGTGGTTCTCCACGGCCTCTAAGATAAGACAACTTCAGTCTGGTAACTGAAGATCCTAACCTGATTCCACCCTATCTTTGCAGAGTTCACGTTTTTCACCTTTACATATGCCTTGTTTTAGCCAAACTGAACACTAGCGGTTCTCTAAGTTTGATGTTCCATCTGCCTCCACTGTGCCTTTTCATAAGCTTGTGCCCGTGACTGGATATTCCCTGCTCATCTCTGCCTCCCAGAATCCCTTTCTTTTAAGTTTTACTTCTTACATGAACATTTTTCTGATCCACCCAGTTGTCAGTGCTCTCTCCTTCCTCAAATTACCTTCTATTATGCACATTTGTTCATACAGTCTATCCCTCCAGTAGTATAGGAGCTCCTTGAGCACAGTGGTCATTAAAGGAAAATTGTATCTTGATTTTTTTAAATGGGGGAAGGGAAAGGAAATGCAATCTGCAAAGTACAGGCAAATAAGCTTGACTTCCATTCCTGGTCATATCTGAATGTATTATTAAAGAAATGGTTGGTGAAGATCTAGAAAAAGAAGTGAACACAAAGAGTCGACAAAAACTCAGAACAGGTCATGCCACAATCACCTTATTTCTTTTTTGACAAGGCAAACTGGTAGATCAGGGGTATGTTTACATACAAAGTTTACCTAGATTTTAGCAAAGCAAGCTGTTCTTGTGGAAAAACAAATGTGGTCTAGATAATACAATTCAACCACTTCAGTTCTGCTTGAAGGGTGGAACTCAAAAAGAAGTCATTAGTGTTCAATGTCAACCTGGAACAGAGTTCCTTAGAGAGCTGTACTTGGGCTTGTATGTAACATCATTTTTAGTCACTTGGATTAAGGCATAAATGGCATTCTTATGGAAGGCAGATGGCATAAAGTTAGGAAGGGCAGCTAAGAAACTGGATGACAATCAGGATCCAAAAAACTTGGAAAAATATTGGGCTAAATCTAAAAAGATAAAACTGAACATATGTAAAGTATAAAGTCTTAAAATCAGAAGAGTCAAAGGCCTTTGATTTATGTCATATGAGGAGTTGTTTGTCCTTCGTTGCCGAGGAAGACCATGCCATCAGAGAAATGATGACATGACTTGCACTTAACTTTAAGTGAGGGAGGGCTGTGCAGGTCACCAGCCTCACTTTTTTTCCTGAACCATATGGATCCAGTGACCAGAGATTCATCAGGATGACTAGAGATGGCCCAAGATGCAATGGGAGACCTTGGCCTTTTAGGCTAAGGCCTTTTCCTCACTCAAAGTGAAGTGATGCCATTCAGTGAACAGGCCTCTTCAGAAGGTAGTCAGGGGGATGGCCCCTTTAACAGAAAAGAAAAAAAATATATAGGTAAATCACTCTGGGAGGGGCAGGAGTAGTTGAATCAGGAGAAGCTGACAGAACTAGGGATGTTTAGTTAGTAGAAGGGAAGACTGTGGGCAGGGCTGGAGAACAAAGAGATGTGAAAATGTGTATTTGAAAGCTGCGTATTTGAAAAACTGTCTTATGGGAAAAGGAATAACTTCATAGAGTCATGGCATGAAGGAACCCTACAGATAGATCTTCTATTCCAATCCCACATTTTACAGAAAAGGAAACCATATCCCAGTGAAGCTGAGTGACTAGTCCACATTCCCACAGGCAAAATTTGAACCCAAGTCCTCTAACTTCCAAAGTCAGACTCTTTTGTCTTCTGCCACACTGCCTCCATGAATTGCTCTAATTGGCCCAAGAGACTACAGAAGTAATGGATGAAAGTTGCAAAGAGGAAGATTCAGTTTTATGTAAGAAAAAAGAATTTCCTAATAAATAATTAGTGCTATTTGAAATTGGAATGTTTTCTCAAAAAGCAGTAGATTCTTCCTCATTGAAGGTTTATAAGCAAAAATCAGGTGACTATTCGTTAGATTATATTGTACTGGGGATTCTTTTTCAGTAATGCATTGAACATGATGATCCCTTAAGTAGGTCACACCCAATTCTAAATCTGTATGATTTGATAAATTCTATCTTAGAGAATTTTCCTGAGTCACATTTTTTTCATTAAAAACTGCATCATTTTGCTATCATTAAATATTTAACATACAAGAGTTCAAAAATCACATATAAATATTTTTTACATTGTAAAAGCTGACATCCTAATTACATGCACAAACTTATGGTAAAAATGTACATTTTCAATTGGATCTTTTCCACACCTAATACAAATAAGCTAGCATATATAAACTGGAGGGAAATCTATTTTAATAAAAATATTATTCATGTTTTCTCAAATGTATTTTAAAATGGTTGTTTTATAAGACAAGATCTCTAGAAACTAAAAGTCAGTATGTCTTACCTTCGAGGAGGAATGTTTACATCTGCCAGTGTGTATAAAGGTGTGAGACTTGAAACAAGATAATGAAGTTGAGGAAAAGGAACTAAATTCATAGTAATTTCATTAAGATCCATATTAAGGGAACCTTCAAATCTGGCAGAACTGAAATATAAGTATTAGAACAATTACAAAACATTTGATTATTAAATTATAAACAATTTAAAATATCTATTTCCTTCAATTTAGTGAACACTTTTTCAAACCATTGTAACAGCTGACATTTGTACAACACTATCAGGTTTAGAAAGTGCTTTACATGTATTATTCCATTATCTGTACATGGCTGATTAAACTTTCTGTTTCTTTGATATTAGATTTTAGTACTTTGAAATCTATTTTTTTTTTCTGCTGGATACTCAGAAGTAGGGCTCTAGATCCATGATTTCATCATTATAAATGTGGAAACTTTATTCACCAATGTCAATCAGGATCTTTTTAAATTTAGTCTTAAAACGAGGTTTCATGGTCACTGAGAAATCAAGTGATTTGCCCACAACAGGACAGCGGTTATGTGTCAAAGGCAGAGCCTTAACCCTGGTCTTCAAGACTCCAAGGCTGGTTTTCCATCCTTTATTCAGCAATACTTCTTGTGAAATCTCACATATAATGGTAATTTAAAGATCATACACATACCTAACAATTTTAGCATTTCAACCTCTGAATTAGTTAAAAACTTTCAAATCACCTTGGCTTTTCTATGTATTTAAAGAAATGTGATTTAAAATAAATCAGCAGACTCAAGTTAGTCACACAAAAATCCACATATGAAGATCTTAATTACATCAAGAGTGCTTAATGAAATCCCTTTAGTCCACCTGGGTACATATCAAGTTTTCTTGCTCCATTTAAGCTTTGATTTTCCTCTATTGTTAAGTTCGCCATTCCATACTAGACAAGCAATATGGCTTTTACTTTTCTTTTTGAAACTGGTTCTGCTAATACATGAGCTGGTAGATGTATTCCAAGGTCTAGACATTTAGGATTTGAATTTCTAGTCAGTGACTAGAAGATTCGAAAAAAATCTAGTACAAACTAAATAGCAAATAAATTATTTGCAAAATAACTAGTAGTAAATTACTAAGTACAAAAAATGTAAGTGTCCAGGGACTACGTTAAGAGTGTCCTGGATTTGTAAATTCCCTTAATAATGCCAGCTAACATTTTCCCAATGAGTATGCAATAATATTACCTTGTTAAGTTGAGCAGCAAATTTCCTACAATATTATTCATTGTATCAAATGGCTTTTCTTGCAGCTTTTTTTTAATGCCACCTTCATTTAAAGTCACCAGACTCTCTGGCTTCACTGCTGTTCCTGTTTTTCCAGATGTTACCATCTGATTAATTTTACTAACGATGTCAAATAAAGACTTTTGAGGAAAAAAATCAGGAGAGAAAGTAGAAATTTAATGTATGTAAACAGTAAATATAGAACTGAGAGAAACTGGGGAAAATAAATCTCTTGAATCAGAAATTAAGTTAAAATGGAAGACAAAGTCTACATTTAAATAACAATGTGCTTAATTTATGACGTGTCAGCTGAAAAATTTGAAAGATCAAATATCAACAGTGTTTCTTACTTCATTTTCGATGGGCAACACACAGTCTGCATGCTCATTAAGTTCCTTCATTGCCAAAACACTATTATATGGTGAAGTAATGACATCATCCTCACCAGATGGAAAAACTGAATTCACAAATCTGTATACTTCTGGAAATTCATCTTCAATCACATTTAAAACAAATGTGCCAAGACCAGAACCTGTCCCTAAGAATGACAATTGAAGAACCCATAAAATAGTATACAAAACTTGTAACATTTTGGTTACATTCTAATTTTTTACTGTATGTGTAGGTGTATCCCTATGTGTAGATACTTTTACTCTATTCTAAAAATACCTCTATAACATTCATTCCATTGTACATTAGGAAATAGAGTAGGTAGTGAGGTTTACAGCTACTTGACTGCCATCTTGTCACGAAGAGGTTTTTCTAGATTTTTTTTTTGTAACATATAATTGTGTTAAAATGACAAAAGAAATGACAAATAGAAAAGTGAAAAATATGATGATCAACTGGTTGATGTCATATAATTGGTGTAATGCATATATGTTAGTGATGAAATTAAACTAAGTAAAAATTTAATTTTGTTGTAAAAAATTGAAATATGACTATTTCAAATTTATAAAATTAAAATGTTATACAAAAATTTATATATCAACTAGAAAAAATTACTGTGGTTTAAAAAACAAAGTCTAAATAGTACTGTTTAAAAATGTGTTTATATCTGTGGTGATTTTCAATTCAGTTAGTTGATATGAATGCATTATACAGGTAGTTAGAAAATATTTTTAATGATTCTAAAAGACTGGGAAATTGACACCTCTGAACCTGTATAAACCATCTCTTAAGCTATCACATAATGTAAATCAAACTGTTCATGTAAAAGTCATTCAAAACAGAAGTTGTGTTGTGACGGCATAATGCTACAAAATTTAATGTTCATGGCCATCTACAAAAATAATATAATGTAAAATACATCTTTAATGTTATAGTAGGATTTTGAATATGTGTATGTTTACACAATACACATATTAGTATTAAGCATATCAATTTTCTGTTCTCAAAACTGGTTAATTCTATTTTATCTACCTATTCAATATTCTAATGTCTTTAATTTCATGAATGGATTGGAAAAATTACGTTCCTGTGCACAAATCTTCTCAAATTCAGTAGTTTATTCATTTCTAGGTCACTTAATTTATTAGGCTAAGGAATGATTTAAATTTAAAACAGACATTCCAAGAGTGTCTAATATATATTTTTTCTACTGATGTTAATTCTGAGAATTATAGTTAAGGAAAAGTTTAGAGGTGCTGAAAAAGCTATAAAACTTTTGTTATAAAATATATGAATAAATGCTCTAGACTCCCATTGCTCATCTCTAGTTGACCTATGTTATAAGTTCAAAGTAGCAAAAAATTTAAGCTATTTATTTTCTGTCTGTAAATACTATGAAGTTTTCACAACAGTATGCAACTTTGTTTAAAAATTGTAGACTAAAAAACTCTTAGATTGCATTTATATTAGTTTCTAAAATATCAATATGAAAATAGATTACAGTTATTATTATTACAGTTAAGAATGCTAAAATTTCACAAATCTCAAAAGGAAAGCAATTCAATTCAAACAGGCATAATTATAATTAAATGATACTACACATATCAACAATAGGTTCTAAAATTGAATTTCTTTATTTAAAACTGTAAAGTCATTTCTAATTAAAATACCTGTGGGCAAAGAGTTAAGTAGATTTACCTCCTCCCATGGAGTGAATTATAAAGAAACACTGCAAACAGTCACAGTGCTCTGCTGTCCGTCTGAGTTTCTCCACAATCTCATCCTGGAACACAGGGCCGAAAACTTTGTAACCCACTGCCCTGAAAAAAACATTACAACAAAAGTGAAACAAACAAAACCCTTTGTATTTAATATTAATACTTCATGATTTTTCCTTCTCTGAGGTACACAGGAAAGTATGAAATAATGTGAATTATTTTTCTGAAAGCATAAATGCCAATCTGTAGTTTCCAAGCCCTGAATTAAGTTCACAGCATCACAGGTGGGGTTTAGCATTGGCAAAGGATGTGAGATGTCTTATTGTTCAAATGCCTTTCTTTCCAGAAGAGGAAACTGAGGCTCAGAGAGCTTGTAAAGGTCACATAAGTAAAGCAGCTGCTCTGGACCTGAACCTAAGTCATCTGAGACCAAACATAGTGCCATAATATACTATATGCTTTTTCTTTTTTTAAATATAAACTTACTTTATAGTTTAATACCATATAAAATCCACACGAAACATTTAACCAGCATTATCTGCATCAATTCCAACATATCCTAAAGGGTATTCTTATCAATGGACAAAGAACTGTACTTTTCTAAATTTGTTTTTTCTCTGAGACTTAAAAAATTTTGAATATTCATTAATGATCTTGGTCTATAATCTACTTTTCCTTTTATTTATTTTTTTTTGATGTAGGACAGTATTAGGACTATATTTCATAAAAGGAGTATTTTAATAAAAATTTATTTAAGTTTTTACATTCATTTTCACAAAATTTTGGGTTCCAAATTTTCTCCCCTTTTCTCCCCTCCCCCCACCCCAATACACCGGGCAATCTAATTTTCCCTATCACCAATCTGCCCTCTCTTCTATCATCCCTCCCTTCTCTTGTCCCCATCTTCTCTTTTGTCCTGTAGGGCCAGATGACTTTCTATTCCCCATTAACTGTATTACTTACATCCTAGTAGCAACAACAATACTAAACAGTTGTTCCTAAAACTTTGAGTTCCAAATTCTCCCCATCCCTCCCTCCCCACCCATTCCCTTTGGGAAGGCAGGCAATTCAATATAGGCCCTATCTGTATAGTTTTGCAAATGACTTCGATAATAGTCATGTTGTTTAAGACTAACTGTATTTCCCTCCATCCTATCCTGCCCCCCACTGTTTCTATTCTGTCGTTTGATCCTGTCCCTCCCAGACTGTTGACTTCAAATTGCTCCCTCCTCCCATTGCCTTCCCTACCATCATCCCCACGCCTTGCTTATCTCCTTCTCCCCCACTTTCCTGTATTGTAAGATAGGTTTTCATACCAAAATGAGTGTGCATTTTATTTCTTCCTTTAGTCGAATGTGATGAGGGTAAACTTCTTGTTTTTTTCTCAGCTCTCTTCTTTTTCCCTCCACTAAAAAGTCTCCTACTTGCCTCTTGAATGAGATATAATTTACCCCATTTCATTTCACCCTCTTTCCTCCCACTACATTTCTCTCTCACCATTTACCTTAATTTCTTTTAAGATATGGTCCCATCCTATTCAATTCACTCTGTGCTCTCTGTCTCTGTATGTGCATGCATGTGTGTATGTGTGTGTGTGCATGCGTGTACGTGTGTGTGTGTATGTGTGTGTGTGATCCCACCAACTACCCAGATACTGAAAAGTTTTAAGAGTTACAAATATTGTCTTTCCATGTAGGAATGTAAACAGTTCACTTTTGGTAAGTCCCTTATGACTTCTCTTTGCTGTTTACTTTTTCATGCTTCTTCTCATTCTGGTGTTTGAAAGTCAAATTTTCTTTTCAGCTCTGGTCTTTTAATCATTGAAAGTCCTCTGTTTCATTGAAAGACCATATTTTTTCCCTGAAGTATTATACTCAGTTTTGCTGGGTAGGTGATTCTTGGTTTGAGTCCTAGTTCCTTTGACTTCTGGAATATCCTATTCCATTGCCCTTCGATCCCTTAATGTAGAAGGTGCTAGATCTTGAGTTATCCTGATTGTATTTCCACAATACTGGAATTGTTTCTTTCTAGCTGCTTGCAATATTTTCTCTTTGAGCTGGGAATTCTGAAATTTGGCCACAATGTTCCTAGGAGTTTCTCTTTTTGGATTTCTTTCAGGCAGTGATCGATGGATTCCTTCAATACTTATTTTGCCCTCTGGTTCTAGAATATCAGGGCAGTTTTCCTTGATAATTTCATGGAAGATGATGTCTAGGCTCTTTTTTTGAACATGACTTTCAGGCAGTCCCATAATTTTTAAATTGTCTCTCCTGGAACTATTTTCCAGGTCAGCTGTTTTTCCAATGAGATATTTCACATTCTCTTCCATTTTTCATTCCTTTGGTTTTGTTTTGTGATTTCTTGGTTTCTCAGAAAGTCATTAGCCTCAATCTGTTCCATTCTAATTTTGAAAGAACTATTATCTTCAGTGAGCTTTTGAACCTCTTTTTCCATTTGGCTAATTCTCCTTTTGAAAGCATTCTTCTCCTCATTGGTTTTTTGAACCTCTTTTGCCAATTGAGTGAGCCTATTTTTCAAGGTGTTATTTTCTTCAGCATTTTTTTGGGTCTCCTTTAGCAAGGTATTGACCCGTTTTTCATGCTTTTCTTGCATCTCTCTCATTTCTCTTCCCAGTTTTTCCTCCAGCTGTCTAACTTGCTTTTCAAAATCCTTTTTGAGCTCTTCCAAGGCCTGAGCCCACCGGACCTCCACCTGGGATGTCTGGGATACAGAGGCCCCGCCCTCCACGTCTTTCCCTGATGGTAAGAATTGTTCCTCATCATCAGAAATGGAAGGCGGGAACATCTGTACCCTATCAAAGTAGCTTTCTATAGACTTATTTTTCTTCCCTTTTCTGGGCATTTTCCCAGCCAGTTACTTGACTTCTGAGATTCCTGTCCACCCCCTGCCTAGATCCGTCCAGCTAGTGCTTGGGGTCTGAGATTCAAATGGGCTTTCCGCGGCAGGCGCGGCTGCTATTCAATGTGAGCTTAAGTTCTGGTGCTGGGGTGGGGGCAGGGCCACCTCCCAGGCTCAGTTCCCTCAGGGGCTTTATGCAGAGACCTTCAGTAATGGAGCTCCTGCCTGCTGCCTCACCGCTGCCTCTGCCGCTCCCTCCGCCGCCGCCTCCCAAGGGGGCCCGAGCCACGGAGACACCCCATTCCCCTCTCGGCCAGCCCAGAAGTCTCTCTCACTGACCTGTAGCGTCTGTGGGTGGAGGGACCTTCCCAGCCGCCAGGAAATTCCGTCCCTGAAGCCTGCTCGGATCTGCTCCTCTGGGGCCGTGGCCAGGGCAGCGCAGAGGTGGACTCTGCTGTCCGGAGCGCGACGGACCCCTGGGATGGCTCTCCAGGGCTCTCTGGAACGGAAATCTTTTCCACTGTGTTTCTGCGTGCCTTGCAGTGCTCCAGAATTTGTGGGGAGTTCTTCTTACAGGAAATATATGGGCTGTGGGTTTGGAGCTAGCATATGTGAGTCTTTCTACTCCGCCATCTTGGCTCCACCCCCTAAAAGGAGTATTTTTGAGAATTATACAATATAGGTAATAACTTTGGTTCTCCTATAAATCCATCTGTATCAGTTTTTTTTTTTTCTCTTTGGTGGTTCCTTTATAATTAGTTCTCTTTTCTTTTGTGAAACTGGATAATTTAAGATCACTATTTAGTGGTAGTTTCAATATTTTGTTTTGAAAATAATTTATTTCTTTTGTGTTTTCAATTTGTGTACAGTATATTCTCAAAATTGTGTAATATTTGTTTTTAATCTCTTCTGGTTTTGTCTTTTTCAATTATTTTGTTGATTTGATTTCTTGCCCTCTTCTTTTTAATCAAATTGGCTAAAAGTTTACCAGTTTTGTTAGTCTTTTCAAATTCAATTCAATTCTATTTTCAGTTTCAAATTCTCTACGTCCGTTCACCTCCTCCCCCAACCATCAAAAAGGCAAGAAATATAATACCCATTGTACAATATGAAGTCATGCAGAACAAATTTCTGTATCAGTCATATTTCAAGGAATCAGCTTTTAGTTTTATTAGTTCTATAGTTCTTTTGGTTTCTAATTTAATGATTTCTTCTCTAATCTTCAAAATTTCCTCTTTTTTACTTATCCAAGGTTTATAAGCTGGATTTTAAATATTTTAAAATGAACATTCAGTTGGGTAATCTTTTTCTAGTTTGGTCACATATTCTTACGTACATTATTTTTTTTCCCTGAGGACTATTATAGCATCCTAGAAATTTTAGCATGTTGTCTTATTATTATTCACATAATTCCTGTCTCTATGATTTTCTTTTAAACCCATTCATTTAGGATTTCATTACTAAGCTTCCATTGAAGGCTTGTGTCTTTTGCTGTACTTCCTGAACTAATTATCATTTTTACTGTGTCATTTCTGTAAAGGATGTGTTTAGTATTTTTACCTTTTAACACTTATTTCTACTTTCTCTGTGCCTTAATATATAGTGTATTTTTATTGAAATGCCAAGTGACCAAAAAACAGGTATGTTACTTAGTGGCCTCATTTAGAAGACACTATAAACCTTTTATTTCTAATTTTCTAACAATTTGTTCAATATTTATCTTTCTGTTAGATATGGCCAAACCTGAGAGAAAGGAAAACTAAAGTCTCCTATTGTTGTTATGTTACTATTTATATGTTTTTGCAATTCAGTTAATTTTTCCTTTATGAAGTTAGGTACTACGTATTTGGAGTATAAGTTTAATACTGATGTTGGTTTCTTGTATATCCTTAAATGTTTATACTGTCAAATTTTATTTCTACTTTGTCTGAAAGCATGATTTTACCTCTTTTGGATCCACCTGATAATAGAGCAAATTTTATTCCTGTCTCTGTAGTTTTCTCTACTCACATCTTTGCTTTTTATACGTGTTTCTTGTAAGCAAAAGACTGTAGGGTTTTTGTCATTTTCCTCTGCTGACTGAGTTCATGGGTAGGCTCTTTTGGCTTCCTTATTAAGGCTACTCATTATTTACATTAAACTTACCTAGAAAATGGTGATATCTGGTGTTCAAATTCAATGCCTCATCTGTAATATGGAAGTGATCCCAGGTTTTGGAAGATAATGTTATGCCAGTGGAATTCAAGTCCTAGAAGATTCTATTGTACTAGAAAGGCCTGCAGCAGAGGTGGGTAATCTGTGGCCTCAAGGCAATATGTGGCCCTCTAGATCCTCAAGTGCAGTGCTTTGACTGAATCCAAACTTTGCAGCACAAATCCCCCCTAGTAAAAAGATTTGTACTGTAAACTTAGATTCAGTCAAAAGGCCATACCTGAGCACCTAAAAAAGCCACATGTGGCCTTGAGGTCGCAGGCTCCCCACTCCTGGCCTGGAATATGGTCCTAGATATACACTGCATCTGCTTTTCCAAGATCATCATCATTAGTCTACCTACTAGATGATGAAATATTTGGCCATGACAACTCATGAAGAGAATACAAAATGGTCTTTGGACTTAGAGGGTTCACTTCCACCTCTGCAGTGACAATGACTGAAAAAGAGGCGGAGGCTGCTAAGAATTACATGGGCTTTAGGCCATTTATAAATGCTAACTAAACTGTCAAAAAAAAACTGTGAAAAAACTGTCCGATGACCAAGACATTACATGTCTATCTTGATATCCTTAATATAAATGAATCCAAAAGACAAATGGATCTGTACTCTTGTTGCTCTGGATGTTGGAGGAGACATAAATGAATGAGGTGGGAGCCTTCTTTAACACTGTGAAGACACTAATGGAGCACTGTTTGTCTACCTGTCATCACTCGCCCTCAACATGTAACCAGTCCATATTCTCCTTCCAGCATATATTTCTATGACATCTTTCCTTGAAGGTCCTCAATGTTTGTAATGTTGCAGCCTCATCATAATTAATTTTCAATTTTTTGGAGTCACTGAGTTTAATGTCTCACAGTGATGTAACACTGGTAGAATAGTTTAAAAAGAAAAAAAGATGGACTTGAATCTGGAAGAAACCTGAGTTCATTTAAAGAAAGTTGTAATTTCTTGAGGGCAATCAAGTCCCTCCTGTTTAATTCTAGGTCCAAATCACTGTCCATTTGTCAGTAAGATATATAAGCTCTGAGATAAAGAACACCAAACATCACAAAAATGACTAGCAGAGAATTTATGAGCAGTACCGTCTCATGAAACAGCAAAAAAGGGAAGGGAAAAACCATTTATAGAAAGCTTGGTAAGACAATCAATCAAGCCAAATCATTCAAAAGAACAGAACAGACAAAAATGTAAAGAGATCTGTCAAAACTTTTAGAATTATTTTCTCTATCATAGATATTGAAGCCACTGCATTTTAGCTCTCACAGTCCCCAATGTGCTAAAGAAACGGCACTAAAGAAAACAGTCAAGAACAATTAAATATACTCTGAGGAAATCTTTGCTGGAGGTAACGATTTTGATGGCCTTGTGGAATTATGTATTGATAATGAATTTTTGCTTATTGTTAATACAACTTTGCTTCTTAATGGGAAGATCTTCCCCATCCATTAATGGGCCTGTACATTAAGGGGGAGTTCGGTTAGGGTATGAAGGCCCACATCTTTTGTTAATTTTCTAATGAGGCACTGATTCTCAAGGGTTGTGATGCCCTCTGCCTCTGAAAAGTGTATAAAGACTCTGAGGTGAGGTTTTACTTCGGGGCTTACTGATTGGAAGTGTTTGTTTGGCCAGATGAAACCCTGGGAAGCTGCTAAGCAGCTCCCTGGCTTTGAAAACCCAGATGTTGTTGCTTCTCTCTCTGGTAATTATGTATGTGTGGACAGGCAGTTGCATCTGTGACGTATGTATTATTTATGTCAGACAGCTGGAAGGGCTGTTGTTTTTGATTTTTCTGTATTTTGTTTGAAGTTCAGGGGGCTGAATTTTCCCCCTGAATTAAGGGACTGGTACATGTATACTTGATTAAAGTGATTGTTGACCCCTCGAAAGTTGCTTTCTTTTTAGAAATGCAGATCTAAGAACCTGTGATAATAGGCCCTCCTATGTATATCAGGGAGCTTGCTTTTACAGATTGACTCTTTCAGATATGTCTGAAATAGGGAAATCCTTAGAAATCTCATGCGTACCACAACTACTTAAGAAAGATGACTGAGAAAATATTAAGTATCAATGAATATACCTATTTTTCTATTCCTACAAAATTTTTATAAGAAGATTTATGTGAAATAATCCACACATATGCTGAAGACATCTTTGATGAAGATATGAGAAATGAACAGTCAAGCTTTTGCAAAAGCTATCCTTTAGCAGACCACATCACCATATTTACATTGTTCACAGAAAGGTTCAGAGAATATAAACTCCCACAAGGCTTACTGTTTGCTGATTTTAGAAAAGCATTTGGTTTTAGCAAAGTAAAATGATGCCTTAAAAGGCTTTTCTCTAACAAATGTCTCTCAGGCATATGTGAAAATCATGTAATGCTACTTTAAAAATGCAACACTGAAGGACTTTGATGACCCTTTGATTATTAATAAATGAGGGCAGTGCGTAAAATATGGAGGAGTATGCTCACCATAGGTCTTTGTAAATATTATAAAAGGATGCCTAACAAAGAATACAAATGGAGAAGGGATTCTCTATAGATGCTGAGGTCTTTCAAATGCTCTTATTAGCAGACAATGATTTACTGAAACAGTATCAAATACAAAGAAATTGTAGAGGATCCTAAATGAGGTAAATGATTAGTCAAGAAATTGATCTAACTACTCACACAGGGGAAAAAAAAAGTAGATGAAGAATGTCCAGACTGTAATATGCAGTTAGATAGATTGACCAGAGTTGTTACATTAATACATATATCTTGGGCAGACACTAAAGATGGACAACGAACTGGTCTTAGAACTGAAAAGAAGTAAAAGATTAGATAACATTTGGGAAATTGTAAAGTATTTTTAAAAAATGATCTCAAACATCAATCTGAAACAAAGAACCATCTTTTTAGCACCAACTTCCTCTTCCACGAATGTTATATGGCTGTAAATCATGTAACTATCACAGAATCCAAAGATTTAAAGTTAATTAAAGAATGATAGAGATAACACATGGTTAAGTATGGATAGGTAGCTGTAAAATCAATAAAGGACTTTGCAATAAAATCAGCACAGAACAAATGACAAAGATAATCCAAGGAGCTAGTGTGATTCATTGGTATCCATAAAATATCAAAAGATCTAAAGGAATATCTGCAGTATTTTGGATAGAGTGCCCACTTTCCCCATTGAAAACTTTATGAGAAAACATGAACAAGAGATACACAAAGATGAGAAAGCATGGAAAGAAAGGTTATAATTTCTACCATGGGAGGGAATACCTACATTGATAATATCACAGACTGTATTTTCTTAGAATTTTGTTCTTCATGCAAACACAAAAATGAATGATACTACATTATTAAAAAAATTAGAAAAACATAAGAAAATATCACATAATAAAATGTTTTAAAAACAAACCTATAAAAGTTTAAAATATGAAGACATAAATCAGTGATAGCTGACTGTTATTAGTGAAAAAATGCATTATTTTGTAAAAGTGAAAATATTACAAATGTGGGTTTTCTAACAATATTGTAACTAATAAATTCATACTGTAGGATTTCTATTTCATAAAATATAATGGGAATATCTTGTTAATGACTAATTCTAAGATGATGCATGAATCCTGTGATGCCATTCTGGCTAGATCTAGACAGCTCTTTAACATACTAGGATTGTGACTTTGGATAATTCTTAACCTCTCTAAGCTTCAGTTTTCCTGTATGTAAAATAGGAAGAATAAATCTTGCACCACCTACCTCAGAGCTGTTGTAAGGAAAGTGCTTCATAATTTGCAAAAAGCTAAATAACTTAGTAGTTATTACCATTCCTCCTTTTTCTTGCATCAATTCTTTTAAATAGCTGGATAAAAATCTTAGAATTTGAGCCCCTATATCACACAAGGGCATTAGTAATACAATCTGCTAATCAATGAAACCTTAAAGATCAAAGATAAGTAAGTGGCTAAGTAGATCTAAAAATCCAATATTGGAGATTTATTTTCTAAAATATTTTTCTAATAATCCTTTAGAAATAACATACTTCAAAATATTCAGTAGCAAAGTAATTTGGAAATTTTTTTCCTATCTCTCTTCTCTCCTTAAAAAGTGATTAAAAAAAAATTAGAGGGCACTAATAATACAAGTCAAACTATGGGTCAAAGACAAAGGCTAGGAACTGAAAGGCTAATAGAAAGCAAGATTTACAACAAGAAGTATAAGAGTGATCTTTCACATTAACAGCTCCTTTAATGTATTTGTTTTACATGTAATAGTATCTACTAGATAGAAAGCTGATTGTTCCAGTTTCAGTTGCTATGTTTTGCATATTCTCACCAATTATTCCCTGAGCCAGAAACATTTGTGATGAGTTGCTTGCTATCAAATATATCTTTCAATGGTCCCTGAAGGATTTCATTCACGACTCCTTCCTCCATATCAATCAAGACTGCCTAAGAAAAAAGAATGAAAATGTAATTAACATATTTTATTTTAAATTCATTATCCAATGAATTCAACAACACAATTAAACTGAAATTTGATTTTTCTTTCCAGATTTAATCAAAATGTTCCTTTAAGAAAAATAATGTATTTCAGAAATTCAATTTAAAAGGAAACATTTAATCTTTTATTAAAAGGTAAAATCCACTTAAGAATTGGATTCCACCAGGGTCTCTATTTTTATCATGTTCCAGAAAAGGAAATAAACCTAACACATACTCATATTTTATTTTCCCATAGCCTCCTGTGGTATTAGAAAGATATACTGACATTTACTAACAATAGGCCAGACCTTATTACAAATAACAAAGAAGTGTACATATTTTTTATAAACTTAATATTTTATTTATATGTCATAGAGGAACTGATTGATGTGGATGAGCTTTTCTCCTGTCAGTAAGCAAGATTCAAGAATACAATTCAACAAACATACATTAAGTATCTTCCATTTCATATGGTATATAAAAATTAAAATGTTAGGTGAGATTTGAAAGATCATAAGATTTGGTCTCCAGCAGGCAAATATGATATGAACAAAAATAATATAAAACAAATAGTACATGCCAAATAATACAGAGAAGTGTAAGGAAGAGATCATAACTGACTTGGAGTGTGGGAAGAGCGAATGTTAGTCAGCATTTGATAATCGAATGAGGTTATAAAGTCAGAGGGCATTCCAGGAAAGAGAACATAAAACAGCTGATTACCTAGAACAAGGGTGGGGAACATGTGGCCTCCAGGCTGCAGGTTCCCCATCGCAACCTAGAAAGTATTAGTATGAAATATAAAGCTAGAAAGGTATTGTGGAGAGTCTTGAATGCTACACAGGAGTATGAGCTGTCTTTGATATGAAGTTACTGGAGATTTTTGAGTAGCATATGACTAGATTTATGCAGAAGGAAACTGTCTGCCAGTAGTGTGAAGGATGGATTAAAGAAAGGATAGACTATGGATACTACATGGTTAGAGACAACAAGGTAACTAATGAAACAGTGCATGCAAAGGGGTAATGAGTGCTTATACCTGAATGGTAACAGTTGGAATGGAAAAGAAATAGGACAGATGTGAGAGGTTATCTTGTACAACTGACTACACTTGGTCACTAATTGGATGTGAGGTGAAAGGAAACAGTAAAAGATAACACCTAAATTTCAAATATGGTTGACTGAATGGTACCATGAAAAGAACAGTAAAGTCAGAAGGAGGGGCAGGTTTGGCTGAAAAGATAAGAAACTGGGCTTTAGATATCTATCATTTTTTGAGGGAAGTTAGGAAACTGGCCAGCATGCTCTAACAGCTTATCTACTGTATTCAAACCCCTCTAGTTAGAGCTATAAGAGATTATTAATACAGTATCTAGCACATAGTAGGAGTTGAGTAAATACTTGCTGAATGATTAAAAAAATAAAAGCAGACTCTGAGGAAATGTGTAATAAATAGGGGCTTTGGAAGAAGTAGCAGTTTACTCACATGCACAGAGACACACAGAACAATCTAACAGCATTTGCAAAACATACAAATATGCATGAATTGGAATACAGTAGTAAAATATTAAGTAAGCAGTAGTGGTAACCTACATTTCTACCATGCTTTAGAGGTTTGCTTTCCTAACAACTTTGTGAAAGAAGATAGTACAAGTGTTATCCACATTTTACAGATAATGAAACTGAAGTCTCAGAGAAGCTGATTTGCCCAGAGTTGAAATCCTTGTCTCTTGACTAAATCCATCACTCTTTCCACTATACAATACTCCCTCTAAACAGAAAAAATAAAGATATTAATAGTCAGTGGAATTCAACAAAAAAGCTCCCTGGAAAGAGTTCTACTAGTTCAAAGATGTAAAGATGTATCTTGCCCAAAAGTCACTCAAATAGGAAAGGTTGAAGCTAGGATTCAAACTCAGGTTCTAGGACTCCAAATTCTGCCCTCTTTCTGCTGTACCAGTCTACCTATGAATAAGCACAAGTTAGATTAGGGGGTAAATTTGTTAGACTCAAATTTGGCAAAATTGGGGAAAATTGAGGGTAATTTGAAGAAAAATTTCCAAACATTACTCCTGGGGTAAATGGGAAGGACAATTAGGGAATATAAAAAGATTAAGGAAAATTAAGGAGGATTAAGGGTAGAACCAATAGAGGTAGACTCAAGAAAGACAAAGAGAAGGTAACTAAAAAGACAAAGCAAGGTTAGTGGAAAAAAACCAAGATGATGACAAAGTAAAGGAACAAATTGGTGGTAGGGCAAATTGGTAAAACAGTAGGGTCTAAGAATGAAGGGAGGTGGATGTGGCTGGTGAGTTGTTGAGGCTGAGGACAGCAAACTGAGAGGGGATGTGAAATTATTAAGAAGCGATAAAAGAGTAAAAGTTTTAATGATCCACAAGTTGTCCAAAAGAACAAGGTTAAAAATCTCAACAATTATAGAAAGTCAAAGAAACTGTACAGTAATTTGTATTGAGATTGTGATGTCTGTATTCCTTCTGTAAACTAGCGATTGTTTTTCAGGGTCAAGTACAGGATGACCATCTTCAAGGAGAAGATGAAGGGATTTGAAAAAAGTGCCCTTACACACTGTCATTGAGGAGCATAAGGGGGTTCCTTAAAGGAAACAAAAGGGAAGTTTCAATGCAGAAAAAAAAGGGACTTGAAGTAAACCAGAAGAAACCTGACTCTTGTGAAGGAGGATGGAGAGTAAAAAAAAAAGTGTTACAGAGGGAAGAAAGTAAAGAAAAAAGAGTCAGCTAGACAATCAGAGCTTACAAATAGACTTGAGAGTCCTTCTGAAGACACGATGGGATTTTCTGAGGAAGAAGTTATTTGTCCTCCAAAGAACAGCCATAGGAACTACTTGATAGGGTTATCCAGTAAAGTCAGAGGAAGAGAAGAGTAGGTAGGGGCTGATGATATTATTCAGGGACACTGAGGAAACTATGTGTCAATTCCATAATAATAGAGAGGTCTCTTATTGTCTTCCCAAGTTACATATCTGAGGCAAAACAGCAGCTCTCAAGACTTCATAATAGATAACAACTATCCAACTCTGATGACTATTGTGGGCACAAATAAAATTGTAAGAACCTGAAAAGTATTACCAATGGTAACAAAGTCTGGGGCAATAAACTGGAAACCAGAGGGCCAGATATTGTGTTTTACTCATCTTTTGTTGCCCACTCATGGCAAGGGACTCAGAAGAAAAAACTGGGAAGTGGACAATGGTTGGCTAAAAAAATGGTGTTTAAGAATGAGATTTGAATTTTTGGACCACAGCTCAAAACAAAATTGACGGAATCCTGGCCAGAAGGCAGCCCATGAGGGTCTGAGGGTGCTAAACAATGCAATTCTAAAGACAAAAAAAGGAAACAACTGTGTGAAGAGAAAAAAAAATGAATTGTTTGCAGAAACAGATGTGAATTCACAGGGTAGACACCAATTAACTTAAATTTTTAAAAGATATGTAAAGAAGATGGAAATACGTCAAGATGAATATGAAGATGAGTATGAGTGTGGTATAGTGCAATAAAAAGGACATCAAGAACACTAAATCTTAAAATGAGCTGAGGCTAGTGAAGAAAGCTAAGAACAGTAAGTTTTTGTTTTTGCTTTTTAAATCTAAATTGAGACAAAAGGAAGATCAAAGATGGCACTGAACCTTTGCTTGAGGGGGATGGCATGAGAAAAACTGCCAGAAAGGGCAGAGCTGATGAATTATTATTCATTTCTGTGTTTTCCTTCAACACTGGCTTTTGTCATTCTGGAAATGACAGCGACTGATGGGGAAGGGACAGCAAGAAAAGGAATTATTGTATATAAGAAAGCATTTACCTATGCCAGGTGAATTCAAGTCACCCAGCCCAGATAAATGACTTCTTGGGTAATAGCATATATTACTATAATCAGTGATATCTGAGAAACTATGGAAAATGGGAGAGATACCTTAAGACTGGAGATGGGTAAATGCTCAATTAAACACTTGTTGAGTTTTTAATGAGCTGACAGATAAACAATCTAATTAGCAGAGAGGGACATTATAAGGCCAACACTTCAACTGAAATCTGTGAGATGAAGTTCCTAATGAGTCTAATCCATGCTGGTTATTCCTTAAGTTTGTGCTGAGTAATGAAATCGGGTATGTGATATCTTTTTTTTTCTAACAGCAAGGGTTGGAGAAGAAACCTTGGGGGAAAACAAAGCAAAACATTACTTATAGTGAATCATCAGTAGTAATGAAATTTCGCTGTATTGAATAAAATGTTATTACTATGGCCCTGTGATCTTTTTATTGTACTGGTATTATTTGCACTAGTGTAAAGCAGCAAAGAGTACTGAATAAGGACTGAATTTTAGTTATGTGACCACAGAGAGACAACTTGCTGAAAATGAATCTCAGTTTTCTCATCTATAAAATGGAATGGTTATTACCTGTCCTACTCTTTTCTCAGCAATGTTGGAAGAAACATGTGAGATAACATATATGAAAACACTTTGAACTGTGTGAATATAGTGCCAATGAGATACCCACAGCAGCCGCTTATGGATGTGCATATGTATTTCCAGAGTAAATTCACAAAATATAAACTCTCTTCCTCAAAGATGAAACCAAAATATTTATTCAGAATGCCATAGTAACAGCAAAGCTTGTACACATTACCAATAAAGGGAGCACAGCCATTCCCAAGCTTTCTCTCCATCAGGCCTCCCCATAAACTAGTTCTCTTAGAGAAAATGCCACCCTCTCTCACTCATGCTGCCTGCTCTGTTCTGCCTCAGCTCTGCCTCCTCTCTCTCAGTTCCATCTCACTTTGTCTTCCTGCTGTACCTTTCCTGTTCCACCCATTCAGCAACCTCCTCCCACTATGGGCTTCACAGGACTCAAGTTGTGGGCTGGGCCAAAGTAGGTCACCTGGGCCTATTAAGCAGCAAGGAAGATCTTCAAATTCCCTTAACATTACGATAAAATAGGATTAGAAAAATAAGTAAAAAGAAAGGCACTGTGGCACAGTGAACAGAAGACCTTGGAGTTGGGAAGATCCGACTTCAAGTTTTGCTCCTGATACGTACTAGCTGTGAGACCTCAGGGAGTTTATTACCCTCTTAGTTATCTCATGAATTTAATTCTATCAGGAGGAGTTTCCATACGAGGTGTTACAAACCTATATCAAGGAAACCACAGGACTTGCCCTCCCTCCACAAAAAAGAAAGTACTATTATTATGTTGTATTATGAAGTTTCAACTACATTTTGTATTGGGAAAAGTAACAAGGTGGCAGAACAAAATTACCTTGAAAAGAAATTTTTATATGCAACACGTCCATAAAATATATATATATTTATTCTTAATACAACTCCTTTCTTATCATCTGATCTGTCTGGAAATTTGTTAACTAATTAATAAAGTCTTAAAAAATGCCTAAGGTACAACATCTGGCATTCATGGGTATTTGTTTCTTTTTATTTCTTTTTATGATCTACTGATTTAAGTTGGAATGGAGAAAACTTAATTTGGGAGACAATTATAGCAGAATAACTATCATTAAATACATAAAGTAAAAATCTTAATGTATATCTTACTCGTGCTTTTAGTGAGCAAATCTTTCCTTTGGGAATATCTACATCATCACCATTTCTTCTGAAAGATTAAAAAAAAAGAAAAGATTATTGAGAAAAATAGAAAACTGACAACAGGAAACAATGCTGTAACATAATCCATTAAACCTCAACTCTAAAGAATGTAAAGGAATATGAAATGTTAAATCATTAGGAATAAATTAAGCTGCACAAAAAAATTTTATCTAAACTAAATGTTACTTAAAATCTATGTATATAAATGATACATTTAATATATCATTCTGCTAACGTACATATGTATAGCGAACCATAGAAAATTATGGATATTAGTATTAATACTTATTGGTCCAAAACTGAGATTTCATCAATGGGGATGGGGTGGGGTGGAACTCCTGGTAAAGAAACTCCCTTCATCAAAGGAGATCAGCAACTTGTGTGTAACTTAAAAGCTATAGTCGCCCTTTGCCTGACCTTGAGAAGTGAGATGTCCCACCAGAGTTTTGCTCTAAATTGCTATAAATATTCCTGTATAGGTTGATCCTTTAATGACTTTTTAAGAAATTCTAGCAATGAAATCACCAAGGCCCAGTATATGAGCAGTTTTGGCAACTGATACATCTTGCTATTGTTGTACAAAGTATTTTGGTTCTACTTAATTTTTAGAGGTATAAATGCATGATTTGGGGGACTTATCTTAAATTTCACTGCTCTCAAGTCCCTTTTTCTTGACCATTATGTTTTCCAAGTATTCTCAAAATGATTACTAAACTTCTAAAAATTGTTACTAAAAATAGAGGATAGTTGTGACTTGGGCAAATACTTCTGTCAGTGTGGAATGGGAAGAGCAGTTACATTGCCTGCCTGACGGTCCAAGTCAGGCGTCTAACCTAGAAATCTTGTCTGTGATCAATCAATGCCACCTGAGGAAGAGCTCTTCAGTCCACTGAACTCCAGGAACACTTACTTGATAAGAATGGACTGCTTTTGAATGTTCTGGTTGTTCTTCTTTGGCCCTTACTATGTGCCTGGAACATAGTCAGTGCTTAATAAATGTTTATTGATTATGACTAACTGAATACAGTGCTCTTTTATATGTACATACCCCATGCTTAATAAATATTTGACATGAAACTACTGGACAAGAACACATGCCACTTCAGCTAAGGTTCCCCTGGTCTTAAAATTCTTGATTTATGAGTTTTGTTGTGACATACTTTAAGTGGGAGGTGTTCCATACTACTCAGGGTGGAAGTCAGAATTGGGTAGCTAATCTTCTTTACTTCTCTTGATAAAAGCTTGCAAGTATAAACACTACAACTATTGGGTAGGATGATTTGCAAAAATGGAACAAATGGGGGTTAGTACATCTGAAGCCTTTTGTCTTACATACATTAAATTTAATCCTTGGTCCAACTACAAAGCACGTACTCTTGTAAGCTTAACCACCCCAATCTACATTAATGTACTGAAGAATTTATAAGATGCCTACAGAAGGCACTACTTTGTGATCCCTCAGAATACAAAGTTGTGAGAACTTTTGAATTATACCCATTGACTCATCAAATATTTTGATGAATTTGAAATAAACAAGATACATCTTACCTAGTATCCACATTTCTAAAAAAGCTCCTCAGTGAGTCATCATAAATTCCTTTCTAAAAATTAAAAAAAAAATCATGTAAGTATAACTATTTTAAAGGTTCTATACTTCCCCCCAAGAAGTTTTTCAAAGTTTTAAATGATAACCAATCGTTAGGCAACAACAGAGTTTATAATAGGTGCTGAATTCTCAAGAAAAAATATCAAAAACATTCACACTTGTTTTCCAACTTATAAATTTAAGATCAGCATTTTCTAAATTCATGAAAGAAGAACTTGACTCCTCTTCCTAAAGGAGTATGATCCAGAGAGAAGGTTTTCTCTTCTAACTTCAGAAGTTTATGTTGCAACATGAATTAAAATAGGAATCAATCTGCTTTGGTTAACTATATCACCTGTGCCCAAATAATGTGCAGATGGAAAAAGAGGAAGTACTATTAATGATTTCCTAACTGCCAAGTTTAATAGTCTAATTCTAGTTCTCATCCTTGGGCACCTAGATGACACAATGGACAGAGTTCTGGAATCAGGAAGACCTGAGTTCAAATACTACCTTGGATACTTATTAGCTATATGATCCTGGGTAAGTCAATTACCACTGTCTGCCTCAGTTTAAAAGAGGATAATAATAGCTCCTACCTGCTAGGATTGTTGTAGGGATCAAATGATATAATTGTTTTGCTTTTTAAAAATTTACTTATTTTCAGTATTCCACAATCACTACCATACAACCTAGATTTTTTCTTTCTTTCCTTCCCCCTCACCTCCCCATTCCTCCTCGATATGTCATACAATTTTATATGGGTTCTACACATACATTCCTATTAAATACATTTTCACCATACTCATATGTTGTATAGAAGAATTCAAATGAATGGGAGAAATCATATAACAAACCAAAATGATCTGCTACAATCTGTGACTGAATTCCATAGTTCTTCCTCTGGATGTGGAAGGCATTTTGCCTTGAAAGACCACTGGGAATTTTTTAAGTCCTTGCATTGCAATGAAGTTCTAAGTCTATCAGAAAAAATCCTCACACGCTGTGGTTGTTGCTGTGTACAAAGTTCTCCTGCTTCTGCTCCTTTCGTTCAGCATCAGATCATATAAATCTTTCCAGGCTTCTCTGAAGTCTTCCTGTTCATCATTTCTTATAGCACAATAGTATTCCATTACATCCACAAACCATAATTTATTCAGCCATTCCCCAATTGATGGACATCCCTTGATTTCCAGTTTTTGGCCACGACAAAGAGTGCTGCTATAAATGTTTTTGTACATGTGGGACCCTTTTCCATTTTTATGATCTCTTGGGGATACAGCCCTAGAAATGGTATTGCTGGGTCAAAGGGTATGCACATTTTTGTAGCCCTTTGGGCATAGTTCCAAATTGCTCTCCAGAATGGTTGGATCAGCTCACAGCTCCACCAACAATGACTTAGTGTTCTAACTCACCTACATCTTCTCCAACATTTATCTTCTTCCTGTTCTGTCATGTTAGCCAATCTGATAGGTGTGATGTGGTATCTCAGAGTTGTTTTGATTTGCATCTCTCTAATCAAGTGACTTAGAGCATTTTTTCATATGACTATAGTTTTAATTTCTTCCTCTGAAAACTGCCTCTTCATATTCTTTGACCATTTATCAATTGGGGAATGACTTCAAAGCACTTAGTACAATGTCTGACACATACTAAGCTCTATGTAAGTATTAGGTATTATAATTATATTACTATCATCATCCCACTTCTCTAAATTTAACATTGATGTTAAAATTCCTTTAAGAGTCTCTGACTCAAGATGGCAGAGTAGAAAGACGCACGTTTGCGAGCTCCGAACCCACAGCCCATAGAATTAATGTAAGAAGAGATTCCCATAAGTTCTGGATCACTGCAGGGGGTCCATAAACATAGCAGAAGAGATTTCCATTCCAGAGAGCCCTGGAGAGCCGTCCACAGGGTCCGTCGCGCCCCGGAAAGCGGACACCACCCCAGCGCTGCCCTGGCCGTGGCCCCAGATTAGCTGATCCGAGCAGTCTTCAGGGATGGAAGCTCCGGTGGCCGGGAAGGTCCCTCTGCCCACAGAAGCTACAGGTCAGTGAGAGAGACGGCTGGGCTGGACGAGAAGGGGAGCGGAGTGTCTACGTGACTCGGGCCCCCTCGGGAGGAAGCGGCGGGGGTGGAGGCAGAGGTGGGGGCGGCGGCGGAGGCAGCAGCTGTGGCGGCCCGGAACTCCCCCAGCAGCAGGCAGGATCTTCATTACTGAAAGTCTCTGCATAAACAACCTGAGAGAGCTGAGCCTGGGAGACAGCTCTGCCCCACCCCGCTCCATTACTGAAGGTCTCTGCATAAAGCCACTGAGGGAACTGAGCCTGGGAGGTGGCCCCGCCCCCACCCGCTCCATCACTGAAGGTCTCTGCATAAAGCCCCTGAGGGAGCTGAGCCTGGGAGGTGGCCCTGCCCCCACCCCAGCACCAGAACTAAAGCTCACATTGATTGGCAGCTGCTTCCC
Source organism: Bettongia penicillata ogilbyi (assembly GCA_023548195.1). Classification (NCBI taxonomy): domain Eukaryota; kingdom Metazoa; phylum Chordata; class Mammalia; order Diprotodontia; family Potoroidae; genus Bettongia; species Bettongia penicillata. The sequence continues at coordinate 9,813,922 of JAJHZJ010000244.1, read as the reverse complement.
GCGGAAAGCCCATTTGAATCTCAGACCCCAAGCACTAGCTGGGCGGATCTAGGCGGGGGTGGACAGGAATCTCAGAAGTCAAGTAGCTGGCTGGGAAAATGCCTAGAAAAGGGAAGAAAAATAAGACTATAGAGAGTTTTTTCGAACAGATGCAAATGATCCCGACATTTGGGTCTGATGACGAGGACATATTCTTGCCATCAGGGCAAGACGTGGAGGGCAGGGCCTCGATACCCCAGACATCCCAAGGGGATGTCGGGTGGGCTCAGGCCTTGGAAGAGCTCAAAAAGGATTTTGAAAAGCAAGTTAGACAGCTGGAGGAAAAACTGGGAAGAGAAATGAGAGAGATGCAAGAAAAGTATGAAAAACGGGTCAATACCTTGGTAAAGGAGACCCAAAAAAATGCTGAAGAAAATATCACCTTGAAAAATAGGCTCACTCAATTGGCAAAAGAGGTTCAAAAAGCCAATGAGGAGAAGAATGCTTTCAAAAGCAGAATTAGCCAAATGGAAAAAGAGGTTCAAAAGCTCACTGAATTTAATAGTTCTCTCAAAATTAGAATGGAACAGATGGATTCTAATGACTTTACGAGAAACCAAGAAATCACCAAACAAAACCAAAATAATGAAAAAATGGAAGAGAATGTGAAATATCTCATGGGAAAAACAACTGACCTGGAAAATAGATCCAGGAGAGACAAATTAAAAATTATTGGACTACCTGAAAGTCATGATCAAAAAAAGAGCCTAGATATCATCTTCCATGAAATTATCGAGGAAAACTGCCCTGAGATTCTAGAACCAGAGGGCAAAATAAGTATTGAAAGAATCCATCGATCACCACCTGACAGAGATCCAAAAAGAGAAACTCCTAGGAACATTGTGGCCAAATTCCAGAATTCCCAGCTCAAGGAGAAAATCTTGCAAGCAGCTAGAAAGAAATAATCCCAGTACTGTGGAAATACAATCAGGATAACTCAAGATCTAGCAGCTTCTACATTAAGGGATCGAAGGGCGTGGAATAAGATATTCCAGAAGTCAAAGGAACTAGGACTGAAACCAAGAATCACCTACCTAGCAAAACTGAGTATAATACTTCAGGGGAAAATATGGTCTTTCAATGAAACAGAGGACTTTCAAGCATTCTTGATGAAAAGACCAGAGCTGAAAAGAAAATTTGACTTTCAAACACAAGAATGAGAAGAAGCATGAAAAAGGAAACAGCAAAGAGAAGTCTTAAGGGACTTACCAGAAGTGAACTGTTTACATTCATACAGGGAAAGACAATATTTGTAACTCTTAAAACTTTTCAGTATCTGGGTAGTTGGTGGGTCCATACACACACATGTACACGCATGCACGCACACACACATACACACATGCACACACATACAGAGACAGAAAGCACAGATTGAATTGAATAGGATGGGACCGTATCGTAAAAGAAATTAAGGTAAATGGTGAGAGAGAAATGTAGTGGGAGGAAAGAGGGTGAAATGGAATGGGGTAATTATATGTCATTTAAGAGGCAAGTAGGAGACCTTTTAGTGGAGGGAAAAAGAGGAGAGCTGAGAAAAAAAAAAAAACAAAAAAACAAACAAAAAAAAACAATTAGTTTACCCTCATCACATTTGACTAAAGGAAGGAATAAAATGCACACTCATTTTGGTATGAAAACTTATCTTACAGTATAGGAAAGTGGGGGAGAAGGAGATAAGCAAGGGGGGGGATGATGGAAGGGAGGGCAAAGGGAGGAGGGAGCAATTTGAAGTCAACACTCGGGGAGAGACAGGATCAAAAGACAGAAGAGAAACAATGAGGGGCAGGTTAGGATGGAGGGTAATTCAGTTAGTCTTACACAACACGACTATCAGGGAAGTCATTTGCAAAACTACACAGATATGGCCTATATTGAATTGCCTGCCTTCCCAAAGGGAATGGGTGGGGAGGGAGGGATGGGGAGAATTTGGAACTCAAAGTTTTAGGAACAACTGTTTAGTATTGTTGTTGCTACTAGGAAAGAAGATATACAGTTAATGAGGAATAGAAAGTCATCTGGCCCTATAGGAGAAAAGAGAAGATGGAGACAAGAGAAGGGAGGGATGACAGAAGAGAGGGTAGACTGGAGACAGGGAAAATTAGATTGCTTGGGGTATTGGGATGGGGGGAGGGGATAAAAGGGGAGAAAATTTGGAACCCAAAATTTTGTGAAAATGAATGCAAAAAATTAAATAAATAAATATTTTAAAAAAAGTAGAAAAAACACAAAAGTCATGTTAGCCCTGAAAAAAAAAGTCTCTGACTCAATGACACTACTTTTTAGATTCTCTTCCTACCAACTTCTCTATTTCTGCCTGTAATAGCAAGCACCCTAGCACACCCAGGATAACCTGCTAGCACAAGTTCTTGGGTCTGCTTTTTTTAAAGGAAAGCAACTTTTAAGAGGTCAATGATCTTCTTTAATTGCATTCACTAGTTCTAGGGAAAGGAATGTCAAGAGAAAACAGAAGCAAAGAAATTAGCATAAAGATCAACAGACAGGTTCTGACTGCCTGAATTAAAGCAATATTGCTATACACTTTACATAACATCACTTGGATCAAGAGACTTTTACATCTGAGCAGTGGCGGGGGAGGAAGGGGAGATCTGAAAATCTTGACCAGGGAATCACAAGGTCCTTCTGATAAGTGAGCCCCCAAAGCGAAATACCAATTCAAAGTATATATACACTACTCAGAGCAAGAAGGCGTCCAATCTTTATGACTCAGTGACTAATCAACTTAGTACCAAAAAATATGGAAGCTTTTCTACAAGCAAGGCTCCCCCTAAGCAATCTCTTCCTTATTTAAGTCTCTCCTGAGTGGGCTCCACCTAAGTCCTATTAATACTCAGGGAGGATCTTATCCCATTAACATTACACTGCCCTGCCTTATTCTTCTCATCTTGGACACTAAATGTAGACATTCAGTTTGACACAATCAACACCTACCAAGTAGGTACTATGTAAGTTTATACTTTGTACAGATACCACTCTCCATAATAAGTATGTTTTTTCCCAGTATCCATTTGTTGAAATCCAACCCAAACGTCAAAAGACTCAAGTCAAATGACACCCCCTGATGCACTCTCTGATTTCTGCCACTCCAATTTTCATCTCTTTCTACCAGGAAAGGATTATTTCCTTTTCAGACCTGAAATAATACTTTTTACTTAGAAAGATGGATAAATAAGATATTTATCATGAGCCAAGCACTATGGTAAGTCCTGGGGATACAAATATAAACATGTAAGATAATCATTGCCCTCAGGAGCTTACACTCTTAGGTGGAAAGCAACATATAAAGGGGTGCTGAAAAAGAGAGGCAGAGGGAAAGCAGCATGGTGTGGGGATGACCAGAAGTTAAGGCCTAGTTAAGAGTACTCAATCCCAGAGCACAAGCCCAAGATTTGGAATGTGCAGTATGAAGGGGAAGAAGATAGGGATAATGGCAAGATGGGAGATGTCACCAATATATGCACAGAAAAGGAAGTGGTGTGGAAACTTGGTCCTGTTATTACCTTCTCTCGTCCTCTAAATCATAGATTTGTGTCTATGCCTTGAAAGAAAGGCATGTTTCAGATTTTTGTATCCCCTGTGCTTAGCACATTAACCTGTGCTTTATAAAAATTCCTCAGTGTACAGATGTAGAGCTGGAGGGGAACCTTGGAGACCACACAGTACAACTTACATTTTATAGATGAGAGTGAAGCTGGAGAGAGGTTATACAACTAGTAAGCTGTATATATGGGACTCAAAATGAAGGCTATCTGATTCCAATCTAGTGTTCTTTACTTCATTGCTCACCACATTGGCTATCTCTTGTACTATCTGCTAAATGCAAGTGATGTTTTTTTTTTTCTAAAGCAAGGACTCAGTCTTTTTTGTGTTACAGACCCTTTGGCATGGAGGTGAAGCCTATAGATTCCTTCTTTAAATAATGTTTTTATTTAACATAGTATACATAGTATCACATGGAAACAGGTTAGTTACAAGAGATGTATTTTTTTCTCCATCCAAGTTCACAGATCCCTTGAAATCTGCCCCCAAGTTAAGAATCCCTGTTCTAACATAATCAAATATATATTTTTTATTCAATGCTGGATACTCTAAATTTTAAATAGGTGCTACTTAGTTAGTTCCTCCACTTGAGACCCCGAAGTTTTCTTGGCAAAGATACCGAGGTGTATGTCATTTCCTTTTTCAGCTTATTTTACAGATGGAGACTGAGGCAAACAGGGTTCAGTAACTTGTCCAGGGTCACATACCTAAGTATCTGAGGCTCTATTTCAACTCAGGAAGATGCCAGGCCTGGCACTCTATCTATCCTCTGTGTCATATAACTGCCCCATGTGACTATGGGTTAACTGTTACTTAACCTTAGGTTGACCAGAGATCTAGAGTTGGAAAGGACCTCAGAAGCTATAGTCTAGTCCAGTCCCCTCATTTTACATATGGGGAAACTGAGGTGTGAGGTGTTTAAAAATGACTTGCCCAAGACCACACATTTATCTAAAGCAGAATATGAACCTAGGTTCTTTGGCTTCAAACAAGGATAGTAGCATTTATGTAAAAGAATCAAATTAGATATTGTATGCAAATCTACTTTCCAAGGCTTAATCACCCTATAAATGTTAACAATAATTAATATTACTGCTAGAAGGCTTCTCCAACCCTTCTTAATTCTAGTGTCTTCCCTCTGTTAATTATTTCCTATCTATTCTTACTATAGTTTGCTTTATACATATATATCTATGTATGTATCTTTGTTTCAACGCTGTCTCCCCCATTACAATGGAAGCTCGCTGAAGGCAGGGCATGTTTTTTGCCTCTTTTTGTATCCCCAGGACTTGGCACAATGACTAGAACATAGTAGGCACTTCATAGATGTTTACTGGTTATTCAGTGGTTTTGGGGTTTTATTCAGAGAGGGGCACAGAAAACAAGCGGGAACTTCTGACTTTCCGGGGCAGGTCTAGGGAGGAAGAGGGAAGGATGAAGGAAGGAACATGGGGGGAAGAAGGTGGAGGAGGGGCAGGATGATGAGGAAAGGGTGGTTAGATAGGGGATGGGGAGAGGATATGGGGACTCGGAGTGGGGAAGAGATGGAGGAGGGGAGCAGGCTGGGGGAGGAGAATGGGGGGGAGCAGGATGGGGGGAGGGGAGCAGGCTGGGGGAGGAAAATGGGGGGAGCAGGGTGGGGGAGGGGAACAGGGTGGGGGAGGAGAATGGGGGGAGCAGGGTGGGGGAGGGGAGCAGGTTGGGGGGAGGGGAGCAGGCTGGGGGAGGAGAATGGGGGGAGCAGGGTGGGGGAGGGGAGCAGGCTGGGGAAGGAGAATGGGGGGAGCAGGCTGGGGGAGGGGAGCAGGCTGGGGGAGGAGGATGGGGGAGGGGAGCAGGCTGGGGGGAAGAGAATGGGGGGAGCAGGGTGGGGGGAGGGGAGCAGGCTGGGGGAGGAGAATGGGGGGGAGCAGGGTGGGGGAGGGGAGCAGGGTGGGGGAGGAGAATGGGGGGGAGCAGGGTGGGGGAGGGGAGCAGGGTGGGGGAGGAGAATGGGGGGGAGCAGGGTGGGGGAGGGGAGCAGGGTGGGGGAGGAGAATGGGGGGGGAGCAGGGTGGGGGAGGGGAGCGGGCTGGGGGAGGCGCTGCGGAGGTGCCGGGGGGTCCGGCACGCGGGAGGGTCTGCAGGCCGCGTCCTACCTTGTTGACAGCCGCATGCTCCCTCAGGGCCAGATCCCAGAAGCAGCGGCCAATCTGGTTCCCACACTGGCCGACTGCAGGCGGGCACAGAAAGAAAGACAACAGGACGTTAGCGCGAGCGGACGAGGACCCCGAGGCCGTTGCGGGAGGCTCCCCGTCCCCGAAGCGGCTCACCTTGCACTACGACAGTCTGGGCCATGCTCCCGCTGCTGCAGCCGCGGCCGCTCGCGCCGACCCCCGAGCCGGGATCCCGGGGCCCGCGGACGCCCTGCCGGCCGCTCAACCGCCGGCGGCAGCGACTTCTCCTTTCTTCCTCGGGCCCCGCTCGCGCCTGCGCCTCGCGCCGACGCCGGCCGGGGGTGGGGGTGCGGGCCGAGCAACGGAAGGAGGCTCGAGGGCGCCTGCGTCCTCCTGTTGCCGTAGCGACCAGGCCCGCGTTCCCGGCTCGGCTTCCAGTCGCGGCGCCCTCAACGACTAAGTCGGAGTGTCTGAGGTTTCCGGAGCCCGCACCAGCGGGTAATTCAAGAGCGTGGCGTCGGCCGACCGCGTCCGTCGCCTGCTCCTCCTTGTCCACGGGGTCGCCCTCCTTGGGCGGCGGGGAAGGGCGTCTCCTGCCGCGGCCACCCCTTCCCCGGAAGGGTTGTCATCAGCCCCGGCCCTGGCATCTTGTGTCGCTAGCCGGGCGCGTGGACAAGGACGTTGAAGCGGACTGACCGACTGCAGGCCTGGGGTCTGGGGGTGGGTGGATGGGCGGCAGCGAGCCCAGCGGCTGGTACTAGAGGGTCCAGTCCTGCCCTGCCCTGTGTTTATTTGGGCACATAGGGTTACTCCTGACGTGGGAGGCGGCTGCCCCCGTGGGTTTAAACCCGTGAAACGACATGGGGGCTCGGGTTTAATCTAGTAGGATGCCACCTCTTCTGATCCCCCCAGGTAGGAACGATCAGTTATTACTTCTGGCGCTTTTTAGCTCCGTTTTGGTAGAGAGAGCTCCCTCGTTCAAAATTTGTCTAAAGGCGGAACCCCCCCGCCTAAGTTTAGCGGATGAAAGCAAGTACAGATTTGTCAAAAATATAAGGCAGTATGGAGTGGAAAAAAGCATTAAATTGAGAGCTAATCCTCTTGGTTCCATTCCATACTGCTTAACCGCTTAAAACTGTATAACTTTGGACAAACTGACCCTCTGAGAGTTTCCTCATCACTAAAATGGAGATGATAATACTTCACCCAGCCTACCTCCTGGGTTATTGTAAAGAGGAAATATGTATGTGAAAGTGTTCTTAAAACTATGAAATAGGATGATGATGATGGTGGTCATCTTGAAAAATTCATGCTAAAAGTGATTTAGTCAAACCTTTCTGTGGTATTGGATCAAGTGATTTTGATGGGGACTTTTAGGAATATCTTCAGCGATGGGGTAGAGCTGCCTTGTTATTCCATATTTGTCGTCTGAAGCCCAGTGGTCAAGAACTGCACCTAAACAAATGTTTAGGACTCTTCATGAATATTATTGACAACTTGGTGAAGAATTAAAATCTTAAAATTTAACTGATGCAAGAAGTAAGTACATGGTGTAAGAAAAAGAAAATCTAGATTTCTGCTTTATATCCTTCCGCAACAGAGGTGTGGGTGGTAGAGAGAACCTTGCCATGCTTACCATTGCACATACAGACAGAATGAAAAGAAAGCTTGCTGTCAAGGTGGTTAATATGGTTGTATCCTTAGAAATTTGCTGTAGTTTGCTTCTCTCCTCCCATGAGGTATAGACTTAATGTGAATTAACAGATGCAACTAGTATTCATTGAATTCTTCTCATAGTGCAAGACGTGCAGAATTTGAAAATATTTTCAAGAAATCTCTCTGGAATACATACATAAACATATAGATATACACTTTTTATATCTCTTAAGCCACTTTTTAAAAAAACATCTTTTAACCATTTCCCCCTGGAGAATGTCATGGTTTTTTTGTTTTGAGCTTATTACAGTTTCTTTACATTATAATACTGGAAAAGTATGTCATCCTTTTGTAATGATTCAGTGTCTTAACTGATGTTTTATCTAGCACGTAATTATAGGAAATTCACACTCTGTGATAATGGCCCCCAAAACATTATTAACCATCTGTTGCTCAAAAAATCCAATAAGTGCTTCTCTTAGTCCTCTACATTACCGCTGTAAGATGAGTAGTGACTCATCATTTTTTATCTCTTATTTACATTTTAATTATTCTAAGTAACAACAGTAAAAAAAGGGGTGAGTCTTTTTTTGTCACACTCATAAAATAGGAAATAGGCTGCAGTTATGGTATTTTTCATTTCTTTTGTGTTTGTGTTTTGATTTTGTCTGTCATTATTTTCATAAGAATCAGTTTTACAGATTTTAAAGCCAAACATAATTGTATTCATTTAGTAAATAAAACATAGCTACTGATGATTTCCTGTTGTATTTTCACCTCTGAAGCATCCCCAGCTTCCAACAGTCAATGTTGCACATTTATTTAAAATGAAAAGGGAAATTAGAAGAGATTAAAGAGGTTTCACTTTTTTGCAACTTTTTTTTTTTTTTGGTGGGGGAATAAGTGGTTTTTCCCAGGAGAATGTAAACTGTGAATAGGGAATGTGTTAATCTTTATAGTTTTATTCCCAGCATTCAGCCCTGTGCTTGGCAAGTAGTAATAATAAATACATGTTAGTTGATGTATTGATTGATTAAGAGAGGCAGTGTGGATGATATAAAGATGACTTCAGAGTCAGAATGTTACAAATTCTACATCTGATACATTGTTGGCAATGTAACTGAACAAATCATTTAAACTTTTACAATCCCAGACAACTCTTTAAAACCATTAAGTTACTGAGCAGTTGCAGATCTGCTTTGGTAGAGGATTTTTCTTCTCTGGGAGTTCCATATACTAATGAGATCATAAGTACAGTTAAAAAGGCTTTTTTGCTTATTATTGTCATTTTCTACTATTTAAAATTTTTTAGTAGACATTAAACAAAAATTTAAAATGTTTAAAAAATTTAAAATGTTTGAAGGGTTAAAAAAGGAAGATTGTGTTGCTGCAAAAACCATGAGAATTACTGTGGAGAGCCTCAGTTTCTTCAAGTGTAAAATGAGGTTTGTAGAAGAACTGTAGTTCAAGATTCATGTTGTGTTTCGATTCCCTTCTTTGCCTGTGCTCAAATTCCTAAATTTCCAGTTCTTTGTTGGAATAGAATGACTTAGTCAGAACCTCTTGTAGGGAGTTCAGAAAAGGTAGTTTAAGTAATGATTGATTCATACTTTTTTAATAGCTTTCATTTGAAATTTCTGAAATCAGATAGAAAATAATTGTCAAAACATTGCATAATTGTTGCTGATATTGCTAAAGTGCATTGATCAGTGTAGTGTTGGAATGAGCAGAAAGTGAAAAAATATCTTCCACTAAAAGCTTGTTTTTATACTTTTAAGGATAATTTCCTAGTTATACAAACCAGTGAAAATGTTGTCAGTCAATGTAAGGATTTAGTATTTAGGATAGACCTATGCATTAGCTACAATGGCCTTCAGTGATCTCAGTTTATCTGGACTATTATTACATAGGCAGGTGTTTTTTTTCCACAGCCAACCAGACTTGTGGTTAACTTGCTCACACATGTCAAGCTCCTAACCCAGAAAGAAAGTGGAGGTAAGACTGAACAGCTTGCGTAAGATGAGTTTCCTATAACAGGTCATGTGAAAATAAGAAAAATGATAACACAAAAAACTTAATGTGAAAATTTTGATTAAGATGATCTTTAACTTGGATTATGCATTGGAAAGTCTCATGTGTTCTGAAAAAATGGTTTGCTTTAGCTGCAGGATTTGTTTTTAAGAGTTAAATAGATTAATTCTGAAAATTTGGGGCCTTAATAAATATCTTTAAGATTGGTGATTGTTTACTGGAAGAAGTTTCTCATCTATACTATGTAAGTTGAAATTTCACATCTTGCTTGATATCATGTGGGGTTTGGCAAATTGGAGACATGTGGGAAGTGGGGTGAGGAGATTATGATTTGGGTCATTAGGCAGGGAAAGACCTGAAAAGAACCAGGAAGACTGGGATATGAACTCCTGTATTTATTTTTGTGTTAATTGAAAGAATTAAGATCTGGAACACAGATTTAGATGATAGTCCTGTTTATCTGATAATGGCCTTAATTATGTTTGGTCCTTTCCCTGTTCTACAATATTTGAGAAGCAAACAAGTGAAGGATAACAAAACTCAAACCAAATTTTTAAGGGCAATTAGCTCTAAACAGAAATCTTTTCAGTTTAATGCTCCCATCATGAATTCAGAATGAAAACTTCTATTCTTTAGCAGGTAGGAAACTATGTGAAAGAATTCTCTGATGTCATAATTTCTGGGTGTCACTGGCTCATTCGACCAGCCTTCCTTTGGCACATTCCATCCTCCTATGGAAGGAGAGTAGAAGCATTTGATTTATTTAGCCTCTACAGGAATCAGACCACTTATTTTGGTAAGTGTATGTATCTTTGGCTTAGTTAGCCAAAACCGTGTTTTACTCCCTTCAAAAAAGACATATCATTCTTGAACTTACCTATCTGGAAAATTTTCTTAAGCTGGAAGAATACAGCTTTTCACTGGGTATGCAGCAACTGGAGGGCATCCCTAAAATCTTTGTGCATAAAAAAAATTTTAAACCCTTAAACTTTAATAATTTTAGTTCATCATCATTGTCATCATCATCATCAGTAACAAAATATTTACTAGGTTTTAGGTTCTAGGGATACAAAGAAGTATAATTGACTGTTGGCCCAAAAGGGACTAAAAATTTAGTTTGACGAACAACATATACACATTAAAAGATAAGCAATAATATAAGTATAGGTTGAGTGACAAATATAGGGCATAGTAAATATTATGGGAATCAGAGGAGGGAGCAATCAGGCATTTAGGAAAGCTTTGAAGTTAGGCCTGGAAGAAAAGCTAGGATAAATAGGGAGAAATTTTCAAGGATCTATGATGTGAATTACTTATAAATGACATTTAAAGGCACATTGAATTATAGCTTATGGGAACTTATGTTTTGTTAGTCTTAGAATTGACTCTCATTTATGGTAGTGATTGCTTGTCGTTGAAACTGAAATAAGGATACATGTAGACAACTGAGAGTTATAGATAAGAGGTATAAATTTATGAGTTATAGATTCTGTTATGCCTATGATACAAATTGTAAAAGTTTAAAAGGACAAAAGACTAGTATGTGTTTTTTCTTTTAATTTCTAATTTAGGTTTTCAGTGAATTATGCCTTTTCGGTTTGGTACTCAGCCAAGGAGGTTTCCAGTGGAAGGAGGAGATTCTTCAATTGGTCCTGAACCTGGCCTGAGCTCCAGTACTGCATGGTATAGGAAAGAGACTCCACCAACCAGGTAAACTTAGTGACTCTGCCAAAAATGCAAATTTGAACTCTGATTAATGTCATCATAATATCTAAATGTTGGTAGGACAAAGGAAAACTTAAAAAATTTAGTCATCATTAATTTAGTAGCTCATTAGAGGTAGTATAAAGAGGATCAACATATTATATGGAATATTATGCTAAGTTTTGGAACTTTCCCTGGATATCTTACTGTTTAAATGAAATGATTTTGGAATGACTTTTAAAAGATATAAAATGCATGCCCATGGAAGCACATATATGTACATCCCACACATATTTTATTGCCATTTGGGGACCATAAGATGGCTTTATAAATTAGCAGCTGGAAGTCTGTCTTGTTTTTTAAAATCAGTTTCCTGTGATTAAAATGGGTAGCAATAGCTATAGTTTTGCTGGAATGCAAGTCTGATTTCTGTCTCATCAGTGCTACTGTGTTACATAATTACCCAGTGGCATTTAAAGAAATTGATTTAAGAAAGGAGAATGAATAGTTAGATTTTAGCACTTCATAATATCATTTCCTGATAGGCGACTAAATAGATGTCATTTTCCCTGTTATGTAGGCAACTTCGAAGATGCCCTGGAAGTCACTGTCTGACAATCACTGATGTTCCTGTCAATCTTTATGCGACAATGAGAAAACCACCTGCTCAGAGCAGCAAGGAAATGCATCCTAAATAGCCGCTCCTTTGGTGAAGATCATCATAAGGCTTTTGTAGAGGTTTGAGTAGGTCAAGGTAATGGACCAGTATCATTTTATGATCTGGTAAACAAATAAAAGTGGTGACACCTTTGGATGTTCACAGTGGTTTTGACTTGTCATTTATTATTGGTGGGAAAAGAGAAGAAATGCCTATTAAACAATAGGGGCAATATATAGTCCATTGTTATCTATATGAAAGGAAATGATATGATACTATGATACTACTATGATAAATTATACTAAATTGTTGGCACCATTGTGCTGAGATAATTACATCTCAGCTCCTGCCTGCTCTGGATAGTTTTTTCCATGTTATTTTTGGTCTGTTTTTCAACTAAACTTTATAACAAGAGAGCTTGGCCAGAAAATTGAGTAACGGAATAAGACACATATGGCTTTGACACTCCACTAAGCCTGAGGAAAAGTGCTTAGCATCCAAATGGGGGCCATTTTTTATCCCCTCAAAAGTCAGTTGCTTAGAACGAGAGAGAAGGCTGAGATTCTGAGATCCAGCCCTTAGGAAAGCTGCCATCAAAGAAGGAGGAGTCAGAAAAGAAGGAAAAAAAAGGCTGAAGTTACCAAAGATCCAAGAGGAAGAAAACTTAACCACTTTTGAGCCATGAGGAATATAGAGAATAACGACTAAGTATTAGGACCATTAATCAAAGAACCAAAGTCTAGAATAGAAAGGGAAGATAAATAATAGAGTGACAGCCTTTCTAAAAGAAGATGTGGAAAATGAAAATTTAAAAATTTCAAATAGGTTGAAGAGGAGAGAAAGGGGAATTCTATAGGCTACTTAATTGAGGGGGGGAAAGGGGAAGAATTAAATTAGCTAGATAATAAGAAAACTAATAATCAACACTTAAAACTAAAAAAGGAGGTAACGGAATGTGTATGGAAAAATGGGGAACAGGCTTGAAGATAAGGAGAAGAGAGCCAATAAGAAGGGGGGTTAAGGTTTCCTTAGAAATAGATTAAGTTAAAATAATTGAAGAGGTATAGCATGGTGTTGTAGTCCCGATGTGACACTTTCATAGTGCCTACTGTGGCCATGAGCGTCCTGGCATAACCCTGAATCCTGAAATACCGCAGATTCTGCACATTTAAGACAGAACCAAAACATTTATTCAGACACCAGAAAGCCAGATCCACCAGAGCAATAACAGTGCAGAGGGCAACACAGTCTCCAAGCCTTCCCTCTGCCAGATTTCTCACAAACCAGTTCCATTAAATCACCAACAAGCTCTCTCATGCTAGCTAGCAGCCTGCTTGCCTGCATCCTTCCTAGCTCTGACTGCTCGCTGGCTAACTTCCTCTTAGCTCTGCTCTGGCTCCACCGCTTCCTGTTCCACCCTTCCTGCTCCACTCATTCAGCAAGCTCTTCCCACCACAGATGACAGATTCATGTGACTCAGGCTTCCAACTGACCCAGGCAGGTCACATGGGCCTATTAATGAATAGGAAAGGTCTTCCCATTTGAATTACCATTACATGTGTTTAGACATGTTTACACAAGTGGGAAAAAAATCCTAATTTGGAAAAAAATATTAGAGAAAAATAGATCTAGGTATAAACCTAACTCATGACTTTAAATGTGAAGGATTAAACAACTTTATGAAATGAAAAAAAGCAATAGATTAGATAATAAAATAAAACCTCAATCTTGCTTAAAAGAAATATTTAAAAGCATACAAAGAATAAAAATGAAGGGTTGGAAAAAAATTGGCTATGCATCAAATGAATGCAAAATAGGAGTTGCAGCCATGGATGATTGATTGGTTATTGCCTTTTATTCTCCTAGAGGACCAAAATGACATCACTATGTTAGTCAAGTTTCAGTGTGTCCCACTGTGGCTGATCAGACCAATACGAGATCCAGAGTGCTTTACTATAGGCTGGGCACAAATAGTCCGTGTGAACATTTGGGATGAATACTCTCAACATCCACATCTCGTATTTCTTTTGAGCTGTCTTAATAGCCTGCCTTGCTCATAGAGTACAGTACCTTCTCTGATGTGGGTACACCATGCTGAGCAGTCCTGTGCCAGTCATGGCACACAATTCCAAAGTTCTCAAGAAAGACCCTGAGAGTATCCTTGTATCATTCTTTTTGGTATTTAGGATTAAAAAAGACTGGTTTTTGATGGAGAGTAAAAAAAGACTGTAGCTATGGTATCAGATAAAGTGAAAGCAAACATTCAAAACATAAAAGTGGATGAACAACATTATGTTGAAAGGAACCACAGATAACCCAATTATTAATATTAATATACTTCAAAAACTTCACATCTAAATTCATAAAGGAAACATTTATAGACCTATAAGAAGACATAACACAATAGTTGCAAGAAATTTCAATGCCCCTCTCTGTTTTGAATAATTTTAACATGATAAATGAGAAAATAATGGAAGTGAAAAAATTGCTGGAGAAACAAGAGCTAAAAGATTTATGGTGTCTTCTAACTGGAATTGCTAAAAATATACAAATGTATATGTAGCACCACATGAAACATTTTACAAAAATTGATCATGTATTTAAGCACAGGTAATGCAAATAAATATAAAAAGGCAGATAGTATAGACTATAAGACCATAAAAATAGTAATGAGTTCAGGGAATTCAAATAGAAGCCATAGACCCAAATGAAGATCCTCAACAATGAAATCCTAAATAATGATTAGATCAAAGAAAATGATAAAACAACATACCACAATTTCTGGGCTGGAACTAAAGCAGTACTTGGGAAAAATTCTTACCAAAAAAACCCCAAAAGAATGAATGAACTGAATATGTCTGAAGAAGACCACGCCATCAGAGAAATGACATGACTTGCACTTGACTTTGTTTTGAGTGAGTGAGGGCTGTGCAGGGCACCAGCCTCACTTCTCCCCCAGAGCCATCTGAATCTAGTGACTTGATATTCCTCATGTACCTAAAAATTAGAAAGCCAACACAGAAATCTAAAATGATCACAAAGAAATTAAAAAGTAGAGAAATAGATTAACTGGAAACTAAAAAGGATACCTAAAACTTAAAGTAGATTCTTCGAAAAGATAAAAAAAAAATGATAAACCCTTTTAAGTACTGTGGAGTGGCAGAACCAACAAAAGATCAGAGACATTTTTCCAGCCCAAGATAACATAGGAGGTCGGAGATCTGTGACATGAGCGAGGAGTTTGACCTGGAAAATTAAAAAAACTTAAAATAGGTTGAAAAGGATCGAAAGATCAGTGGTAGAACTAAGTGGTGGTGACAGAAGCAGTAGCACCTTCAGGAGCTCTTAAGTCTAAGGTGGTAAGGGGACCTGATAACTGATCAGAAAGAAATTATAGGCTACCCTTGTGCTAGCAACTAATGGGAGATCAGACACTGTTTGGCAGCTCCATTGCCTATACCTACTCCTTTAAAAACAGAACAGGCCAAATGAAAAAGGAGTACAAAAAGCTCACTGAGACAATAATTCCTTAAAAAATAGAACTGGGCACATGGGAGTTAATGACTCCATGAGACATAAACAATAAAAGTCAAAAGAATGAAAAAATAAAACGTGAACTATTTCATTGGAAAAACAACAGACTTGGAAAATAGATGGAGGAGAGATGATTTTATTGTATTAACCTGAAAGTCATGATCAAAGAAAGAGCCTAGATAAAATAGTTCAAGAAATTTTGAAGAAAAACTGCCTTGATATTCTAGAGGAGAATATTAATTGAATAGTCTGAATTAATTTCTTTAAGAATTGACTGATTTAATCTCCTTGCAGTTCAAGGGACTCTCAAAATCTTTTGCCAGCACCACAGTTCCAAAGTGTCAGTTCCACAATGCTCAGCTTTCCTTATAGTTCATCTCTAACAGCTGTACATTGACATTGGAAAAACTATAGCTTTGATTACGCAGACCTTTGTCTGCAAGGTGATATCTCTATCAGGCTCTGGTGAAGCTCAGGTAGATGGAGTTTATCAGGATCATGAAATGATGGGAGGATCCAACTTTAACTAAGTCAGCAGGAGAATGAATGACTCAAGCTAACAGTAGAAATGTACAAACTCTGTTTTGCTTTTATATTTTCAGGGGAAGTAGCACTACTTAGCCTGAGTAACTTCATATTGTAGTCTTATTATTACGATATCAAACGATGACCATAATGTCAAAAATATAAAGTTTGTAATTATCATACTTCCCCATTCAAAATGTCAGCTTTTTTAGATTAGTGCAGGGACTAGTTTAGTTTTTGATTTGTGCCTCTAGGATTTAACACAATACTTTTAATATTGTATTTATTCAATGTTCTTTTCATTAATTTGTTCATTCTGTAGTTTAACTAGCTTTTGGAATCATTCCTCTGCAGACAAGACTTGGTAAAGGTTGTGCCCAATCTAAATATAACAGATATTTTAAACTAAGATATATTTTTTTTTACACAAAGATACTTCCTTTCTGTAATGCTAATGAGAGTTAAAGATCTTCCCCACCCATTAATGGGCCTGACCATTAAGGGAAGTTTGAGGAGGGGAGATTTTTTTTTGTTGTTCTTGGAAGGCCCATACCTTTGGTTAATTTCTAATGAGGCACTGGTTCTCAAGGGTTGTGATGTCCTCTGGCTATGAAAAGGGTATAAATAAAACTCCAAAAGGCATAAATAAAACATTTTGCTTACTTCTATTGGTTTTGGTTGAATAAAACATTCTTCCTTAATTTCCAGTTCATGCAAATCTCGTGATTTTCTATATTCTTCATTTTCATTATTTCTTTGATGTTGCTATTGTTCAGTTTCAGCATCTGACTCAGTGACCCCATTTTGATGTTTTCTTGTCAAAGATACTGGAGTAGTTTGCTATTTCCATCTCCAGCTCATTTTGTAGATGAGGAAACTGAAGCAAACAGGGTTAAGTGATTTGCCCAGGGTCACATAGCTAGTAAGTGCCTGAGGTTGGGTTTGAACTCAGGAAGATCAGTCTTCTTGCCTCTAGGTCTAGCACGCTAACTCCTGAGCCACTTAGCTGCCCTTAAATCATATACATAATTACTGCATGGTAATATTAATTTGTATTATCACAAATCGTTTTGCCATTCCACAATTCTTGCATATTTGCTTTATTTCCAGTTTTTTGCTACTATGAAATATGCTGCTATAGATATTTTAGTGTGATTGAAACTTCCTGGGAAATATGCCTAAGCAGTAGGATCTATGGGTATGAACATTTTACTCACTTTCTTAGCCTAAGTCCATTTGGTTCTTCATTGGTTGGACCAAGTGGCAGATTCTCCAATAGTGTATTAGTTTGCCCAACCTTTCCACAACTCTGTTTAAAAAAGATATTGAATAATCTAGAAGCTGAGCTGTAAAATCACACTTTGGAAACATTAAAAAGGAATTAAACGCATACATTTCCACTTTCCTCGCATTTCCCTATCATGTTGGTCCCTACTATGTAGGTAGGTTTCTACCGATAGCCCCCCCTCCCCACCAAGAATTAGTATAAGGAATATTGTCAAAGTGTATGACTGGCAAAAGAGGTGGATAGGTCAAATTACACCTTTGAGGCCTAAGAGTTGAACACTCAGAATGCTCTACTGGTTCTCAAAAAAATCAGAAGACCTAGAGGAAGGCCTTTGGTGCAGGATCTGTGGAAGAATACAGAATGACAAGAATGATACAGGATGAAAAGGCAGAGAAAGGTAATGATCTGCACCAATAGCACTACCCACCCTGGTGAGATTACTTATCCACTGAAGTATTGATGTAAATATCAAATTTTGGCAGAGGGAATGAATATGGTATTGATTTCTGACCTGAAGGAACAAGGTAATTAGTGTGGATCTTTCCTTTTTGAGTTCTTCTTACTCTTTATACCAAACCTCTGACAATATAAATATTAAGTTCAATGCCAGGCTACATTAAATTACTTAGTTAAGTTTGGGCAGAACTATTTTAAATACCCACACACACACACATACATACACATATACATATATATACACAGAACACTATGTATTTCACAGGGTCTTCCAAGGCCCGTGTGTATATATACTTGTATGTATATGCATATCTGTGGAATTATAATAACACACAGATCTCTGTCTACCCACATGTGTCAGTTATAGGACATTTATTTCATCAATCAAGAAAGGCAAAAGAGGACTCAAAGGAGACCATAAACAGATACAAATACATCTGAAGATGCTGTAGGTATGTGGTATGTAAGCGTTCCTTGAAAGAGAACCAATCTGAGTTGCCAACAGGACAATTCTCTGATGTTCTGGTAAAATCCTTTCTTCACAAGATCTTACCCAGCTCTTCCTAGATGTATCAGGGCTAACTTTGTGCTTGGACTCCTCACAGAAGCCACAAACACTTTGGACTGCTGAATATGTAGCCCTTTGTCATTAGGCCCATACTATTGGAGTGACTTATGACATATTGGGAATCCAACTTTGGAGATGTAGTTTGGGGCTATCAGGGTGTTCTTCTTATTTGTCATAGCTACTAAGGAACTTCCTTTCTCAATAATGTATGATTACTAGACTCTTAAGTCTAGTGTTAGTTATGAAATAACCCTCAAGGCTGTCACAGCCTGAGACATTTCCCTTCTTAGATTAAAAGGCCGGATTATGGGATCATGCAGCCTAGACAATCAAACCTCCTCTAGTTTGATTGTGATTCAGGAATATTGTGATGAACCTTCCTCAGACTAAATGGAAAAGAGACTTGGTGTGGTAGGATCTGGTGTCAAATATCTGAGACACTCACTAGTTGTGTGACTGTGGGTCTACTTCTTAAAACTCTCTGTGCTTTCAATGTCATGTGTAAAATGAGGGCATTGGGTTGGATTTGATGGATCCTAAGGTCCCTTTTAAATCTAAATCTATGATTTTAGGAAGTAGGAAAACACAGTGACTGATGCATAGTTGGTTGGTTGATATCTGATTCTACCACATTCTTCTTCAGTGATTTTTTTTCTTCTTTTTAACTTATATTGGTTTCCTTTCCCTTCCCCCTTCTTGTTCCAATTTTCTTTTTTCACTTTATTTTTTTTTTCATTTATACTCATTATCTGTCCATCATACTTCCCCTCGCTCTAAAGGAGCAATTCAAAAACAAAAACAAAAATGAAAACCAACACTCAAAAAAAATAAGCATAGTCCAGGAAAATGAATTTTTTACATTGTCCATGTTCAAAAAAAGCATGACTCATTTTTCATTTTTAAGTACATTTCCTCTCTTGCAGGTGGTGGTTAATCAATAAACATCTATTAAGCATCTACTGTGTACCAGGTACTGTTCTATGCTCTGGGGATGCAAAGAAAGGCAAAAGAAACAGTACTCTTTAGGAGTTCATGGTCTAACACTAAAATAAGAAGGAAAGGAAATAAGCATTTAATAACCTACAAGCCAAGATCAAAGCGTAGGAAGTATTGGTGTATAATTTTCTGTTTGCAGATGATTGTGTTTCCAGTGCAACCTCTGAACTTGAGAAGCAATAAAGTATGAGTTGATTCTCTGCTACTTGTGCTAATTTTGGCCTAACAATTAAGAAAACAGAGGTGTTCCATCAGCCATCACCACACTATCCACATATAGAACCACTGGTTTCAGCAAATGGAGAAGTTTTGAATGCTGAGGAGAAGTTCACTCACATTGGTAATGTATTTTCCAGGGATGTACACATTGATAATGAGGTTGATGTACACCTTGCCAGAGTTAGCTCAGTGTTTGGGAGGCTCTGAAGGAAAGCATGGGAGAAAAGGGGTATTAGACTGACTACCAAACTGAAGGTCTACAGAGCCATGGTGCTGACCTCATTGTTGAATGCCTGTGAAACCTGGACAGTATACCAGCATCATACCAGGAAACTGAATCACTTCCATTTGAATTGTCATAGGAATATTCTGGTTATCACCTGGCAGGATAAGATACCAGACACTGAGGTCCTTTCTCCAACTAAACCACTAAGTATTCATATTGTGCTTCAGAAAATGAAACTCGAAATGGGCTGGCTACATTCTAATGCAAAATGTAACACTTGCCAAAAAGACTATTTTATGGAAAACTCACACAGGGGAAGCATTCATGTAGTGGTCAGAAGAAGCAATACAAGGACACTCTCAAGATTTCTCTTAAGAACTTTGGAATTGCCTGTGTGACATGGAAGACAATGGCATAGGACTGCCCAGCATGGCAAGCCCATACCAGAGAAGGTGCTATGCTCTATGAGCAAAGCAGAGTTGAAACAACTCAAAGGAAATGCAGGATGCACAAATTTAGAGAATCCACCCCAAATGTTCACATAGACTATTTGTGCCCAATCTATGGTAGAGCATTCCAAGCCTGTATTGGTCTGATCAGTCAGTCACAGCTGGGCACACTGAAACTTGACTCTAGCGTGGTGATGTCATTTTGGTCCTCTTTGAGAATGGACAGCAACCAACTGTTCTAAGCGCTCTACAAATATCTCATTTGATCATCACAATAACCCTAAAAACTAGGGTCTATTATTATTCCATTTTATAGTTGAGAAAACTGAAGCAGATAAAGGTTAAATGATTTGCTCAGGGAAAGTCACATAACTAGTAAATATATTTTTAGTCCTTTGGCATCATGGTTTATGATTTCACTGCTCAGAATCCTAATTCAAAGTTTTTTTTATAATGTTACTGTTTACATTTTCTCCTAATTCTACTCACTTCATTCTGCATCAGTTCAAAGAGATCTAGCCAGTTTCCTTTAAAATCAATTCAGCTTCTGTAGCAGCAAGCACTGCTCTGGCATACACAGGAAGGCCTGCTGTACAAGTTCTTAGATCTGCTTTTCTAACAGGAAAGCAACTTTTGAGGCATCAACAATCTACTGTAATTACTTCACCAACAGAGAAAATACAGGCAGAGAAATAAAGACCAACAGACAGGGCTTCTGTCTGACCATGAGCAATACATACATCATAGATGAACAGACAGATCCAACGGGCTGACCATATAGAGAAGCACCAACACCTGGGTTTTCAAAGCCAAGGGACAGGGAGGTGGTGCTCCTTAATGGCTACCCAGAGTCTCATCAGCATGTGAACCTTCTTCCAAAGAGTAAGCACCAAAATAAAGCCTCACCTCAGAGTATATATATGTTTTTCAGAGCCAGAGGTCATCATGACCCTTGTGACCCAGTGCCTCATTAGAAATTAACAAAAGGTATCGAGGCTTATTAATTAGTGGGAAAGATCTTTAATTAACATTACAGCTTCCCATTTCATTTTGGATCATTCTTCTTATTGGTATAGTTTCTATTTCTTTCTTTTAGTGTTACAACCTTGTTTATGTAGCTCAATACATACAAAGCTTTCCAAATTATATCTGAAATATGTTATAGTAATTTAGAAATCATAACAGAATAGTAGGAGACTCTTCATACTCTGCTCCTTAGATGTTAATGCCATTTCTTGGACTTGGAATGTTTACATGTAGGGATCCATAAAGGGGTTTGAATCCTAAGAATTTAGTGAGGAAGGCACATGTGACTTTCCATGTACTTTTTTGTCCTAAGGTAACCATTAGGATTACTCCTCCCCCTCACTCCTGAAGGAAGTACAAAGGGAAAGATGGGGTAGAGGGGGTAAAGAAGTGAGAGTTGATCTGTTGGTTGTCTTTTATAGATTGGCATAGAACTTGACTCCTCCATCAAGAATATATTCTCCTAATAAGCCTATCAAATCAAATAATCTTGGGGCATTTCCAGTCACTGGAAAACAATCAGGCATGGTCCTTTGTCCTCTTTAGGTGCCAATGAGGCCAATAAATCTGTCTACCCTCTCTACGGAGAGGGACTTTCTGACCCCAGAGAAAGGCTCTTCACCCTTTAAGTTCAAATATTGATTAGAGAACTTTTGAAATTGACCACCTCACATAGGGAAATAACCTGAAAGCATAGTGTGTCAAACTTGGTCTACATATAATAGATTTGGATGAATGAACAAGCTTTCAGAGCCATCATGGGATTTTGCTATGTGTGTATTTGATGTTGTTTGCTCTGAAGAAAGTGGAAAAGAAGGCATTGTTAGAGGCGGAATTGGGTCCATAGCAGAAGTGTTCCTGTGACTATCTTAAGGCATGACATTCTTTTTAATGACTCATTCTTTTCTTATGAAAATACTTTTATGTAACTTAGTTTAAATTCAGTTGAAATTAGAAACCATTCCATTCTCTTTCCCTCCATTCTCTATGCAGAATCTTTAGTTACCCTTTCAACCTCCTATTTCAACTTGAATCATTCCCTTCATAGGCATTAACTTGGTTTCTATTTCTATATTTTACTGTTATGACCTTGTTTATATAGCCTAATTCAGAGTTTCTTCAAATTATACCTATAAGATATTGTAGTAATTTAAAAATCTGCATAATATGGTGAGTATATGAATGAGAAAACCTTGTTACCTTTCAAATAAAAAAGACTCAGCAACTGTTAAGAATGTGCAGTGTTTTCTTGTAGTAGGAAAAATGCTTGCTGGTCTATAACTTGAGTCCCATGTCCTGCTTCCAATCATGCTTCTGATTCACCATGAAGCCATGAGTCACTGTGTGGTTTGGGGCAAATTGATTTCTTTGGGTCTAGTTTCCCACCTGCAATTCGAAGGGAATGGACAAAGTTATAGCATGGGCCCTGTCTAGTTCTAAAATTCTTTGTAGTGGAGTTATTTGGCCAAAATAGCCCTCATGTTCAAACCATGGAGTCATAGGGAGACAACTCTGCGAAGCTGTTTGGAGCTCAACCAGGGACTCAACTTGTTGTTTAATAAGGGCTATCCAAGAGTTTACCAAAGTAAATTCAGTCAGGGAATTTCCCTGTTACCTCTCTTGCCTCTGATGTATTCTCTTGCCTGAAGTGAATGAATTACATTAATTAAATTAACACATACTAGCTGGTCCTTATCTGTAGAATGTCTAGGTCTGAGATAATTCATGCGATTGTTGCTTAGTTATTTTTCAGTTGTGTCTGATTCTTTATAACACCTTTTGGGATTTTCTTGGTAAAGATGCTGGAATAATTTGCCATTTCCTTCTCCGGTTCATTTTACAGATGAGGAAACTGAGACAAACAAGATTGGTGACTTATCCAGGGTCACACAGGTGGTAAGTATCTGAGATCAGATTTGAACTCAGGTCTTCTTGCCTCTGGGCCCAGCACTCTATCCACTGTGCCACCTAGCTGCGCTTAGGGCTGAGATATAGAGGTATACTCTTAGTTAGGTAGCTCATGATCTTTAACAGAAGGTGATATGACAGAACAGTATATTCACACATTCACATATATATGTACGTGTCTATATGTGTATATACACACATATATGTCACCTAGACTATTGCAATAACTTCCTTTGTGGTTTTCAGTTTTTCATACACACTGCTAACCTAATCATATTCAACTGCTCAAGACTTTTCAGCTCTCCAACTTCAAAATGAATGTCAAAGTATAAGCTCCTTATACTGGCATTCAAAGCCCTGCCTTCAGTGAGGTAGCACAGTAATGAGAATGCTAGGATTGGAGGAAGACCTTATTTAAAATCCTGCCTTAGACATTTACTAGTGGTTTGACCCTGGGCAAGTCACTTAGCTTCTGTAATGCCTCAATTTTCTCAACCGTTAAAAAGTTGATAATCTCAGATATCGCAGGGGGTGGTGGTAAGGATTAAATGAGATAATATTTTTCAGCATAGTTCCTTCAACACTGTAGTTGCTCCATAAATATTTGTTGATTACATACTCTTCTTTTGACTAGGTACAAAGTCATTCTTTGTCTTAATCACTGAGTGGATGTTGCATCAGTCAAAATGAGACCTGTTAAAGATTTTAATTTGAAAAGGTCAAGGTCCCCCACGGCATCCTGGACCGTCTCCAATTGTCCTGATCTATGTCTGGCCACTGGACCCAAATGGTTCCAGAGGAGAAAGTGAGGCGGGTGATTTTGCACAACCCTCTCTCACTTCAATCCAATTCACTTGCATGTCACGGCATCACCTCCATGATGTCATGGTCCTCTTTGAGAATGAAAGAAAACTAATTAAGAAGTCTACCAATAATACTAATTCCTGATTAACTTTTTCTAAAAACAAATCAATAAACACATATGAAGGAAACAGATTTGTTTTCCTTTCTTCAGTTTATCTAATTGCCTTTTATTCTTCTCTTGTAAAATGGATTCAACTCCCACTTTCTAGAAGATTAAAAAACCTTCATATCTGCTACAAACACAAAAACTTCATATTTTTCTGTCAGAGCATCCAAACAGTACTAATAAATTTATTGTCTAGATAGGTTCTTTAATGTATGTTAGCAAATCTTTTCAAGGAAAAGGGCAAAATTTGGGACAGAATGAATTTTATAACATCTCCCTGAAGACTGACAATTAAATTAATCTATGGATCTGTCAGCACTTTGAAAACATATGCCAAGGCATGTTTGAAAGACAATTTTTATTTTATTTTTTACAGACAGGAACAGTATACCTTACCAACATAAAATAAGTGTGTTGTCAGTGCACAGAAGCATAGCCTTCCTTTTGTTTTCAACAGCAAACATTTAAGATTGAAAATAGGTATTCAAGTGAGAAATCCTAAATATAATCCTTCACCAGCTCTAGAGTTCATGACTCATTTAGGTTTGTTCACTACATGGGTACTTCTGTCTAGAAAAAGAGATTGCTGTTCCTTATTGCTGGTAGGGCTTTTGTTTCTTCAGTGCTCTGAAGAACTTGGTACTTTGGCCACTGTGCTTGGCTTAATATTAGGCTACTGGACAAGAATTTATGCTCACAGCCCCGCTGACCAGTGCTGCTTTACTGAAGCTCACTGGCCGTTCATCAATCACGAAGTTTCGGATGCAGCCAGAGAAGGGTCTACCCGTGGTCAAGCTTGGTGTCAGGAGAGACTCTGAAAGGAGCAAGAAAAGGAATTATTTCATCCCAAGCCCAGATTTTACTGAACTGTGAAAAATAAGCATAATGTTACAAGCAAGGTCATGGTGATTTATGCATAAAAAAGCAGCTAGTCGCTAAATCAGAGTAGATGGAATCTGACTTTTGGTCATTAGAACCAAGCAATAGAAAGTTCCTGGTTACCATAACTACCCATCTTCCATTTTCTGTAGGCAGTTCACATATGAAACCCCAATTCCTAGGTAAAGTATATAACAGCCCGACAAAATCCTCATTCAGCTGTAAAATTCAGATTTAATCAAACTTCTCAACTTAATATGATACTTTATGAGCAATTCGTCTCTGAAATATATAACTCATGTTTTATCTTGATTTGCATGGTCAAGTTCCTATTTGTGATACAATTAATTTAATTATATCCAAAGTTGAAATGTTATTTGTAGTAGTGTAGGATTCTTCCATCTCACTTAGAGATTGGTTTGTAGAATCATCCTGTATGGTGAAAATCTCACATTATCAACATTACCCTTTCAGAACAGGAATTGCAAGCAAGTGTAGCTGGAAAAGAAGTAGAGTAGGGGTATGAGCATCAATACTTCAGAAATAAGGGCTTTATTTATTTTTGCCCATTGTTTAGATTTAAGAATATGTTAACGATGCAGATTAAACTTAAAAGTGTGTGTATATAGTCTCCCCCTGGTACCCCCTTTTCTCCCAGAGAGCCTGGTTGTTAAACATTTACCAGCATACCCTATACTGCTTTATAGCCATTGCTTGAACTCAACAGGAGAGAAGGCCTAGAGACTGAAGTCATCACCATACTTGTAGCCTTGTAACTGTAGGCTAATATCTACTACACTGACAATGATGACCACTATGACTCACTGCTATTATCACCGTCACCACCGCCCCCATGAGCAGCAACATCCACAGGCGTATGTGTAGTGCTTTAGAGTTTGCAAAGTGTTTCACCTCCATTTGGGCCTCATGAAAACTTTGGGATGGGAACTCTTTAACAGAAGTCAGTATGACTCAGAGAGTAGATGGAACTGAAATAACCAGAATGCAAACAATTGAATGTAAATTTTACTTTTTTTTTTCACAATACCCAGCTAGGCAATTATTGATCTAAAAAAAGAGGAGAACTAGGACTTCTACTTGAATAGAATAAAGCAAAAATAAATAAAAACTTAACTGGTGGAAAAATTAATGATTAAAGGAAAAATTATTTTGAAAGAGTTTCACATATAAGTGATTATTTTAGGGGGTAATTACTTTGCTGCATGGCTTTACCTTTCTTTTTTATTTTGATAGTATTTTATTTTTTTCAATTACATGTAAAGACAATTTTTAACATTCATTTAAAAAAAATTTTGAGTTCCAAATTTTCTCCTTCCCTTCACTCCTCTCTCCCTAATATGGCAAGCAATTTAACATAGGTCGTATATATGCAATCATGTAAAATATATTTCCATATTATATTCCATATATATATATTCATGTTGTGAAAGAAGAAACGACTGAAAGAACTAAAACAACATTCATTTTTCTTTTTCAAAGGAAGAAACAGGTCATAGGCAAGAATCAAGACATGGAAATCAAATAGAATTTGATTTCTAATTGATCAAAATGCTAGAAAAGTCAACTATTATCTCTTCCACCCTGTGAAGAAAGAATAGACACTGTCCATGAGTCAGATGAAGAGGAGACTTTAGCATCACACAAACTGAGGTGAGTAGTCATAGGAAAAGGCATGTGGGAACTGAGACTTCCAGAGCAAACAACAGATTCACATATACCATCTCAGGTTTATTCTGGAGAATACACTAGCAGAATTAGAAGTGAGGAGAAGAGGCAACATTATTTAAATTGTTATATCTTTCCTTATTTTTCTTTCTTTTTTTGGCCCAGGGCTAAGTATGAATTATGAGTATATGATATGATTCCCTTGTTAATTTTAGCTGTGAATTTTCGTGGGCCTCTTAGAAGTCGTACAGTTAATTTCATCTTCACATCACCCATTTTGAGTGAGCGTTTTGTTTGGAGCAGAGTCTGATTCTGAGTCTCTCATTGAATTTTGTTAACTTTTCTGTTTTTCTCTTCATATTATCTATTGCCTCCAAGTCTTTATGCTTTAGGCAAATTCATAAATCTCATATAAAAGTATCCATATTCAGATGGGCTTAAGCCAATTTTTTTTTCTCAGAGGAAGGGGTTTTGGATGGTAAACAAAGAAAATGAAAAATGTCATTCCTCTGAAATGGTTTCAGGTACCCAGTGCTATGTCATAGGGACTTAAGTTTGTTTTATCGTTATCTTAATCAATAACCTTGAAGAGGGCTCATGGATCATGCACAGGCACGATTAAATGAGTTGGGAAAATAGAAACAATATAAGGTAAAGCTTTTTTGAGAGATTAGAAACATTCAGAAAATTTAAATTCCACTTAGCAAAGTTTATTCCTTTGTGTGCAGAGAAGTAAACATGGACACGGATACGGTTAGGCATTGTTGATAAGAGATGGGAGATACTTAGAAATAAGCAACCCAGAAAAGGGAATAAAAAATGGTCAGGACTACAAATGGGACATCTTTATGCAGTTGCTCTAGGTTAACTAATAAAACTGAAGGTGCATAGGCACATAGGTCATATTGTGTGGGGAAAATCAATTCTTACTTAAAATTACAATAGACTCAGAATTCTAGAACAGAAGGGTAACTAAG
The DNA here is from genome assembly GCA_023548195.1 of Bettongia penicillata ogilbyi. Taxonomy (NCBI): domain Eukaryota; kingdom Metazoa; phylum Chordata; class Mammalia; order Diprotodontia; family Potoroidae; genus Bettongia; species Bettongia penicillata. The sequence goes on along the minus strand of JAJHZJ010000244.1, from coordinate 9,786,413 downwards.
CAAGCTTACATATCAGCTATGTAATCCACATGGTAGTGAATTGGTATGACTCGACAAGATTCATTTCTATTCCACACACTTCATCATCAGAAGTATGAAAGTCAATTAAATAGTTAAGGAATACCAAGGATAGAGATTAAATGAAGATACAAAAAATTCAGTGCTTCATTTGCTCATTTGCAAACCAAGTAGGTACATGATTTACTTAAGGGCGAGTACTGTGCCTTAGAACATAGTACTGATGACAGTTTGGTACATAAATTTGATTGGAAAAATGGAGTTTTTAGGGAAACTACTATTTACTTTGTTGTTATCCTGTCATTTCTGACTCTTGGTGACACCATTTGGGATTTTCTTGGCAAAGACACTGGAGTGGTTTGCCATTTCCTTCTCAAGTTCATTTTACAGTTAAGGAACTAAGGCATACAGGGTTAAATGATTTGCTCAGGGTCACATAACTAGTAAGAATCTGAGGTCACATTTGAACTCAGGTCTTCTTGACCCCAGACTCAGTGGATCTGCTAGGCTACCTAGCTGCCCCATGTAAACTACTTATGAATTTCATCCACAATGTTTTCCCCTTTATGTTTTCCTCCTTCTTTATTTTGGGGACAGCGCTTGGTAGGAAGAGAAGAATCTAATACAGTGGTATATGAGAAAAAGAAAGGACTGTGTACTTTAGAAAGCATGTATGTTTCTTGGCACTACTGCCTTTGGACTCTGGGCACCAAAGAAAAGTTGTGGAAGGTAGAAATAACAGTGTCAATTTTCTGAATGTTCTAGTCATATTTCAGAAGAGAAGATTGTCATTCCCCAACCGATAAATGGCCAAAGGATATGAACAGGCAGTTTTCAGAGGAAGAAATTAAAACTATCTACAATCATATGAAAAATGCTCTAAATCACTATTAATTACAGAGATGCAAATCAAAACAACTCTGAGGTATCACATTACACCTATCAGACTGGCAAACATGACAAAACAGGAAGATGATAAATATTGGAGAAGATGTGGGAGAATTGGAACGCTAATTCATTGTTGGTGGAGCTGTGAGCTGATCCAACCATTCTGGACAGCAATTTGGAACTATGCCCAAAGGCCTACAAAAATGTGCATACACTTTGACCCAGCAATATCACTTGTAGGGCTGTATCCCCAAGAGATCACAGAAATGGGAAAGGGTCCCACATGTACAAAAATATTTATAGCAGCACTCTTTGTGGTGGCCAAGAACTGGAAATCAAGAGAATGCCCATCAACTGGGGAATGGCTGAACAAGTTGTGGTTTATGAATGTAATGGAATACTGTTGTGCTATAAGAAATGATGGACAGGAAGACTTCAGAGAGTCCTGGAAATACTTATATGAACTGATGTTGAGTGAAAGGAGCAGAACCAGGAGAACTTTGTACACAGCAACAACCACAGAGTGTGTGGAATTTTTCTGGTAGACTTAGCCCTTCACAACAATACAAGGACCTAAAAAATTCTCAAAGGACTCTTGAGGCAAAATGTCTTCCACATCCAGAGAAAGAACTGTGGAATTGGATTGCAGAATGAAGTAGACCATTTTCTTTTGTGTTCTGTTTTGTTCTGTTTTGTTTTATGACTTCTCCCATTCATTTTAATTCTTCTATGCAACATGACTAAGGTAAAATGTCTTTAATAAGAATAGATGTGTAGAACCTATATAAGATTGCACACTGTCTCAGGGAGGGAATAGGGAAGGAGAGGGTAAGGAGAAGGATGGAGGGACAAAAACCTAAGATATATGGAAGTGATTGCAGAAAACTGAAAACAAAATAATTAAAAAAACTCTAAAAACAAACAAACAAGCAAACAAAAAAGAAGAGAAGCTTGGCAGCATCAGGATGGAGGTGGAGGTTGGGTAACTTTTTTTTAAGAGGTGGTGTGGGGATGAGAAAAGGACACATTTTTATCCCTGTATAAATCATTTTCACTAGTTTATGAGATACCTATTGTCATTGTTTCTGCTGCTTTTTTGGAAGACTCCCAGAAGGCAAAGAAAAATCATTGCTTTTGTGCCCAGGGTAGAATTCATTAATTGATGGTTATCCAGCGCCACCTGCCGCTGCCCCCTCCCCTGCCCTGTGCTCTCCCTTCTTGCTTTAAGTTATTTGGGAAAGGTGATGGGAATGCCTTGGCAGGAGACAGTCTGCAATGTTTTTTCAAGATAGAAAATGAAAAAATCTTCACATTTTCCTCATAAAAACAAAACAAATCCTAGATGCAAAGGTTTAGGAATATTAAACCTACATCTGCCCTACCAGTCACAACATTTTTACTTCAGGTCAAGAATGTGATTTCTGCCACTGTGGATAAGTATTTGAAATGAAAAGTAGGTATAAATAAGATATAAAGTTTTGTTTAGTTCTTAGGAAAGTAAAAAAAAAACCCAACAAATCCAACCCTTTTGGATCCTTAAAATATTTTCTGAATATCACCTTAAAATATTTTGCATTCTTCATTGATTATGCCAGCAGTCTCACTAATAATGTTTGTAGTGTCACAACTGACAGTCTCTTTCTCTGATTATTTCTACAATGGAATGAGAAAGCATATGTATGCAGCTGTTGTATCCATTAAAATTCCATCTTCTCTAGCTAGTTGTGGGCAGTAACAGCAGGCATGGGTGTATGGGTCCCCCAAATTCCCATGATTCTGAAGCAATTTACATGACTAGTTTCATCCTCAACTCTAGTTTTTAATGGCTGGGGAAGTGGAATGTTAAGGAATTTTGCAAATATATATGGCAATGGTGAATAGTTAGGATAAAATCTTTTATTTTAGGAATGTTAGATTTTCCAGTTCTCTGTTAATTTGTAATCTTGGGTAAGGTTTCACAGCTTCGAATGCTTTTTTTTTCAAAGAAATGAAATTATTTGGAGTATCCTTTGACATATTTGGGTGAAGGATGAAAATCAATAATCAAGGGATTTTCATCAATGTAATGACAGTCGTGTGAAACTAGTTTCGGCATTCCCTCAATTGAATCAATAACACCATTGCTTCTGAGGAATGTCAATTGACTGCAAAATATAGCTTCATTCACCACCCCACTGACTTCTCAGGCTCAAACTTTCTTCTGTGGCCACCTGTAGGTGGTGTTTCCCTCTATTAGAATTTAAATTCCTTGGAAAAGGGCACCGTTTCATTTTTTTCTTTCATGTATTTGTTTCCCCAATGCTTGACTTACAGTAAGAGCCTAATAAACCTAATCTTAATTCATTCCCTTAAAAATCTTACCTGGAACACCTCCAACAAATACGGGTTCCCTGTGATCAACTGATTTTGGATTGAGGGGACCAACTACATGGTTGACTTCAGAATCTACATCCAGTTGAACCACATTGGAATCTCTAATAACTGAAATGCAGTGGAAAAGTTGATTATAAAACATACTCAACAACATTCACTTTGTATACAAAAGCTGAATTTACTTTGCATATTATCTGTTATTCAGGATACTTTTTTATTCATTTTATATCTATCTATATGTATATATATGCACACACATACATATATAAGCATATCTATATCTCGACATCTATTTATATATCTATGATACAGATATATACGTATGAACATATATATATATATATACATGTACACATACATATAAATATATAGTCACAAGATCTCACTGTTCTGTAACAGAAGTTAAGAAAAGAGGAGTTGGATGTGAACTTGAATTTAAAATCCACTTTTAACACTTACTAACTGTGTCATCAAGACAACTTACTTTATCTCTCTCCGAATTTCAGTTTCCTGGTCTGTAAAATGGAATAATAAACCTGCAGTATCTATGTCTCAGAATTTGTGAGGACCAAATGAAATGATGGGTAGGAGGCAAGGAAGGATATATTTAGAAATGAAGGTGATGGTAAAAAAAAAGTTTTAAAATGAGATAGTGTGAATAAAGAAGTATTTTGTGATATAAATAGAATTATTTCGTGAAATTGATAATAATAATAACAGATACAAAGTTCAGTATAAACATCAGCTGTTATCATCATCATCATCAATATTGCTAAATAATTCCTGTGACATTTTCCAGTTATCAGATAAGAACATAATTTGAAGACTTTTCTTATATGTTTTAGTTTTGGAAAAATGCATGTGATTTTAAAAATCTTGCGTATCTTTTTTTAATAATTTTTATTTTCAATGTATGTGGTTTTTAAACATGAACTGAATTAGATTTTTAATACCTCATATACATGGCATTTGACAACGAGTGAATTCAAAATGCAATAATTTTAGTTATATTAAAAACAATATCATGCATGTTCCATGACTTGAAGAATGGGGAAATAACCTCTAGAAAATATTTAGTCAACACATGTCATTAGTCAAAAGTACAGTCTTTTTTTGCTATTTTTCTTGATTATTTTGATCATATAATCACTCTATCTATAATATTGCTTATAGTCTACATTGAAAATAAGTGCTTATGTCTATTCTTTTCAAGGAAACACAGACCATTCACATTTACTCACTTGTTATCCTGTGCCATCTGCCATCACAGAGACTCTGTTTGGGTGTAACTGAAGTAGAAAAGTCTCTGATTCCATTGTTGACTTTTGTTATTACCTGTAAAAATAATATAAGATCATGTATCCTTTTAATTAACAGAAAATTACTTTATATTTCACTTTTCTTCTCAGTTATGTTTAGCATTTTCCTTACTGAAACAGAATTCCTAATATATTGTGTAACAGATAAACAAAGATAAACAAGTCATCCTTAGCTTCAGACAAAGATATATATATTCCATATTTGCGCACTAGGGGACACTCTTTTTCCAGATAAGTCAAGTAATGTGTTTTTATATTCAATTCCCACGTTTGAAATCAAAGCACTGACAGATTTTAGAAAAAAAGAAAACATAGGGAGAAAATAGCAAAGACAGACAATAGATGGCATTTTTTTTGAAGGATATTTTACATGACTTAACAGAAAAAAATGTACTTGGACTCAGATAACTTATTTATATCTCACACATCATTGAAAATATAGCTTTCTCTTTCTTAGCACTTGTATGCAAGACTCCTAGGAATTTGTTGTTGAGTAGTTTCAGTCATATCCAGCTCTTTGTGACCCCCTGAGGTTTTCTTGGCAAAGATTCTGGAGTGGTTTGCCATTTTTATCTCCAGATAGTTTTACAGATGAAGAGCTGAGGCAAACAGGGTTAAGTGACTTACCAGGGGTCACACAGCAAGTAAGTGTTTGAGGTTGGATTTAAACTCAGATCCTCCTGACTCCTGTCCTCTATATACTGTGCCACCTAGAAACCCTCTTATGAATCTAATATAATATGCAGTAGAAGTAGTTTTAAATTACAGTTGAAAAGTTTCAGATTACAAGTCATTAAAAAGAGGTGTATAGATAAAATCTGGTGGCAGTTGGTATAGAGTCTGATTACATGCTTTTAAGATTATATTTTGTTTTATGAAAAAGTGCATTCATTTTCCCTACTTTGCCAAAATCCCTCACTTTTTTTGGGGGGGGGGGAAGTAAGGATGGGAGGGGAGAATTGTCACATTATTTTGTTATCCTTAAGTAACAAATTCAAATACAACATTTATTACACAGTCATAGAATCTCAGAGTAAGAAGGGACTTCAGATGTCATGTAATATGAACTAGACTTGGCCAAATATTAACCTTACAACAAACCATCTATTTTGAGCAAAGTGTTCTTACCGTGTAGTGTTTATTGACAACAATATCCTAAGGGAAGGAAACCTAAGAGGTTCATTTAAATTAAATTGCTCATTCAAATTTAATTTTTATTAGTTTTGCATTATCTCATCAGTTGGAGATTCATGCTATTATTCCATAATAGAGATCACCTTCTAATCTAGAATTCCAGGGTCAAAAAAGGAAGACGTGAATAGGCTTCTACCTGTCCGTTTTTCATGTGAACATTCAGGTACTCTCCATTCACACTGTGACCATGCACCAGGATTCCTGAACTACTTCTGGGACGAACTTCAAATGCTATCTCAAACTTCAATCCAATATTGAAAGACTCATCTGTAGAAAGAAATACTATCAATATACAATCACATATGGCATATTTTCCCCATCCCTTCCCCAAGCTTTATTTGATTCTATGAGGTGATTTTACATTTTTATTATTTATTTAAAATTTTCAGACTATGATCCAGTGAATATTTACAAAAGGAAGATTTTCATTATATTGTAATATTATGAACTAAGTAACCATAGGCAAATTCCTGAACCTCTCCAAACCTCAGTTTTCTGGTCTGTAAAATGAGGATAATACTTGTTATGCCTATTTCTCAGGATTGTCATGAGCCCTGGATGAGATAATGTATATGAAGCAACTTGTAAACCTTAAGTGCCACATTAACATTAGCTATCAGAATCACTATTAAACTTATGAAGGATCACTACTCCCTGGAAGGTGGAGCTAAGTGGTGCAGCAGATAGAGTGCTGGGTCTGAAGTCAGAAAGATTCATCTTCCTGAGTTCAAATGTGCCCTCAGACACTATTAGTTGTATGACCCTGGGCAAATCACTTAACCCTGTTTGCTTCAGTTCTGGAGTTGGAGAAGAAAATGGCAAACCACTGCAGTATCTCTGCCAAGAAAACTCCAAATGGGGTCACAAAAAGTTGGATATGACTGAAAAACTACTGAATAATAAAAAGAAGGCTCACTGGAAATTAGAATTCAAAATCCCTAGTGACATCCTCTCTCCTTGTCCTGTATATTCCATCTTTCTCTTTTCAAATCTGCTTTTCACCAAAACATTATTGTGTAGAATTTGAAAAAAAAACTTTATCTGGAAGGATAAAAGATCAAGAATATCAAGGGAATCAATGAAAAAAAAATGTGAAGGCAGGCAGCCTAGTAGTACCAGATCTTAAACAGTATTACAAAGCAGTAATCATCAAAACAGTCTAGTATTAGCTAAGAAATAGAGCAATAGAATAGATACACAGCACTAAATGACCATAGTGATTTAATGTTTGATAAACCCAAAGACCCAAGATTTTTTTTTTTTTTTTTTTTTTTTTTTTTTTATTTATTTATTTATTTATTTTACATTCATTTTCACAAATTTTTGGGTTCCAAATTTTCTCCCTTTTTCTCCCCTCCCCCCACCCCAATACCCCAAGCAATCTAATTTTCCCTATCTCCAATCTGTCCTCTCTTCTGTCATCCCTCCCTTCCCTTGTCTCTATCTTCTCTTTTCTCCTGTAGGGCCAGATGACTTTCTATTCCTCATTAACTGTATGTCTTCTTTCCTAGTTGCAACAGCAATACTAAACAATTGTTCCTAAAACTTTGAGTTCCAAATTCTCCCCATCCCTCCCTCCCCACCCATTCCCTTTGGTACGGCAGGCAATTCATTATAGGCCATATCTGTGTAGCTTTGCAAATGACCTTCCTGATAGTCGTGTTGTGTAAGACTAACTGAATTGCCATCCCTCCTCACCTGCCCCTCATTGTTTCTCTTTGATCCTGTCCCTCCCCAAGTGTTGACTTTCAATTACTCCCTCCTCCCTTTGCCCTCCCTTCCATCATCCCCCCCCAATATCTCCTTCTCCCCCGCTTTCTTATACTGTAAGATAGGTTTTCATACCAAAATGAGTGTGCATTTCACTCCTTCGTTTAGTCAAATGTGATGAGGGTAAACTTTTGTTTGTTTGTTTGTTTGTTTTTGTTTTTTTTTTTTTTTTTCTTCAGCTCTCCTCTTTTTCCTTCCATTAAAAACATCTCCTACTTGCCTCTTAAATGACATATAGTTACCCCCTTCCATTTCTCCCTCTTTCCTCTCACTACATTTCTCTCTCATCATTTACCTTAATTCCTTTTAAGGTATGGTCCCATCCTATTCAGTTCAATCTGTGCTCTCTGTCTCTGCATGTGAATGCATGTGTGTATGTGTGTGCATGCGTGTACATGTGTATGTGTGGTCCCACCAACCACCCAGATACTGAAAAGTTTTAAGAGTTAGAAATATTGTCCTTCCATGTATGAATGCAAACAGTTCATTTCTGGTAAGTCCCTTAATACTTCTCCTTGCTATTTACTTTTGCATGCTTCCTCTCAGTCTTGTGTTTGAAAGTCAAATTTTCTTTTCAGCTCTGGTTTTTTCATCAAGAATGATTGAAAGTCCTCTGTTTCATTGAAAGACCATATTTTCCCTTGAAATATTATACTCAGTTTAGCCGGGTAGGTGATTCTTGGTTTGAGTCCTAGTTCCTTTGCCTTCTGGAATATCCTATTCCACGCCCTTCGATCCCTTAATGTAGAAGCTGCTAGATCTTGGGTTATCCTGATTGTATTACCACAGTACTGGAATTGTTTGTTTCTGGCTGCTTGCAAGATTTTTTCCTTGAGCTGGGAGTTCTGGAATTTGGCCACAATGTTCCTAGGAGTTTCTCTTTTTGGATCTCTTTCAGGTGGTGATCGATGGATTCTTTCAATACTTATTTTGCCCTCTGGTTCTAGAATGTCAGGGCAGTTTTCCTTGATAATTTCATGCAAGACGATGTCTAGGCTCTTTTTTTGATCATGGCTTTCAGGTAGTCCCATAATTTTTAAGTTGTCTCTCCTTGATCTATTTTCCAGGTCAGTTGTTTTTCCCATGAGATATTTCACATTCTCTTCCATTTTATTGTTCTTTTGGTTTTGTTTGGTGATTTCTTGGTTTCTCATAAAATCATTAGACTCCATCTGTTCCATTCTAATTTTGAGAGAACTATTAAATTCAGTGAGCTTTTGAGCCTCTTTTTCCATTTGGCTCATTTTGCTTTTGAATGCATTCTTCTCCTCATTGGCTTTTTGAACCTCTTTTGCCAATTGAGTGAGCCTATTTTTCAAGGTGTTAATTTCCTCAGCATTTTTTTGGGTCTCCTTTACCAAGATATTGACCTTTTTTTCATACTCTTCTTGCATCTTTGTCATTTCTTTTCCCAGTCTTTCCTCCACCTGTCTAACTTGCTTTTCAAAATCCTTTTTAAGCTCTTCCAAGGCCTGAGCCCACCCAACACCCCCCTGGGGTGTCTGGGGTACTGAGGCCCCACCCTCCACATCTTTCCCTGATGGGAAAAATACATTCTCGTCCTCCCCATCAGATCCGAAGGTTGGGATCATTTGCATTTGTTGGAAAAAACTCTCTAAAGTCTTATTTTTCTTCCCCTTTCTAGGCATTTTCCCAGCCAGTTACTTGACTTCTGAGATTCCTTTCCACCCCCGCCTGGATCTAGTGCTTGGCCTCTGAGATTTAAATGGGCTTTCCTCCTGCTGGCTGTCAATCAGTGAGCTTTAGTTCAGGTGCTGGGGCGGGGCCAGGGCTGTCTCCGAGACTCTGATCCCTCGGAGGGGGGGGGGGGGCTTTATGCAGAGACTCTCAAGAATGGAGCGGGTGGGGGCGGGGTGGGGGGCCCGCCTCCCAATCTCAGCTCCCTTGGGGGTCCCGAGCAGAAGTCTTCAGCAACAGAGCGGGCTGGGGGCAGGGCCGTTTCCCAGGCTCAGCTCCGTCAGGTTTTATGCGGGAATCTTCCGTAATGAAGATCCCGCCTGCAGCTGGGGGATTCCTGAGTCCCGGGCCGCTGCCGCCTCAGCCCCAGCCCACGCCTCTGCCTCCACCGCTTCCTGCCCCCGTCCCTGCCGCCGCCGCTTCCTCCCGAGGGGGCCCGAGTCACAGACACCCTGCTTCCCCTCTCCTTCAGCCCGGCCTCTCTCACTGACCTGCTTCTGTGGGCGGAGGGACTTTCCCGGTTGCTTCAGCTTCCGTCTCTGAAGCCTGCTCCGATCCGCTTCTCTGAGGCCTCGGCCAGGGCAGCGCTGGGGGTCGGGTTTACTCTCCGGGGCGCGCCGGACCCTGCGGACGGGTCTTGAGGGCTCCCTGGGACGGAAATCTCCTCCACTCTGCCTCTGCACAACTTGCACTCACCCAGAATCTATGGGGGACTCTTTCTACACCAATTCCATGGGCTTTGGTTTCGGAGCTCGTAAACGTGCGTCCTTCTACTCCGCCATCTTGGCTCCGCCCCCCAAGACCCAAGATTTTGAGACAAGAACTCAATACTTCACAAAAAATTTCTGGGAAAACTGGACAGCAGTTTGGCAGAAACTAGGAATAGATCAACATTTCTCACTGTATACCAAGATGAGGGCAAAATGGGTACATGTTTAAGGAATAAAGGGTGATATCATAACTAAATTAGGGGATCACAGCAAATTTTACCTGTCAGATCTGTGGATAAGGGAAGAATTTATAACCAAAAAAGAGAAAGAGCATTGTGGGATATAAAATGGATAATTTTGATTACATTAAATTTAAAAGGTTTTGCAAAATAAAACCAATGTAGACAAGATGAGAAGGAAAAAGGAAACTAGGAAATTTTTTATAGAGAACAGAATCAACTTTATAAGAATATGAGTCATTCCCCAATTGATAAATAGTCTAAGGATATGAACAGGCATTTTTTAGAAGAAGAAATCAAAACTATCTATAGTCATATAAAAAAATGCTCTAAATCACTATTGATAGGAGAAATGCAAATTAAAACAATTCTGAGGTACCACCTCACATCTGTCAAATTGGCTATGACAGAAAATAAAAATAACAAATATTGGAGGAGATGTGGAAAAATTGGGACACATCCCCTGTTGGTAGAAGTGTGAACTGATCCAATCCAATCTGGAGAATAATTTGGAACTATATGGAAAGGGCTATAAAACTGTTCATGTCCTTTGATCTATGTCTCAAAGAGATCAAAGTAAAAGGACATATTTGTCCAAAAATATTTATAGCAGTTTTTCTTGTGGTGGCAAAGAATTGGAAATTGAAGGGATGTCCATCAGTTGGGGGGAATACTGAACAAACTGTGGTATATGACTGTGATGGAATGTTATTGTGCTATAAGAAATGTTGGTCAGGTGTCCATGATAAAGGCCTCATTTCTAAAATATATAAACAACTGAGTCAAATTTACAAGAATACAAGTCATTCTCCAACTGATAAATGATCAAAGGATATGAACAGGCAGTTTTCAGAGGATCAAAGGATATGAACAGGCAGTTTTCAAAGGAAGAAATTAAAGCTATCTATAGTCATATGAAAAAATGCTCTAAATCACTATTGATTAGAGAGATACAAATCAAAGCAACTCTGAGGTACCACATCACACTTATCAGATTGACTAACATGAAAAAACAGGAAGATGTTGGAGAAGATATGAGACAGTTGGAACACTAATTCATGGTGGTGGAGCTGTCAGCTGATTAAACCATTCTGGGGAGCAATTTGGAACTGGATACCCAAAGGGGTACAAAAATGTGCATATCCTTTAATCCAGAAATATTGCTTCTAGGGCCATATCCTAAAGAGATCATAAAAATAGGAAAAAGTCTCACATATACAAAAATATTTATAGCAGCTCTTTTTTGTGGTGGCCAAGAACTAGAAATCGAGGGAATGCCCATCAACTGGGGAATGGTTGAACAAGTTGTGGTATATGAATGTATTGGAATACTATTATGTTATAAGAAATGATGAACAGACGGACTTCAGAAAAACCTGAAAACACTTATATGAACTGATGCTAAGTGAAATGAGAAGAACCAGGAGAACATTATCCTCAGTAACAGTCACAATGTGTGAGAACTATGTCTGATAGACTTAGCCCTTCATAGCAATGCAAAAACCCAAAACATTCCCAAAGGATTCTTGAGGCAAAATGCTATCCACATCCAAGTGAGCAGAACCAGAACATTGTACACAGTAACGGTAATAGTGTAAGATGATCAATTGTGAATTACTTAACTGTCCTCAGAAATACAATGATCTAAGACAATTCCAAAGGATTCAGGATGAAAAATGCCCCCTATCTCCAGAGAAAGAACTGATGGAAGTCTGAATGCAGATGAAAAGATACTTTTAAAACTTTCTTTGTCTCACCAGTATGTGTGTTATTGTTGTTTTGCAACATGGTTGACACTGAAATATGTTTTGCGTGACTTCACATGTGTAATCTATATCAAATTGCCTTCTCAAGGAAGGGGGAGGGAAGAGAGAATTTGGAACTCGAAAATTTTAAAAATGAATGTTAAAATGTTTTTACATACAATTGAAAAGCATTTAATGAAATAAGTAAAATATATTGGGGAAAAGATAACTCAAGAAAAATCTACTTCTTGAAGTTGTAGAATATATGTTATTAAAGATTTTATGCAGGCAGGGGTTAGATAATGTTTTATGATTTGAATGAAACAAAAGACACAGTGATATGAGCTGGTAAGTGTAGTAACAGTGAATAAGAAAGACACAATATAAAACCGTGTGCCAGCTAGGAAAAGCACATTGTTTTTTTTTCCAGACAAATGCTTGTTCTTTGTAGTTGGGGACAAGGAAACTTTGGTATATGGGTATGAAGTGAGACTTTTACTTTGCTTCAGGATTCATTTGTCTCTGGAGGTAGGACCATAGAAGACATTATTAAGTTACAAGGGGTCATCAATAAGGAGATATAAAAATACAGAGGCTTGGAGTTTCTTGTAGGCATGGGCTGTGGAATCTGTGAGTAATGGGTAGAATCAAGTGGGAAAGAGCTTGGATCTAACGGAATCAGGATAATCAAATAGGAACAGAAGAAGCAATAGAAGACAGGCTCTCTAGTTCTGGAAAGAGGTCTGGAGTCAGATGACCTGAGTTCAAATCCCAGCTCTGCCTTCTACTTGTGTGAGTTTGGGCAAGACCTGTTTAAACTTCAGTTTGCTTATCTGTAAAATGAGGGAGATGAACTCGATAACTTCTAAGATCCCTTTCTGCTCTAAATATATGATGTTATAATCCAGGATAAGAGTTAGAATCTTTTCAGTGATACTACTTAGTGCTGCTTACCTAATAATTCTAATTCTTTGACTTTAAATTTTACTCTTAACTATTATAATGAGTAACACAGAGTTTGAGAGTAAGCTAACTTTTTGGCCATACCTTAGATTTCAATCCGTTTTTCATTTGTATTAAGGCAAATTCATCCTCTGTATTCATTCTATTGATAAATGACTGATATCTGCTTGGCATGGTTTTGATAGAGTTAGTAAGGAAAAGAAGAGTTATAGTGATGAAGAAGGGTCATGTTAGGAAGTTTTATAGAGGGTTTTCTGAAATTCTTGTCTAGCAGCCCAAGGGTCTTCCTATCTAGCTGCTAACAATGAAGAAATGTTTCATGAATCACATTATTTAGCATCATGTTACCAAGGATCACATATCCTCCTTCTGCTGAAAAGTATGTTCCACTTTCCATTGGTCCTTCAAAACAAGGAGTCACACTGAATGTTTGAGAAGCGGTAGTAATTGAGGTCCCATTGAGCTGAAGATGGCTAAGACAGCCACTGAAACTGTAGACTGAATTAATCTGGGGGAAGAAGAGATGAATGGAATATTCATGTCAGTTTTCTTATGTACTCCTTCAGCGCATTAAGGGGGGAAACAAATATGCCAGGCTTACAAGCATTAAGGAAAAGTAACAAGATCTATTTTTGTTTGATTTATTCCACCTTTCAAGTTCCTGGTCCTTTTTAATGCAGCTGCTTTTTGTGCTGTCTATAGGGGGTTATTTTCTTAAACTGAATTTATTGTAGATAGAATTTCATATTTAATAGTGTTAATCTGAGACAGTTAAGTCAAAGAGTTTTTTACACACATCCATGAAGTGAATTAAATAAATATTTGATTTAAATATTCAAACTATAATGCTTTATTACTTTTCTTCCTGGTTTACCAGAAATTGCTTAGAGCATATGTAGTTTGTATTTACTTATATGTGTACTTGTTTTACCCTGGTAGAGTATAAGCTTCTTGAGGGCAAGGATTGCTTCATTTTTGTTGTGGGTTCAGCATATTGCACAATCTAAGATACATAGTAGGGACTTCACAAATGCTTGTTGATTAACTGAATGCTGCTAGCTATGCTTAAAAACAGTTCTTGCTGTTGTATGAAAATAAGGACAATAGTCTTTGTGGTCCATTCTGGCTAATCAAATATCATAGAACTTGTTTTTCAAATTATGAAATGAGTGACTGAAAGTATAATGCTGTAGGATGTGAAACTTGGACTTCTCAGATGTAGTAAACTTTCCATTTAATTCTTTGGAAAATTTTTTCCCCAGAATCTTTTCAATAGCTTAACTAATAATTCTAGTTCTTTGACTTTAAATTTTACTCATAACTATTACAGTGAATAACATAGGATGTAGGAGTAATACCACAGATTTAAATATGTTTTTTATTTGTATTAAGGCAAATCCATTGCCTCTCCTCATTCCATTGAAAAAGGACTGGAAGCCATTTTAGTAAGGTGGGGATAAAAGGACAATTTAAATGTTACCATAATCACTATTTTTTAATGAACCACAAAGTTAGCTTCAGAGTTGAATGGATATTTATATTACAAGAATGCATTTACTAAACAGAGTGTAGAGTTTCCCCCTACAGAAGTGAATCCCCACTGCCATATCCCCATAGTTTCATTGATACAGATGTGGTCTTGAAGTCAGTAAGACCTGTGTTCAAATTCTGCATCTAGAAATCATTGGTCGTGGAACCTGGAGCAAATCATCTAACCTTTCAGGAACGTGGGCAGTTCTCTGGGACTATAAAATGCAGAATAGGCACCAATCTGCTTTGGTAGAGCGATTTTCTATACTAGAAGTTTCCTATTGCTAAGTAAACAAAAAGTCTAGTCACCACCTTTTCTCAGGAAAAAAAAAGATCTTATAGACCCTGTCTTCATATTTCACAGAGAGGTTGAAATTAATTTTTAAAAATAATTCATCCTTATATTTATAAAGATCTCAGCGCATGTTACCTAGATGGCTAGGGCTGGCAATCATTTCTGTATTGATATCTGGCTAATGGCGATCTTTAGAAAAAGTTTATTTCTTTAGCATTACAAATGAACTTTAGTTTTTCCTCTCAGTCTTTAGATGAGGAAACATACTTCATTTCACCTCTATACCAGAATGGATGGAGATACCTGTGCCTCTTTAATCACAAGATTAACAGAAAAGAAGTAGCATTGTATTAATTTCTGAGCTCCTGACTCTAACACAACAAATAATTTTATCTCATAACTGGTTTCTCTAATCTGTTAAATGAGTGTGTAGTGGGAGGAGAGAGTGGTAATGGAAGGAGAGAAGAGATTGAAATAATTTACACAGTCTTGTCTAGCTCTAAAATCTATAACTCTGTGACTTTGTGTGTGTGTGGCTTACTTGGCACCGATTAAGTAATTAACAAACGCTTGTTGAATGATAGATTACCTGGACATTTTTTACAGCTTTTCCAGGGGCAACACCTCCCAAATAAATAGGACCCTCAACTTTCCAGTCAGTGCCAGTTGGAGGAAAACTTTCTTCTAGGACCCGGAGACCATCAATTATCAAACGGCCACTGCTTTTTTCCCGAATAAATATCACCTTGATGGAGGCAAAGGAAAAATGACACAGGGACAAGGTTGAGGTTATGTACAGTAAAGAAAGCAATGTTGAAAGGAAGGATTGCAAATTCAAAGATACAGACATAAGAGATGGACGGCTATGTATGAGGAACAGTTAAAATAGCCAACATTCACTGTGAGATGGAAAGGATCCATTTTATAAACTCGTAGTTATTCCAAAGTTTTACATTTGAAGCTTTTTAGATGTATATTATATTTTGCATGATTATATTTATAAATAATTAAATTAATTTTTATATAAATTAAATTTACAAATATATTTATAGGAAACCATTAATATTCATGTATTTTTCTCACCTAGCTAGTAGCTTCTTAATATTTAATCACATATGCCAAATCTCTTAATTTCAAGTGAAACAAGCTTAGATGAGATGGCATAGTATAATGGAAAGAGGACAAGTTTGGAAATTGGAGACTCAAGTTCTAATTTCAGACTGATCACTATTTTACTGTGTAACTCAAGGTCACAACCTCTCAAATCTTTGGTTTTCTTGTATGGTTTTTAAAGGCCAACACTTTTTTGGCCCCAGTCTGCCTTTCCAGTTTCATTACATGCTACTCTCTTTCCTGCATTCTGGGGTCCAGTGAACTAGCCTTCTTACTGTTCTTCATACACAGCTTTCCATATCTTATCTCTGTACCTTTGAATTGGCAATCTTTCCTTTCAACTCTGGCTCTGCTTGAACCCAGTTAAGAATCCTATAAATACCCACCAGGTTTTAGCACTCCCTTTCACTTGTTGCCATCCCTGACTGCTTCACATATTGTATTTCTCTTGAATAAAGATATCTTCCTTTGCTTTCCCTCTGCTAGCTCAGTTATCTTGTGCTATGCTTTGTCTTGTGGGTGCTCCCCAGTTCTTGTACTGTGCCCTAGAATCTTGAATCTCACCCAAATTAAGGTATTTCTCTTTCTAAATTACTTTGTATTCATTTTTGTGTATACTCATATATGTACATGTTATCTCCATTGAGAGAGTATAATCTCCTTGAGAGTGTGAAATGCTTTAGTTTTACCATAGCGTGTGCTACATAGTAGACACTTAATGCATGCATGCTGGTTGAGTGATTGATTATCTCTAGTGTGAGGGAGATCCTTAGAGGGTATGCTAACATTCTTTGATGCCATATAGTGGTCCTACAAATATTTGCTAAATTGAATTTCATATACATGCATATGTATATGTGGTATATATGTATATGTGTATGTATACATATACAAATATAAATCTCTATTATACATATATATGTACATATATGTACATAATATGTGTATCTATGAGTGTATATAAACACACGGAGACAGATACATATTTCAAGTAAGCTTACTTTGTTATCTTTCTGGGTCCCTCAGGCTACACATCTGAGTCATTTTTCCAGTTTTCTGATCCAGTTTCCAGTTTTATGATCTTAGAAGTTGTGTACTATTCATTTTCATCTTTTTTCTCTTCATGTATTTGTGGAATTGACATTCATATTACTTGACATCATAGTAGAGTGATTTGGCATTATAGTATTATTTCTACTTAAGGCTGCTTATTTCCAAATATAGTTTATATAAAAGCCTGCCTGGTTATTCCTGCCTACAGTCATCTTTGCCTTTCCTAAACTCAAATAGAACTATTGTCTATACCACTTAGTTTTGTCTTTAAGCATATATTGCTTAGCATGTACAAAATAGCTATTTAACTGATTAATTTCTGCGTATCTTGCCTTTGTAAATCTCTTTTAAATTTTTCTTGTATCTATCCTCCACTGTGCCTTTGAACTCAGGAGGTGCTTAATAAATCTTTTGGGCAAAGACAGTCATAAAGATTTGACTCAATTGAGATAAGTGGGAATCAAGAATCTGAAGTTTTAATTTCCTCCAACTTCAATTTATAGTTAAAGAGTTAAAGAATAGGCCTTTGTCTTTTTTTAGATGCTTCAGTATTGGTATATTTTAAAAGATAGGAATATTGTGGTACTATATTATTATACTATTATAGGAATTTTAAAAATGCTAAAACAGGGATTTCCAGTTATACTCATATCAAGTCATTAATGCCTATGCTTTTAGTTCAAGATCTTTGATGATCAATTAACATTCCCTTTTCAACTTACATCATGCCACAATCCATCGTTATACTTCTCCTGACTTCTAAGCTTCAGTTTCCTATGGCCAACATTAAACATGAAGACTAGTCGGCCATGTGCCACAAAAAGAGTCATGAAATCATTTTCTTCTTGATCAGAGATGTAGAAGATCATTCCGTGGGAGGAGCGAGTTTTCAAACGAATGGAAAACTGAGACCTGGGAAATGACAATTACAAAAACTAACTAAAAAATGGAATTTACTATAATCTCTGGCTTTGCAAGACATTTGTATTGAATAATTGACAGATGGTTGTGAAATGCTTGGAATAGAAAAACACTACCTAAATGTCAGGTGAGGATACTAAAAATTGTCTCTCTCAGAATTAATGAACACTTGTCAAGTAGCATTGAGGGATGAATATAGTTCCTTATAGCCTTACCTTTCTTAAGTGAAAAGGTAGCATTTCTCATTTAAGAAAACAGTTTTTTAGGTATTAAATTTATACCATTCAGTTCTTTGGAAAATATATTTGGCAGTCTGGTTCAAATTTGTGTGATAAGGAATCTCACCCTTAAAGTGAAACACAAAGTGGTTCATGGAAATCAAAGGATTTTGCCAAGAGCATGATTTTTCAAAATACTTCAGATGTGTTCACAGCTTGCCTTCATTGATAAGAGCCTAGATTATTTTTTTCTTTTCTGAGCAAAACTTAAAGCATATGATGTATATCTATCTATATTTGTATCTATTAGCTAAATCATGTATATGTATACGTGCAGGTGTAGGTATGGACCATGGACAGGACCTGCTTAGGGATTTAGACAGAACTGTTAGCTAATAAAACCCCCTTTATCAATGTTCAGTCACTTTTCAGTCATGTCTGACTCTTCATGGCTCCATTTGGGATTTTCTTGGCAAAGATTTTGAAGTGGTTTGCTATTTCCTTCTCCATCTCATTTTACAGGTAAGGAAACTGAGGCAAACAGGATTAAGTGACTTGCCCAGGGTGAAACAGCTAGGCAGTATCTGAGGCTAGATTTAAACTAAGAAAGATGAGCCTTCCTAATTCCAGGCCTAACACTCCATCCCCTGTGTAACCTAAATGTCCATAACCATGCTAAAAATATTAGTTATCATTTTCCCTACAGAAATCCTTCATGTCTCTAAATCTCAAGTTCTGCATCTCTAAACTGGGAATCATAATAGCACCTGCCTTCAAGGATTATTGTGATGCTTGAAAGAGATAATGTATGAAAAGTGTTTTGCAGTGCTAAAGTCCTACATCATATATAAGCAAGTTATAATTATTAGAAGGATTGGGTTTTACTTTACTTTTCAGCAAAATTTCCTTTTAAATTTTCAAACTCTTGGCGACTGTTAGCTGTTCCCCCATACTGATAGGCATGGGAGATTGCTTTGGGGCTGCTGGAAAGCTGACAGTGAGAGTCCCGGGAAACATTCTGTTTTAGGGATTTCAGGCCAATTGGATTCCGAGGTGAATCTTTATTTTTCTCATTCTGTACAAAAAAGTAAATAAAAAATCAAGTAAAATATGGTACTGAAATAATAGTAGATGAAATTCACTAAAAATTAATATTTACAATTTTTAAAATTCATTTTGAACTTAAATACAAAAAAACAGAAAAAGAACATTTCTATGTACACAGCACAACATTAAAAGAGGATTCAATATAAAACCATGAATTTCCATTTTACACTCTTTACTTTTTTTTGGAAAACTGTGATAAATATTACACATAATTTTCAAAACCACTCTGTTTTTCTGGGCTTCCTTCTAAGTTTTTTTTGTTTCCTGTTGCATACTTTTAATTTCTTTCTCCCTCCTTCTCCATCCTGCCCTAGAACAGGCTACTATCAGACCATACTATACATAGTTCTATTTATCAGTTGTTTCTTTGGATGTGGATAGCATTTTCTTTCATAGGTCATTTGTAGGTGATTTGAGTATTTATGATACTCAAAATGACTTAATGTTCAAAGTTGTTCTTAGAACAATATTGCTTCTACTGTGTACAACATTCTCTTGGTTTTGCTCATCTTGCTTTTCCTTATTTAATGTAAGTCCTTCCAAGTTTTTCTATGATCAACCAGCTCATCATTTCCTATAGCAAAAGAGTATTCCATCATAAAAATTAATGTTAAAAAAACCAATCATCAATGATAGTTTATAGCACGAAATGAAAACATTCCCATTATCTCATAGTTTGCCCAGTCCTGTCATTTTGTGGATGATGAAACAGAAGAGTAGGAAGGTTAAAGACCTTGCTCAAGGTAGCACAGGATCTGAGGCCAGAGCCTCTGATCCCAATACCCATCTTCTTTTCATTTTCCCAGTTTGGTTTTCTGGTTTTATAGGATCATCATGGGTCCTCAATAATGCTGTTGTTGCCCTCCCCCTTCCCTTACCTCTCCTCCAACTAAGGTTCCAGTAGACAAAAGATTGCTGGATTTGGAATCAGAAGACTTGGATTTAAATCCTTACTATGCCACTTTCTATTTGTGTGACCTTGGATAAGTCACTCAACCTTTTTAGACCTATTTCTTCATCTGCAAAAATGAGGGGTCTGGGCTTTGGTCTCTTTCAAATTTAAAATCTATAATTTCATTTTCTCTAAAATTAAGCATATATGTTAAAAGAATAAATAAAAACAGAGACCTTGGCAATACAATATGCCAGGAAGTAACGAATTAAAAAGCACTCCATTTTAAAGGAAACACCAATGTAATTCAGCATGTAAATTAGAATTTGAAGTGAAATGTCATAAAGAATATTTTTGTTAAATATAACTCTACATGTTTGAAGACTTATAATAAAATTTTTAAAGATTGTCTGTTTTAATTGAGTTCACCATTTTTTTTTGCTGTAATTCAAAATTTAGCCATTAAGTGGGATCATAGGCTAATATTTTAATTTGGATTGAATTTCAGATAATAAGTAAAATAAAATCACACACAATCTGATGTTCCTCCATGAATTGACTATTTCACAGTATATATTTTTGGATATGGTAATATTTTGATTCAGAGATTTTCTTTTTTTCAAATAATATTTTCCCCTAATTACATGCAAAACAATTTTTAACATTCTTAATTTTAAAGTTTTGAGTTCCAAATTCTATTCTTCCCTTACTCTCCCTCCCTGACAGAGTAAGTACTCTGATATAGGTTAGATATGTATAATCATGTAAAACATATTTCTATTTTAGTCATTTTGTGGAAGAAAACTCACTTTCCCCCCCCCAAAAAAAATGAAAGAAGGAAAGTGAAAAATTCAGCCTTCATCATTTCTTTTTCTGGAGATGGATAGCATTTTTCATTATAAGTCCTTTGGAACTGTCTTGGATCATTGTATTACTGAGAAAGTTTAGTCATTCACAGTTGATCACCATATAATATTGCCATTGCTGTGTGCAGAGATTTTCTTAATAAAAACACACAATGCCTGAGTCTGGAGAGGCTTAAATAGACCCTGATTAACACTGGAAAGGAAAGCTTCATTTATGCTATAGTAGTTTATAGCCTGTATTTTAGCAATTTATTTTAGGTAGGGAGGGACACATAGAAAGATTTTGATAAGTATAATGGAAGATACCAAAATGTGCAACATGAAGAATATATATTTAACAATATTCTTGTAGCATCTTTCATGTAACTGAATTGATGTTGTGAGAAGAGTAAATCACAGTATCTGAAATCAAGATATGTCATTTTTAATAGGGATATAATTGCAGAATAAGTAAGTTCCACTAAACACTGGTCTCTCCCCATATTACATCAAATAGCTGGTGAAAGGAATTTAATAAAAGTTGCTCAATAAAACTTACCTTTTTGTTCTTATCTACTTTGGACTTTGAAGAATTTTTTTCCTTCTTGTGGAGGAGAGAAACTGGTGCTGACTCAATAGGGCATTCATAAAGGGAGGTGTGGAATTTCTCGGAATACCGTTGGAAATCTTCAACCTCTACATCCCTGTCTAACCTATGTTGTGGGTTAAAAAAAATAATGTTTCCTTAAGGGCTGTTTAAAACTGAGAAATTAAATCACTAGCACATAAAATTTATTGGTAAAACATGACTTACATTTAGTTTTTTATTTTTCATATTATCTCAGTGCTTGGAACATACTAAGTTCTTAATACATGCTTTTTGATGGCTTCATTGTAATATTAATCAAGACACTTTAAACCATGAGTTAGTCAACAAACTGTGTTGGCTATGTGCTTAGAACTTCTGAGAAGTGACAGCTGCAAACTTCAATGTTTCTTTTATGTTAGTAGAACTTCTTATGTGTAACTCAAACTATATTCAACTCTTCTCTTCTCAATTTCTGAATTTCTTAACATCACTTTAAAGAACTAGCTGAATGGCTTTATTTTTTTTATTCAAAATTTTTAACAAATAAAACTTTACTGATATCTTTTTGTATGTACAAAATTTTTTTCTAGTAGCCTCTTCCCAAAGAGCCATTCTATATAACAAATAATATTTTTAAAGAAAAAAAAGAGAGGACAAAAAGGAAAAAAAATCAGCAAGATCTATCAGTATGACAAAAAAAGTAGAAAAATACATATAGTGTTTCACCCCTGTGGGCCTCCACCCCAACTTCTGCAAAGGTGTAGGAATAAGAGTGTTATCTCCTATCTCTTCTTTTGAACAGGTTTTATTTAATACTTTGGAATTTAATTTCAATTTTTTTGAAGAAAATCATCATTCAGGGCATTTTCCTTTGTATTATACCACTGCTTCATTGTGTTCCAGTTTTAAAAGTTTTCTGTTTTTGCCTCCTCTTTGAGAAGATCAGTCATATAATTTTAGGATTAGAAGGAATCTAAGGCATCATGCTTTGCAAACCCTACCCAAGTGAAAAATCCACTCTGCAATATTAGTATTGTATCTGCCAATGAAAAAAAATTCAACAACGATAGTACCTTCTTTCTCAGATATACTAGATATCTTGTAATAGAAATAAAACTCACCTGGTGAAATAGGCATTGCTTATGCATCCAGTGAAGTTAACAAAATGGGGACTGATTGGTGAGCCACCAAAGTAGAACTTGCTCTCTTTGGCTGGAGACTGCTCTGTTTTTCCTTTGCTTGGGTTATTTTTAACCAGTTTGTCTTTATCCACTATGAGTTCATATCTGCAAAGAAAAAAGCTTCCTTATCAACTGTCCAGTGGATTATTTGGAATGAATGGTAGGATGGATAAGCATTGGATTTGGAGTTAGACCTAAGTTTGTGCATGTTGCTACTGTCATTTGCTATTTGGATGAACCTGGACAAGTCAAAGTCATTTTACCCCTCTGAGTCCAAGTTTCGTGGTAAATAAAGTGGGAGCTATAATACGTCAACTAGTATTGTTGTGAGGATCAAATTCTCTACTTTGTAACCATAAACTATGACTCATATAACCATATAGTTATGAGTAAGCACAAGTCAACATGAGGAATTACTACTTATTTTTTGGATCTGATCTGTGATCTCCCTGCTGTAGGGAACTTCCAGGGAGGAGGTTCTCTCTATCAATGTAATTCTGCAACTCTTTTATAAGTTATAGTCTTAGAGAGGTGCCCAGAGGCACTAAAAGGTAATAACAATAATAGCAACTAGCATTTATATAGTGCTTTATATTTGGCAAAACAATTTACAAATATCATCTCATTTTCTTCTCACATCAACAGTGGGAGGTAGGTACTATTATCTCCATTTTATAGATGAGGAGACTGAGGTGGACAGACAGGAGACAGAGGAGACAGAGTTAGTAAATGTCTTAGAAAGGATTTGAACTCAGATCTTTCCAAATTCAGGTCCAATGTTCTACTGTATCACTTAGCTATCCCAAGATTGTGATTTGCCTATACCCAATAGCATACGTCTTGAAAGGACGATTTGAACCTCTCTTCCTGACTCTAACAGTAACCTTCAATCCACTATGTCATTCTGCCTCTAATTATATTTAATACTAAGAAGAAATGTCAGCGTTTCAGAATAGTGTAATGCAATATTAACCATGGCTACAGGTAATGAGAAGAAGAATCACTTAGGGGGTTAGAGTGCAAAATCTGATGTGCATTATCATCTCTGGGTTTTTATATCTAGATTAGTTATCCTTTTGAGTTAGATCATCAATTATTTGCTCCGTATTATTCAAAGAATCACTGTCTTCTTCTTCTTGCCCCAAGTTAAGGCTGAAATGTAAAGTAAGTCAATAAAGATCAAAATTTTAGGTAACCCAACAATGTCTGCTATACTCCTTTGGGATTTGTGAGACAAGCAGAACCCACTCGTCACTTTTTTGGCCATCTTCTGACTAATATTGGCTGGAAGACCGTTCACTATTCTTCAACTGTTCATGTAAATAAAACCTTTTAGGTGGATTTTGATTATGGAAGTACAGGAAGATGCCTCTTTCAAATGAATGCTGGAGCAGACCCAGGAGAAAAGCAGTTATTTTCATAACTGGTTTCTAGTCACTATGGTTTCCATTTTTCCATCTAGAGATTTTCCTTATTCTTTCAAATAACAAATTCAGACTTTCTTAGCTTGAAGATCAGCTATTAAAGATTTTATGATTAGCCACAGTTATGGGACACTTGATAATTAAATGTAGATTCTAAATGTTCTGTTTATTCACCTGGGATATATGTTCATGGAATAACTATTTTCCATGTTCAAAGGTGCTCAGAGGGTTAAAAGGCAAATAATGCTGGCTGTCCTCTAGGATCTTAGAAAGTTAGGAGAAACTTATCTATATCTTTCATGGTTTCACCAAAGATTCTATATTCTGATTTTTTGAATGTTAGTAATTTAATTTAAATATATACAAACAGAGCCCCCAAATTAAGCCATACCTTTAAAAAGAAATCAAGTTGACTTTTATTTCTCTGAACATATGAAGATCAGAGGTATATTCTTTACATTAGATAGTAGGACAATAAACTATCTGTGTACAATAGATTTGCTTGTAGTTTGTAATGAATATTTCAAGGGAAAAAGAAAATATGGCAGAATAATTTTTTAAAAAACATTAAAATATTATACCTTGTGGGTGATATAGAAGCAATGATGAAATGAGACTGACCATCATCATACTGTTTATCTGTTGACTGAACTTTGATCCCTTTTACATTCAATATCACTGTTCCCTTATCCATGGAAATGGAGAATATATCCGACTGAAAAGCAAGCAGAGGAGTCTAAGGAGGGAGTCCAGTTATGGAAAAGATTTATGTTATGTAATTTTTTTCAAAGTGTTACTTACTTGAACAGATGGATCACAAGAAAACTGAATGCAAAGTTAAAGGATGTTTTAAATTTCTACTGACTTCCATGATAAAATTGGAGTCAGATTTCCATGGGGGAAAATAGTTCTTCCAATTGGAAAGTTTGGTGAGGAAGGAGTTGAGGTGGTGACCAGCTCCATATCATACTGGAAATTGTAGTTGCCACTAAACAATTCTCTTTTTCTTTGCAAAACTTGCCTAACTCTGGGTCCTCTCCCTTTTGTCAATCCTTCATTCATAATTCCCCAAATCCCTCATAACCTCAAGCCCGCTTTGGTCACATGGGAGAAATTGAGTAGACATTAACCTGTGAGTCAGTACATGTTGCCGATAATACTATCAGGTACAGTTGGTTGCTTAAGACTTCTAAGTGCTCTCTTTGTTGCTCATCTTTGTATCTGGCCTTAATATGTTCTAGTCTACCATTTTGTACTGCATCCATCCCCTATTCCTCCTGATGATGTGTTTCCTGACTTCACTTTAGTGATCTAATTCAGAATCCCTGTGTTATTGTTACCTTCCTTCCAGATCTATAATCTCTAGGTCTTTCATTTCAGCTTAGTAAGACTAGCCTCAGTTGCTAATTTCACCTTTTGTTTAGCAGTTTGACTTGGGTATTCTTGGTCTTGGACCCAAACTCACGTATAGAGATCTGAGCCATGACTCTATGCCCGGTGCTCTTTGTCACCTTGGAGAACTGTTCTGGGGTCACACAGACAATATGTTTTAGGAGGGGAGGACTCTTGTTCTTCCTGACTCTGTGGCTTGCTTCTTTATCCAATAGGCCACAATGCCTCTGGGATTCTCACATGAGATATTTATAAGCAATGTAGTTCTATGCTAACAATTTGTCATCAGATAGATTTGAATATGCTCCAGGTCAAATCATGTCTCCTAAGTTATAATAAATACAAGTTGTAATCTGCTGATAAGACTTGGTTAGTCTATAGCATGGGTGCTGTCCTCTAACATTAACAGGATAAAGAACTTCTGCTGTTACAGATATTTACTTCTTGGCTTTCGAAACATGGAAAGTTTATCCTTTAGAAACACCATGAAAAAACAGAAGAAAGGAAATAGTGAATCAAAAAGATAAGACTCAGCTTGTTCTCTCCTTACTCCTTAGTCATATCAAACCCTACTGAGTTTTCAGTGGAGGCTGCTTTCTGGAACAAAGAAGATTCTACCAATTATGATATGAAAAAGCCTTATCTCAGTAGCAGAACTCACACTAAACGCTTCTGGTCAAATTTTTCTTGTCCACAGATACGATATATTTATATTGAACTCACTGAGGGTGCTGTATGTATAGGTAATGAATACAAGAAATGAATCAGTCCTGCCTCCTCACTGTGCATTGTATATGTATACAATGAAGTCTCAATTAAGGAACATTTCACTCAGTGGAGAAACTACACTGATCAAGAGACCCCGAGTCACCTGCAGCTGTTGTACTATTCTCTTGCAGAAATAAAATATCTCTTTGAGCTTATCTCTAGTATTCTGTAGCAGGCCAGGGAGTATATGCATTCCTTTTGATTTCTTATAAGTTACAGCACACATCCTTTTGCTCTTGATATGAATTGTGAAATTGGTGTATTTAGTTCACATTTCGTATGTATTGCACATACTTTCTGAAACTAGACAGGTCTAGACAGGACATACATTTGTTAAACATAGGTGCCTTAGAGTTGAATTTAATCTGAGTTTACTACTAACTTGAAGTTGTTATTTTTGTTTTGAAATTAATGTGACAATTAGGATAAGGCGTTTCCCCCAGTGTCCTGTAAAAACACTCACCCCTGCAGCATAATAGAGGAGCAGTCCATTGGGCTGAAGTGTCCGGAAATTAAAACCTCCTTCAAAGGCATCGAAGAAAGATATTTTCTGACTTGAAGCAATGAAACCTTGTCCATTGAAATATGCTCTGCGGGATATCTGCGTGCCAATTAAAGAATACACATAGGGCATGCTATAGTTTTAAAACAATTAGGAAATGCTAAAACCAGTGCCACTTTTTTAGCTTGTAAAGACTGTAATTTTCATGTGAAAAAATTCCCATTTTCCCTAGTCAGTTTACAATTTGACATTTCGACATATTCATAGTCTGTGAAAAAAGCCTTTGAGCAAAAATAACTATGTAAGCTGCTTAATTAAAATGCTTCCCTGGGTCCTGGAAGAAATGTGACCTTGATGAGAAGACAGGTTTTGCTAAATAAAGATTCCAGGCTGTAGAAGGATAAAATCTATTTTTTCATTAAATATACTATATAGTAAATGGAATAAATAGAAATGAAAGGAGTATGCCAGAAATATGAATTTGGTGTACAACATGTCAAAACATCTTGAAAAGACCAGTTTGCAACATTGAGTTGCTTAAGAAATGAATACATTGTCTTATACTTTTTTACCCCTTTTTAAATCCATATTTTCTTAATTCTCTGTTACCAATCATCACTTAATCAACATGCATTTATTAATCACTAACCATGTGTTGGGTACTGTGATAAGCACCAGGGATACAAAGGAAACATATAACAATCTCTCCTGTCAAGCTTACAGACTAATGGGGGAGATGACATTTTTTTAGACTTAGTCTTACATGAGTCACTAGAAAGGGACATATCATTTGGGTTAGATAGAATATAAATGCTCAAGGAACATTTTAAACATTCAGATACATAGAAATAGACTTTCTGCTGATTTTACAGATGTTTTTTTTTTCCTAATTATGTTGAAGGAGATATAACTCAAAGGGAAGATACAGAAAAGGGAAGGAGCAGGACCTGAGTAAACAGGAAAGGAAGAAACAAGTGATTGTGATAGTAAGGGTTATGCAAAGAAAATCCTCGAGGGCTAGAACTATTGTACCTATTTCTTTGGTTGTACTCCAGACTAGATTACAGTTATTCCCTTCCACCTCAGAGGGGTTAGGGTACAGTATGTCTGTGATCTGGAAAATCTGTGTGAAAATTTTTGGACTTCCCTTGTATCAGAGAAGTCTGAATTATTATAGTATTAAAAGATAAAATATATTGATATTATACAATACTATACACGTTTTATGCATTTCTGAGTTTCTAAACTTCTTCTGTGTTGTCTGTTGGATTTCATATGTCATCTGTGGCTTCTGCAAAACTGCCCCCAAATTTCCCTTTAATTTCCTATACCAACTCATGATACATTGAAACCACAGTGGGGAAAGTTGGGATGTGGAGGGGATAGCTGTATTTCAGGTTATATGAGGTAATCTCTCAGGAAATGCATGGGACTGACATTATTGATTGATGGTCAGGTTTCAGTTCTTAAGTCTTCCAGTGCATGGGCCTACTGATCTGTTTGGAAGACTTAACTGTGTCTGAGGGTGAGCCCACCCCTTTGGAGAAGCCTCTGTAACCTTTCCCACTCTAGTTGGATAGCTAATGTTGCAGAAATTTTCTTTCTTGGAAACAAAGGGACTCTTTTAACGTTAGTATATCTTGTGACTTGGATTGAGATTATGTATTTTTTCTTTTTCCCAATTTACAAGCATTTATTTTCTTTCCCATTGGAAAACAAACAATTCAAAAACCTCATAACAAATATGGATAGTCAGATTGCATGCTAAAAATGACTGGAATATGAAAAGAAGAACTCCCAGGGTACAGTTTTGCTCTGGGAATTTTTAAACTAGAACTTTATAATCATGTCAAGGACTAAAAGTATTTTGAAATGTTGGTTTGTTTCTAATTCTTCTTGTTGCCTGGCAGCATTCTAAACCGGAGATGTGACAGATTTTGATGATAATACACTGTAAGACATCCTATATACCTGGTTCTGAGCTTTATCAGTTATTTTCTGGAACATATACAACTACGCAGATCTCACCAATTCACCAATGGATTTTGTCATATCCACAATAAAAGCCATGTCAAATCATAAATCTATTCATTCAACAACTTAAACGTTGCATGTCTGCTATGTGCGAGGCACGATAGATTTTGTGAGGGTGATTGTCCTAAGAAACTTACTAGTCTGATTGAATAAGTTTGTTTATAGGTTTGCGCCACAGTATGTCTCCTCTATTTAGCAGTTCATTCTAGAGATAGGCTGCTTCCAATCTTGTAAGTGGATGGAACAAGGCTTACAAATGGGTAGGATTAGAGGCTATGTTTCCAAAAGTATACGTATGAAGAATAGATTCCTCAACGTAAATATCTGAGTTAACCTCTTCTACTTTCATTCCCTATTTTTGAAAAGGGAAACAGTCAGAACAGATGATTTCCAATGATTTTTTCTGGCTCTGTGATTCTATTTCTAGCTAGGAAAATCAACTATTATTAGTAGCAGGGAACCCGCAGCCTGTATACTGTTTCAGAGGTGATAGACTGAGGACTTACAACTGCACTTGTCCTATAAATCAGTGATGTTAGTTCTGGCATATTGATTGATACTTACAAGTGAGTCTTCTGGGCAACCATAACCAACTCCCAAAGTTTCTGGCTGCTCCAATAAATTGAAATCCTTCTTTTGGAACTGGAAACCCTTCATGCAGCCTCTGAAGTTGACATCTAATGGAAGGTGTACTTTTATGTTACTGTAAAAAAGAAAATCCATTTAAATTCAGCTATTTTAATTTTACCATCACATAAGACATTCAAAACATAGATACACTACTGAAAAAGACAGTTATTTTTTAAGTAACATAATCCTTACCTGTCTCTGTGTAAGGTAAATGTTTCAAAACCATAGAAAGATTTTGAGGTATCTTTAATCTTTAGACTATGTGGCACTTGATCATGTACACCCATCTTGGGCTTGAATAGAATTATAAATATAGAACTTAAAATATAACTTAGAATTTTAAATTAATCAGAAGTTACATAATACTGTTACTTTGCAAACTCAAGATAGCCAAAGTTCAACTCATCGCTTTTCTCCCATAGGCCAGTTCTTCATCTTGACTTTCTGCTTCTCTCAGTGGCATCACAGTTCTCCCAGTCACTCATAGTGGAAATTTTGGAATCATCCCCACCTACCCTATCAGTTTTATCTCCCAGTGCTTTGATAAAGATTGATCATGTGAACTGACAACTAAAAATAACAATATTAGGCTGTCTCAAAAGAGGGATAGAGTTAAGAATGAAACAAGTGATAGCTTTGCTATAATTTTCCCTGATAAAACCAGACCTGAAATATTTCAAAGGAGGGTCATTAAGACAGTGTGAAGACTATTGACCATGTTATATGAAGATTGGGTTGAAAGATGTTTTAGCCTGGCAAATTAGTTATTGGAAAGACTGTGAGGTGGAAGACATTATTAGACTTAATTTGTTTGGGCCTTATGGGGCAGAGCAAAGGAGACAATTACAGACAGGAAGTTTTTAATTCTATTTAAAGGAAAACTTTCTAACAATTTGAGTTCTCTCACAGAAATGGGCACCTCAGGAAGTGGTGGGTTTTCCATGACTGAAGGTTTCAAATAGCAGCTTTGAGACCACTTGTTAATGATATTGCAGAAGGGATTCCTGCTTAAATGTAGGTTGGACTAGATGACTCCTGGAGTCTCTTCCAACTGTGATGTATAAAAAGTTTGAGAGACATAGTTCCTGGGTAATTTTTCATTTTATTAATTACGCTAGCAGGTAATTAATAAAAGGGCTCCGTGGCACTCTCAGATGCCAAAGACCCCTCATGGAACCCATTCAACACTTACATTGCCTTGGAAGTATGGATGTTTCTGAGGGTGGCAATTAACTCTGATTGGTTAGCAATTTATGAGAATGAACATTATAATGAGAGGTGGACCTATTCTAATGAGCGGCTGGGGGACAGTGATTCTGATCACTCGCTCAAAGACTATCCCTAGTCTCAGGCAATCTAGACAAAGGATCTACTTCCCCAAGCCTGCCAGAGAGGATCAGAATTCACCTTAAATTAAATTGTTTGTAAGGTTTTCTAGTTGGTTGGGGCAACAACTCCACATACATCAAATGGTCTAGGTGGGATGAGTTTTTGGGAAAAGTCAGGGACCTCCTCAATAATTTATTATTTAATAATAATTTCTCTTACAACCCTGTGATTTGGGTATTTGTTGGCATTATTAAAGCAGTGACATTATTAAAGAACCCTGGAGATCACTAATTAAAGAAGGCCCATTAGTACCAGACTTTAGAAAATAACAAATGATCCTGTTTCTCCCCACTGGTTTTTGCTACTTAGAAAACATGGAAAGCTGCTTTCAGTGGCTCTTTTCACATACTTCAGTATATCTGAAATGATGGCAGGGCAGGCATCCTAGACTGCAGTGCCATATTGACTGATGTTAGCAAACATTTAAGCACTGGTGTATCAGGAGGTACCATGTGAGTGCAGATGATATAAAGAAACATGAAACAGTCTCCACTTTTATGGAATTCTTTTCTTTTGGGAGTGACAACATGCACATATATAAATGTATACAAGGTAATTTAGGGAGTTAGGATAGTGAAAGTTGGGGATGGAGGAAGGAAAGAGTTCATGTAGAAGGTGATGCTTGAGTCGAGTCTTAAAGAAAGCCAGAAGTGAGTAGTGAGTACAATCTAGGCATGGAAGACAGTTCCTGTAAAGGCACAGAGATGAGAAGAGTACTGAGTGAGAGAACAGTAATAAGACCAGTTGGATTTTATAGCAAAGGGAGGGGAGTAATATTTAGGAATTTATTTGTCTAAAAGACAGTTTTATAGAGAACATACATAAGGCAAGTGATCACATGGAGGTCAGAAGAAATAATACAAAGAAACTCTTAAGGTCTTTCTGAAGAACTTTGAAATCAATTGCATGAAGTGGAAGACACTGGCACAGGACTGCCCAGCATGGGAGTGCTCATGTCAAAGAAGGCACTGGGCTCTGTGAGCAAAGCAAAATCGCAATAGCTCAAAAGAAGCGTGAAATGTACTAATTTAGAGACATCTCTACTTCAAATGTTCATATGGACTATTTGCGCTCGTCTGGTGGTCGAGTCTGCTTCATGCTCTTATTGGTCTTATCAGCCAGAGGACAGCACACTGTACCTTGACTCCAATGTACTGATGTCTTTTTGATCCTCTTCAAGAACCATGGACAGCAACAAATCAGAAAGCTAGACGGGGGCCACAGTGTGAAAGGCTTTTAAAGTAAAAGGAGTTTATCTTTGGTCCTATAGATAACAAGGGGCCACTGAACTTTACTGGGTAGCAGAGTGACATGCTTAGATCTGAACTTTAGAGAAATCACTTTGGTACCCACAGGAAACTTGAGAATGCAAGGAGGAGGCTACAACAATAGCCCAGGTGACAGGTGAGCCACATTATCCACATGGATCATCTTGTGTTTTGGCCACTATGTGAACAGATACTGATTTAACCACAAAACTCACCTGGATTGTAAGACTTCTGGAGGAGCTCCTCCAATGTATATATCTGTAAAAGGTATTTTCATTTTTTCATTATCCATGCTTTTCACATGCCGTCTGTCGACTACCAAAATCATCTTTTTATCATTGTGGTAAATGATTGAAATCTGAAAGGAGTAAGAGCACAAGGTCAAGTCATGGACAATTTAGGAATTCAGTAGATCAGAAATGATGTAGCTTGTGTAAGCATCTGTACAAGAGGCAGGGAAATCTTTATCATCCCCTCAACTGCTAATACCTTCTCTTTTCAGATTACCTTCCATCTACTAAGTAGATATCTTGAATAAACCTAGTTATTCACATGTTACCTCCTCCATTTGAATGTAAGGTCTTTGAAGGTAGATGTCTGCTTTTACCTTTCTTTGTAGCCATAGCACTTAGCATAGGACTTGGCCCTGGGTGGCACAGTGGACAGGGTACTGGGCCTGGGGTTGGGAAGACTCATCTTCCTGAGTTCAAATCTGGCCTCAGGTGCAACCTGTATGACCCTGAGTAACTCACTTAACCCTGTTTGCCTCAGTTTCCCTTCCATAAAATGAGCTGGAAAAGGAAATGGCAAATCCCTCCAGTGTCTTTGACAGGAAAACCCCAAATAAATTCACAAAGTCAGATGCTACTGGACAACAACATTTTAAGCACTTAATAAATGCTTCTTAACTGACTGAATCTGGTCAGCTGTGAATGGGTAACCCATGTGGCAGTGATGGTGAGGCCTATTTATCATGTCACTGTCAATATGTGTGACCTGGGCCAATTTTGAAGACTATGGTGTGCGTGCATGCATGCATGCCTGTGTGTGTGTGTGTGTGTGAGTGTGCTGGGTATTAGGGTGGCAATGGTGGCATCATAAGAAAGAAGCTATTATAGATGTATATAAGAAAGTTCTACCATCTCCTTTATGCTCCTTCTGTTCAATGGAATAAGGTCACCATGAAGACAGAAGATAGTTGGTGAGGTGATGGAAAACTATTCATCCCTCTGGGCCCTAGATGACAGCTGTAAGCTGTTTGCATCTTGGTTGCATGGTAACCATCCCTTCTGACTTAGTAATTATTCCCTAAGCCAGTAAAATTGCTAATGCATTCCTCTTTTATTAAAAACAGAACTGCAAATTAAAAGGAATGACATTCCCTAAATGCAAGCTTTTCCCAAAGCTGATTGAACTTGAAAACCCTCATGGCACACCTTTCAGGGGCTCCATTAAAACAAATAATTCTAAGACAGCTTATAGTGAAGACAGAACTGATCTTAATAACTAGCAGATATTATGATACACACATATATGTACACATATTCTTATGAAGTATTCTATACTACTACCAGCTGGCATTTACATTCTAGATGGTATAGTGGATAGAGTGCTGGGCCTGGAGTCAGGAGGATTCATCTGCCTGAGTTCAAATCTAGCCTCAGCAGACACTTACTCAGACACAAGTGACCCTGAGCAAATTACTTAACCCTCTTTGCCTCAGTTTCCTCATTTGTAAAATGAGCTGAAGAGAGAAATGGCAAAACATTCCATTATCTTCCCCTAGAAAACTTCCAGTGGAATCATGAAGAGTCAGACGTGACTGAACAATATCATTTATATAATATCCTGCGGTTTCCAAAGTTCTTTATAAATATTCTCTCATTCAATCTTCACAACAACCCTAGGGGTGTTATTATTAACTCCATTTCACAGATGAAAAAACTGAGGCAAACAGAGATTAAATGAGTTGTCATTAGTCAAACAACTAATAATTTCTGAGACTAGACTTGAACTCAGGTTTTCCTGAAACCAAGTCCAATGCTCTACCCCTTATGTCCTCTAGCTGCCTCAAATCTCAAAGTGCTATATAAGCATAAATCTTCAAGTGCCATACAAATATGAACTATCATTCTCATCACATTGTTGTTATTTCTTTCTATTTCTATATCAAAGATTTTAAAGGGAATTCCATAAGTATGGCTCATCAAAACTTCAATCAACATGCATTTGTTAAGTGCCTACCACATGCCAACCATGTGTTAGGTGCTGGGGATGCAAAGACAAAAACGTGAAATCATCTCTACTGTCAAACAGCTTAAGTCTGTTGATTGATGTTTTGATGAATTACATTTAGCGCTGACACAAGCCCTTTCATACACAAGACATTTTTGAACATGCCAATAATGCCTCTTTTATGAAAGTTATCAATCTTCATTTAGGGACTGGTATTCTGGCATTGGATAAATGGTGAATGATCTATTTTGTGCCTTAATTGGATAGTCCATCCCATTTCATTAGTAGGACAGTTGTCTCAAGCAATGAATCAAAATGTAGAGCTATGTCCTCAATTAGTAGTACCTCATGGTATTTTGCATCATTAATTGGTGCTTTTTTCTGGGAATCTTCTAGATGCACAGGGCCATTGCTGAACCCAAAGTCATAAAATACATTCAAGTAGCCATTCCTCATCTCCAGGCTGAAAAATGTACTCTGTGAACACAAAACAATATTGATAAATGAGATAATAGACATGTATTGGGACATAGTTATGACTGAATTTGATAAGTCATGGCAAGTTCTTGTAAGTCTTATTAAACAATTTCTACCAAAACATCTGTGGAGCAACAGCTATTTCCTAATTTAATATGATCTTTCTTCAAATCCCAATTTATTGTGCTAA
Organism: Bettongia penicillata ogilbyi; assembly: GCA_023548195.1. Lineage (NCBI taxonomy): Eukaryota > Metazoa > Chordata > Mammalia > Diprotodontia > Potoroidae > Bettongia > Bettongia penicillata. The sequence continues at coordinate 9,751,443 of JAJHZJ010000244.1, read as the reverse complement.
TGACTCAAAACCACTATCTACTCTTGTTTTTATCATTCTATTTAATGAATCCATGGGAAGAATTTTGAAGCTTGAATGCATTAGATTGATCATTTCCTGAAAACTGGGTAAATTGAAGTCTATGGACTTATCTGCTTTATTTTTTTTTCAGGTAAAGTTTCAAAATTGTCATAGGATCATAAAATAGTACAGTTGGAAGGAATCTATCTCATAGATCATGTAGTAGTATAATCCAAATCTGCAAGGGACTTCCACTATAAAATACCCAACATGTAGTCACCCTCTCTCTCTCAGAAGACCTTTAATTAGGATGAATCTCCTGAGGCAATTCATTATGCTTTTGTGTAGTTATAATTGTTAGAATTTTTTTCCCAGAGAGCAAGGCCAAATTAGCCTTTTTGTAAATGTCTGCCCTCTGGGGGCAAACAGCACATCTAAATCCCATTTCTTCATTACAGTCCTTCAAATATCTGGAGACAGCTATCGTAACCTCAACCGTAGTAATCTCTTCTATAGGTTAAACATCCCCAGTTCCTTTAATTGGCCCTTACATGAAACGATCTCAAGGCCCTTCACCAACCTGGTTGCATTTTTCTGGACATTTTGTAGTTTATCAATGTTTATGCTAAAAAATGATGTCCAGAACTGAATACAATGCAAAACACAAGGCACATATTGAAACATGGCATAGTATAAAGCTCCTTTCACTTGTTGCTGAAAGCTATGCCTCTCAATATCAATGGAGTTCACGTTAGCTTTTTCTGGCTACCACCTTATATCGCTGCCTCATTTTGAGTTTTCAGTCCACTGCATCTCACCATGATCTAACAATGTCTGCCCAGTCTTATATTTCTGAAGGTGATTTTTTAGACTCAAATAATTACATTAGACAATCTGTCTTACCTATCAAAAATAAAATGGGAACTTGTGAAATCAAGGGCACACTGAAAAGAACATTAAAATCAATAAATGAAAAATTTGTCATTGATAGGAAGTTCTGTAGTGAAAGAAAAAAGGATGGAAAGAGATGATAGAGAATTAAGAATAGAATGATTCCTAAATTTCATTTGTGATCTCCCAGTATTTTATAAACTGGTTTAACATTAAATGATCATTTAAACTTGCGTATTACATTGAGGCACTGAATTTATAATAATAGCCACAATGTTATTGTGAATTTTGACCACATATACTCTAGAAACAAAGTCACTTTGTGTCAGTCAAGTAATTTACTCATTTACTATTCAGCTATACTGGAGGTGTTTTATATTTAAAGAAAAGTTCTGAAATAACAAGATTTAAGTAAATGTGTAAAGTTATGCAGTTATGACACAGTTCCTGTTTCCAGCAAAGCATCTAACTACAGTGGCCATCACAGGCTACTTTAGGAGCACTGGGGAGGTAGTTTAATCCCCTTGCTCAAACTTTATTGGAACCTGACACACTGGAGGTGCTTAATAAATGCTTGTTAATAGATGGGCAGTGTTGATTTTACTTCAAGTTCTATTCCCATACTTTGTTATTTACTTTTCATTTCTGTACTCATTCTAGACTTTGTTTTAGCTGCATAGAAGCATTTAGAAGATATTATCAAATTATAGCAAACCATATAATGCATGGTCTATATATCTCAAAGAACCAACTTATTTGTATTATTTCTACCTTAAAAATAATCTAACTTTTTTCTTCAAAAGTTGAAATGCAATTTGATGGCAAAGTCTGCTTCCGCAAGAGAAATTCTCTCCAGATTTATATTCATGTGGATTAAAGAAAACATAAAAATAGCGATGACCTGACTAAAATGCAGAATTGTTACTCACCCCATTCACCATGAGGAGCACCAGTCCATTGGCTATTGGTGTTCTAACTTCAATGTCAAAGCGTGTCACTTGTCCAAATTTTCCTCTTCTTGTGATATCCCTCACCACAGCATAACCTGAACCATCAAAGAAATAACTGGCAGCCCGACTTTGAGTGAAGGCCAGTTTATCCCTGAAATAGAAAAGTTAAAAAAACCCCCAAAGAAAATAAGATTATGTGAACTTTTTGTTCTACTCAAGGAAGATGCTAACTATTCAACCTGGTACATTTTGTTAATGATCCTCATTAAGTTTAGGGGAGGTACTACTATTTCCATTAGAGTACAAAGGAAGAAAAGTTAGTTCAATGACTTCTCCAAATAGAGTGTTTGCCCTTATAGAATATTAGTCTCCTAAGTTTCAAGGCTATTTCCTTCTTAGGTTCTGTGATGAATAAAAAGTTTGAGAGACTCTGGGTAATCATTTTATTAATTATGTCTATGGCATAATTAATAAAAGGATGGTTATTTGGCCATCTCTCATAAACCAAAGATGGATTAATTGACACTCTTTTAAAGAGTGGGTGGTTCACACAGATGGCAATCAACTCTGATTGGTTAGCAGTTAATGAGAAGAATGAATATTATAATGAGAGGTAGACATATTCTAATGAGGGGCAGAGGGACCTGACTTTGATACCACTCCCAGCCTTGGGCAATCTAGACAAAGGATCTATTGCCCCTCCCCATAACCCTGAGTAGAACACAGTGGGCCAGAATTCACCCAGATTAAATTCTTTTTATTCTTTAATCAGAGTGAATCTTCAGTAGATAGATGAGGTCTGAACAAATTTGAGAAGAATGTTAAAATCCAACCTCATTATCAATCCTATTCTTCAGGGGCTGATTTGACCTAGTAGAGAATAAGGAAATTCAATAATTGGTTATTAATATAAGAGAGGAATAATAGTTTCTCTTAGTTCAGCTGGAAGTTATCTTAGAGTATTTCTAGTCCGGCTCTGTCATCTTACTGTGCTTACATAGGAAAAAAAACACTTAAGGACAGGCATGACCTCCTCTTAAGCTAGTTCAAAACTAGCTTTGCAAAGGAGAGTAGATACACCAAACATCTGTTTGACCCTGACCTCTCTTATGCTATTCTGTAGTTGTGCACAGCTTCCTTTACTTTTAAAGATATCTTACCTTGCACTGGGTACTGACTTTGAAGGGTCCATGTTGTAGATGTGCTTGAAATTGTATAAGCTGATCACTTCATTATTCAAAGTGGCCAACTCCAGATAGCCAATGAAACCAGGCAGGTTCAAACTAGCAGGGAGCTGTGTTGCAGAGGAAAGGAATATGAAACAAAAAGATACCACACACAAATAAGGACTCCAATGCAAGGGGACTGTGGACTTAATGATAGGGTTTCAGGGGATTCTAGGAGGAAATAAGGACACTAGAACAGTGGTGGTTGAGTAAAAGGACTTAATATTTCTATTGACATAAACATCTAGATTGTGGGAGTGTTGTGTGATCTCAAAGTACCTAGTCAAAAGTGAAAAATTCTGTGAAGCCTGTACATGCCTAAGCATCACCAAAACACAACCCGTTTCCCAGATCCTGGAAAGCATGGATAGTTTTATTTTGTTTAATTTTTTCCAGCTCCAAGCACAGTCGTTAGCACATATTAAGTGTTGAATAATGACTTATTGATTGATTCTGAGATATTTCCTCCAACTCCTGCCTGGGAAGTATGGGCAGTGAGTTAAAAATTTTATGCTTGTCTTCTGGATGGAAAGGAAACCTAATAATTTAACACCTAGGGAGCTGGAAGGCAATTACCAGAGGAACTATCAAGGGCAAATGAAGAAAGGATGCTTGCTCTATGGGTGGTGCTGAAAAGCTATTTATTCTTTAAAAAGGAAACTACCACCTGGTCTAGTGTCATTGATGTTCTTAGAACAAAAAGTGGCAAGTTATGAAGGAAGACTTACAAGTTTGCAATAAAACAGTTATTTCATTTTGATCAAAATAAACTTTTATTGAAAGTCATTGTGTTAGATCCTAGTAATATAACGAAGCAAAAGACCTTCCCTAGCACTGCTCACAGCCTAATGAGGTGTTGGCAGATGAAAGAGACAAAATGTACATGAGTAGGTAAGATAATAGGCAAGCAAGAGAACTGTACAACGTGTTTTAAGATAATTTGAGGAGGAAGAGATTACTTTCATTTGTGTGTGGGGGTGTGAGAGATGTGGAGGGTGTGATCAGAGAAGACATCACAGAACAGGAGACACCTGAACTAGATTTGTATCCAAGTGGCACAGTGGATAGAATGATAAGCCTAGAGTCAAGAAAACTCATCTTCCTGAGTTCAAATTTGTCTCAGACATTTACAATCTGTGTGATCCTGGGGAAGTTGCTTAATTTCTGTTTGCATCAATATACTCGTTTGTAAAATTAGCCAAAGAAGGAAAGGGCAAACCACTCCTGTATCTTTGCCAAGAAAACCCCAGATGGTGGGGGGGGGGTCACAAAGGGTTGGACACAACTTAAACAAGGACAGCACCAACGCAACAACAACATTCCTGTGCTTGCGGAACTTAAGGTCTGGTCAAGGGATAGTATACATCTGTGGATCAAACTCAAATAGAAAGGTGAGTCACTAATCCATAAATAAAGATTGATTTTGTTAAAAAAATAATATTATCTATACTTTACTATATTTTTATTTATTTTGTTAAATATTTCCCAATTACATTTTTATTTAATTCCAGTTGCACTCAGGAGTATTGTGGGCTATATGTGGCATGTGGACCATGTGTATGAGACTTCTGGTATTATCATTATAACACAAAAAAGACATATATGCACTAGTCATTCTAGGCCTAGAAGAACACAGAGCATGTTCGTCTGCAGTATGTATCTAGTAGGGGAGTAATAAACCTGAAAAGGTGAGGTGGCACCTGGCGGGGGAGGGATAGAATTTTAGGCAAAAATTTGAATTTTTTTTTTTTAATTAGGAGAAAAGGAAGAACTAAAGCTTTCTGAGCAGAAAGAAAGGAAGAAAGCAAATAAGCATTTATTAAATGTCTACTTTATGTCAGGTGCTGAGCTAAATGCTTTATAAATATTGTCCCGTTTGATCCTCATAGCAACTCTAGGAAGTAAGTACTACCATTATCCCCATTTTATAGTTGAGGAAACTGAGATAGAAGTTAAGTTATTTGCCCAGGGTCACACAGTGAGTAAGTTTCTAAGGCTTGATTGGATCTCAGCACTCTATCTACTGTGACACCTAGCTGCCAGGGGAGTGATGACTATTTTGTACCTATTGATATTTTATATATGCCTATTATCTTCCCTATGTAAAGAAAGCCCTTTGAGGGCAGGGCCTGCTTAATTTTTGACTTTGTATCCTCAGTGCCTAGCATATAGGAGAGTGGGTACTTAATAAATGCTGTTAATTGACTGATGAATTGATTGATCAGCTTAATGGAAACAGCTAGATAGCTTTACTGTTGTCACACATGGTATTTTATCACCTGTGCAGACACCTGAGTAGGAATTAGCTGAATTCTAAAATTTACATTGTTGACAGAACTTAAGTGATAAAGTAAGTAAAAATGAAACAGAAATCAGATTTTTAGGTGCCAGGTTCAGTGCCAGTTTCACCAAACTAATGCACCTCTTTTTTGGGTTTCACACCTGGGGTGTCATTAGCATATGGAGATTTCCAATGAGGAACTAGACCAGCATTTCTTTTCCACCTTTTGCTCTTAGAGAGTGGCCTGAGGACAATGAGAGATTAAGTGTCTTGTTCATTAGGTATCAGACATAAACACTAGTCATCTTGCTCCTGAGGACAGCTTACTGGACTCTGACTCTTAAGTTGCTTCTTACGATGAAAAATATGGTCATCTTGTAATCTAATCATTCTAAACCTAAGAGGTTTGTAAGAAAAATTACTTAAAGATCATTTTTAGACAAATATATAGCAGTTATAATTTGTCTTACCTTAAAATTTGGTGGCACTCCACCAACATAAAAGACAGTGTCCTCTGGCTGTAAATCAAGCAGGGAGTCATCACCAGAGACTTCTCCTTTCTTGATAAACTTTTCTTCAGCTGTGGTGGTCAGGCTTGGGACTGTTAGGAACACCTTCCCATGTTTCCCTACTCTGTTGAGATAAATTCAGTTTGATTCAACAGATATTTACTAGGCACCTACTATGTGTCATCTATTGTACTAGACCCAGGATAGAAAGATTAAAAAAAAAAGACAACTCATGCCTTCAAGGAAAGATTGACAACTTTTATTGGTCAAACAAGATTGAAAAGTTTTAATCTTTCCTTATATAAAAATGTTCTTAGCAGATATTTTCTTATTATTAAAATGTAATGCTTAAATTTCATAGTAATGCTAAATATCCATAAGCTCCAGAAATCAAGGGAAGAACAGAAATCATATCTTGGAACAAATTCGTGGGTTTTATTAGGTAAGATCTGAATAAATAGGAAATTTCCTGTTTAGAGGTGATTTATTTTTTAATTCTTTTTCTGGAAGAAAAAAAGAAGAAAGAGAAAACAGGGAAGGATCTAAGAAAGTAAGAGAATATTTATACTGGAAGAGAAAGAAAATATACAGGACACAAAAAAAGTTTCTGATAATTTTCTTTTTCTTCCTGTGTGATATGTGTGTATATATATATATATATGAATATGTATGTATATATACATATATACACACATATGTATATATACACATACATATACATACAGATGTATATGTATGTACATATGTATATATGTATCTTCTATCTATTTATCTCTCCAGTTACCTAGCTAAAAACCCATTCAAATAACTAGTTTAAATAATGAATCCCGTAAAGTGAACACATTTATTTGAATTCACTCTATCTGAAGTAATAATGATGTAAAATACAGTCATTGGCTCCAATTCCAATAGAAATGTGCCATGCAAATTTAAATAATGTGTCCACTTCACAGGATTCATTATTTGCATAAATGGAGATCTAGCTGGCTAGACAGAGAGATACTATACTCAGAAGAATATAATAAAGTTGGGTTCTTTGGAATAATACCGTGCTGTAAGAAACGGTGAGCAGGTTGATTTCAGAAAATCTTGGAAAAATTTGTATGAAATAAGCAGAACCAAGAGAATGTTGTATATAGTAAAATCAATACTGTTCAAAGAATAACTGTGAACTATTGTAATACTTACATTGACTACAAAGGATGTTTGAAGGAAAATGCTATCTACCTTTAGAAAAGAACTGATAAATACAAGTACATATAGTATGTTTTTTACTACATATATATCATCTATATCTATTTCTATAATTACACATGTATCTATATCCATATCCATAGATATCTACATATACCTTCTTCACTGTGGCGTGGGGAAGGAGGGAGGGAGACAGGTCAGAACTTAAAATATAACAAAAAAAATAAATTAAAAAAAGAAAAAAACTGGGTTCTTAAGACATTTGCAAAACAATTTATATCAGTCATTCACTTTACCTTTCAATTTTGACAATACTGAAGTGGGCAGGCCAAGTGCTGACTGGTTTAGAGTCCAGAGGAATCTCCACATCCTTGTTTCCCAGATTATAAATGTATACCAGGTTATCATTCTTGATTGCAAGACCCATATAATCACTTTTTGCCTGAAACAAGAACGAGACTGTTGTAGAATATTAACAAATCGTTTCTTCTGCCTTTTTAAAATTCTTCTTTTAATACATGATCACCAATGCAGAGGCAGTGTTTAGAAGGGGCACCACATTCTAATTTGATGTGATCAGCCTACTGTATTGATGAAGGCTTGTTTGGACTGTGTTGGAACTGGTTCCAGCCTTGTGATAGTGCCCTGGGAATAGAACTGAGCAACTGCAAATGTGCTTCAATAAAGTTGCTGATCAGGAGTGTGCTGGTATTGTTTGCTTGATCAAAGGATCTACTCTTGACTGATAGCATAACTTAAGACACTTTCACACAATATTTCATGGTAATATAATGTGAGCAAACAGAAGTTATTTTGAAGATCTGTGACTCTGAAGGATTTACTTGAAACTCCCAGAGTTAGAAGTGAAAAGTTCATGTAAAGTGGCCTCAGAAAAACATATATAGTAAAGCAATTGCTTGTTCTTGAGTCTCAAATTGGGTCTTTGTCACTAACCTCACAGTCATTTTGGGTGAATCCATTCCAGGGTAGAAATTTTGTACGTTTGGAGACATTACCTTAGATAGAATTAGAATTGGAAGGGGACTTGGAGGTTATCTAATCATAGGATTAGAGAGAATAGATTTAGGGAGATCACAGTGATTGTAGAGGACATGTCCAGACTTCTGTATTTTACAGAAAAGAAAATGGATGTCTAAGGAAGTCATTTAACTTCCTTAAGGTCATACAAGGTCATGCTTTTCCAAACTAAGGGAAAGATTTGTGATATGAGCCCAGGACTCCTGACTCTAAGTCTAGAATACTTCATAATGCTCCAGAAAAAGATTAAAATTTAAAAAAAAACCTTTTTTTTTAATGCTTTATCTTTAGTTAAAAGAAAACTTGACTATGCTTACATTTTTGCTTCCAAGATATAAGATAAATCTGTCTTCATTCTCATTCTTCACTGCTTCCTTTTCTGGAGGCTTCATGTATAAGCTCATGGAAGTAAAGGCTTTTATGTCATCCACGCTAGTTTTGGTGCTGACTTCAACTGCTGACTGACCATCGAACATCATAGAGACTTGAATCTGGAACATAAAATATCCTGTTAAATGTTGTCTCATGTTAGATATTGAGTGAATATTAGGAGTCAGTGCTATGGGAAATGTATATATTGATTATGGTTTCTTTTCTCATCTCTGCCTCCTTGACTCCATCTTGGGTCATTGGATTCAAGTGAAATCAATCCAGTAAACATTTATTGAATGACTAATATTTGTAAAGTGAAGGGTGCTGAGGATGATGCAAAAATGAGTAAGATAAGCTCCACATCTTCAAGGGGTTTGCAACCTACAGGGCAACTGGATGTATAGATAACTGTAATGTAGTATAGGGACAGAAAAAGGGAGTAGACTTGTGATTTCATTTGCTTAGAGAACTGCCAGATGAGGAAACTTGTCTACCATTGTAGCTCATTATCTTCTCTGCAACTTATAGTCTTAGAGAGTTGACTAGGGCACTGAGAGATTGTGATTCATTACAAAGTCTGTATGTGTCAGGTATACAAGGTGTCCCAAGAGTCTTAGTGTAGTTTTAAGCTATTAAAGACTAAAACTGAAAAAGTAATTTACTATACTATAAATATACATGTAATTTTATGTATGCATAATATATGCACATTTAAATATATGATTATATATTTATAACATAAATACTATATACTTTTATATAATACATATAAAATATGTGATATTTATAAATATAATATATAATTAAATGTATTCATATAGGTATATATTTAATATCAAATACATATTTCTTCAACTTCAAACGTTTTTAGAAACCTGAATTAAGTCAAATTATTGCCAATAAAATAACATATATAATACATAATTATCACGTGTGTGTATATGTGTATATATACATACATACATATACACACACACAAATACATACATTTTTTGGGGGGTTCAGAACTGTAATTTTATTGGTGTGGGAGAACTTCCAGTGCAGAAACCTCCTCTGCTAATGTAGATCAGTAACTTATCTGTAGTTTATCATGTTATACAGTTTCCTGGTGCACTTAGAGGTTATGACTTTTCTAGAGTCACATAACCCCTATATGTAAGGAGTATATTTTTTTGATATCAAAGCTATCCACGATGCAATTGTGTTATAAGAAATGATTAGAGGAATAGTTTCAGAAAAACATGGGAAGATATATACGAACAGATGTAAAGTGAAATGAACAGAACCAGGAAAGCATTGCATACAAAAATGGCAACATTGTAATAATAAACTGTGAAAGACTTAACTACTTTGATCAATATAATAATCCAAGTCATTCCAAAGGCCGCATGATGAAAAATGCTCTCTCTCCATCTCCAGAGAGAAGTGATGAACTCTGAGGGCAAACTGATACATATTTTCACTTTCTTTTTCTTTTTTTTTTAATATGGCTAATATGGAAATGTTTTGCATGCTTTCACATACATAATTGCTATCATATTGTTTGCTTTCTCAGTGTGCGTGTGGGAACTTATAATTAAAAACATTTAAAAAAATGTTTAAAAATGTAATTGCAACCAAATTAATGAATTGAGAGGTCCTCTCTAATACTATTTCCCTCTTCAAATGATCCTGAGGCTGCCCTTGCCTTGTGGTTTGTAGGAGACAATGTAGCCCTAACCCCTGAGGCCAGAAAGTGACACAAGGACATCAAGTTAAACTCTTTGCTCTTAAAATCACAAGCAACTGATTCTTTCCTTTTGATGCTTTACCTTGCTGGCTACACTCCTGGTCTGTGCAATGAGTTGTCTGATCCTCCGAATGCTGTCTGACACATTGCTCGCAGGCCTCTTCTGCTCTACTGTACGCAGCTGATCCAGGAGCTGAGGGACCACTTCGGTCAAATTTCTCACTGAAGTTAAGAAAAAAAACACAGACTAGCTGTAAATGTCTCAATATCATCTAAATTTCTAGGAAGATAAGTAGATGGCTAGATAGATAAATAGATGTGGATAGATAGATGGATAGATAGATAGAAAGATAGATTGATGACAGATAGGTAGGTAAGTAGGTAGATAGGTAGAACATTAATTAAACAATTACTTTGTACCAGGCATTGCACTACAACCAAATGAGAAGACTCAAGCCATCAGTTTTAGTGAAATATCAGGAAGAGTAAAAAATTCAAAAATGATTTTCATCAGAAGAGAAAATAAATGGCAAAGCTAAAGCTTATGATCAATATCTGTCCAGTGGTGTTATTAAATATTCTGGGCTCTGTATTATAAGGTATGAGGTAAATTTTCTTAGAATAGAAACTCGTAGAACATAAAATCCAATCTTGTGCAAGAAGCCTTTCCCAGTCCTCCCTTCCCTCTGTGATTATCTACAATTAATCCTTTATACTGGCAGCTGCAAAAGGCTTAGTGCAGTTTTAAACTTTAGTAGCTTAAAACCATGCTAAGACTTTTGCAATACCCTGTATGTCTTGTCTGTACATAGTTGCTTGTGGGCTTTATACCCTATCAGAGGTCTGGAACTTATTTTGCCTTTTTATTCTTAGCATTTAGCACAGTCTTGGTACATGTTGCTGTTGTCATTGCTGTTGAGTCATTCAGTCACGTTTAACTCTTCATGACCCATTTGGACCAAATTGTCCATGAGAGATATTGGAGTGGTTTGCCATTTCCTTATTCAGTGGATTAAGGCAAACATATTTTTCCAGGGTTACACAGTTAGTAAGTTTCTGAGGTCAGATTTTAACTCAGGTCTTCTTAACTTGATGCCTGGTGTTCTATCCATTGATCCATCTAGATGTCCAAGTACATAGTGGGTGCTTAAATGCTTTTTGACTTGACTTTTAGAGTGTAGGGCTATGCTGTGTATACATACTGTAAATGCACATATTACCAATGAAGAATTGGACAGAAGTAATGGTGTGAAGGATACCATCGGAGAAATTGTATATATATATATATATATATATATATATATATATATATATATATATATGTATATATAAGAGTTAGAGTTAACTTGGATCACCTGTTTGGTCCATTGGTATAGATGTAATGTCATGAGATTTAGAGGAAGATCCGCAATGTACTGGGTGAACTCTCAGTAGAGAATTTACTGGATGACATGAAACGAGTTACAGAGGATGAGAAAGCATGGATGGGCTATGATCTGCAAGGTCAGAGGGAATCAATGAGAGCACAGATCCAAGTACAGTTTCTAAGACCATTCTATGTATGTGCTGTGCAGTTTAGGCATTGGCATGTCAGACAAAAGAAGAGCCTGGGACAAGGGGAGTGAGGATCTGTCCTGAGTGCTCAGAATGCCATGCATTACATCACTGCTACTGGTGAGAGGGCAGAAGCATTCTTATCTAGGGGAAAAATGGTGCAGTACCAGCATAGTACCAAGATGATGGCACAAATAGCTGTGATCAGGAGGCAACCAGAGTTTATGTCCCAGCCAGGCTATAGGACTACATGAAATCTGTGGAAGGAAACCCTCCAGAAGCTTCCAAAATGTTTAGGGAAGGAGAGAGGAGGAGATGAGGGGGAACCAGAATAAATTTCATTCTTCCTAGGGCCAAAAGCATCGAGTAGCCATTCTATTGTTTGCACAGGGACCATCTGTGCATCTGTATGTCCTCTTGGACTTGGGCCCCTAAATGTCAGCTGGCTCAGGGAGAGAAATTCTCTCTCTGGAACAAATCATAAACTCTCTGGCGTAGAATATGGATGGGGGCCAGAGGAGATTCCTCTACTCTCTATTTTTGGGAAATGGTTTCCCCAGTTAAAGGGAATTAAGTCTAGTAATATCAAGTAGTATCTTTATAATATTGCGTAGTCTAGAGCTGAAAAAAATAGATGTAGTATGTATAATCAATCATTGTATCCAAGCACATCTTTGAATTTTCCAAAGCAATGTTCTTATGCATAGTGATAGAACCAGGTTAATGTTAATAATAAATATGATTCTCCATTGAGCAAATTACCCCATGGTAATAGTCTGCTCATCTAGGGAAGGCTAATTTCTTTCTAGGGAGCCAATGCTAGTTCCGTTTAGTGAGCGCATTTATAGTCACCTTATCCAGTAAATTAAATAACATTTAATTAAACTAAATGCAAAATGAAAACCAAGTTAAATGAAAAAGTAAATCACTTTCTTTTCAGTAAACCAACACTGTAATTCACCAAGCCTTACCATCACATGAGTGAACTATTTATTATACATATTTATTGAACTATGTAGTATACATTTATATTACATTTATTATATATTTATATTTGTTGCTATTAACTGTTTTTCCTTTGTGTCCAACTTTTTGTGACCCTTTTTGGGATTTTCTTGGTAAAGGTACTAGAGTGGTTTGCTACTTCCTTTTCCAGCTCATTTTACGGATGGGGAAACTGAGGAAAATAGGGTTAAGTGACTTGCCCAAGATAATACAGCTTGTAAGTATCTGAGGCCAGATTTGAACTCAGGAAGAGTCCCGGCATTCGATCCACTGCACCACCTAGCTATCCCCATATATTTATATTACATGAAAACTAAATTAAATGAAAAAGTAAATCACTTTCTTTTCAGTAAGCTAATACTGTAATTCATCAAGCCTTATCATCACATGGGTGAATTGTTTATTCCCAGAAAATCTTATTCATTGCAATGTTAATCTAATGATATTTATTAATTTCTTTTAAAGTAACCATATGATTTCATTTTTGTAGGGAATTCTCAGTAAGGAAATTCCCTTCACCAGTGCAGGTCAGTAGTGCTTTGCAATTGAAGTCTTACAGCTTAACCTGAGGCACTTTGAGGTTCAATGACTTGCATAGAGTCACAGCTAGTCTGGACTAGGTAGGACTTGAACCCAGGTCTTTTTTACTCTAAGACTAGCTCTTTACCTGCTATGTTCTACCTTTAATTTGCTGAATTAGTTGATAAAATAATTAAAACAATATTCTTTCATGGGAAAAATAATGTTTTAAAATATCTGATGGATATAAAATGATGTGTTTTAAAAATCCAAGTTTTGAGTGAATAGAGCACAGGCCCTAAAAGTCAGGAGAATCTGAGTTCAAATCCAGCTTTAGATACTTCTTAAGGTGCTAGACAAGTTAGCCTCCCCCTTCCCACCACAAAACAAATCCTGGTTTGTCTCTATGCCTGCTTGGTACAAAACAGTTGTAGTTTCTGCTAAACCAATTGAAATTGAAAATTTCAAAACTTAAAGGATTTTACAGTCCCAACACATAAAACTAATTTCCCATAAAGGGACACAATGGCATGATAATCTTTTTTTAAAATGGACCTTCAAGTTTGTACATTTAGAACTTTTTAGTAAAGGGCATTCTTTAGTAGAGGAAGATCCTATTATCATAGATTTATCACCATTTGGGCCTATGGAGGCCTCTAAGAAGAGGTCTAGAGAAGGTAAATAATTTTTCCATGATCACTTTGTGTCAGAGCAGGGATTTGAATGCAATTCTTCTCCCAAATGCATAAATATAATGGCTAATTTCAATACCCAATCAGATGTCAGAATGTTCTGTATAGTACCTGCATCTCTAGCAGAGTCCACTACAGTGTTGTAGGCCGAGGAATCAAAATGGTGAAAGCTCTGTGACCAGCTGCTTAAATTGTTTGCCATTGGGGTGGTAACTTGGCCTACCACCATGGTCGTCTTCTCAGCTTCTGCAATGATTCGCTTTGAGTGATCCAAGCGTTGCTCTGCATCCCCTGGTTATACAGGCCATAAATAATGATTTACTTTTTAAAGAAACTGGACATTTATTTGTAGAATGTGCAAATTCATTTATTGAAGGAAGAATAATTTAGTTTGGAAACATTTGGACCATTGAGTCCAAATGTTTAAATACTAAAGACTCAATACTTAAATGCTTTTTAAACATAATAAATGTTATTTAAGTTAAATTAAAATATTAAATATTATCATTTAAGATATTTGTGCCTATGAAGGGCTACTAATACTTCAGAGACAAAATGTAGATTATGACCCTGAAATCCTTAATAAAGTATGATGTTCTCCCGACAAGGTTAACTCCATTGTCAAAGTTAACTCCTTGTCATCAATGTGAATGTTGATGAAGTCTTTGTCCTGGTCACTGCTGTCTCTAGATAAGGAGTATTTCCATTGACCTTTTGATATCACATTCAAGATGATTAATTGAGATTCACAATCAGTTACCACATCCTTGTACTTGACCTTTAAAGGGGAGAACCGAAACAGACTATGTAGAACTGGAACTGCCGCCAGAGGGCTAAGGACAAAAACTACAAGACTCAGAATCAGTTCCTTGGAGGAGAAGTTTCTGCATCTGGGAGGCCTCTCCGTGGAAGGAAGTGGTCAGTGGGATGGTACTGTATAGAGCAGCAGAGAGTATTTGGATCTAACTGGGAGCCACAGGAATGCAAGCCAGCAGTGGCAGCGATAGAATGACAGAGGTTGACATTTTTGGACCCAGCCTTTTGTGTCCATTCCTGGATAGAGCCAGTTGGACCTGAGTGGCATCAATGTGAAGAACAAATCTGGCCTTTTACTTTGCACTGACTGTGAGTTATAAGACATGTGAAGGCATCCTAGGTGTTTCCCCATTTGGGAGGTAAACGATCAATACCGAGGTAATACTAAGTCAGTAGGACTGCACATGCTCCTGGAGAAGATGAGAATCAGTGGAGAAAGAGGGAAAATTATTTTGATTGTTTATGGTCCCAGGTGTGAGTCCTTTATAGTTTTGTAAGGTTAAATACAGTCTGTCCTATATTTAAAGCATTGTTTTCCAGAGTGCTTACAAGGGAGTAGTGGGTCTTTCTTCCTTTTTTTTTTTTTTTTTTTTGCTGTATATAGCTATATACCAGTTCAATACTGCTGCTCCTACACAAGGGAGTAGTGGGTCTTTCTTCCTTTTTTTTTTTTTTTTTTTTGCTGTATATAGCTATATACCAGTTCAATACTGCTGCTCCTAGGAGAGATCTTATGTGGAGATGCAAGCCAGAAAGAATGGCATTAATGTGAAGATTGGTATAAAAGCAGAACTTTTGTTCTGGATATACAAGCATTATTAATAGACAAGAAGGTTTTTAAAAAAAACTCTAAAATTGAACATCACGCTGCTCTTTTATTAGATCTAGAAATGCATTTACAAAGCATTCTTCAATTTTCTAGGTTAGAAATTGTAAGGGAAATGCCAGGGGCAAAACATTCCCAAGGTCGTAACATCACCGAGCGTTTGAAAAATAGTTTGAAGTTCACAGGGAAACCAAATTTCAGTTTCTTAGATTGTCCTTAGGTGAGTTTTCTTTTTTCTTTTGTAATGAATGTTTAAAAAAAAAAATGGAAATCCATTAATTCTTTCTTCTCCCTACCTCCACTCCATGCCCCATTCTCAGCATAGGGAACTCCAGTGAGTTCTTGTAAATCACAATACACACATTTGATTCAGCCAGACAAATCTTCCTTCTCTTGTAATATGTGAAGTTGGAAATAGAGTCGTAACCCTTCCATTGTTTGGGAATGCACTCTCTATCACTTACTTTCCTAAGATAACACTACAGTTTCAGATCAGGCAAGACAAATGCCAGATTTTTTAGTATGGCTCTGTGACTCCACCTGCACAATGTTAACATGATAAGAATTTGAGTGTAGGGTTGCAGAGATTTCTATGAACAGTGAAGGTCTATAAATGATGGCCAAATTTGGGCATTAGGCATGAGCTCTAAAGAGGCTGCTACTTCCTGAAATGCTGTAGGTCCTTTTTGAAATATTATCTTTCATGTCTGTTCAGTGGTTAATGTGATTAAAAATAAAGATGTCTTCCTTTTATCAACTGTCTCTTACCTCTCTCTGCTGCTTGAAGTTTCTTAATAGCTTCATTTAGCCTGTTTTTAAGAACACTCTTTCGAGCTTGGGCTCCATCCACACGCTGGCTAGTATCAGCCACAGCCTGCTCATCACCTTTGGATAAAAAGGAGAAAAAGTTCTGACAGAGCTCAGAAACCGTAATTTAATTGAAAGCAGTGATAACCATTACTACTAAACCATGCTTTTCTCCATGTTTTTCCTATAGATC
This sequence comes from Bettongia penicillata ogilbyi, assembly GCA_023548195.1. Classification (NCBI taxonomy): domain Eukaryota; kingdom Metazoa; phylum Chordata; class Mammalia; order Diprotodontia; family Potoroidae; genus Bettongia; species Bettongia penicillata. The sequence goes on along the minus strand of JAJHZJ010000244.1, from coordinate 9,734,841 downwards.
ATCTCTTTTTTTGAAGGTAGAAAATATGTAAAGAATTTAGAACACACCACTTCGTTGTGATTTAAATTATTCTGAAGGGACTGCATAGGATGGAAAGGACTTTGGTTGTATGTACAAGGCTAAACATTAGTTCTAAGAACATCTCAACCATAAGTTTTGATCAGTTGATCAGAATGGCCAGTCTAGAAGACTAGAGAAGACTTCGATGCATCAGATATCAATGTGATGTAGCCAGAGGGTAAATGATGAGTTGGACAAAGAATATGAATAGAATGAATTTTTGAACTTGGGCCTATCAGTGAAGACTTTTGGTTGCAAGTTAGGACTGTCCTGAGAAAACCAAAATGTGCTCTGTTCTTTACATGTCATGGACCCAAAGTTCTTCACTGTCCTATTTGCTCTTCTCTAGATACTCCGCTTTATCACCAGGGATAGGGTTAAGGACTAAACTTGTGATTTCATTAGAACAGAAGGGAGGAGAAAACTCCCTCTTCCAATGTAGACTAACACCTTCTCTCTAATTTGTAGCACTGAGACTTAAGTGATTTGCCCAGAGTTCTAAAGTCTAGTTTGTTTTAAGGTAAGACTTGAATCCAGTTCTTCCAAACTTTGAGGTCAATTGTTTATCTGTGGCACCATGTCATCTCTCTAATTTAGTTTATTACTAAAGTCCCAGGCAAAGATGTGGCTGTTAACATTCAACAAAATATAGCTTCTTTATACCTTACTATGTTCCTTTTCTCCTTCTGAATGACCCTTGCAACTTTCTCTTGCCATTAAATAATATAAACAGCAAATTTTAGTGTTTATTAATAGTCAATTGTCCTTATGTGCCATGCATGCTTCTAGTAGAATTTAAGCTCCTTAGGAATATGAACTTTTATTTTTTGTATCCCCAGTGCCTGATATATAGCAAACATTTAATAATGCTTTTTGAATGAATGAATGAATGAATGAGTGAATGATTACTTAGCCATGTCACCTAGTAGAAGTCATAGTGTGTATCTGTTTTTGCCATTCTGGGTGGTGTTGAGTAGTTCATAAATTGTGAGGAGTTTCTTAATAAATATTATTCATAAATGTTACTTAATCTCATTGTCCACTAATTTCAGCAAAGATTAATTAAACACCTATATACATTATGCTATGCTGAATGCTAGGCATAGTATGGTCCAAATGTACAATTTTTTTTTCAAACAAATTTTCAGTTCCTTTACCAAGCTATTTCTAATGTCAAAAGGGATCTGCTAAGGTACAGACTAGAGAGGAATTGAGCCAATAAAGTATTTGGCGACTTTGATAGATGATGGAGAGGGTTATTTTCATTTGGACAATTATGGAAGAAAATGATTCTGAGGAAAATGGGCCTTATCAAAGGATTTTTTTAAGTGGTATGTGCCATAGCAAATCAAAAAAATTATTATAGACTGTTAACTACTCGATAGAAATGGGGGAGATACACAGTAGCTAGTATATAGAGGAATATAATACTGTCCTGTTAGTTTTTACAACTGATTGAAGACCAATCAGAAATGAACAAATACTAAATATACCATTAATTATAATGTGATAGGAAAAATAGCATGGGATTTTCCAATATTTAATTTAAGCACAACTTTTCAGGAACATACCTATTGTGTAAAGTGAGGTATACCTGTGCATTTCCTCCTCCTGTCTCCAACCCTGAAATGCCTGCTACCGAAATGAGGGGGGATCTGAATAGGCAAGTCCACCGAATAAGGTTATAGGCCTTATTAATTGTATTAAAGGGTATGTATCATTGCTACAGAGAGATTTCTATGGACATAAAACATAGAATCCTAAAGAAATATCCTATCTTTTATCTATAAGGAGTTATTCCCATGAACTTCAATGACACATTGTTGAAAGGAGAAGAAATACTTTGGGAAAGTCTGTTTTCCATATTATCAAAGGGGAATGAAAACACTTAACAAACTGTCAGAAAATCTCATGTGCCCCAGTTAATTTCAATTGATTATGGAGAGAAAGCAATGTAGTGATAGAGAAGCATCTGACTTCAAAATCTTAAGCTAGAAAAATCTATTCCTTTTTCACAGGATGAGCCTGATAGATTTGCAAGATAACCAAATTTATATATAAAAGAAATCAGAATTAATGTTGAGGTTCAAAAATATTGGCCTTTCAGTTTTGATTCAGTGAAAGAACAGTTGCTTTAGAAAAATTAAATAGATTATTTCAAAAACTTGTTAAATATATTTGCTATTCTCTTGGACTGAAAAAATATGAAAAAAATTGTTACAGACTTGAAAAATAAGCTTTTAAAATATGATTACATGAAAAAGTCAAATTCTAGACTATATTTTATGGTTTATAGAAGCGAAAATGAATCTGCAAATTTGACACACTCAAAAGGGAGCTGCTTAACAGTTAAATCTCAATTAATTAATGACATAGTCATAGAGTATTAGAGTTGAATCAACCAGAAAGCATTTAAGTGCTAACTATATATACCAAGCACTATGTCAGCAACTGTGGATAAAAATACAAAAATCCAGCATCCAAACAATCAGATTACAGCTTTTCACAGCAATGTTTTCAAAGTAGTACTTACTCATAGCAGCTTGTCATAATGGATAGACAGCTTGACTTGGAATCAGGCAGATCTATGGCTAAATTCTGTTTCTGACATGAGCTGTGTGACCAAGGTCTAATTGCTTAACATCTCTGAACTTCTAAGATTTCTCTTTTAAGTTATCTGATTATAAATTCAGAGAGAGAAGGGACCTTACTGAGAGTGGAGTAAAAATGCCCTCAGTAGGTAGATTTGAATGAACATTTCACTGATGGAGTCGCAGATCTTTGAGGTATTAATGTAATATATTACTGAGTGATAATATGAGTACAGATGAACTTAATATCAGAATTTTGAACTGATATTTTCAGTTTTGACCAAATATCTCCATGCTGGTCCATCTTATCAAGTTTTTAACCTCTTGAAATAAAGCCACAAAAAAAAAATTTGCTATTTCCATGATAATTCAGTAGAACTTTTTAGAATTTTGTAGTGCTTCAGGGTGATACATTTGAATATGAACATAAATTTTGATCATGTAATATCTTGGATCAATTACAATTAATATTCATAACAACAGCCATCAGGTGAGATCCTGAAGGATCTAATGAATCACCCAAGATAGATTAAATTGTGTTCAGTGCAATTTTATTTCACACTCTAAAAGCTAGATGGGATGTGTCAGATTTGACCTACACCAGAAAGATGGGATACACCAGTTACCTTGGAAACTGTGGGGCACACAGATTTAAGGGGCTGAGATGATTTCATGTATAGGTTTTCAAGAAAAGAGAAAGTTCAAGGTCCATGGAACATGACTGAAATTAGTAATAGAAAATTTAGGGAATACAAAGGAATTGATACTTTGGCTAGTTTAATCTGTTTCTCTGAAAAGTGGAGGGAAAGAGTCTTTTATGCCTTATTGCTAAAGCAGCTTACACATTCCCACTGGTATTGGGGGAGGGTATGTGTCCTCTTTCTCCTGACTCAATCACCCCCATCATTTGATGGTTCATGTAGGATGAGCTAAAGATTTGACTATTTGGGCAAGGATAGAAATGCAAGACTATATATCTTCAATTTGGATGCTCAATGGATCTCTGCTTATATCATGATAATAGATTGTAATGTTCATATGAATATGAATAATTTTAGGGCTAAAATATTGCATTCTTTGAAAATTGGTGACAACTTTAATAACTAAAATATTTTATTATCCAGAATGCCCTACCCACTTATAATTCCAGATCATACAAAGTTTACTGTGCTATATTATATTAAAAATAAACTATTTTCTTTTTTAATTCATTAAATCTTACTATGAAATACTAATGTATTATTCTGTTTTAGTATTATTTATTCTTTAATGTTAGGATTCTGAAATGTATTTCCAAATTCAATAATGGTATTATACGAAAAATCAGTAGAAAGAGGTTATATTTACTAGAATCTGCTGTTGCTTGCAATTTCTTGGCTTGACTGAGAAGATTTTCACTTTCATCTTTATGGTAAGTGATCTGAGTGTCAATCCCACCTACAGCCTAGAAATTAATGGGAAAAAGAGACTGAGAATCACAGAAGAAATTAGCTTTTCATAGCTTTGGGGGTTAGATTACACTAATTCACCAAGACACCCTCCACCAAATTCCCTCAACTCTGTTTTCACATCTCAGACTAAGGTCAGATGTGACTATGAGAAGATAAGTTCCCTAATGTTTCTAAGTTTCCATCTCCCCACTTAAGTACTTTTCAAGGATAGCTCATTATAGAATAGGCATTTAATCTACAAGATTGGCCTGTTCTCTGTAGTGTTTTCTCCATGAATTTAGGTCGAACCATTTTGGGGAAGGGGATATACTATTTGATGCCTTTGATCTGCTGTCACTGGAACAGCACAATTTCAAAAACCATATATTTCAAACCTAAATATTGTAAATAAAACTGATCTTTGCTCTTTCATTTCCCCTTGATTTTCTCTGACCTGGCCTCATTTCTGCCTTCCTCTTCCTCTTCTTCCTCACCTTTCTACCCTTTTGACATGTGCAGACAAATCTGAAGCAGAAGACTTACATCACTGACTCTGTCTGTAATGCTCAAGGCTTGTGCTGCTGACTCATTGGCCTCCTTGACATAGTTGATGATGTTTTCATAGACATTTGATGCATCTAGTGCCTTCTGTACTAACCCATTAGTATCCAATCTATGTAGACTCCTGTGAAAAAGATGGAGGCAAAATCATGGTTTTCATTTTTTCATTTTTCCTTGCTATTCCATAATTCAATCAATCAATCAGAAAAGCATTTAATACCTGCTTACAATGTGTCAGGCACTGTGCTAAGTCCTAGAGATGTCTAGAAATGCAAAACCAGTTCCTGCCCTCAAGGAGCTTTTATTCTAATGGGGGAGACAATATATGAAAGGTACATACAAGATAGATAAAATGCCTGGAAGGTAATTTTAGAAAAGAAGGCTCTGGTAGCATGGGGATGGGGGGTTGTGATTGAGAAAGGCCTCCTTATGAAATAGGGATATTTCAATTTTTTTCTCTCTTAAAGGTAGCAGATTTACTTCCTTATTTTTATTTTTGAATGATTATTTCCCAACAGCTTTTTCTTGAGCCATTTTTTTCTTTAGGTGCAATTATATGTCTGTAGCCTTCTTCCTTTGCTTCTATTACTATTCAACTGAGGCTGCTGCTATGTGCCAAACACAACCTCTGCCTTTATGGAGTTCACATTCAAATAGAGGAAGGCCACACAGAAAGGTGGTTACAGCTATTAAGACAGATGAAAAGCCTTTGTAGTCTTCAGAGTGCAGCAGCAAAGCAGGTGGAAATGCAGTTTTAACATATTAATGGTATTTCCACTGAGATCATATCTGTTTGTTGAAGCAAATGGTTCAACAAGGCAGGATTTCAGCAGCTCTGGATGCTTGGGAGATGGGGGCTACAGCACCCACAGAGACAGTTACCAGGCCCCATCTCCACAGGGATTGCTCCTTTGGACAATGGCTTCGGGCATAGTCAGTGGTCTAAGGGGGTGGGAAGGATTGCTATTCCTGGGACTCTTGATTTCTTGCCTGTTGGTGGTATTGGGTAAGGGGAATATCATCGATGACAGGGGTGGGGAACCTATGACCTCGAAGCCACATGTGGTCCTCTAGGTCCTCAAGTGCAGCCCTTTGACTGAACAGAATCAGGGTCACCACTTGAGGACTTAGAGGGCCACATGTGGCCTTGAGGTCACAGGCTCCCCACCCCTGATCTATGACAACTCATGAATGTCTTTTGCAATCATATGCCTCTTTTTATGCTTTGTTTAATATTTATTTCCTCTGTTTTTTGCCTTATTAATATTGATTGAGCAATGTTGAATAAAGTGCTAACTCTGATGATAGTAATGTAACTGTGATTGTAATAATCAAGGAATCTTACATGATTTTAATGTATACAGAGGGGTTCCTTGTTGAAGGAGAGTCTTTAAAGTAGTATCTTTCTCTAATATGGTCAGATTTAAAAAAAATCTGAATAAACAGTGAGATCTTGGAGTCTTTATGCTTCCAAGTTAATTATGTACCTGTAGAAAAGTGATCTGTTACTGAAAATTATCTGCAAAATCATTTCTCTTCTTCTCTCATACTATCATTAAGGATACTTCCACGTAGGCAGATTATTTTCATAAAGATTTTATGGAAACCGAGAAATAAGCATATGGGTCAGTAGTTGCTGATGTCATCAGATTGTCTTCTTTTGGAGGTAATTAAATAATTTGTGATCGTTTTCCATTCATTTAGATTCTTCTCTTGTTTGAATGATTTTGAAAATGGATAAATGGATCTTGGAGTGCTTTTTAATCTGTGATGCCTTCAACATGGATTTCTTGAATATATATATATATATATTTGATCAGGAACAAATGATCTTCCCAGCTTCATCTTCTTGAATGCCATTTCTATTTCCTTATAATGCCCACATGAATCACTGATGATGGGAATACATTGTTATAGAAATGCTAGGAAGTCTGTTTCCTTTCTTGACATTTTGTTCTTTTTCATTTTCAGCTAGGAATGTCCTTGGGATGACCTGGCTTAACTGAATCTCACTCATACTAACACAGTACATCACACTGACTCTTATAAAAGACCAGTGAAATGGGCAAAAATATATTGCACATGTGGAGTTGAATGACTGTTCAATTGTAATTATGACTATGAATAATTTAAAAACTCACTTATATTTTTATATTAAAACACTTTAAGGTTTACAAAACATTTTTCTCTCTGCAGCTCCTGTGAAGAATGGAATACACATATAATTATTTCAGATTTACAGATAAAGGAACTGAGTCTCAGAAACATAAAGAGACTTGCCTATAGTCACAATAAGTATCACATGTGACTTGAACATAATTCTCTGGATCTTAACTCTTCTGATTTTTCCCACTATACAGCAGTTGTCTCTTCTGTTTGTGTATGTGTATGTGCGTCAATGTTTATAATGTTCTCAGTCCATGAAGTTTTTCATCTCTCCCTTTTCAAATTTTCATGTATACATTTGTCTGTTATATGTTGTATATCTCTATACTCCTTGAAGGCAGAGACTCTTTTATGTTATTTTGTCTTTATAGCAAGAGAACCTAGGACAGTACCTTGAACACAATTTGATGTTATTCAATTGTTGTGTCAATCTTTGTGACCTCACTTGGGAGGGGTTTTCTTGGCAAAGATACTGGAATGGCTTGCCATTTCTCTCTCCAGCTCATTTTACAGATGAAGATACTAAGGCAAACTGGATTTGCCTAGGATCAAACAACTGGTAAGAGTCTGAGGCCATATTTGAACTCAGGAAGATGAGTCTTCCTTATTCCAGGACCAGTGTTCTATCATATTTGAACTCAGGAAGATGAGTCTTCCTTATTCCAGGACCAGTGTTCTATCATATTTGAACTCAGGAAGATGAGTCTTCCTTATTCCAGGACCAGTGTTCTATCTATTGTAACTCTTAGCTGTTCCCCCTTCCCAAACATAGTAGTTTCATAAATGATTGGTGGATTTCATTGGGATGCTTGATTTAACTTGTAGGACAGATACAAAAAGCACATTAATAATAGATAATGATGGTGATATTGTTGATTTCTTGAAAGTGGATATTTCTCAACGTATTGTTTCTATTTCTGCTACACAAAATCCCAAACTGTACCCATTTGATAAATGTGAATCATATTCGCAGCTATAAATGTAGATGCTTCTTTGCATCTCTTACATAATACACAAATGCTCTGTGGTTCTTTAACAGAGCAAGCTTCTCTACTAACAGAATTAACACAGAACAAAACCCATCCATGAACTAGGAGATAATTGAGAAGTTTTCTAAGGTCCATAAAGGTGACCCAGCTGGTTTAGAGCTAGCATTTTGAAACTTATGTCTTTCTGACACCCAGTCACGTGCTTTATCACATCTTACTGACTCTTCTTAGAGTCATAAGTATTACAGATTTTGACTGTTTATTAAATTATTATGTTGTGGATCACTTTAGAAATGACACACTTTCATGGAAGTTTTTTAATAACTTCCTTTTAATCTTGCTCTTTACTAAGAGGGATAGAGATAGGGATTGGATCTATGATTTCATTGATACATGAAATTTCCAGTGAAGAAACTCCCCAAACAATTTATATCAGTGCCTTCTCTGTAAAGTATAATCATAGAGGGCTGCCTAGAGCAGCCTAGAGAGATTATGTGACTTGCTCAGGATCATGTAGCCACTACTGTCAGGGCTAGGACACCTTTGAGATATTCACTGCAAATCAGATTTTTTTTTTTAAGATAGGTCCCTTATATTACCTACGTGAGAAGCTAGTCAATAAAATAACTAAAGTATCCTATAGGATGGACCTCAGAAATAACATTATAATGAATTTTCATCTAATTATAAGCTCCTCCAGATTAGGAACTATTTCCTTTCCACTTTCATATCCTCAGTGCTTGGGGCAGATAGGTTGCACAGTGGATAGAGTGCTGGGTCTAGGGTCAGGAAGACTCATCTTCCTGAGTTCAACTGGCCTCAAACACTTACTAACTGTGTGATCCTGGGCAGGTCTCTGAACCCTGTTTGCCTCAGTTTCCTTATCTTTAAAATGAGCTGGAGAAGTAAAAAAAGGCAAATCACTTCAGTATCCTTGCCAAGAAAACCCCAAATTGGGTAACAAAGAGTTGAACATGACTACAATGACTGATTCTTAGTATAGCACCTTACACACTGTAAGTCTATGATAACTCTTCATTGAATTTAGTTAAAATCTTTCAATAAGTAGCAATAACACTATTAGAAATCCCTTAATAAATGTTGTCTATGTACATAAGCTAAATGCAATATTTCTCAAGACTAAGATATCATTGAAAAAGATTTACGTGCCCTACCCTAGAGTGATATGAAAGTCCAAAGGGTGAAAAATGAAAAGAAAATAAAACCTGTCAACCCTTAAAATTCTTGATAATAAAGAGCTGGTTTAAGAGTTGGTGAAAATGTGAAAACCAGCATTGTTTCTTATTTTACCCATCTGCTTTACTTGTTCTTATTTATAATTTCTAGTTTTCAGGTTCTCTCTATAACATTCTCACTGTTTTCCTATTGCTTCAGGTTCATAAAGTCAATTCCAATTCCATTCTTACAATTTAGTTAACATATATTGATTGCCCAAAGGGTACATGGCACTCTATGAGGTGCCATGAGGAAAATTGTCAATTGATTTTTTCTTAATAGGTGTTGAAATCAAATAGTTCCTGCTAGGCATAATTGAATAGTTCTAGTACTTACTAGAAGTAAGTTTCATTCCTAATTCCCAATTACTTTCACTTAACATCTTGGGAATGGAAAGTTAACCTCTTTGTATAAAAAGTATGGCTGATAAGAGGAGGAGGACATATGAATGTCCTTAATGTCTTTAGAGAAAACATTTTAGGTAGCATGTCCTGGTCTTATGTTGATGAAAGCAAGAAATTACCTATTTAGCTCATCAGCCTGTTGTTGAAGGTCCTGTGCATGCTCTACAGCCTGATGGACCAAGTCATGATTGAGAGTAGTCAAATTGGAGAGTTTATCTTGTAGCTCTTTTTTGGCTCCATCTATTTCTGCATAAATCCCTGATGCATTCTAAAGAAAATATCAAGGTGAAAATTAATAAGAAAGTAAATTTAATACAACTTCAAAATTATTACTCCTAGGAGACACCTCTTTCCCCCAAAAGAAAACCACCAACCATCATTCTCTCAGATTTGAAGAGCAATTAAGTTTATCACTGAGAACATACGTGGGACCAAGGAATTCTAAAAAAACACTATTCTCTCATATAGTCTAGTTTTTGCTCTACCATACTGTGCATTCTCTATTTTTTAAATGTTGCAGAAAAAGGCATTATGTTATTTAATAAAAGTTGGATGAAAATGAAATTGACCATTAAATATAGTTTCTGAAAACCTGAAATTGGATCTTTTGTTTAAAATTATCTTATCTTTGGCCTTTTATTTTCACAGACTCTTATTAGACATTAGTAAGCGTATTTTTTTTTGTTCTCATGATTGGGCATCACTTACGAAAAAGTTATCCAACTAAAAAATGTTTGATCTAAATTTTATAAGTGTAAAAAGTAATTCATGTGTTTCCCCATTACTGATTAGGTACACTTAAGATAATGCTCCATGTCAGAAACAGTGAAAGCTGCTTAAAATACATTTCATGGTGGCAGAGCTGATAAATTGTTGTAGTATTTAACAACTTTTTAGTAATGTGAGCCTTTTGAAACTAAAAATCCACCTTGGTTAAAGATAGTCCCTAAGGAGAAAATAAAATTATTTGAAAAGTGAAAACTCCAATCATAAATTTCGAAGTTGAAAGGCACTTCAGTGCTCACTAACACATATCTGGAAAATTCTCTCCACAGCATACCTCAACTTTTTTCATGCAGCCTTTTATTAAAGATCTTCAATGAAGAGGAACCCTTTTAGTTTCTGAGGTAGCCCATTCTAAATTTGGATAGATCTACATATTAATAACATTATTGTAGGTGAGGGAATGGTGATTGAAATTGTTCAACTACTTTTATTTGCTTCTTTATGCTACTGTCCTTTTGCTTACACACTTTGTTTCTACTCTGGGTGAGAAGTAGTATCAAAGAATCTGTAGTTCTCTTTATTGGAGAACATTGACTCTAAGGCCCAACCAGGGACAGAACTTCTGGCAAAATACCTATGTTAGAGCTAACTCAATCTATTCTGTGGGAATATTTTCCCCATAGTTTGCTCTTCCCAACTATATTTCCAAAAACATATACCCCACCATGAAATACCAATGGTTAACACTATTTATAAAGAAGTATATATTTAAAACATATAATGTAGATATACTTTTCCCAAGACTGGAGTAAAAAAGCTTCAGATTCCCATGAAGAAGTTCAAAGGGAGAAAGGAAATATAGGACTACCATCTTGGGTAGTTTGTAGTCTTAGAGGTGGTCATCTATATAGCTTCTACCCTCAAATACCTCATGCCTAATTTATTCAAACAGCATGACTCCTAGAATCCCTTTCTTTGCTTCTTTCTGCTGTCCCAGCTCCAGGTACCTTTTCTCAGCTCTATATGTCTTCTTGCAAAGTCAGGAGCTAGATTTCTCTTTTAGTCTCTTTATTGAACTCAGTGAACTGGCTTGTAAAAGCTACAGGTGGCTATGCCAGCTAGATGCACAGCCTAGCATTCTTTCTCGTCTGGAAATTAATTCAAAGGACTAACTTGTATCTAAAGGGATCTTTAGATACTCTTGCATGGTTGCATTTATACAGTTAACCATCTCATTTTCTATCCCCTTTTCTGTGACAAGCTCTGTGAAAGACCAACTTTCTTATCATATTGTTATTGTTAATAACAATAAAAATAGCCAACATTTACGTAGGTCCTTAAGGTTTTCAAAGAATTTTACAATCACTAACTCTTTGGATATTCACAACCCTGTGAAGCAGATGTTATTATTATTTCCATGTTACAAATCACAGGACCATAGATTTAGGGCTGGAAGGCACTTTAAAGGTCATTTTACACATGAAGAAACTGATGATGCGAGAGGTTACAGAATTTTCCAAAGGTCACAAAAAAAGCCAGTAAGCATCTGAGGTGGGAATCAAACCTGAGTCTCTCAGACTGCTCTATCCATGGCATAGACTGTAATTTCTAGGCATTGATTCTAGTTTTTCCCCTTGGGGACAAACAAAGCAAGTTTAATCTCTTTTCCAGCTGATAGCACTTCCAACCTGGGAGAGGGTTATTATGTTCCTTTTAAGTCTGCTCTTTATCAGGTTAAAAACAACCAATTCCTTCAAGTGATTCTCACACAGCACTTCATCATGCCTGTTGCCTTCCTCTGTGTGCTTTCCAGAAGATCAATCAGTGTCCTTTTAAAAATGTGGCACCCAGAATTGCACACAGTATTTGAGATGTGATCTGACAGAAATCAATTAACTTTTTTCATATCAGAATATTAACTACTTGGGTTCTAATTTATTGTTTATTTTAATTAGTTAAACTTCATTATTTCTCCCCTCTGAGTTGCCCAGTTTGTCAAGTATGTAATCACACACTGAGCTGACCCAGGTGGTTAGTTACCTTAATGACATCACTTAGTTCAGAGATGGTCAGACGAGGGATTTCCAGAGATTCTGTAGATTCACTCAGAGACGTGTTCACCACCTCTACCTGTTCTTTGAGTCTTTCATATTGTTTCTGGGCAGAGAGGACATGGAAAAGAGGAAGATAAATTAAAAAAAAAATCCAGACAAGGATATTTAAAAGGAGGAGTTAAAGCTTTTGATGGGAATATCAAAGCAATTGATACCAAGTAATGCAAAGGAAACATGAAAGTAAAATATAGATTTGATTTCTTATTGATATTATATAGTACAATGGATTGAGTGTACTAAATATATAGAAAATATGAATGCTAAGTCCTAATTGCTTCCATTCTTCAATACATATATCAACTACTAAGCTTAATTAAAGCATATCTAAATATATATACTTTTATGTATAAGAACACATACATGTATATCATCAATATGAAATACTAACTTTAATTAGAGCATATATAAAGTATTAAATTCAAGTAAAATACCAACTTACTTGAAAGCTGCAAATACCTCTATTATTTAAAAGCTAGTTTGCTGAATTCTGTTCTTGCTCCGGATTCCCTGTGAGTTCTTCCTAATGTTAATGGATGCTCAATAGCTCATTTTTTTACCTAACCTTAATCACTGAATGAGTGTTGCCTCAGTCAAACTGAGATCTGTTAAAGACCTTAGCAAAAAGGGCAAGGTCTCTCACTGCATTCAGGGCTATCTCTAGTCATCCTGATCTGTATCTTCTCATTGGACCCAAATGGCTCCAGAAGAGAAAGTGAGGCTGGTGGCTTTGCACAGCCCTTCCTCACTTAAATCCAATTCATTTGCATATCATGGCATCACCTCCCATGATGTCATGGTCCTTTTCCGGAACAAAGGACAAACAATTACAACAACAGCCCCTGGAATGCTCAATAAACATATGGAAAGGGTAATTGGTCAGGTTTTAGGAAATATTTTCAGTTCTACCTTCAAATGGACGGTCTATTAGATTTTAGTAATAGGCATGTTATGATTCTAAATGGGATTTTACTTGTGGGTCCCAAATACATTCGAGATTTGAAAGTAACAAAGGTTTCAAATGTAGCAGGTATGTGAATGAATGAAAGGAGTCACTTATTAAATGCTTACTAAGTGATAAACACTGTTTTAAAGTTGGAGACACAAAAATGAAGACAGTCATTTCCCTCAAAGAGTTTATGGTTTTATTAGGAAGAGAACGTCTGCATAGGTTGTATTACGGACTCTCCTCTTGGACTTTCTTTACAATGTCTTAGAAACCTTTCTGCCTCAGATGCTTACTCCAGCCCTGGACTTCACACATGTGTTGTAATTACCCTGTGGACTCTCCCTCTACTTTTTCTTTTTTGGGAGGTGACAGAAGGCAAGGCAATTGGGCTTGTGACTTGCCCTAGGTCACACAGCTACTTGGTAGTCTGAGACAGAATTTGAATTCAGGTCTTCCTCACTCCAGGGCAAGTGCTCTTACTCACTGCGCCTCCTAGTTGCCCCTAAATTTAGTTCTTTAAAAAAAATTTTGAGGCAATCAGGGTTAGGTGACTTGCCTGAAGTCACACAGCTTGTAAGTGTAAGAAGACAGACTTGAACTCAGGCCCTCCTGACTTCAGGATGGGTACTCTATCCACTGTGCTACCTAGCCATCCTCTCTTTTTCTAACTGACTGGCTCCTCTCAGAGCCTCCATTTTAAGGAGGATGCCCAAGTCACTCATATCTCCATTCCTCTTCATGTCTTATTCCTGATGATACCCCAGACTTTTTCTACATCTCTGCCCTGCCCTGCCCCCTCCAGTTCCTTCAACCTATCTCACTCATCTTTCCAGCTTCCCCAGCAAGTACTGTTTTAGTTTAGCACAGTGCTTACATGCTTATTGACTTGATTTGTTGAGAGACATATATGAAGTGCTATTGAATGAAGAACATTCATTAAGTGCTTAGTTCTGTACTAATCTGGGGAAACAAGCATAAAAATGAGACAATCCCCACCCTCAGTACGTAACAGAGGAATGGTAACCAGAGAAGGGAGTTATGATCTGGGAAGTCACAAAGCAGTCAAATTACATGGACTTTCCAGAAGCGATTGGAAGTGTTGATTCAATTAGAGTTTTCAGAGCAAAGATGGAAAAGTAAAGGTATGGTTTTGGAAACGAAGGGAAGGTGTGAGTAGCAGGATGGAAAATGACTTGGTGAAGAAACTACATGAACCTAGAGAGGGCAGAGTTGAGTTACCTAGCTTCCCTCAGGCATGGTCTCGAGATCTGGTGCTGAAAGGGTTAAGACTTAATATTCATTGAGTTAAACTGGACAGAACTTTCGAGGTGAAAAGTCAAATATTTATTTTACATTTGGTCACAGGGAAGAATAAGAAGTTATTTTGGAAATGACAATTTTAATTGGAGTAGGAAGCCCTTAAGTTAAAACTTATTCACAAAGGCACGATTTCATAGCAGAGAACATTAGCACCTCTGCAGAATAATTAGCTATTTGCATAAAAGCCTTCTTTCCAAGCTGTCTTCACTTCCATTTTCTCCACAGAGCCATCTCTGATTAAGTGGAAATGGAATGTGGGTCCCCACTTACTTTAAGCACATCACTGGCTGACAAAACAGACAAAATGTCTCCTTTCCCTCTCCCCACCCCCAGGCCATAAATAGAGGGCATTCTTTGTTTATCCACTCCCTTCCAATAGGAAAGGCTCTGCATTGCTGCATGCTTTCATCAGACTTACACAGTTTTGTTATTGTAGGAGCTCAATCAGTACCAGCCTATGATGACAGAAAGATAATCCACTTCACTCTTAGCTCCACAGGGACTCTCTTTTATATTTGCAATCCTAGAGTTTGCTATAGTACCTGGTATATAGTAAACACTTAGTGCATGTCTTTTTTTCTTCTTTCTTTCTCTTTCCTCCCCTCCCTTCCCCTCCCCTCCCCTCCCATCCCCTCTTCTTCCCTCTCCTCCCCTCCCCTCCCCTTCCCTCCTCTCCCCTCCCCTCCCCTTTCCTCTCCCCTCCTCTCCCCTCCCCTCTCCTCCCCTCCCCTCTCCTACCCTCCCCTCTCCTCCCCTACCTCTCTCCCCGCCATCCTTCATAAATCCAGTGCATTATTACTGTTCTTACTACTGCATGAAGTAAGTCCTTAATAAATGCTTATTGACTGACTCATTGATTAACAAGGAAGAGAGGAGAAACAATTGAAAGCATAGTTTGCTGCTCTCTGGGCTATTTGCATGATTTAGCTCAGTCTAAGGTAGTTTCCCTCAAATGACAGTCTGAAATGGACTTCGAAGAAGCATTTTCTAAAGCAAATAGTTCATCTACCCCAGCTGTAGGTTACAGCACAATAGTAGCAGTCCTGAATAAGAAATCCTGCAGCAGGGTTGATCAATTTTTCAAGTTTTTCATATAGCATTAAACAAATAGATAAGACTCATATGGAACTTCTGAGTGAGGAAACTCCTACTAGTGTCAACGGACACTTTTGTAACTTACAGTCTTAGTGAGTTACTTAAGTATGACTTGCTCAAGGTCACACAGCCAAAATACAGCCAAGTCAAGACTTGATCTCAGAACTTCCTGGCTTCAAGGCTGGCTTACTGATCATTATACCACCTGTACCTCTCTTCAGTATTAAAGAAAGACCACTGAAATGAAAAGATCTTCATGAAGAAATCTGCATCCTCTTTAAAGAATTAGAAAGCAACGAAGAACAATTCTGAAAAAAATGAAGTCAATATTTGCATATTGCAGCATGATTACTGCCATGTTTTGCATGCTACAGGCTTTATTCCACATCTGGGAGCAGTGGTTAGCTGGTTTTTCTAAGAAACTATAAGAATAATGGGAGGCCAGAACAAAGGGAAATTCTATTTATGAGAATTCTTATACTTTCTAAAGACCAGTTTCTAAATTTTAATATGAAAGTTTTATTCAGCTGATAAAACTCATCATTGGCCAATTTACCCTTGAGGGCAATGACCAGGAGAGATGAAAACTATATTGAGAATTTCTATTGTGCTGACACTATTTGTATACATTAAGCCAAGTGCAGTACAAAATTATTCTTGGTGTGTACTGAAGCAACATTGTTGAAGAGGCACACAAGCAGAAATCTTGTCGTTCTTGTCTCTGCTGCTTTGTCATTCATTGGTGTCATTCTTTGTGAACACATGAAGTGTGCTGTCCTACAGGACAGGCACAAGTAAAATGCAGGACTGTAAGACATTCAGATCTGCTTTGTAAAAGTCATGAAGTCAAATTTCACTATGGTCAAAGCTAACTTATTTGAATTAATTAATTAGAAAAAAGCTGGTCTATTTTAGTGAAAAGTCTTAACCACACTAGTTTTTTAAGAAATTAAGAAATTTTAAGAAATCAGAATTTTTCTGATTTAAGTATATAAAATGCCTTAAAAAGAAGCTAGTAGTGTTGTGTAAACCTGCTTAATAGATACCAATGTTTCATTCATTCATTCACTTATTCATTAATTTAAGTATTTACTAAGTGCCGGCTAGGTGCCAGACTCTGTACGAGGCACTGGGATACAAAAAGAAAAATTAAAACCTAAAAATAGTGCCTACCCTCAAGAAACTTACATTCTAGTTTACACAAAAGCCTTTCCTGACATTTTCTGCAATTAATGTAGCAACTGCATGTGAAAAAGTGTTCCATAGTGTTCAAGGATGATTTAGTCCTTCAAGAAATAGCTATTGGGCACTTTACTCAACAGATGTATAAGATATAAGGTCCCTGTCACAGAGGACCTCACAATCTAGTAGAGATGTTATGAACACAAATTATTATGATGTGGAGATGGTAAATGGTAATCAGTAGACCAACTATAGGTTAAAAGAGTAAGCGATAAGAGTTCACTTTTAGTGGGATAATTGGGGATAGTCATTATTAGGGAAGGAAATACTTAAGCTGGATGTTGAAGAAGGAAAGGTACGATTTATGTAGTCGGTGATGGAGCAGGATGATAATTCAAAGTAAAGAAACAATATGAACCATGATTCAGAGGTAAAGAAGTATAATGTATGTATCTGGAAAGGCCAGCATTCCAGATTCAACTCAATAAGCATTTATTAAGTGCCTATTGTATGTCATTTCCTGTTTCCATCCTGGGCCATGTCCAGTTATTCTGATGAATATCTGGCCACTGGACCCAGATGGGCTGGAGGAGAAAGTGAGACTGGTGACCTTGCACAGCCCTCCCTCACTCAAATCAAAGTCAACTGCAGGTCATGTCATCATCTCCCTGATATCATGGTCCTCTTCAAGAATGAAGGATGAACACAACAATTGTATGTCATTTCCTGTAGCAGGTGTTGGGAATACAAAGACAAAATTGAAAACAGAGTGTGCTCTCAAGGTGTGGAAAACGTATTTGGCCAGAGTTGAGTTAGAAGAGGAGTTAGGGGTGAGGATGTTCAGTTGGTTGTTGGGCTCACAGAGTTGGTCTTCGTTACTCTCCCTTTTGCTGTCAATGAAGAATGAGGGGAATGAAAAAACTGGTGTTGGGTTGATTTTGCTGCTGCTGTGTCATACAAACAGTGTATCTCAAAAGAGGTAGCAAGATACGGTGATAAAGCTGTGACAGCTGATCTAGTCTAGCACCCTGGTTATCTGAATTCTATCAGTTGGTTTATTCCTGGCTCCTCTTACACAAAGAGTATGTTGGTGGAGAAAGTGTTTCACTGATCTGACTAGTCAACTAGCGTTTGTTAATGTCCGTTCTGTACCAGGCACTGAACTAAGCACTGGGGATACAAAAGCAAAAAAATTAAACCCCAAAACAAAAAAACCCAACACAAAAAACACCTCTCCTTTACTCTCCAGGAGCTCACATTTTAATGGGGGAGACACCATGAAAGCCACTAGGTACAAACAAGCTACATACAAGATGAAGTAGGGTTGATTTCAGAGGGAAGGCGCCAAGAATAGGAAGTACTGAAAAGGGTTTCCTTCAGAAGGCAGGATTTTAGCTGAGACTTAGCCA
This sequence comes from Bettongia penicillata ogilbyi, assembly GCA_023548195.1. Classification (NCBI taxonomy): domain Eukaryota; kingdom Metazoa; phylum Chordata; class Mammalia; order Diprotodontia; family Potoroidae; genus Bettongia; species Bettongia penicillata. Next base: position 9,716,612 of record JAJHZJ010000244.1, on the reverse strand, counting down.
GCATTTATATAATGCTTATTTAAGGTGTGCAAAGTATTTTTACAAATAACTCATTTTATATATTTTTTAGTGAATGCTAGTTTTGACAAAAATTATGCATATGTATATATAGATATATACATGTATATATACACGTACATATGTGTATATATATGTATGCATATATATCTATATATCTATGCATGCATATACACACACACATACATATGTTCAGTAGTTTCAGCCATGTCTGACTGCATTTGGGGTTTCCTTTGCAAAGATACTGGAGTGATTGGACATTTTCTTCTCCAGCTCATTTTACAGATGAGAAAACTGAGGTAAACAGGGTTAAGTGACTTGCCTAGGGTCACAGAGCTAGTAAGTGTCTGAGGTCAAATTTGAACTCAGGTCTTTCTGACTCCAGGGCTGGCATTCTGTCCACTGCACCACCTGGCTGCCCTTCCACATATACACATAAGCATATATCTATATATCTATATCTATATCCATGCATCCATATTTACTTAGAAAGGAAAAGAAAAACATTGACATTTGTAACATTACTAGACATTTCTCTGTAATATTGTCTGTGTTCAGTTCTACTTATGTCTTTCCAATGGAATATCAGGACGGTTATGGGTTCATGCACTTATAGTTGTCAGGGTTTTATGGTACCTCATTGTCCCGTTGTCTGGCAGCATTGGCCCTGTTCATGTCCTCAGCATCTCTGACACGATCAAGAGACTCATCCAGTGACTCCTGAAGTTCTGACAGTTTGGCATCATAGTCTTCAAGCTGCTCTAATACAACAGGAAACAGCGACCTTGTGTCATTGTGAAGCCGTTCCCAGTTTTCAGCGAGGGACAACACTGAGAAAAATTACAAGAAACTAAGTTTGTTCCTTCCATTCTACCTAATGTTCAGAAAAAAAATTCAACTTGCAAGCATGTTTAATGTTTAGCAAGCATCCTCTACAAAGCAAAGACTTCAGGAGTCTCTTGATGATTATTGGTTCCTTGAGGTAGGGTATATTGGAGGATTAAATTTAGATCCTTCTGCTTATGCAGATGTCATGATAAGCTGTTGTCAATCAGACCCATTGGGTATTTTTGGTTTGTCCAACTCTGCCATAATGATAGAGATCAGCCTCAGATTCTTCTCTGGATCAATTAATTTCAAGATTCATATACTTGGTCTAACCCATACTTACCCCTCCCAGACAAATTTTTCTAATTCATGCTTGGATCTGGTTATGCCAGAGGCAAAATGCCTCTGCTTAACACTCTTCAGTGGCTCCCTATTGCCTTCCAGGAGCAGCTAGGTGGTGCAGTGGATGGAGCACTGGTGCAGAAGTCAGGAGGACTTGAGTTCAAATCTCACCTCAGACATTTGACACTTACTAGCTGTGTGACCTTGGGCAAGTCACTTAACCCTAATTGCCTCATCCTGGGTCATCTCCAGTTATCCTGATGAATATCTGGTCACTGAATTCAGATGGCTCTGGAGGAGAAGTGAGCCTATACAGCCTTCCTTCACTCAAAACAAAGTCAAGTGCATGTCATTATTTCTCTGATGGCATGGTCTTCTTTGAGAACGAAGGACGAACACACAATTGCCTTCCAAGGCTAGCATTTTTGGATTTGAGACCTGGATCCATTACTTTACTAAACTTGGGGAGAATGGTCTTTTCATTTGATCTGTCTGATTCTCAGTTTGCTCATTTTAGGGATAATATCTATGCTGGAAATTTTGTAGGTTTGCATAGAACAAATGAAATATATATGTTTATAAAGTAGTTTGTAAATGTTAAACATTATATAAATGTTAATTGTTTTAGTTATGGTTAAGATAATAATGACATTTGGAAGGATTTGGGAATACTTACACAGCAAACAGGAAAAACGTAATTGTTCCTAAACATATATACTTTGATCTAGAAATAAGCTACCAAGTTGAGAATTTAAGTATTTCTTCTATCTAGGTAATTATTTTTACATTTTAAAATATGCTAATTATTTTTGCTCTGCCAACTATTTATCATATTTATTGAATTATATGGAAGAATAAGAATCATTAGGACTTTTACTGATATATTGTAGAGAGCTAGGTGTCTGGCAAAATATTGAAAAGAGGTTTTCTGTTTTCTGTTCTTTATGTAGCTTAATTATTTATTTAGCTTTTTTCCTTCCAATTTAGCAGCTAAAGCTTACTCCCTATGTCAGATCCTAACCATCAAGATTTTGTTATGTAATAGAAAGAGAAAGAATCTTTGAAGAGACTTATAGTACATTTTTGTACTTTATAGAAGACTGGTAAAATGTTTAGAGGAACAGTTTGGTGAAGGAGAAGGAACACATTTGGGGGTCAGCAGACCTGGGTTCAAATCTTGGCTTTCTGACCGCAGTTATGTGTCATTGGATTAATCACGAAAACTCTTGAGCTTCAGTTTCATTCTCTATGCAATAGGAATAATAATTCTTATTCTATTTACTTTAAAGGAATGTTGTAAGGGAACTACAAACCTTAAGTATAATATAAATTACTACTTGTAAACTTTAAACACTATATATAAATATCAATTGCTTGTTGCTATTGCTTTTCTTCAAGAAAAAACTGTTCCTGTTCCAGCATTTTTTAAAGTGAACTGTGCTCTGCCCTTCCCATGCCTGGCATTTTATCTCACTACTTAAAATGTGCACAGCAGCTGCATCTGCAGTGCTAAATCAAAGAAGGTATCCTCCATGCACTTATGAAATTTGATAGATACATCCACTGGTCACACTACAGGACTCCAAAAACAGCAAGGAGAGCTCTAAGTGCAAGCCCCAGCCCCCATTGCTGATGAAGAGGGACTCGGTGAACTGAAACCACTGCACGCTTTGATTTGTCTGAACCGGACACATGTCCTATTTTCCACGGGTCATACATACTCTGCATTATTTCTAAGGCCTGAAGTCCTACTGCTCCCTATTGGATTTTCCCCTATTTTTTAAAGTCCACTTCAGAGGCCTTCCCTGTGAAATCTTTAGTAATCATCTGAGTAGCAATGAGGTTTCTGTTCTCACACAGGCAGCTAGGTGGGGCAGAAGACAAGAGCGCTGAGCTTGTTGGGTGTCAGGAAAACCTAGGTTTAGATTCTGCCTTGGACACTTGCTAGTTGTGTGGCTCTAGGCAAAACACCTAACCCTTGCCTGCCTCAGTTTCCACAATTGTAAAATGGCACCTGTTGTTGTCAGGTTTAAACGAGATAGTATTTGTCAAGTGTCATGGTACACAGTAGGTGCTTAATAAATACTTCCCTTCACACCTCTAATCATTGGATCATGGACTTAAATCTGGAAGGGACCTCAGAAGCTACCTAGATTAATTTTCTTATTTTACAAATGAGAGAACTGAGGCTAACAGCAGGGAGAGGGGGGTTAGAATAGGACAGACATGTTAAATGACTTGTCCAAAATCACAAGGATAGTAAGTGTCAGAAGTACTAGAACCCAGATTTTCTGATGATGGAGCAAATATCCTTACTACTGTATCACTCTGGTTTTTTTTTGTGTGTGTGTATACATACACACATGTATATATATCATGTATATGTGTATATATATGTGTGTGTATAAATTATGAGTATCTATAAATAGTTGCAATGTATTGCAATGTATATTCACATACACATACATACATACATATACATATATCTATATGCGGAAAAAGAGAGAGAGAGAGAGAGAGAGAGAGAGAGAGAGAGAGAGAGAGAGAGAGAGAAACTGTGACTATTTGTGGATATCACTAATTACCCCCCCTTTCCCTATAAGATTGTCAAGTCCTGAGAACCTGTTTTAAGTAAACTTTGGGCCTACTTTCCACAGTGCCTCCCATGATAGCTTTGCGTGTCCTATATATGCACTTCCTAATTGAGTTGGGTTGAAATGAGTTGACTGAATAGCAGGTAGGCGAAGTTACTTCTAGTTCCACTACATCAGTGACAACAAGTAGCCATCACAAAAGGTAGCAGAAGCAGCATCCATCAGTGCCTGGGAATGCTAGGATTTGAGTACTTTTGCATGGGAAATGACCTCTTTTCTAGGACAGAGCAATAGTCAGGCTCCAGAAAGGACAGTGAGAGAGGTCAAAACCTACATTCTTGGGCTTCATCGGCCTCTTCGTCTGCAAGCTCCCGTTGAAGATGGAATGGCTTTCGACGCCTGATTTCCTCCAGCATGTCCTCCGCTAATGCAAGCTTTTCAGAGATTTCTTCTGGGCTGAGGTCCTGCTCAACTCCATAATACAGCATCTTGCGGCTGATCTCTGAAAGAAAGAACAGATGTCTCTTTTGAGCATAGAGAAAAGCAGCAGGGAAAGCCTGTCCAGCTATTTTTAAATGGTGCTGTAAGTGTGCCAAAAGACATCTGGGATTGTCAGTGATGGCCAGAACCCACGGATAGTAGTGTGATGAGAGCTTGATCCTGCTCTAGTGCCTTTGTCAGGGGGTATCCATACAGCAAATCACACATTTGGGGAAGGAGCCCAGCGAGTGCAACTCATATGTGACTATGAAACCCCTTTATAACATTGCTTGGCAAGGAATCATCCAGGCTGAGTGTGAAGACTTCTAAAAGAGAGGAATAAATCACCTCTTTGGGCTGCCTATTCTAGTATCAACATTGCCTATGTGCATATTAAACAAGACATAGCCTGTCTATTTATCAAAATAATAGAATAAAAGTGGACCCACCAGGGCCCAGGGATAGAAAGAATCAAAACAGAGTTAGCTGCTCTTTCCAGATTCAGTCATGGTCCTTCTAGTTTGAAATGGAAGGAATGAAAAATTTGCATGGTATCTACCTACTGTTTTTCTGCAGTGGGCCAAGACTGCTAATATTTAAGATATACTAATCAGCCAGTGCTAATCAGTACTTTCTGTGAAATACAAATATATGGAAAAATATTCTGATGGGCCACGTGTAATTTATGTGATGTCTCTCCACACTCCAATATAGCCTCTATTCAATTGCCAAATTGATATTTCTGAAGTATAGCTCTGATCTCCCTATTTTACTCCTCTGCTCAGAAAGCTTTCAGGGCTTCCCTTTGCCTTTAGGATAAAATATAAACTTATCTGTTTGGAATATAAAGGCCTTCACAATCTGACTGGTGGCAGAGTAGATAGAGTTCTCTGTCTGCAGTCAAGAGTCCTTGAATTCAAATGTGGCCTTAGACAATTACTAGCTCTGTGACCCCAGGCAAGTCATTTAGCCTCAGTTTGCCTGTTTCTTTATCTATAGAATGGGGATAATAATAGTGTCTTCCTCCTAGAGTTGTTTTGGGGGTCAAATGAGATAATATTTGTAATGTGTTTGGCACAGTGCCTGGCACATAGAAATGTTAGCTATTATTATTATTACCTTTCCAGGCCAATTATATACTATTTTCCTAATGTACTCAAAGCTATCATCATACTGGCCAACTTGCTCTTCTCTATACATATTTCATTTCCCACCTTTGGGTCTTTGCATAGGCTGTCCCTCATGCCTAAATGCCTTCCCTCCTCACCTCTGTCTTTTGGAACTCTTTCTACATGCAACTCTGTTCTAGTGCCATTTACATTAAGAAACATTCCCTGATCACCCTGGTTGTCAGTACTACCTTTCAAAATTGTGTGTATACTTTATACTGATGTGTGTGTGTGAATTCTTTATTTCTTTCTAGTATATTGTAGAGAAAAATATTTTTCAACTGTGGGGTTGGGTTAGAATGCTTCTAAGGCACCTTGAGGTAGCTAGAGAGTACACTTCTATGAGCTTAGAATCAGTCAGTAGTCAGCAATCATTCATTAAATATCTATTGTGTGCCAGGCAACTGTTTCAAGTGCTAAGGAAGACCTGAGTTTATATCTTGTCTCTGATACATATTGACTCTGGGAAAGTCACTTAATTTCTCTTCACCTAAGTTTTCTCATGTGTAAAATGAAATAATTAGCTTTAAAGATTCTTTCCAGTTTTAGATTTATGATCCTTCCAGTTCTGACATTCTGAGTGATTTGAATTGCCTCTGAGAGACCTGGAGTCTTGGTAAAATGTTTCAGAACCCTAGAAAGCTTGAGCAGAAAAAGGCCTGAAATGGTCATCTAGTCCAACTCTCTCATTTTTACAGATGAGAAAACCGAAGCCTTACAAAGATTAAATAACTTTATCAGGGTCACATAGACGGTTAATGTCAGTCTTAGGCCTATTGACTCCCTAACCAGACCCTCTGACCAGTACATCATGCTCTATGATTGCCACATCTTTCTAGGATAGCTACTAGGGAAAGTTATTCTACCTTCAAAACATAAATAAAAAGGTCCCTGGGCCTTATTATGATTGATGTGGTTGGTGAGGAGTGATGGGTAAACAAACACTGCAGTCCCATAAATCAGGCTTAGATCAGGGAACTGGGCTGGATGTGAATAATAGCTCACATGTCCCCATCAGTTATTTTATAGACTCTTAGTCACAAGGAATGTCACCACAGATTCCATAAAGCATTCATATATACTGGAGGAGGGGAAGAAAAATAGAAGAAGAGGCTTTTGCTGCAAGAATGGTGACTGAGAAAGCTATGAGGATGTAAGGAAATGCGGGACCAGATAAAGTTTATGCCATCACTGAAATTAATATTCAAAACATCCACAATTGGGAGCAAATGTTGCCTAAGAAAGAATGTTGTTCAGTTGTGTCTGATTCCTTATGACACCATTTGGGGTTTTCTTCACAAAGACACTGGAGTAGTATGCCATATCCTGCTCTAGCTCATTTTATAGATGAGGAAACTGAAGCAAACAGGGTTAAGTGACTTACCTAGGGTTACACATAGGGTTTGAGATTGGATTTGAACTCAGGTCTTCTTGACGCTAGACCTAGTGCTCTATCCATTGCTCTATCTAGCTACCCCCACATGCCTCTGTTTATCTTACACTGTGCTCCTTCAAACCAACAATTAAGAAGTATTTTTAAGTCACTGTGCTTGGCATTGGATATATAAAGACCAAAATTGAACAACAACTTTTCTTAAGGAACGTATACATATTATACACACATCTATATATTCTAATGAAAGGGACACCATATACACAAAGAAGTCTATGCAGAATAAACACGAATCTGGAAACAGTGAGAAAGGCTTCATTGGCAGGTGAGGCTTGAGCTGAGGTGCGAATGTTGTAAGGGATTCTAAGAAACGGGGGTGGAAGAAATGGGGGAGAGCCAGTTTGAAAGCACAGATATAGTTATATGTGAGGAATAGCATGAAGGCTCATTTGCCTGAACACTAAAAGGGAGTAATATATTAGGATCCTAGAAAGGTTGATTGGGATCAGGTTGATAAGAAATAGATGAGTTTATATTTGAAACTCAAGGCAATAGGGAGTCAACAAAATTCATAGAGCAGGGATGTGACGTAATGAGAGACTTTTACCTTAGGAGAATCACTTTGGCAATAGTGTGACAGACAGTTTGGAGAAAGGAGAGACTTGAGACAGGAGATCAGGGACTATTGCAATAGTCCGAGTGATGAAGGCTTTCATTTAATCTATGTGTGAGTCAAACAACTAACCCCAAAACATCTTCCTTTTCTCTGCATTTTAAATATGTTATTAAGTGCTTTAAAACACTATGAAGAACAAAACCCACATGTTTTCTATATGAATGTAAAATCTATAAGGGTCAGGTAGATATTGCAAATAATTTTCATTTTTTTAACACAATAGGCATCAAATGAAATACAGCAAAAGTTTTAACTGTGGCTTGATATATCCATTGGACTGAGATGTCCTTGATATTTTAAAATAAAGAAAATAATCTACTACTGCTGTCTTCTTTACTTTCATTTGCTTAGAGATGTACTTTCTTTTTTCATCTATCTCTTTGTATAGGAAAAATAATAATGCTGAAGAATATAAAAATAACAATAAGCAGAAAGCTACCTTTTATCCCTAGCCCATACCATTATTCTTCATCTGAGAACTTATAAACGCACATTTTCTGGTACTAACATGGGTGTGCTTTGGAAGTAAAAGAATGCTTTCAGAGATTAATGGAATTTTAGAGTTACAAAGTAATAATAATAGCAATAGCTACCATTTATGTACTAATTACTATGTGCTAGATCTGACAGCAAATGGCACAGTGGATACAACTCTGAGTCTGGAATAAGGAAGATTCATCTTCTTTCATTCAGTTCCAGCCTCAGACGTTTACTAGCTGTGTGACCCTGGGCAAATCACTTACCCTATTTGCCTCAGTTTCATCATCTGTAAATGAACTGCAACAGGATATAGCAAATCATTTTGTATCTTTGCCAAGAAAACCACAAATGGAGTCACAAAGAGTCAGACATGAATGACACTACTGAATAGTAACAACAGTGTGCAAGCTAAGTGCTTTAAAATGATTATCTCATTTGATCCTCACAACAGCCCTGTGAGGTAAGTGCTACTATTATCCCTGTTTCACATTTGAGGATACTGAGGCAAACAAAGTGATCTGGCCAAGTCACACATTAGTAAGTGTCTAGGACCGTATTAGAATTCAGCACTTCCTGACTCTTGGTTCTTTATCTACTTTGTCATCTAGCCTGCCTTAGTGACCATCTACTTTAATCCATGCATGAAAAAGAACCCTTGTTCTTGGTCACTGATCTATTACTGAGAGGCAATTCCTACAGATACAGCAACTACTTATACAGATTGATGCCCAAGTTAGCAAAACTACCTGATGGGAGGGGGAAGTGCCTATATCACCTTATGTTACAGGTACTTTCTGCCAGATTTGGGAGACTTTGAAATTGTTGCATGTGGATGGGGTGGAGCTAAGATGGCAGAGCAGAAGGATGGACCTGCTATAGCTCTACTCCCAAAGTCCAAAAAATACTTGTAAATTATAACTTTAAACAAATTCTAGAAACCATAAAAGGACAGAGTGAAAGAGATTTTCAGCCCAAGACAACCTGGAAGGTGTATAGGAAAGGTCTATTGCACCAGGTTCAGAGAAGTCTGCAGCTCAGCCTTGGCTGCGCAGTACAACAGGGACAGGACTGGAGCAGGCTTCAGGGTGTGGAATCATGGGAAGCAGTGGTGGTTCCCAGATTTCCCACAAATGCCAAAGACAGCTTCATATGACAGTGAGAAAGCTCTTTCATCTGGATGAGAAGGGAATGTGATCTGGCCTGGCCTCAGGGTGGCAGGGGTCCCTGAGGAAGCAGCATCCATTTTCAGAGCCCTTGGCCTAAAGAACTTGGGGGAATCAAGGGACTAATCTAGGTCTCAATTCTGAGGGGTGACCCTGGGGTGAGAAGGAGTGTTGGCATGGTGGTGGCTTTGGAGAGGATCCTGGGCAGAAAAGCTTGTGGTTGCTGCCAGACCAGAGCACAGACAAAGAGAGGAGTAAATTCCTCTCCCTTGATTGTGCCACCTTGGAGGAACTGAGAACTTATAGGTCCCTAGAGTATACCCTCCACTTGACAAAGGACTCAAAAGTCAAGTAACTGGCTGGGAAAATGTCCAAAAAATGGAAAAAAAAATAAGACTATAGAAGGTTACTTTCTTGGTGAACAGGTATTTTTCTCCATCCTTTTGGATGAGGAAGAACAAAGCATACCGTCAGAGGAAGCCATAAAAGTCAAGGCTTCTACATCCAAAACCTTCAAAATAAATATGCAATGGTCTCAGACCATGAAACCAAGTAAGACAGGTGAAGAAAAAACTGGGAAGAGAAATGACAGAGATGCAAGAAAATCATGAAAGTCAACAACTTGCTAAAGGAGACCCAAAAAATTGCTGAAGAAAATAATACCTTTAAAAATAGAGTAACCAAAATGGCAAAAGAGGTCCAAAAAGCCAATGAGGAGAAGAATGCTTTAAAGAGCAGACTTAATCAAATGGAAAAGGAAGCTCAAAAACTCACTGAAGAAAGTAGCCTTTAAAAATAAGAATGGAGCAGATGGAAGCTAATGACTTTATGAGAAACCAAGAAATTACAAAACGAAACCAAAAAAAAAAGAAAAAATTGAAGGCAATGTGAAAAATCTCATTTGAAAAACAACTGACCTGGAAAATAGATCCAGGAGAGACAATTTAAAAATTATGGGACTACCTGAAAGCCATGATCAAAAAAGAACCTAGATACCATCTTTAATGAAATTATCAAGGAAAACTCCCCTGATATTCTAGAACCATAGGGTAAAATAAATATTAAAAGAATTCACCAATCACCTCCTGAAAGAGATCTGAAAAGAAAAACTCCTAGGAATATTGTAGCCAAATTCCAGAGTTCCCAGGTCAAGGAGAAAATATTGCAAGCAGTCAGAAAGAAATCATTTGAGTACTGTAGAAATACTATTAGGATAACACAAGATCTAACAGCTTCTACATTAAGGGATCACAGGGCATGGAATATGATATTCCAGAAGTCAAAGGAACTAGGATTAAAACCAAGAATTACTACCCAGAAAAACTGAGTATAATACTTCAGGGGAAAAAAATGGTCATTCAATAAAATAGAGGACTTTCAAGCATTTTTGATGAAAAGACCAGAGCTGAATAGAAAATTTGTCCTTCAAACACAAGAATCAAGAGAAGCATGAAAAGGTAAGCAGAAAAGAAAAATCATAAGGGACTTACTAAAGTTAAACTGTTTACATTCTTACATGAAAAGATAATATTTGTAACTTGAGACTTTTCTCAGTATTTGAGTAGTTGGAGGGATTATATACATATAGAAATAGGGCATAGGGTGAGTTGAATAAGAAGGGATGATATCTAAAATAACAAAATTATGGGATGAGAAAGGAACATATTGAGAGGAGAAAGGAAGAAATGGAATGCGGCAAATTACCTCTCATAAAAGAGGCAAGAAAAAGCTTTTTTTCAATGGAGGGGAAAAGGGGGAAGAGGTGAGAATGAAAAAGTGAAGCTTATTCTCTTCACATTTGGCTTAAGGAGGGAATAACATACTCAATTTGCTATGAAAATCTATCTTACACTACAGGAAAGTAGGGGAGAAGGGGACAAGTTGGGTGGGGAGATGATAGAAGGGAAGGCAAATGGGAGAAGGGAGTCATTAGAAGTAAAGACTTTTGGGGAGGGACAAGGTCAAAAGAGAGAACAAAATAAATGGGGGACAGGATAGGATGGAGGGAAATATAGTCTTGCACAATATGACTATTATGGTAGTCTTTAGCAAAACTACACATATATAGCCCATATTGAATTGCTTATCTTCTCAGTGGGAATGGGTGGGGAGGGAGGAAGGGAGATAAGTTGGAACTCAAAGTTTTAGGAATGAATGTTGAGAATTGTTTTTGCATGCAACTGGGAAATAAGAAGTACAGGTAATGGAGTATAGAAATCTGTCTTACCCTACAAGAAAAGAGAGAAGATGGGGATGGGGAAGGGAGGGGTGTGATAAAAGGGAGGGCAGTTTGGGGGAAGGGTTATTTAGAAGGCATACATGATGTCTTGGGGTGGGGGAAGGGGAGGGAAGGGGAGAAAATTTGGAACTCAAAATATTGTGGAAATGAATGCTGAAAACTAAAAATAAATAAATCAATTAAAAAAAAGAAATTGTTGCATGCTTTTCCTCAAACGCCAACCATTCTGCTGAGAGCTTATGACAGTTTGCATTAACCAGTTTCCTTCCATTTACTCTAGGCAATGTCTTCTCTGTAGATACTGAAGGGGAACAAGCTGTACTTCTGTGACACTAAGGCATGCTATTTCCTCTCCTGGGGAGGTATTGTGGCATTCCATTTCTCTGAATTAACTGAAAAGCAAAATAATCTGAATGTTTCTTCTTGAAAATTATCAGCTATAAAATAAGGATAGAAACTCCAAAGGAATGAGATTTGAACTTGAGATATTGTTTGCTAGGTTGGACGTGGGTTAAGTGTTTAGATTTTCCTTCCTTTTCATTTTCTGCCTAGAAATGGGACAGCGAGTAATTTCTAGGTTATGGGTGAAGCTACTTAGGTGCAACATTGAGAAATTGGGAATGTGTAGGGTATTGTCTCATCTAAAACACATTTTTCCCCATAACTTTACTGGCATTTCCCCAGTTGATTTACTGGTTTCTTTCAATTTGAATTTTTCTATTTTTTCCCCTTCCTCTGTTTCTTTTCAGTGGAAAAAAGTAGGAATTTAGTATAATTCCAAGACCTACATGTGTTCTATTCTGCAATAGCTCAGCAGGAACCTTCTCTATACAGTATAGGCTAAGGGGTCTGAGGGAAGACACTTCCTGTCTGATTGTCAGCATTAGGTGTCAATATTGTAGACTTGTGTAATTGATTTCTGCTTCTGCAAAGGGAAGTTTTATATTTTGGATTAACTTTAAGAGAGCCCTCAGCAGGAAAGATTACTAGGGAAAAAGCCTTAGATTGGAAGAGATGCTGACATTCTGGTGTACTGGAGCCAGAGGTGTACTGGAACCCACTAGAACTGGAAAATCAATTGCTAAATTTTCAGAGTAAGCATTTGAACATCAGAAATCAGCAAACACTACAAATTAAGGCTTAATTCATGGTTCTGTTGATTGTCTGGACTTAAGAAAGCGATGGAGAAAATGTTAATGCAGATTACATTTAAAAGTGTGTCAGTGGTACATTTTCTTTTCCAGAGCTGATTGTTATATATTTATCAACATACCCCTGCCCTGGCTCCATTATGGTCATTTTTTAAAAAAGAAATTTTTCATCAAAGTATTGAATTAATTTTTTTTGTTAGGTAAGTTCAGATACAGTATCAGTACTGATACAGTAATATTCCACTGAAGCAAGTTTTGCTAAGTTAAACCAGGGGAGAATATATTTACCTTGGATCTTATCCCTCATATTGTGGGCTTCTTCTACAAGCTGTGTTGCATAGTTAATGGTATCCATGGTTTCCTTCTGTACCAGCTGGCTTTTTTTTGAGGCTTGATTTTCCTATGAATAATCCATATAAACACAAGATTAAATTTGTGAACCTGGACCTCCGTGTGTGTGTGTGTGTGTGTGTGTGTGTGTGTGTGTGTGTGACAAACATTCACTTCCCTGGAAAACAGAAGTCCAATTAGCATACAAAATTATCACAGAAGCTGTACTTGAAGACTGATGTGATTACTGATTGTAGAATCAGGAAATGGCTCAAAATGAGATCATATTTCTAGAAGTTCAGTAATATGAACTGAAGGCTTTTCTAACCCTTTTTATTCTAGTGCTTTCCTCCCTTTTCCCTCTAATTTTCTAGTTAATCTTTTTTTTTTTTTTGCTTCATTGTTTAGTTGTTTTTCAGCTAGGTCCTACTTTTTGTGACCCCTTTTAGGGATTTCTTAGCAAAGATACTGGAGTGGTTTACCATTTTCTTTTCCAACTCAATTTGTAGGTGAGGACTCAAGGCAAGCAAGGTTAAATAATTCGCTCAGGGTCACACAGCTAGTAAGTTTCTGAGGTTGGATTTGAACTCATGAAATGAATGTTCCTGATTCTATCTAGTGTGCCCTGTATATAGCTTATTTGTATACATTTGTTTACATGTTGTACCCCTCATTCGATTATGAGCTCCTTAAGGGCAGGGACCATCTTTGACCACTTTTTGTATTTCCAGGTCTTAGCAGATGCCGGCACATAGTAGGTGCTTAATAAATGTTTATTGGCTAATTGATTGATGCTATTTTCCCCTTGAATTTATGTCATACCTCTTGGTTGTCTGACTTGTAATCTGTCAGCCAGGTTTGTAGATCAATATATTGAATGAAAAGTTTAAAGTTCCAAAGAGAAGACTGCGATGAGGTGAAGCCAACATACAGTGTTCCTGGGTAGATCAATCACCATTGTGACTGAATTACAGCAGAGATTTCAAGGATTATGCTCATTGGGCTAAATACTGCTTTCAGTGCTTCATTTCAAATTTCTATCAACATTGATGGTACTTGTGTACAAATAAGTACTCAAGCAGATTTGGCTCCCGGTGAATAGAGTTCTCTTCTGAACAGTCAATTTCTTCCCTACATTTGGGATCTTATGTTCAAGAGTTTCAAAATATTGTTTATCAAAATCCAATGTGGGATGTGTGTGTGTGTGTGTGTGTGTGTGTGTGTGTGTGTGTGTGTGTGTATGCATTAGTAGGGGGGATGGGGATTAGGAAGCTGAGCTCAGGAAATGGAAATCATTCAAGGCCTGAATATTACTTTGTGTTTTGTGTACAATGTGTGCAGAAAGCATTCGTTTCTGTTCCTATTAGAGACGCTGAGTCTTTGAATATATTTACAAAGAAGAAGGAAGTCTTCAGTCTGGCCTGCCATTTACTTTGTTTTCTTGAATTTCTGTGAAATACAGTTCTATTTCCTAATACTGAACAGATTGCAGAACCTGAATGAGGTGCAAGATGAAATTATTGCCTTGGTATCCATAATAGCTAAGGTGTACATGAGAGACAGTGTGATATAGTAGATAGATAGGTGACTTGGAAGTCAGGGAGACCTGGGTTCAAATCCTTCTGACATATGCTTGGCTGTGTGACACTGTGTGAATCACTTAAACTCTCTAGCCACATTTCTAAGACTCTAAATTGCTGAACAGCATTCGAAGGAGTTTCTTTATCTGGGAATTATCTATAACAAGGATGGGCAAACTATAGCCTGAGGGACAAATCACCATCAACTTTTATACAGCTAAGAATGGTTTTTACATTTTAAAATACAAAGACCCTTGCCTTGTACCCATGACACCACAGGTCCAGTATCTGTCTTATCCCCTAATGTTTATAAAGTAAAGTTTGCGAAGTGCTTATATTTAGAGTCTCATCTAAGTTTCACAATCACCTTTGGAGGTAGATGTTATTTTATCTCCATTTTACAGATAGGGAAACTGAGGGTCAGAGCCATGACATATCTTGCTCATAGTCACACAGCTAGTAAGTATCAAAGGAGGGAATTTGAATCCAGATGTCTCTCAACTTTCTCCAGTTCCATCCCTCTTTGCACTGTATGGCATTGCCTTTCATTGAGAAAAAAGCTGTAATCAACCATGTCAAGTGAAACAATCCACATGTTTTGTTGTGGAAATGGCAGAACAATTTTTTTTTACCCCACTCAGATCTTCCTTGCCTCATTTGCATTGACAAAGCTTAATTCCTTCTGATTCAATAATTTGATTCAATTCAATAAACATTGATTAAATACCTACTACTGAAGGCATTGTGCCAAGTAATCTAGATACAAAAAGAGGCAAAAGACAATCCATGCCTACAAGGAACTTGTGTTGGTCCTTGGTTCTCAAAGAAGGCCATGACATCAAGATGATGACAAGATTTACATTTGACTTTGATTTGAGTGAGGGAGGACTGTGTGAGGTCACCAACCTCACTTTCTTCTCCTGAGCCATCTGGGTCCAGTGACCTGATATTCATCAGGATGGCTGATGTGAGATCAGGATGCTGTGTGAGACCTTGGCCATTTTAGGCTAAGTTCTTATCAGATTCACACTTGGAGTGAGCTATACCCATTCAAAGAATAGGTCTCTTTACCTAGGTACTCAAGGGATGGCCTCTTTTAATAAAAGAAAAAAATAACCAAAAAATCAAATTGGGAGGCAGGGAAGGCCCTTAGGGTTCCTAGGTAAAAGAGAAACAGTTACCATTTAGTAATTACATTCACTCTGTGCTAGATGGACAGGGAACTGGTGTGCAATCTATGATCTAATGGGATGGCAAAACTGAGACATCCAGGGAAACAAGAAGGGAGGAGAAGCCTCAAAGCTAATGATGCCTGAAGATTTTATATTGAGTCCATTAGGACATTCAGTGTTAATTTAGAATAAATGCTCCCACTTGGACAAGGTCTTATACTTTATGAAATGCTTTCCCTCAACCACCTTTTGAGGGTAGGTTGGTAATGAAATATTATTATCATAACTTTAAAATGCCAGGAAACTTTCTTAGAGAAGTTAAATGCCTTGCTTAAGGTCATGTGGCTAGCAAGTCCTAGAACTAGTATTTGAACCCAAGGCTTTTGCTACTAAATCCAGGGATTTTCCCATGAGATTGTGCATGCTCTTTAAGATACAGAGACATTAAGTGATTTGTACAAGGTTACACTGGTAGTCAAGAATGTGAATGTAATATGAAAAACTTTCCCAATGAAATGTTTCATTTTTTTTTTTGTCTTTTAATCTAGCACTTAATACAGTGCCTGGGACATAGAAGGCACTTACTAAATGCAGATTTACTTGAACTAAATTGTTGTGACCTGGGAAGAGGTCCTCTCATGAAATTCATGAAAATGTGTCTTGTTTGTGCAGAGGGTATCATGTTCTGGAGTATTTTGGTTTTCTTTCTCTTATAAAGAAGCTACTTTCTTTAACCTAATATATTTGATGAAGTCATTCTTTCTGTCTTTATTTTCTTGCGGATGCTTGTCATAGTTCCTATTCTTAGGAAGGTTTTCCCTCCCAATACTGAAATAAAAGTGCTAAATTTTACCTTCAGATTGACTTTTCTTTTAACCAGTTCCATTTTAAATATTAATTTAAATTACAGAAATTTTTGATTGCAATTTGAATTTGCCTCAGTTTGGAAGGTACAATGTCTACTTTCTTGGTTTGTAACATCCTCTTGTGGAGAATGCTCCATCCCTATCATTACTGAATGATGCATCTTTAATTTTCTCATTTGATTCCAATTGAAATGTTAAAAATGATTGCAGCAATACAAAGCTTACATACAAGTAAACATTTTCATTTAGAAAAGCACAAGAGGGCACTGCAACCTCTTTTTTCATTAGTTAAGCATCAGTAGAAGAAAAAATTATACTCATCCCTCACAACACAGAATCTAAGAACTACAGATCTGCATTTACCTGAAAGGTGTAATTATTGGATACAATATGTAGAGATGGTTTATTTTAGTTGCCTTTGCTTTCTCGGTCATTTCTTGATGATCATGCTGTAATACTCAAGGAGAGGAAGAAGATTATAATAGAGCACTTAGCTACCCTTAATGAGTTCGCAACACCAGGCATGGATAAACTAGCATTCTACGATTCTGAAAAAAGTGGTAGATGTGATTGCTGAGCCACTGTCAATAAGCTTTGAAAGACTGAAGAGACTGGGACAAATGATGCAGGAATAGAGTAAGTTCAGATATTTTTTAAAGAGAAGATCATAGAGTGCTATTGATCAATGAGCTTGACTTCAATACCTGGCAACATTCTAGTCTTGTTATTAAAGGGATAGTTAGCAAACACATTGAAAGTAATTGGTCACCCTTAAGTATTACCACAACTTCATTAATAATAGGCCACTGGTGTTTTTGGGACACAGTTATTAGGTTGGCAGGTTGAGTAGAAAACTGTTGGCATAACTAGATTTTATCAAAGCATTTGTTGTTTCAAATTATTTTTATGAGAAAGATGGAGAGGTATGGATTATATATTAGATATATGGATTCAGCACTGGTTGAATGCCTGGACCCAAAATGTAGTCATTAATATTTTGGTATCAACTTGGATAGAGGTTGGAGGAGGAGTGACATTTAACATATTCCATCAATGACCGGCCTCAAGGAACAGATGACAAGTTAATTCAGTTTTCAGGTGATAGAAAGATGGGAGAGGTAACTGACATACTGAGTGAGAACCAAGATTCAAAAAGGTCTGGATGGATCAGAACACTTGGCTAATTGAATTGTTTGTGATGTCACAAGGGTGATAACTGGACCTGCTGGTGAATTGGATTTCAGTGAGGCAGAACCATGCAAAGGTGTCAGCATCACTCTTTCCTCCAGAGTCATCAAAAGTCAAAAGACAAGACAATTGGAGGTGACCATGACTAACTGAATAAGATGAAATTTAATAGTAATAAATAAAATATCATGGGATGATGGAATAATAGATCTAGGCCACAGTGACTACCTAGTTCAATTTCCTCATTTTATAGATGAAAAACTACAGTCTTGAGAGATTAAGTGATTTGCCTAAGATCACACTGGTAGTTGTATCAGAGGGAGGATTTGAACCCAGGTACTATGACTTCTTGGCTAGTGCTTTTTCCACCTTCAGCAGCTAGGTGATGAAGTAGGGGCCTGGAGTCAGGAAGACCTGAGTTCAAATCTGTCCTCAGATACTTGCTAGCTGCGTGACACTGGACAAGTCACTTAATCCTGTTTGCCTCAGTTTCCTCATCTGTAAAATGAGCTGGAGAAGGAAATGACAAATAATTCTAGTATCTCTGCCAAGCAAACCCCAAGTAGGGTCATGAAGAGTTGGACACAACTGAAATAACTGAACAGCAACAACACAAGTACAAGGTCAGGAAGACATAACTAGGCAGCAGTTTGTCTAAAATGGTCTATGAGTCTTGAGAGGTCTACTCAGTATTGTAATATGGGAACTCCAAAAGCCAGAACTAGGGGGATGAAGGAGAAGTTGTACCCTGCCCTGGTCAGTCTACATATGGAGTACTAGATTCCCTTTTGGGTAGGACATTTAAGGAAGGGCAATTAATGGGAAAAGGAAGTCCATTAGGGCAATGAAGAACATGAGGTCATGCTTCTGAAGGTTGAAGGACTTGAGAATATTTAGCCTGGAAGAAAACATGATAGTTGTCTTCAAGTATCTGAAAAAAAAATAGGGATTATCTGAAAAAGGGATTAGGGAGACAAGATAATAGAATCATATATTTACAACTGGAATGGCTCTTAGAAGTCATCTAGTCCAAAATGTCTTCATTTTGCAGATGAGGAAATTGAGGCCCAGAAAGTTTAAGCTCATACAGTGAGTAGTAGATGAAGGATCTGAACCTAAGTCCTTATTCTAAATCTGGCATTCTTTCAAATATATCTTATTGATTTGATTTTGGTCCCAAAGACCAAGAAGCAATTGCAAAAAGGCAAATTCAGTAATAATGATTAGCAATTAAGGGGGAGAAGAAAGCAAACTGGTTTAATACAAAGAAAAAAAAATCCTAACAATGATAGCTTTCCATATATGTAATGAGCTACTTTGGAAAGTAATTGTTTTTCATTTCCTGCAGACCTTTAAGCAAAATTTGGGATGATCGTAGTTGGACTCTGAGAGCACATGTAACAGAGAGTCTAGGATGTTGAAATACACAAGTGTTTTGCTTTATGAAAGCCTGATGTTAAAAAAAATCCAGAATTTTAACTGTAAATGCAGATGTGATTATTTACATTCCAAAAGGGGAATCTTCTTTTATAAAGGATGAGATACACCAAAATGCCAAATTTCCCTAATGCACATGAAATATAATAATTCAAACATTAAATTATTGAAATTTTAGTAAAATTACATAAAGCATGCTTATGACTCTCTCTACCCTATTCAAGAAGGTTAATGAATTTAAGGGGAAGGACCATCAGATGCTTGAATAGCCCAATTCACATGAAGAGGTCAACAAGATAGTGAATGACCCCAAAGGAGCAAACTGCTTACCCACCTTTGTACTCAGCCACTCATTGCACAAGACCCAAAAGAAGTATGGGAAATATAACCGAACTGTAACACTGAGCCAGGAAGAACTATCCGACAGGAGAGGTTATATCTCCTACCTGAATGTGACAAATCTTGAAGTCAAGGCTCTGAGGGATTCAGAGATAAGAGGTTTCCACTAATTCTAGACCAAGGGTTATTTCTTTTGCTGAAAAGAATACTGTAACCCTGTAGGCAAGTTCAGCCTCATGCAACTTTGTTTGACCTAGCCAAGTAGTAGACATTTGATGGATAGAAAGGAGATTAAATCAGTCCATATGTAAAGAAATTAATTCAGACTCTTCTTTGGAAGATAAATACTGAAACTGAAAATGAAATACTTTGCCCCATAGTGAGAAGACAGGACTCACTGGAAAAGATCCTGATGGAAAAGATTGAAGTCAGAAGGAAAAGGAGATGGTAGAGGATGAGATGGACTGATAGTGTATGGAAGCTGCAAACATGAGCTTGGGCAGACTTTGGAAGAGAGCAGAGGAGAGAAGGGCCTGATGTGCTATGGTCCATGAAGTCACAAAGAGTTGGACGTGACTGAATGACAGCAACAAAAGCAATAGATAAACTCATTTATCCAGGCCACATTAAACCAAACAACAGGATGAATCTCGTGGCAAACTTTGTGAGTCCCCTCTGGAGAAAGAAAGCACAATGAGACCCTCTGGTTCTGGAGCTGTGTGTTGTCTTGGCTACGTGTGCCCCACTCTCCTTGAACCACAAACTTAACGTTCACTCTTTCACCCAGGATTCTATGTGTATTTGCAGGAGAGGGTGTTCCAGCCTTTGAGAAAATGCTTTCTAAATACTGCTCTTACTATGCCATTTATGAATAAATGTTTTTGTTTCCAACTAACTGTGTCTACTGCTTGATTGGTGAACACACTGGTGAGATCTGGTATGCTGCAGCGATAGGAGGATAGCTATCCGCATATAGGATTACTCTCAGAACCTTCAATGTGGTAGTAGCAACCTCTTTGGGATAACAACTTGTCAGTATAAGAATGAATTGGAGAAGTGGGCCCAGGGGATTCATTACACGAATATGCCCATAACTTAAAAATTTTAAATAAATTATTTTAAAGGGATAAGAAAGTTAACAACAGGGACATGACTCATATTACCAGTGTACTTTTGGGGAGAATCATTCTATAGAACTGTAAACCCCTTCATAAGCCAGCATAGCATCTCTCTCTCTCTCTCTCTCTCTCTCTCTCTCTCTCTCTCTCTCTCTCTCTCTTTCTCTCTCTCTCTCTGCCATATTATATTCCAAGAGCATTTTTCAGAGACAAATAAGGTATTTATCTCATGCTGATAGCCTTTGCCAAATTCTCATAGATATATAGCTGGGGTGAACAAGTTAAGATAGTTCTTTAAAAAAAAATGTAGATGCCTATGGCAAAGGGATTCTCTGTCTTTACTTAAATCCAAATGTCAGTTATTTTCCTTGGAGAATCCTTCTCCAGTGAAACTTTCTTTAAATGCATCTAAAAATGTCAAGGGATTCCACAGACTCCTAGGGGTTTAAAAGAGTTTTCGGTGAAGAGCATTGCTCCTGGAGGGGGGGGGGAAGGGGGAGGGGGAGAGGGAGACGGAGAGGGGGAGGGAGGGAGAGAGAGAGAAGGAGGTGGAGAGAGGGAGAGGGAGAGGGAGAGAGGGAGAGGGAGAGGGAGAGATTTACAACTTAGGTGATGTTACACAAGTTACTTTAAGCCCAGTATCTCAGTTTCCTCATCTGTAAAATGAGTGATTGAACTACTTGGACAATGAGGTCCTTTCTAAATATAAACCTATCATCTCTTCTAGCTCCTGATGTTTAGTCTGAGCAGCATGTACCTTTAAACTTGCTGTTGACACTCGTTGAGCTTTTCGTTATGAATCAATGCCTCTCAAATGATTAAACTTTGGAATGTCTATCTCTCCTTCCTTCCTTCTTTCTTTCCTTCCTTCCTTCCATCCCTCTCTTCTCTCTCTTTCATTCAGTTGTTTAAATGTTGTCTTCCCATTAGAATGAAAGTTCATTGAAGGGAGAAACTATTCTTGCCTTTACATTCACAGCAATTAGCACAGGGCCTGGAATACAGTAAGTGCTTAATAAATGGTTGTTATCCTTTGTTCTTGAAGAGGATCAAAATGACATCACCATGATAAACTCAAGTTTCAGTGTGTCCAACTGTGGCTGACCAAACCAATATGAGCTCAGAATGCTCTACCACAGATTGGGTACAAATAGTCCATGTGAACATTTGGGGTGGATACTCCAAATCCGCATATCCTACATTTCCTTTGTGCTGTCTCAATTCTGCTTTGCTCATGGAGCACAGCACCTTTTCTGATGTGGGCATGCCATGTTGAGTGGTCCTGTGCCAGTATCTCCCGTGTTGCAGAATCAAATCCAAAGTTCTTGAGAGAGAACTTGAGAATGTCCTTGGATAGCTTCTTCTGACCACCATGTGATTGCTTGCCCCATTGAGCTCTACATAAAATAGTCTTTTTGGCAAGCATATATTTTGGATTGAACAACGTGGCCAACTCATCAGAGTTGTTCTCTCTGAAGCATAGTTTGAATGCTTATTAGTTTATTTTGAGCAAGGGCCTCAGTGTCAGGTACCTTATCCTGCCAGGTGATCTTTGGAATCTTCCTAAGACAGTTCAAATGGAAGTGATTCAGTTTTCTGGCATGGCACTGGTAGGCTGTCCATGTTTCACAGGCATACAACAATGAGGTGAGCACAATGGCTCTGTAGACCTTCAGTTTGGTAGTCAGTCTAATACCTCTTCTCTCCCAAACTTTTCTTCAGAGCCTCCCAAACACTGAGATAGCTCTGACAATGTGTGTGTCAACCTCATTGTCAATGTGGACATCCCTGGAAAGTACACTACCAAGGTAAGTGAAATTTTCCACAGCATTCCAAACTTCTCCATTTGTTGTAACCGAAGTTTCCATGTATGGATGGTGTTGTGGTGGCTGATGGAGAACCTGTGTTTTCTTAGTGTTAATTATTTCTATAGTGTTAATTTCTATAGTGTTAATTAGGCCCAAATTAGCACAGGCAGCAGAGAATTGATCCATAGTTTGTTGTATCTCACCTTCAGAGGCTGCACTGAGTGCATAATCATCTGCAAACAGAAAATCATGCACCAACCCTCCCTCCACTTTGGTCTTGGCTGGTAGCCTTTTCCAACTGAAGAACCTACCCTCAGTACGGTAGCTGACCTTGATCAAGGTCAAGGCTTAATAAATGCTTGTTGACTGGCTGACTAATATTCCCCAGGCAAAAGCGTTTTCTCTCTCCTTAAATCTTCCTCAAGCACTTTGTCTACAGCTCCATCGTGCCCTATGGTAGCCCCCTATGCGACAAGACTACAGTGATCTGTGAACATGTTGAATCCCCTCACCTGGCAGTAAATTCTTTGAGGTTAAGGACTTCATTATTTTTATATTCCCAATCCCTGAAATAGTTCCTTGTATGTAGAAGGGGCTTAAAATGTGATAAATTTAAGTTAGGACCTTATTCTCTACATGTGGAAAATATATTCTGGATCTTAGCTTCCTCATCTAGAAAATAAGGGGCCTGGACAAGATGATTTCTAAAATACCTTCCAATACTAAATCCAACATTGCTCTAGTTGAGATTGGCCACCACATTATAAAAGATTTTGACCACAGAAACTCATGAAAACAATTTACTAGGGCATCTAGAAGTTGGGGATGTGCTAGCAGAATGAATGAATGAATGATCACACTGGTGGAATCATGGAACTTTAAAAGGAAAAAGGAAAAGGTAGCAATTGCAGATCAGGATTTAAGATGCTGGATGTGCTATTTTTGGGAAAATTTCATCTTTGCTATAAGCTCAGACCCATTTGGGAAGCTCTTAGCTATAACATGAAGTAAAGGAATAATAAAGAGAGTGTATTCTGTGAAGAAATGACTGGATCTCTATTTTGGTCTTCCACTCCATTAATTTCACAACCCTTCAAATATCACTAGAGAGGAAAGTTTTTGCTTGTGTAAGCTGTCTGGGAGCCATCATTCTAAATTTATTTATTTGGGCTTACTTTCCCGAGTGGTGGAAGAGATATTTGGTTTGCAAATCCTAAATCAAGATCTCCCTTTTTATAAGGCAAACACCCACAGAAAATCCCAACTAATTTCCAAGGAATCAATTAAAACTTTTAATTCTGAACTGTTGTGTCTGAAAGTAGCAGGTTCTTGAAGGGACAATTTACATTTTAGTACAATTTACATTTTGGGGAAGTATGTTCCTAATAAGATCAGCATTTCAAATGTTAAAAAACAAGTTATTGTCTTTAAAATCTTGATTTATAGAAAAATGATAAGATGGTACTTTTAATTTTAGCTTAAAACCTTACAAAGTGTAACAAGAAGTCTGGTTCACCATCCCCCACCCCGATTACTGAAATTGAATGAATTAAAAACCAACTAACCATCCAACGAACCTTATAGTCTATCCACTCTGACTCTTTTCTTTGTCATTTTCTTAAGAAAAAACAAGGTAGCATTTAAAATACAAATTCAAAATTATGACTTTTTTGAAAAATCATCTTTTATCTTCTCTATAGCACACTCTTTGTATGTGAAATGTTAACAGTGAAATGTTAAACTGGTCAGTAGCAATTCTATCCCAGAAAAATCTGCATTGCACTCAACCATTTTTATTGATATCACTTTTTCTTAATAACCTCACTTAGCCCTCCCTACTGATCACTGGAATAAGAGAACAGGAGCAAATGCAGCAAAAATACTACTCATTTCTCCACAAACAAGCTTCTAAAAGACCAAGCAACAGGAGAAGATAAATGAGAGAATTTCTCATGGTTGACCCTAATTAATTTTAAAATATTTGGGCTACTGCTCATTTTCAAACCTGAGTTAAAGATTATTTTTCTTTTGGTCTAGAGCTGAGGTTCATTTAAAGAATAATAACATAAATTGTTGCATTTACCCAGATTTTATTCTATCTCTGAAAGTGATTCCAAGAGATGAACACATACCTTTTCAGCTAGTTCCTCCAAATCAGATAGAAGACCCTTCATTGTATTCTCAGCATCACTGATTTGTAGTTTTCTTAAGAGGTATTGGTTTTCTCTTTCTGAAACCTTTGCCTGTGGGGGATAATGTGTTTTGAAAGATTTGATTCAACTTATGCATCAGTTTTTCTGAAATATTCATAAAGCAATGTTCTTATAGGACTGATTAAGTGGAGGTACTAAATTCACTCCTGCTAGTATAAAAGTTGGAGAATTGCAGGGTAGGAGGTTATCCTGGGAATTTGCTTCCAGGATCAATGGAAAATGGAGTTTATAAATTCATCTCTCCCTAGTTTATCATAAAGGAGATAATTCTCTAAGACAGATTCAGATCTAATGCTACTATGATTTGATACTTTCCTCTTCTCTCTTCTAGGGTCTTAGCTTATAATAGCTATCTATTCCATGTCACAGGGGTTAGGGAAGCTGTGGTGACATGATCTGCAAAAGCCAAATAAAATTTTTTGGCCCTCTATTCATACCAGAGAAGTCTGAATTTTTTCTTTTTCTTTTATGGGGTGTTTACAGCACCTTATTGTAAAATTTGGACTAATATAGGCATATTTTATTCATCTCTGAGTTTCTAAACTTTTTCTGTCATATCACAGCTTTCGTGTGTTGTTTGTCCACAAAAATTACCATTTACAGTAATTTCTTATGCCCACCTGCAATATATTGAAACCGTTTTGGGGAAAATCATAATGTGGAAGGTATAACTGTATAGTATCATCTACGAATCGTTGCATTGGACTCAGAGTTCAGGTTGAGGCTCTGGCAACATCAAGTGTTAGCTAACTGATAGAACAAGATATAATGACCCTATTGATATTGTAGCATAATCAAAGGAGAAATTAAAGGGCAAAGGTACTACCTCTAATGAGTGTAAATCAATTTCCTCTATGAACTCTAGTTAACTCACCTGTAAAATGAGGGAGGCTTCTCATCTTAATGGGTAACCATGGAAACTGAGGTCAATTTAAATTCTACTAAAATAATCCCTTTATTGAAATTGCTTAATTGGAACTCCTTAAGGAGAAAGAATTGAGAGGAAAGTTTTCTCTTGTCTTGACTAGCCATATTTGCATCTCCTAACCACTTTCCTTATAACTTTTGTCACTGTGAGCAGCCCAAGGTACATGAAGCTGGTCAAGTGGAAAGACCATGTTGGAGGATCTGTTTTCAATCCTCGGTCTCAGGGGTATGCTGGCAAATGTTTAACAACTAGCTCTCCAAAAAAAAAAAGTACCTAATAAACGTAAGTTTAATTTGCATTATTAACAGTTTCTCCATCACTTTCTTATGCCTAATTAAAAAAATGTGATACAATAAGTCCTTATTTATAGTATATGCTGATTTCCGAAATATAAATGTTTACACTGGAAACTTAAAAATTAACTCTGTAAACTTGCTTCAGCACCACCCCTGCTTAGCTCTAGCACTCTCTGGTTGACCTTGACTAAGTTATTTCCCTCTCTGGGAACCAATTTCCTTCTTTAGAAAATGAGGATTATATTAGATGATCTCTAAAGTTCCTTACCACTCTAAGTCCCATGGACCTAGTGCATATCTATGCGTGCAATCTGTTTTGCATGACTTTCCTAGGCTAGCTAAGCTCTGAGAAATCAGAACGGGTCTAAGTGGTTTTGATAGGATTTATCTTACAAGACTAAAATGGAAATATAGCCAAAGACCCCTAATCACAACATACCTTAAGGTGGTAAATAGTGGAATTGATTTCATTTACATGCCGGTGAGCAGCTACTCCAGATGACACACTCAACAAATTTGATTTGCTGTCATCGATAGCCAGAGCTGCTGATCGTAGGTCATCAGTCAAATCCCAGATACATTTGTCGCAGCCTGGTGATAAAATGGGAAAATGCCATTTTCTCTCACTATGCAACTGAAAATTGAAAGCATTCTGACTTTGCTAGGTCATGCATCACACACATATATTTTCTTGACTGTTATTGCTCTCATTAAAAAAAAAATCCGGAGTAAATTTCTATCTTTATCATTGAAATTGGTTCTAATTTCCATAGTCAACCCATTTACATGGTACACATCTTCTATGCACATAGTTGTCTGCATCCCTCCTTCACATTAGAATGTAAAGTTTTGTATTTCTCTGTATCCTTAGTATTTAATATAATGAATGGCACATAGTGGGAGCATAATAAATGCCTACTGATGATGAGATGATGAGAAGGATGTAGGACCCACATAAAAATGAGGAAGATCAGCTAATTTTAGGCAGTTCCTCCTGGCAAATATTTTTAGATGAGTGCAATAAGATTAAAATGAACTTTTGTGGCAAAAAGGAATCATAGAATGGCAACATAAAGTTTGGGGAAGTGTGTGGAAGAGAACAGGGACCCACTTCAATCAGTTTCTTTTGGCAATAAGTAGGTAGTTTTATGGATTAAAATATATGTATATGACCTCTCAGAACTTTAATTTTAATCATCAGTTGGTGGAACCACTCTCCCCTCTCAGACAGCCTCTTTGAATATCTGTTCAGCTGTAAAGAGTGAAGGTGATTCTTTATACCCCTGAGCTGACTCCGTTTGTCCCTCATACTTTTTTAAAAAAATTCTTCCTATCAGTGATTATCTTCTTAGCAGAAAAGATCCATTAGGGCTTCACTTAAGAAACTCACTCCCTTTTCCTGAGAAAGAGGAAACTTTTACTTAGGATTGGGCCCAGGCAAAATTGTGTAGCAGGTGACATTCTTCTTTCACAGAATTCCTCCTCACTTCATTCTGCTGGTTGGTACCTAATCTGGAGTCCTCTCCTGTGCTGTCAATATGTTTCCAGGTATCTTGCTCATACCCTCAAAAATATGCCATAATTTCCACTTTTCCTGATGGAATCTGCTTTGTCTAGAAATCCGAAATTCACTTTTCCCATGTGTCACCCACAATAAATCTCCCTTACCTTTGAGGACATGGATTAGTCCATGTTAACGTGTTAATGGTTGTTAATATATTAAGTCTCAGGTAAGATATTTGCATTTTAACTGAAGGTCTCTTTTTGGATGATGTAATGAAAAGAGAGTCCATTCTTGAGAACTTCTGGCATGAAGGCCAACCAATAAGGGAGGTAGTTTGTGGGTAGGTGGGGCTTTCCATGTTCCTCTTAATATGTTTCACAAATAACCTCTATTCCAGCCTCAGCTGAAATCCTAACTTGTTAGCAAAGCAATGACTTTCAAATTAAGACTATTTTTCTTGTCACTGTTTATTTCAATCTTTTATTCCTGGTGGATTTTTATTTTAATCATAAAGTCAGAAAAAACTCCCTAAATGGAAACCTTTCTGTTGGTGTGTGTGTGTGTGTGTGTATGTGTATGTGTGTGTGTGTGTGTGTGTGTGTGTGCGTGTGTATGTACTTATTGGTTTTTAAATCTCTAGGGAAAGAGAAATGAGTCAATGAAGAAGGAAGTCACCAGAGATTCAGAACTCTGAATTTTATTCCTAGTTCTACCTAAAATCTGATCTGATTTTGGAGGGGTCCCATAATCTGCTATTTCAGTTTCTCCATTTATGCAACCTGGGGCAAATCATTCCACTCCTCAATTTCCTCATCTGCAACATGAGGATGATTATATTTACTCAGCTTACCTCTCAGGATCATTGCGAAGATTAAGTGAGAAAACAGCACAAAGCATTTTACAAACTGAATTCTTACACAGGTGCAAAGTCTTATTATTAATAGCTGTCCCATGACTCCTTAGAGAGAAAACGTATTGTGAGATAGTACCTATAAATCATACTGAGATCTTCAAAGAATTATGAAGAAATACTCCAGAGATCCACAAATTCCCCCATGTGGGGACTGCTCCCCTGGGGCACATCATAGATCTTCTATCCATCAGAAGAGGACTTGCTTGTGTTGCTGTGGCTAACATAATTGATCTGGCTAAGATTATCAATGGGCTTTTCCAAACTTAGCTAGACTGGATGATAGTCTGCTTGCCATCAACTCATACTCAGAAACTTTCCTGAATGGTAGGATTTACCAGAGTTTCTGAGCTACCACATACTGCTACTAACTACTACTTTGGGAACCGAAGACATACTGGAATATGAATGGATAGTGAAATCTAAAATAAAATTAAACTTAGCATCTGCTTCAACAGTCTCATGAGTTACAAAGTGTTTAATCATCAATTTGTTACTGTTATCAAATGGCCACCTCCACTGACATGCTGGACCTAAAAGCACTTTGAAAAAAAATCTGCTTTTTTTTAAAGGAGTTAGCACCCTCATTCGTAAATTGGTATTATATGAGCCCTGGATATGTTTAGTCATGTACTTCTATTTGTGGTCCATTATGCCAAAGGGTATACAGACAGGATTAATATCACAGTCTCAAGTGTTCCCGAGAGAGACTAATACTGATGCACTTTTTAAAAGCCCACAACTGCAGGATATTAGAGAAAGTGCGGGTTAGTCAATCAGGTATTGTTATTTTTACTTATAGCTGGGCAGTCCATGCCTGTAGGAGGTTCAAAACTTTCTTCAATGCATTCTCCAGTTTCACTGTCACATGGTCCTCCCCCGCAATTGCATACTGTGGAAATAAAAACAAAGAACAAGGATTTTGGATTTATTACTCAATGGGAGAAATAACTAGTGCTTTCATGTTTGCCATTCACATTCTGCATCTGTGTGCATATGCGTTCTTTGATGGGGTTCACAACAAGACTTTATGATATCTTACCATGCAGTCCACTTTAATCATGACACAGAGAAAGGAGTGTATTTAAAAAAAGAATGTAGTGATCTCCAGGAGAATTTTTTTATTGAGGGAAAAAGTTAATAAACTATTAAGGATTCTTCCCCTAGTTCTTCCTGAATCTGACTAGACCTGGGGGTCTTAACATTTTTTTTGTGTTATGTCTTTCCTTGATGGTCTGGTAAAACCTTTGGACCCTTTCTCAGAATGTTTCTTTTTAAAACCCATGAAAGTTCATAGACCCCTGAAATCTATTCACAGATGCCTTGGGGCTCCATGAATCACAAGTTAAGAACCTTTGGACTAGACTATATAAATGCTTGGCTCCCACAATATTCTATGTTCCTTGCATCTTACTGTGGGCCATGTAACTGGGCAAAAGTAGACCTTGTTTTCTGAGTGAAAATGTCTATTTAGTTTATTCCAGACATTAGCAGTGATTATCTATGTGGCAGCTGCAGAGAGGACTCAGAGGAATAAACATAAGCTCTTGTGGTATGTTAACCTGGGCGAGTCAGACACTGCACCTTCAAATCTTCCTATGGACATTGAAGAGATCATTAAGACCAGTTATAAGCATAACTGATTTATTTGGATTGCTTTGAAATGACAGGATTTCCATTGCTTATCTGTCATTTTACTCCCTTGAATTTCACTAATTGAAATTTGAAATCAATCAAACAAACAAAACCAACCCCAGAAACCCATTAGGCTATCCTTTACCATGCATAAAAGTAGGACCTCATTTACAAAATTTTAAAAAATGCATGGTGACCTTTCTGTACTTGAATAAAACTGTAAGTTTTCCCACCTCTTAACTATCTTAAGGATTTGTGACAGCGTGGTGGCTCTAGAAAATTAGCTTCAAAGAGATAACACATTTATGATATTTTAGTTGTTCCATAAAATGTGGATTTATTAATCAGTTCAGGAATATCATGACTTACTGCTGCAGAATATTTTTAAAGTTAGCTGATCTTCTAACAAAAAATCTGCTATCTTATAGGTTAGACTGAACTTAATGAAAATCTTAAAAAGAGATATTGAGATCAGAGACTGCTAGGTGGTACAGTGGATAAAGTGTTAGATCTAGAGCCAGAAAGACCTGAGTTCAAATCCAGTTTCAAACAGTTTATTAGTATGACTCTGGTCAAATCAACTAATCTCTGTCTGTTTTAGTTTCCTCATCTGTGGGATGGGAATAATAACATCTAGTCCCCAGAGTTAGCATGAGCATAAAGTTAGGTAATGTTTGTAAAAGCACTTTGCAAATTCTTTTTTTCCCCAATTTTTAAACATTTTTATTTCAAGTTTTGAATTCCAAGTTCTATCTCTCCGCTTACCCCTCCCTGAGACAGTAAGAAATCAGACATAGGTCATACATGTGCAATTATGTAAAACATTTCCCTATTAGTCATTTTGTACAAGAAGACTAGAATAAAAGAGAAAAAAGAAAGTGAAAAATAGCACACTTCAGTCTGTATTCAGTCAATATCAGTTCTTTCTCTAGACGCAAATAGTATATTTCATCATTAGTCCTTTGGGATTGTCTTGGATCATTCTATTGCTGAGAATAGCTAAGTCATTTACAATTCTTCATTGAACAATATAATACCACGTTGAAAATTCTTAAATGCTATATAAATGCAGGCAATTAATTATTATTTCTGACTTCAGTTTGGCTATTTCTCTTCCTGTCTAGTGTGAACTGGCACAATCCTATGGCTTGACCTCGTTCATTTCCAAGTTTATGCTTCTGGGTCTGCCATTAACTTTAGACTTTTCAGCCTGTGGGGTTTATCTTCACTGTCTTTTCTAGGTCATGCATGTTTATTTGTTTTCCTTCTGGCTTTTTCTTTTCTTTTTAGTCACATAGCTTTAGTAAGACAATCTTTCATTCAGGTAAGAATTTTTCATAGTTGTATTAAATAGTAAGGTGGTAAGCTCCAGAATCAGAAAAACCTCAGTTCAAATCCTGCCTCTAACATTTATTGCCTGGGTAAATCATCTGACCTCATCAAGTCTTAATTTCTTCATTTGTAAAAGGTGAGAATTGACTTAGATGGCTCCTGAGGTGTCTTCCACATCTATATCTAAGTTCTATTTTCATTCCCTGCTTGCTTCTCCTCTTCCATTATCTGTTCCACAAAAAACCAAGAAATATATAATCATATTCTTTTTTATTCTTAAAGGAAATCATCTGAAACAGCTTACCTGATGCAGCACACAGAAAAACCATGAAAAGCTTAGGTTCTCTACTGGGTTCTAGTTAAATTCAAATTAGGAATATTTCTTTTAGTGTTACTGAAATATTTCTCAATTGTAATTTTGGAAAGAGAGATATGGAAGAATATTCAGTATTCCACTTCCTGCCCTCAGCTCTCTCTTGTGTCACTGAAAACAGAGGAAGATTTGAACATCTTGGGGAAATTGACCTATATCAGTAAAAAACTCATCCAATTTTTCCATCTGATAAATGCAAAAAGCCTTACAAAATCATTTTTCATTTTCTCAGTACCTTTGACCAGATTTAGAAGGATATAAACAGTTGAGAATAAGGTAGCTAGATGGTGCAGTGGTCTGGAGCCAGGAAGACCTGAACTCAAGTTTGGTCCAAGATACTTACTAGTTGTGTGATTCTGGGCAAGTCACTTAACCCTGTTTGCCTCATTTTTCTCATCAGTAAAATGAGTTGGAGAAGGAAATGGCAAAATGTATGTAAGGTGAATTTTAGTGTAATTAAGGTGGATTTTAGTGTGTGTAAAGTGAATTCTTGTTATTATTTCTCAGTGTTCAGTTTCCCAGGATCCATAGCCATAACAATTTCTGGTTCCCAAGTACTAGATAGGAGTTCCCACAATTATGGTTCAAAACATCTCCACCATGATTGAGCATAGTTATATAATGGTAAATAATATAAACATCCACTGTGGCTACATAGTGGATAGAGGGATGAGGTCATGTAAACTTGTGAGGCTATTGCTGGCAATATGCCTTCTTTGTCCATTAGCCTATAAAACAGGTGGTCACTAGACAGTGAATGGGGAACCCTTAAGGTTGAATGCACAAATGCTGTGTACTGAGGCTTGCGGGGGAACCTTAGAGTTGAAAACACAAGCTGCAATGCTGTGCATGCCTCGATCAGACCCCATCAAGTCTTGCAGGGAATCTGCATTTGCCTCATCTGGCTCCCACTGAGGCTTGAAGGGATTTAGGGGAAGCACCAGGGATGCCCATCTCGATTGACCCCATTGAGATGTAGGGGTAGTTGCCCCCCTTCTCACTAGCCCCTGTGAGAAGAGTGATTAGAGAATGCTGTAGGAGTTTGTGCTCCTGTTATCATCAATCTTCTGGGAAAACTAAAGTAAGATTATGAACCCCTTCTTAGTGTCTTTCCTGTATGACCAAATCAAGAGTAAATCTGTGCTAGCAGCCCTCCAGTGTGCTGTGTTTATCTATCTTACACAAAACCACTCCAGTCTCTTTACCAAGAAAACCCCAAATGGAGTCATGGACAGTCTGAAATGGCTGGACAGCAACAATGAATATATAAGAAGAAATATTCTGCCCAGGCATATTTGTATCAGTTTCCTAGCTCATGAAACTTGCTTAATCTTCTACCATACCCAAGTCATCCTGGCAAAAATCTTTACCATTGATGAAATTGTGAAGCACTTTACACAGAAGATAGGGTTACATAGGGAAAGGCTAAAAGGTGGCAGGTGCCAGGTTTCAATGAGGTAAATCTATCATTTTAATGGGGTAATCGTTTTCCAAGTGGACATGTATATGAAAGCCATGCAACCATATGGGAATTTGGAATAAAATACCTGCACAGTTCTTGGCTATCCTGGCATCCCCATAATATCCAGGGGCACAACGTTCACATTTGAATCCGGTGGTATTCCGTAAGCAGTTGCGACACTGGCCAGTAACTTCATCACAATCCTCAAATATCAGGTTGGGATCTGAATTTCCACTGCAGTCACATTTCTTACAGGTGCTCCCGATCAGTAAGGGGTTTCCATAGTAACCAGGGGCACACCTGAAGGGAAATCATAAAGCATGAATAATTAACATCAACAATTTCCTGACTTTTTACCCAGCAGGTTAATTCTCCTAGTACTGTGGAATAATAATTTAATAAAAGAGAAACAAATAACCACTAAGAATTTTCCTGTCTGACTACTAATATCCTAATGATAATTAGAGTCACAATATTAATTCTTGTTCCTGGAGTGCCTTAATGATTGCAAAGTGGTCAGACTCACTGTAACTCCTGCTACTGGGAAAGCAGAAGCTGGTAGATTCCTTGGGCACAGCAGTTCAGAGTTGTTGTGGGCTAACATAATTTGAAGAGATGAGGATGGGGTTCATGGATGTGGAACAGTGCATACATTGTCAGATTTCTTTAATATATTAATTAGTTTTGCTGATTTCCCCCCTTTTTTCTTTTATAAACTATTATGTAGTATGACTCTCTAAGAGGAATACAGGGGCAATTTAATCAACATTAAAATGAAAGATATCAATACAATTTTATTTATTAAAAAAGGAAAAACTTTGGCCCTAATTGCAGCCTTAGTTACCCTAACTGCCCAAATTGTGCTAAATTTTGCTTTCCCTGGGAATTGTTCCAATTTTTACTGGGAGTAGAACAGTATTTCTCCTTCTGAGTTATGGGAGAAATGATGTGTATATGACACAGTTGCACTTCATTAAACAGGCCTTTCATTTTCTTAGGACCCAGAACTCTAGTATCTAGCAAAGAGCGTAGAGGTTACAAAAGTCAAATTTTATTATGAAACAGGGAAATGGTCCAAAGTGACTATCAGAGTCTTAACTAGGGTAGAGGGAAGGGGGCTTTGTCCTATTGCAACAGATTTTGAGGGAGCTGAAAGCATTTTGTCTGGCAACTGTCACAGGGCCCCCAGTGGAGAAATAAAGGTCACAGACCTACATGGTATTGCCTTACACTGTGCAGGATTGATGTGGCCACTCGGTCTTGGAGCATGGTAACATCGTTAGGTCATGTGTTGCTGCTTCCAGACGACTGGACGGTGGTAGTGGTGATGGTGGTGATGGTGGTGGTGTTTTGTGTATGTATGGATGTGTGTGAGTAATATCTAAGATCCTTTGCCATCCATCCATCCATCCATCCATCCATCCATCCATCCATCCATCCATCCACCCTTTCCTATGTTTTATTGGTATACATGTTACCAATCAGCTTTCCCTCTTCAAGCTGATAACAGATGAGGTCCAGTTCCAGGCAGGGAGTGGTAAAGCTAGGATATCCTACCATAGCACAAAGATGATATTAGTGGAAACTTATGGTAGGTCTATGAACCAGGTTGGGTAGATGCCCTCCCCTCTGACATGAAGGGTCCACACATATTCCTGTCTCCTTTTACTGTGATTCACCCTTGTAGTCTCACTCGCACTATATGTCAGGGGAATAGACAGCAGGAGCAAGAGACATCCACTCATCTAGGGCACTGGCTGTAAGCACTATCCTGCTCCCCATCAACCTTTAAAAATTTATCCAAGAGAACTATTTCCTTTGCTGTTCCTGAGTACAGTTTGTACTATCCCAGTTCTAGTTATGACTCTGAGAAATATTATCTTGCTTTGTTTTCAGTGTCAGGTCACTCTGGGTCCCACTCCTGACATGTTTATGATTTCTTTGGAACTGACCAAAAGCCAAAGCTATGATGATATTGGGTTTGCTTAACACCCTGGCATCAGTCAAGTAATCAGTCAATTCAAAAGCAGTTATTAAATGACCATTATGTCCCAGGCACTGTGTCACGAGCTAGAGAACATAAATAAAAAATGAAACAATCCCTCTTCTAAAGGATCTTACATTTTGCTGTGAGAAACTTAAAGGACTTCCATTTCTTTTTGAGAAATCTTGTTCTCCTTTTCCTAAGCATTGGTTGTTACTTAGTTCTATACTATTGCTGCTGCTAATTACTTTTCATTTGTATGGATCTTGATGTTTTCCATAGAACTTGCATATACATTTTATCCTCACTACAACTTTGTGACCATATCAAGTAGGCAGGGATCATTATCCCCATTTTACAGCTAAGAAAAATGACCTGTTACTTGTCAAGTATGCTACACAGCCTGCTAATGAAAGCTCAGGACTAGGGTCGAGGTCTTCTGACTCCTTTTACACATTCCAAGAGTTGGCTTATTGAAATTCAGGTTGGCTCACCTCCACAGAGGCAGAAGATGTCTCTCTCAGTCAGGGGGAAATCTTGTCAAGGATTTAAACCAATGAAATTGGTTTCAAAATACTCAATACTTCTGTAAATTAAAAAGCTTCCAGCTTGCAAAATAAGTTAATTTTAAATCCACTTTAAGTTGTCTTTGATCTAAAAATATTTCTTAATTAAGAAAATTAATTAAAAAAATATAATTGAAGATGAGGCACTGGATTATTTTTGAATAATGCTTAAGTATGTCTATAAACAAACTCCATTGTTTTTGAAGTCCTGAAGTTCTATTCAAGTCTCTCTCCGTCTTTGCACAAGTTTCTTCTGCTAATCCTATACAACTTATAAATCCTCTGAATTCTATCTATATGTGGGGATCAAAAGAACACCTATAATTCAGTATTTAAATGAATCCAATTTCTCATCTATGTGTACATTCCCCTTCATCTGTGTCAGTTGCATCCCACCAATATCTTTCCTGTGAAATAGCTCCTCCACAGAGAGCTACCCAACATGTTGATGACCTTGATTTTGCTCTTTTTACATTTCAAAAGTATTTGATTGATTTCACATTGCTTCCCCTCAAGCCCTCTAGATTCCCGCACAACTGACCTTGCTGTTCTCCACATATGGCACTTCAGGTCCTGCTGTGTGCCTTTGTAAGATTGTCTCCCATACCTTAAATGTTCTATTTCCTTATCTTTAGCTGTAAGATCCCCTATAATTATTCAAGGCTTAGCACAGGAGCCACCGTAGGAGAGGCTTTGGCAACTGATTGGATAGGAAGGCTGAGAATGAGCAGTCATGATTGACCCTTAGGTTGTGAGCCTTGTTGATTAGGAAGATGGTGGTAACTCTCAATAGTAATAGGAAAGTTAGGAAGAGAGGAGCTTGGGAGAGAAAGGTAATGAATTTAGTTTTGGAAATGTTGAGTTTAAGAAGTTTATGGGACACCCATTTCTAGATATCTAGCAGGCAACAGGTAATTAAGAATGGAAAGCAAGAGAGATTCCTACGGATAGATCTGAGATTCCTTTGTAGAGATGATAATTGAATTCGTGAAAGCTGATGAGATTACCAAGTGAAATAGTATAAGGTAGAAGAGGGCCCAGGACAGAGCCTTAACAGATATCCACAGTTGGTGGACATGAGTTGGATAAAGATCCCACAAAGGAGACTGAGAAAAAGCAATCTGAAGGTAGAAGGAGAACCAGAAGAATGAAGAGTTATAGAACTGAGAGAGAAGAGAATATCAAGAAGAGGGTGATGGACAATGCAAGAGGTTGAAGAGAGGTCTATGGGATATTTGAGGAAGAATGAAAAGGTTTGGAAAAGTCATTGTGCTGAGTGGGACGCTGACTTGATTAGGGAAGTGTAAAAGCATTGCTTTGTCACAGTGAAGGCCAAGTTGAAACGATTAACACAAATTTGTAGTGGATGTAGACAGCACAATTTCACTATTTTTTTCAGCTTCATTCAGCAGAATGTGAGTAGGAACAAAGGAAGTCAATTGTGGGATTAATCCATGACTGAGGGTTGATAGGGCAACGTCTTTCATAGGATGGGGTGGCAGGAAGGGACTAGAGAGAAAATGACCTCATGGAATTGAACTGGTTCACCAAGGGGCCAAGATAGGGAAGGGAGGTGAGTGCAGCCAGGGTAGGCATGATGGCCTTGAAAGAACTGGTGGTGGAGTAGTGAGAATGAAGAACAGGGCTAAATTTGCAAGGCAGAAGGAGAGTTACCTTGGCAACAGATCATAATCAGGAAAAGGAATTTCAGAGCTCATGAACATGGAAATGGAACACTTGCTGATGATGGCAAAATCAAGAGAGTATGTCCATCTCTGCTTTTATCAGGAGACTTAGGGTATGTTACAGCTCTACTACTTATTGCCTGTGTGATTTTAGGAAAGTAATATAATTGAACCTCAGTTTCCTGATCTTTAAAATGTAAAGGCTGATAAATGTGGCACCTAAGTTCCCTTCCAGTTTAAAATCTATAATCCTATGATGATCCTACAGTTTGAGTATGTTGCAGAACTATACCATATTGGTAGCTTTGAAAAATAAACATAGTAGAATTTAACTAAATTAGTGAGGTCCTTCAAAGTTGTCACTTTCTAGATGGAAAATGGATTTTAATATGTATTCTACTTTCATTCAAAGTGCAATTGTAATTGCCTTCAGTGTCAATCATAAATGAGAATCCTTCTCATAACTTTTGGATAATTTTGGATTCAAAATTTCATTAGTGTTAGTAAGCACATCATTTGTTAGCTGGTACACAGTAGGTGCTCAATAAATGCTTGTTGCCTGACTTTTTATTTTAGACAAATAGTAAAATTTAAATACATAATAAAAAAAGAAAAAGAAACATTATAAACTTAAATATTAAAGTAAAATGCAAAATAAGAAAAGAAAAAATGTCAGAACATAGAAGCAGAACTATATATAGAAAATATATAGCAATAACTTATTTCAAGAAGGCCTATATATTAAATTCTGTATGTTAAGCTGAAAGCTGTCTATTTTTTCTTTGTTTCCTGGTAGGTTTTCTATTGTTCTCTGCTGTACACTTTTTACTTTGTTCTTTTTTCCCCTTTCTGTCCTCTACATGCCACCCCAAGGTTACAATTGAGCATGGTTATATTTATACATTGGTATTGATACACACATAAACATATACATATATACATATACATACACCTATACATACATACAGATATACAAACATATACTTTCCCTAAGAGATTCTACTCCTAATTTTGTTGTTTGTGTATATCTCTTTTTTCCTATCTGTCCTAACTCCTCTATTTCTACCCGCAACCTTGCTCTCCTGTTACTTAACTTACCTCGACTCCAGCAATCCCTCCCATATCTTCCCATTGCCTTAAATCTAAACACCTTTTTGTACACCCCTTTGACCTATTATGTTCGCCTCCCATCTAAAGCTCCCTCCCTTATCCTTCCATTCCCCTAAATCTAAATATCCTTTTATACATCCCTTTTACACTATTCTCCTTCACCCTCCCCTCTAAAGATCCCTCCTGTATCCTCTTCCCCTCTCTATCCCCTTACAGCTTTATTTCTTTTTTTAAATTTAGAAGACTTTTATACTCTTCCAGATGTATATATATATATTTCTCCCCTTAAACCCATTCCCAATGAAAGTAGGTTTCCAGAACTAACAGCCTTGCTCCCCTATCTAATTCCTTTGTATTGATTCTTCCTCTTGCACCTAATTTGTATAAGATAATTACTCTTTTAGATGTTCTTGAGCAGTTCTACCTTTTTTTCAATTAATTTATTTATGTTTAGTTTTCAACATTCATTTCCACAAGATTTTGAGTTTCAAATTTTCTCCCCATCTCTCCACTCCCCCACCCCAAAACACTGCATTCTGATTACCCCTTCCCCAATCTACTCTCCCTTCTATCACACCCCACCCTTCCCTTAGCCCCATCTTCTCTCTTTTCTTAGGGCAAGATACATTTATATACCCCATTACCTGTATTTCTTATTTCCCAGTTACATGCAAAAACAGTTCTCAATATTTGTTCCCAAAACTTTGTTTTAACTTCTCTCCCTTCCTCCCTCCCCACTCATCCCCACTGAGAAGGCAAGCAATTGAATATAGGCTACATATGTGTAGGTTTGGTAAAGACTTCCATAATAGTCATGTTGTGAAAGACTACCTATATTTCCCTCCATCCTAACCTGCCCCCCATTTATTCTATTCTCTCTTTTGACCTTATCCCTCCCCAAAAGCATTTACTTCTAATTATCCTCTCCTCTCATTTGCTCTCCCTTATATAATGCCCCCCCACACCCCACTTATCTCCTTCTCCTCTACTTTCCTGTAGTGTAAGATAGATTTTCATATCAAATTGAGTGTGCATGATATCC
Organism: Bettongia penicillata ogilbyi; assembly: GCA_023548195.1. NCBI lineage: Eukaryota > Metazoa > Chordata > Mammalia > Diprotodontia > Potoroidae > Bettongia > Bettongia penicillata. The sequence goes on along the minus strand of JAJHZJ010000244.1, from coordinate 9,677,201 downwards.
CCTCCTTAAGCCAAATGTGATGAGAGTAAGCTTCACTTTTTCCCTCTGTTCCCCTTTCCCCCTTCCATTGAAAAAGTTTTTTCCTGCCTTTTTATAAGATAATTTGCCCCATTTCATTTCTCCCTTTCTCCTCCCAATATATCTCTCTCAACCCTTAATTTTATTTTTTTATATATCCTCCCTTCCTATTCAACTCACTCTGAGCCCTGTGTGTGTGTGTGTGTGTGTGTGTGTGTGTGTGTGTGTGTGTGTGTATATATATATATATATATATATATATATATATATATATGCATAATCCTCCCAACTGCACAAATACTGAGAAAAGTTTCAAGAGTTAGAATTATTATCTTTCCATGTAGGAATATAAATAGTTCAACTTTAGTAAGTCCTTTATGATTTTTCTTTCCTGTTTACCTTTTCATGCTTCTCTTGATTCTTGTGTTTGAAAGTCAAATTTTCTATTCAGCTCTGGTCTTTTCTTCAAGAATTCTTGAAAGTCCTCTATTTCACTGAATGACCCTCTTAAAGCATTCCCCTCAGTTTTGTTGGGTAAGTGATTCTTTGTTTTAGTTCTAGGTTCTTTGACTTTTGGAATATCATATTCCAAGCCCTTTGATCCCTTAATGTAGAAATTGCTAGATTCTGTTATCCTGATTGTATTTCCACAATACTCAAATTGTTTTTTTCTGGTTGCTTGTAATATTTTCTCTGGGAACTCTGGAAATTTGGCTACAATATTCCCAGGAGTGTTTCTTTTCAGATCTCTGTAGGGAGGTGATCTGTGAATTCTTTTCATATTTACTTTACCCTCTGGTTCCAGAATGTCAGGGCAGTTTTTCTTGATAATTCCATGAAAGATGATGTCTAGGCTCTTTTCTTGATCATGCCTTTTAGCTAGTCCCATAATTTTTAAACTGTCTCTCCTGGATCTATTTTCCAGGTCAGTCACTTTTTCTAATGAGATATTTCACAGTCTTCTATTTTTTTCAATTTTTTGGTTTTGTTTTGTAATTTCTTGGTTTATCATAAAGTCATTAGCTTCCATCTGCTCCATTCTAATGTTTAAAGATTTATTTTATTCAGTGAGCTTTTGAACCTCCTTTTCCATTTGGCCAATTCTGCTCTTTTAAGTCTTCTTCTCCTCATTGGCTTTTTGAACCTCTTTTGCCATTTGAGTTAGTCTATTTTTAAAAGTGTTAATTTCTTCAGCATTTTTTTGGGTCTCTTTTAGCAAACTGTTGATATGCTTTTCATGATTTGCTTGCATCACTCTCATTTCTCTTCCCAATTTTTCCTCCACCTCTCTAACTTGATTTTCAAAATCCTTTTTGAGCTCTTCCATGACCTGAGACCATTGCATATTTATTTTGGAGGTTTTGGATGCAGGAGCCTTGACTTTTAGGTCTTTCTCTGAAGACCTAAGTTGTTTCTCCTCATCTGAAAGGATGGAAGAAAGTACCTGCTCACCAAGAAAGTAACCTTCTATTGTCTTATTCTTTTCCCCTTTTTTGGGCATTTTCCCAGCCAGTTACTTGACTTTTGAGTTCTTTGTCAAGGGGCAGGGTATACTCTGGGGACCTGTAAGTTCTCAGTTCTTCCAAGGTAGCACAATTAAGGGAGAGGAGTTTATTCCTCTCCTGACCCACACTCTGGTCTGTGAGCAGGATTCCCTCTCCAAAGCCTCCACCAGCTCCACCACACCAGCCAGCATTCCTCCTCACCCCTGGGGTCACTCAGGGCAGAGAGTCAGATCAGCTGCTCAATTCTGTCAGGGGCTTTAGGCCAGAGCTCCAACAAATGGAAATTGCTGCTCCCTGGGGCAGAAAATCTTCTACTGAGTTCAAGTTTTTTTTAAACAGTCCTGAAAGCCTGACAGTTGATCAAATGTCCATTTTTTTTCCATTCAAAATTATGCTTAGCTTTGTTGGGTAAGATATTTTCAGCTAGAGGTCCAGTTCTTTTGCCCTTTGATATATAGTATTCCAAGACCTGTGACCTTTTAGTGTCCCCAATGCTTGGTTTTGTGTGATTCTAATTGTGGTATTATGTAAATTGTTTTTTTCTTGTTGCCTGTAATATTTTGTCCTTGATCTAGGGGTTTTGGAATTTAACCATAATATTCCTGTGAGTTTTCCTTGTAGGATCTCTTTTAAGGGTTGATCAGTGAATTTTTTTTCTGTTTCTACTTTCTCCTCTTGTTCTAACACTTCAGGACAATTTTCTTTAATTATTTCTTGCGCTATTGTATCAAGATTCTTTTTTTATCAGAACTTTTAGATAGTCCAATTATTCTTATGTTTTCTCTCCTTGATCTGTTCTCTAAATCCATTGAATTTCTTGTGATGTTTCACATTTTCTTCTATTTTTTATTCTTTATATTAAAATTTTTTTATCTCCTATAATTTCATTGGTTACCATTTGCCCAATTCTGATTTTCAAGGAATCATTTTCTTCCTTAAGATTCTGGATCTCCTTTTCTAATTGGTTGACTTGTCATAATCTTGTTTTTCCTGTATTATTCTTATTTTTCTTTTGAATATTTCCTCAATCTCTCTCATTTGATTTTTAAAGTCTTTTTAAAGTTCTTCAATGAATTCTTTTTCAGGCAGGTGACCATTTGACATTACTCTTTGAGGTAGAAGAGAATTTCTTTGCTTCAGTATCTTCCTTTGAAGATGAACCCCAGTCTTTTCTATGAAGCTGTCTGGTAGAGAGTACTTCTCTATGGTAGTTTTCTATGGTTGGATTCTTTGTCCTTTGCCTGCACATTTTTGTGCTTGCGATAACTTAATTTTTATAATCACCTCTAGTCCTGAGGTATGGGGGATTGTGCCTTTGACCTCTGATTCTCTTCAGTTTTCCCCTCTGACCTTGAAATGAAACAAAGACCTCCAGTCTCCTGTAAGTGCCCACAGTCAGTGGTGCCCTTCCCCATTGATTCTGCACTCACTGGATGTGTGCTTGTTTCTTCTTGCTCCACTGCTCTTCCTAGTCGGAATTGGCATTCTTTGTCAGCAGAGGTTTCCTTGCTCTTACCCAGGTTAGATGTCAGATTCTCCTTATTGCTCCAGAGGTAAAAGTTCCTGTGGCCAGGCTGAGGCAGCCTCCCAACCAGTTACCCCCAGGACTTGCCACTTGTTGTTACAGTGGACCTAGTATGGAGGCGTTTACTCTTCACTGGGAGGGAATCTAGTCCTGGGGTTTTTCTTCTGCTCATCTCTCATTGTCCCAAGAGGATGCCTCTTCTGTCCTACTCATTTATTTTCACTGCTCTATTTGCCCAGAGGTGCTATTTTATCTCTTTTATGGAGGAAAATCTTGAGAGCATGAAATTTTCTGACCTATTTCTCCATCTTCCCAGAATTCTCCCTGACTTCTAATAGCTTGTTGTCCTTTCTTAAAGTCCAGTATAATCTCAAAGGACAAAATGTTTACTACCACTTAAGATATTCAACATAAGGAGTGGGAGATTCTGAAGGTAATTTTAAAAAAAGAAATTCTGAAATCCCTCTGAGCAATACCAACATGGAAGGAATAAATACATAGTTGAATCCTTTGACAGGTATGATGTTTATTGGAACTATAAGTTCTGTTATGTTTGCTAAAAAATGAGTAATAGTATCTTACAGACTCACTTTGTGAAAGTGCAATTGAAGTATAGAAATGAGGAGGTTCAGTGGAGGTTGGAATATTTAGTTTTCATGGAAGAAATGGAATTTGATTTGGGTTTCAAATAATGGATGATATTAGCATAAGAAAAGGAAAGAGGAAGGAACATTCTAGGCAAGTAGAACAATCGGAGGAAATTCAGGGATATAAAATAGGTATGACTAAAGGGGTGTCCTAAAAGTCTTAGTGCTATCAAAGTACTAAACAGTATTGTTCTAAGACTTTTGGGACATCCTGTATTTTCAGGTCTGATATAAGAAAAGTCTGAATAAGAGAGAAGATATAATGAAAACTTAGCGGGAAACAAAATGAGGCCATATAATGGAAGATCTTGAAAAGTAGACAAAAATGCTTAGATTTTATATGGAAGGAAACTCAGAGCCACTAAATATCATATAGGGAAGAGAGTTTTGACTGAAGAGTCAGAGCACCTGAGTTCAAATACCACCTTTTACTTCCAGTGTGACCTTGGACTGGGCACTTATTTTTCCTGGGTCTTAGTTTCCTTATCTGTAAAATGAGAGTCATACTAGATTGCCTCTGAGGTCCCTTACAGCTTTAAATAGATGATAAATTCTTTGAGAAGGATTGGCAAATTTAAAATAGTGTATAATGATTAGTCTAATATCAACCCACATTGTTACAAAGATTTTGTCTTTATTTCTTCCTCTATATTTCTTCCTTCCTTCCTTTCTTTTTTTTTTTATAATGGGAGCAGGGTATGAGGAAAGAGGAGAGGGGATTAGTAGTAGGGTTTCAAAAAACCCAAAAACCAAGGAGAATCATTGAAACATCAAAAATTCCAACACTGACTCAATGAAGCATTAAAGAAAAGCACAGATGAGGAAATACGAAATAGATAAGTAGAACAGCTTTGAATGTTACATGATGAATTTATTATAGATATTAGATATGTATATATCTACATATAACTTATATAGATATATAAATATCTAATATGTACACATAACCCTTGTAGATATACATATCTAATATTTGTATATGCATATATGTATAGATATATAGTATATTTAAAGGAGAAGCAAGCGTTTGTAAAAGATTCATAGTTTCACACACAATCCTCTTTTTCTTATTTTATTTGGTATTTGTTAATTTCAGAATATAAAAAAATGAACTAATATTGATATCATGAAGTCCTGGTCTAGTGTGGTAGGAACAGAAAGCAGGGGCAAGACATTTTTGAAGGAAAAAAAATCAACAATATGTTTGTAGGTTTATGATTTCAAAAATATTTATTGGGCACCTCACTCAAATATATTATTCTAAGAGCCTGTGGGAGAAGCAAAGACAAAGAAGATATAGTCCCTATCCTGAAGGAATTTATGAGTAAAATATGTACAATAACTGAAAAAAATGTAAAACACAAACTAGGGTATTTGGATATCTTGAACAAGGACAGGACTTCTATAGCAGATTAAATGCTACGTGCAAAAAAGGTAAAACTGGAGAAATTGTTAAAATTAGTTCCTCCACTGACACTTTCTCATGCCACTGAACCATGAAATTTATCAGAAATTTGAAGCCCAGACCAGCCCTAAGTCACTCCTCCATAAAGACAGGGCTAACCTTGCAGTCTACTCCTTTAGTTCCTAAGCCATATGGTCAAAGGCTTTCTACTTACTTTCCTTGGCTACAGTCCACCAACCATGAGACTTAATTTATCCTTTCTTCTCCATTTTATTTTTCTTTATATGGTTTCAAAAGAGTTATGATCCTGTTGATATCCACTTTCCCACAAGGGTAAATTCACCTTGTCTTTTTCTAGGCTAATTCTATTCACCTAAGAAGCCTTTTTGGATATACCTTCAAAACCATAATTTAATGGAAGTTCATCAAGAATATCCCTGGACCTTATCTTTGGCCTAGGGCCTACTCCCAATTCCCTATCCATACTTATAATAAATCCTGCAGGTTTTCTTGAATAAAAATACAGATGTTAGCATATTAATAGCCCTGCCTCTGGTGCTGAGTGTTTCCTTCCCAGGAGAACATGAAACTTTACAGTTAATTGAGCATTGGGCTGGGTAGAGGAAGCCTTGGTTCTATTTCTAGCTTTGCCATATGACTCAATGAATTCAGGGAAATGAGTGAAGGTAATAAAGTTCTGAGGCCAACATAATGAGTGTGAGACTTGAATTTCATGATTTTAGTCGTTGCTTAGGTTTTCAAGAGTGAATATCAACTAGAAAGAAGTTATTTCATGGAAAACAGATTTGACCAAAAATCATTGTTTTAAGCATCCAAGACCACCTTTCTGAAGTTGGTTTACGAATAAGGTACAAACCTATTCTGAGTACTTTCTCTCCCCACCTCCCGCTCCTCTTCTTTCTTTGATTTCCCTAGATATTTAGCTAACTTGTCCATCATCCACCACTGAAGGTTTCCGTGACCACTGGCAACTCATGAACCAGTTACCCTGGTTCATGAAGACTCAAGGATTGTCTCCACAATCTCTACAGTATTGGTGATAGAGAGAGAAAACTGGGATAATGCCACTTTATGTTTATATAGTGCTTTAGAGTTTTTCAAAGTCTCTTCATATGAGCTCACACAAACTCTGTGAGGTAGAAAATGTAGTAGTTATAGAGGGAAATATTAAAAAGAGGTGAAATTACTAGCCAAATATCACATAGTTAATGAATGACATGATCTTGAGTAGATTCCCCAGACCCTCTGAGACTGACTCAGGGTTATTTCCTATTTCAAAAACATAGGCTTGTCATCTTCCTGTTAGAAAGTCCCACTCCTTACCAGGGAAACAAAGTCATTCTAGAAGGATTCTCTGGACAATAATACTTTTTCAGAGGAATTCTCTTGATGCATTGAAGATGGAGATCATACTGAATTCTTGATCTTCTACCTAGTGGTGTATGCTAAGCTGAGAAATTCTAGAGGTCACATTTAATTTGGTTCAATTCAATTTGATTCTATTCAATTCATAGGGTATTGAATAAGGTTCTGAACTTGGGTCAGAAAGGCCTGTCTTAGACATAAGCTGGGTGACCCTGGAAAAATCACTTCACTTGTCTGGTCCTCAGTTTCCTTATCTGTAAAATGAAGGGTTTGGACCCAATGATTTCTTTCAGCTCTAAACATATGATTCTGTGAATTTAATTTAATAAACACCTTGAGATTAATGTACATGCTGTCCTGTTTTTTTCTTATATTCTTAGATGCCAAGAAAACAGGGATAACATGATCATTTAAAAAAGCATAAAAAATAGACACCAATTAATTATTCTTCCAGTGAGCAGAGGAGAAAATGTAATTATAGTTTTATAGGATGCACTGTAATAGATCTAAAAGGTTGACTTGTTGAAATAGGCTTAGAAAAACTTTGGATTGGGAGTCTAGACTTGGTTCCAGACACTAACTAGCTATGTGATCTAGGTTAAACTACATCTACTCGTTTAGGTTCAGTTTCTTCACTTGTATGTAGCAGTGGTCAGAAAGGGCAGGGTGGTGAACCATGTGGTTCATTCAAGAGTATTCAAATTCTGTTTGGTGATCATAGCACTTTATGATCTCTATATACCCTCTTCCCTAACAAACCTTTCCAGACTTTTTATACCTTGCACTCCACCATCTACTCTTTTTGATCCAGGAACATAGTCTTTTTGAGCATACTGTCTTTTGTCTCTTTATGTGGCAGCATTTAGCACAGTGCCTGGCACATAGTGGTCACTTAATAAATGTTTATTAATAATAAACATTTAAATAATAAAATAATAATAATAAATATTCATCAACTGACTTAAAGACTCCCTTGTTGTTTCTCACATGAGACAGTCTATCTCCTGACTCTGGGTATTTTCATGGACCATCTCCCATGCCTGAAATGCACTCCTTCTTCTTCTCTGCCTCTTGACTTCTTTCAAATCCCAGCTAAAGTCCTACCTTCTATAGAAAAGCTTTCCTAATCTTCTCAGTTCTAGTCTTTTCCCTCTCTTGATTATCTCCAAATTATCCTATATACAATTTTTTTCTGTACATTGTTGTTGTTTGCTGTGGTGAACTCTTCAAGAAGAGGAACTGTCTTTATTTTTCTTTATATCACCAGTGATTAATTAGCACAGTGCCTGGCAGCTTTATAAATGCCGGTTGACTAACTGACTATTTATTCCTATTTTATTACTAAATCGTTGCCTAGATTGATTTCCTGACATCAATTTTTCTTTCTGTTCTATGAAGATGTTACAAAACCTCACTCTCTCTCCTCTCTCTTTCTCTCACTCTCCTTCTCTCTGCCTCTTTGTCTCTCTCTCCTCCCCCTTCAATTTCCTTCTCTCAATTATATTTCCGGTAAGTATACCCAGACCACCAAAATAGACACTGTTTATAAAGAAAAAGTAAATGTTTAAAATAAAAAAAGAGAAATACTTTCCTTCTGCTAAGGGAAAAAGCTTCAGGCTTCCAGGAGCTCAAGTGGCCATCCCAGCTTCTTATGCCCTCTCCTTTCCTAGTTTTATGCTTGCTTTTAGTCCTTGGCTGGGTTATTGCTTTGTTCTTTCAGAAAGAATAGGTATGCTTACCTTAAGACTAAGAGTTGCTCTCCCAGTTCTCCTTTAGGCAAAACTTAGAATTAGGAAGACCTGAATTCAAGTCTGGCCTTAGATATGTGACCTGAGGCAAGTCACTTAACCTCTGTTTGCCTCAGTTTTTTCATTGGTAAAATAGAGAATGTGAAGAACAAATATAAACAAAAAATGGTAAAGTGCTGAGCACACCGCATGGCACATAGTGCTATATAAACGTTAGCTATCATTATCGTTATTAATGTCAGAAAATTTGTTTTCCTTTCAGCAGTTCTTCCTAATACCAGGCTAAAATTCAAGGATGAGAGATCTAACTCTAACTTATGGTGACGATCCAGCACATATTCTAAATCTTCCTCTCTGCAGACTAGGTAACCAGAAAATGACTATTTGTCCATTGATCACCAAACAACTCCAAGCTGGAACTCTAAGTCTGTCTCACAGGTCCATGCAAATGAGTAGGTAGGGAAAGAGATAGCCAGGCAATCTATGTTCCTAAGTCATTGTTTTTCCTGGTTGCTTGATTGGTTTTCTGGCTTTTTCATATACAAATGAACACTTCAAGTCCTTTACTAGGTACCTATGCGTCTACTCAAAGTTTTGCATCCATTTCAAGGCTCAAAATGATCCACTCCCATCTGAAAGAGAGTCACCTTTGCAAAGTGCAGATGTACTCTGAATGGGACCTGTCAATTTCCTTGGAAATGAGGAGATTGGATTAAATGATCTCTAAGGATTCTGCCCAGCTCCAAAATTCTACATGGACAAGACTGTTTTATTTTTGTGTTCAATTCTTTTTCTCTTTATTTGAAACCTCATGTATATAGACTAGATTGTATATTAGAGCTGGAAAGAATTTGACATCGTCTACATGCACTCCCTCATTTTATAGAGAAAGAAAAGTAACAGAGCGTAGAGATGAAGTACCTGTCTATGGTCACAGCAGTAATAAGGGTTAAAGACAGAATTTAAACCAGGATCTTCCCATTCTGAGTCATGTGCTCTGTCCCTCTGTGCTATCTCTTGACTTTAGTTACATTCAGAGTTTGGAGGGGACCTGGGGTTCCGGAAGGTTATGTCAGGAGAATGCAAAGCCCAAATTTTGTTCAGTTGTTTTTTTCAGTTGTGTCTGAATCTTTGTGACCCCAGGTGGTGTTTTCTTGGCAAAGATACTGGTGTGGTTTTCTATTTTCTGCTTTAGCTCATTTTACAGATGAGGAAACTAAGGAAAACAGAGTTAATTGACTTGCTTAGAGTCATACAGTTAGGACTATCAGAGATAAGATTTGAACTCACAAAGATGAGTCTTTCTGACTCCAGGTCTGGCATTCTATCCATAGTTCCACCTTAGGTCCTGCCAAATTGGAAAGATTCTGAATAAATAGCTTGATGACTGATTATGTATCAGTCATCCATGGATCAGGCAAATTCATTACCTATTTGGATTCAGGGTAATGAATTTTTACCTTATAAAATCCTGAAGACCATCTAGCAAGCTGGAGAATTTGTGATTTGCCTTAGTGAAAAGAATGCTCAAAATCAAGAAATGTGAATCCTTGACCTTGATAAAATGAGAGGTTGAGATGATCTCTCCAGTCTTTTTCATTTCTAAATCTAGGACCTTATGAACTTAAGCCTCTTGGGCAGCTAAATTAAAAACGGAAGCTCTTGTACTATTCCAAGAGTCAATAGCAAATTAAAAGCAGTAGACTTGAAAGTAACATAGGAAGGAAATGAGCATTTATAAGCACCTTTTATGTGCCAGACATTGTACAGAGTTCTTTATAAATATCTCATTTGATCCTCACAAATGACCCTAAGAGGTAGGTACTATTATTATCCCCATTTTACAGTTGAAAAAGGCAGTTACACAGCTAGTAAATATCTGAGGTCAAACCTGAACTGAAGTCTTCCTGATTTCAGGAACAGAACTCTATGCACTATGCAACCTAGCTACCTCTGTTACTGATCAGACTTTATTACTTCCTTTATGATGAGGTAATGTTTATTTCTAAGGTAAGTTCTTGAAATAGTGCTGCTTTGGTGGAAAGTACTCAGAGTGTGCTCCGTTAATTAGTAAAGGGTTTTAGAAGAAAGAGCAGATGTTCTGAATGTCAGCCCCTTCTCTTGTCTGCAGTTAGAGTCACATTCCAGGTGATCCCCATAGAGCAGATGTTCTGAATGTCAGCCCCTTCTCTTGTCTGCAGTTAGAGTCACATTCCAGGTGATCCCCATAGAGCAGATGTTCTGAATGTCAGCCCCTTCTCTTGTCTGCAGTTAGAGTCACATTCCAGGTGATCCCCATAGCCTAGGAGTGATGTGACAATCACTTCCCCCAGTGAATAGAACACTGGGACTAGAGTCAGGAAGATTTGAATTTAAATCTGGCCTCAGACTCTTACTAGCTGTGTGACTCTGGGGAAGTCACTTAGCCCTGTTTGCCTCAGTTTCCTCAGCAAGAGAAGGAAATGACAAAACCATTTCAGTATCTTTGCCAAGAAAATCCCAAATGGGGTCACAAGGAATTAGACACAAATGAAAGGACAGAAAAGCGACAAAAATGGAAAAAGGTCCTAATCTCAGGACTGAATTTGGATAAAGGGAGAGCCGGAAGGTCCAGATGAGCCCCAAGTATGAATTGGAGCACCTTCATTCTAGACCTGTACACCAACATTTGGTCAGGACTACCTAAATCCTACTTTCTACAAGAGCCTTTCATGCTGGGGCCTCTCCCCTCCAGCGTCTTCCTTCAGAATTTTACTATTTAAAAAAAATCACTCTGAATTCAAACTGGTGATGAGCTATCAAATAAACTAGATGAATATTTACTGTATATCTTGTACATATAGAATTATTTAGAATGTATAGAATTGCATGTTATTTATACCTTTAAAATGTGACCTCCTTGAGAGGAGGCAATGTATTTTTGTCACCTTTATTTTATCCTCAGGGCTTAGCGTGGGTCAGCTAGGTGGTGCAATGGATGGAGTAGTTGACCTGGAAATAGGAAGACCTGAATTCAAATCCAACCTTAGAAACTTATCAGTTGTTTGACTCTGGGCAAATCATTTAACCTTTTTTGCCCCAGGTTTCTCATCTGTAAAATGAAATGAAGAAGGAAAATCCAGTAACTTTAAGAAAACCCCAAATGGGGTCAGGAAGAGTTGGACACCATCAAACAGGGGCAAAAGAGCTTAGCCTGGATCTTGGCACACAGCAAATGCTTAAAAATGCTTATCGACTGACTGGTTGTTGACTGATTCCTGCAGTGCCGGTTATCTGAGCCTCTAGAGAAGGATCCACCTCTTTACTTACTGAAAGTCCTGCATTTAATCTGCAGGCACTGGATCAAGGCCATTAACTCTTTTCACAGGGATCAGCAAACACTTCTTAGGTAGTAACTTTGATTAATCCTTATCAAGCTACACTGACTTTAAATCACAGATACTGAGGAGAAAGGCTACAAGGCTTATTAACAATCCTCTCCACTTCCAGTGACCAGAATATGGGCCAATCTGGGGGGCTGGGTGCTCTTTTCATTTTCTCCTTAGATAATAGTGGCTGTCACACCTGGGATCTGATATTCATCATTATGTGTTTCTAGGGGGGAAGTGCAATCATGTTTTCAGCTCCCTGTTCTCTATTTTGTCTCCCTCTCTTTATATATTTGACATTTCAAAATGACTATAGGTTAAGTCCTGTTGGGAAATGAGTTTGTCTTCCTTTTATGCTCTTCTTGTGCAAAGATTATACTCATTCCCTTGACATAGGGTCCATTTCTGGAATCCCAGACTATCCTGTTAAAATTTGGACAGTCTTTCCCACAGATAGTGTTCAGTTTGAGTCCTGGCCTCAGTGTGTTGATGGCCTTCTCAAGTGGAACACAGTTTCTTCACCAAGGCTAAGCTCCTGCTCTGCCCAGAGTCATATAATGACCTCTGGCTATGAAAGGCAGACCAATCTTCTATAGTACTCCCCAATGAACCCTTCAAGTCTTGAAGGGAAGCTGCAAGCAAAATGTAGACAATGGTCTTTTTGAGGAAAATGAAATGATCTCTATGTAAGTCTCTCTTAGCTAAAGTCCCTTTGTCTTAGAAAACAGCATTTGATAGGGAGTAGAAACTTTAGAAAGCTACTTGCTCAAAAGTCTTATAACCTGAGTAGTGGGGATCTCTCTTTGAGTAGAATCTACAACACTCTACAAGTTGGTGCTGGGTCGATACTCCAAAGAAATCAAAGAAAGGAAGAAGAAAAAGATCCATCTATACAAAATACTGCACCTATTTTAGTCCCAAAGAATTGTAAATTAAGGGAGTGTTCAATGCTTAGGGAACGGCCTAACAAATTATGGTTCATGAATATAATGGAACACTGTTATACCATAAGAAATGACAAAAGGAATGGTTCAGAGAAACTTGGGAAAACTTGCATAAAATGATGCAGAGTGATGTGAGCAGAACCAGGACATTAACATACTATAAGAACAATAATGAAAAAACAAATAATTTTGAAAGACCTGAGCACTCTGAGCAACACAGTGAGACTATGATTTCAGAGAATTGCTGACGTGGAACATACTCACTTATTAATGGAGAGATGACGGACTAATAACAGAATATGAGATAAAGTTTTGGGCATGGCCAATACAGGAATTCGTTTTGTTTGACTCAGTACATTTGTTACAAAGGTTTGTTCTTTTTTTTTTTTTTTTTGAGGTGTGAAGGAGAGAAAAAAAATACTTGTTAACTGAAAAAAAAGAAAAGTGAATTTTAAAAGTAAAGAACGCTGGTTATCCAGTCAATCAGTTAATCAATCATTAAGTATTTATTTAGCACTACGTGACAGGCAATATGCTAGGCTCTGGGGAAACAAATACAAAGAATTCCATAATCTGTCTTCTCAAGGAGCTGACATTCTAACCGCAAAGAGGAGTAGACACTTTCATAACAGTTGTTCAGTGGTCATGTCCAACGCTTTGTAAGGCTGTCTTGGCAAAGATACTGCAGTGGTTTGCTATTTCCTTCTCCAGCTCATTTTACGGATGAAGAAACAGGCAAACAGGGTTAAGTGACTTTCTTACGGTCATACAGCTAGTAGTGTCTGAGGCTGAACTTGAGCCCAAGTTTTCCTGACTCTAGGCCCAGCACTCTATGCACTGTACCTCTTTGCTGCCCATAAATATGCATAGATAGCTCCAAAGAAGGAAGCAGGATGCTGATGAATGGTACAGGATCATTAAAACCTTCATGAAAGTGGAGTCATTTTTCAGAAAAAAGGTAGAGTCAACTCATTTTTCCCCTCAGTCTGTTGCCTTATATAAGATGCATACATTCTCTGGGATAAGCATAGTGTCCGGGCCTTTGAATTTTATTAATGTAGAGTATTCTTGGGTAAGGAAAGTCCGTCTACCAACGCAGGTCAGTACCATCACTGCAATGTATGTCTTAGCATCGCTAAAATTGTTGAAACATTAAGTGGCTGGGCAGGGAGGGCTCCACAGCCAACGTGTATCCAAGGCAGAGCTTGAGTGCTGGTCGCAATGGCAGCTCTTCATTCACTAGGTCACACTACTTCTCAGGGGAAAACTTAATGTTGTTTACAAAAACCCCCAAACATTATTATTACAGTTTAATAAAGGTAAAGTACATAATGTTGAGCAAAAATGCAAGTTCAAAACTTGTTCACTCACCTTTCACAGTTGGGTCCAGCATATTTTTCTTTACAAACGCACCGCACCACCCCACTTTTCCTATAGCAGGACACTGCAAAACTAGAATTTAAGAAGAGAATCAGAAAAAAGATAATGTAAATGGACAGACATCTTTAATTTTTTATCTCATTGCACAATACTGCCAGAAAATCTTGCTATCATATTTTCACTTATTTTTATCACTTAATATAATTAATTACATCCTATGTTGACAAAAATAGCTTATTTTTATATTATTAATTATAATTAGTACTTACAGGAGCTTTAAGAATTGTACAACCCTTTACATATACTATGACCTAACCTATTAGGAGCAAAACCCTTTCCATACATTATACCCTGATTCATTAGGAGCTTGAATCAACCACTGAACATTTATTAAACATGGACAATGTGCCATACCCCATGCAGACAATGGCATTACAAAGACAAAATGAAGTAGTTCTTGTTCTTAAGAAAAGAACCTTGACAGCAAGTTTCTCTGATAAATGTCTCTGATAATGCTCTCTCTGATAAAGATATATAAAGAATTATTAAAATATGTAAGAATATCATTGTTCCCTAATAGACAATGGTCAAAGACCCTTCTGAATGTAAGAAATCCAGGATATCAGCATTCATATTAATTGTTAGAGAAATATGAATTTTAACAGCTCTGAGGTTCTACTTCACATCTATTATATTGATCCAGCAGATGATAAAAAAGGAAAATAACAATTGTAGGAGAAACAGGAAGAAAGCCTCTCTCATGTACTCTTGGTGGAGCTGTGACCTGGTCCAGCTATTTTAGGATGCAATTTGGAACTGTGCCCCCAAAGTGCTGCCCTTTGACCTAGCCTCTTAGTCTTAGTCCTAAATTTCAAACATTTCAAAGAGGGGAAGAAAAAAAATCCATATACAAAAATATTTTGTTTTTAGTTTTAAAGTTTTAAAGAGCATTTTGTACAAAAATAGCTATTTTTGTTATAGAGAATTGGAAACAATGGGGGGGGGTGTATGTATCAATTGAGAAGTAGCTGAATAAATTATGATATATGAAAATAATGGAATATTACTGTATCATAATAAAGAATGAAAGGGATAGTTTCACGGAAACCTAGAAAGTTTTGCATGAATTGATGGAGATGTGAAAGGAACCAGGAAAACAAGCTCTATAGTAACAGCAATAAGAGTAAATGAAAACAACTTAGAAAGATGAAATCAGTTTGATGACCAACTCTACCTCTAGAGGACCAATAAGGAAGTATATTTCCTACCTCTTTAAAGAGGGGTGATGGAACCAAGGAACAGAATGTGATACACACACAAACACATATACACACATACATATATATTATACACACATATAGATCTAGCAAATGTATGGATTTGTTTTGTTCAATTATGTTTATTGTTCCAAGGATTGTGTTATACTTATATATATGCTTGTATATATATGCATATATATACACATATATGTATGTATAATACATGTATATATGTGTATATATATTGTATATAAAATTATTATTTGGGGGAGGTTTTGGTGGGGAAAGGAGGGTTAGTGATAGCACTGTGAACAAAGAACAGAAATAAAAAAGGTTCTTTAAAATATTTTTAAAAAGCACAGAAGGCAACAGATGGAATTTCAGAGAGAAACACAGACAAGCAGGATAGCTTTGAAAGTAGTATAGTGAATTTAGAAATATTTTTAAAAAGTAAGCTGAATCGTTCAGAGATTCATGGTTTCATACACAGTCCCTATATGGGAAGTGTTCTCTTTTGTGTGTTAAATTCAATATCAATCTGCCACCATAATCATCTCATCTTCCCTGTGAATTTTGCAAATAGAGAAAAAGTAGGTTTTTCTTAGATAAGTAGTTTGAATCAGTCTCAGCTGTGATTCTATTATTTTTTTTTTGTGGTAGTAAAGTCAAGTGGGTGCCTATAGTTTGGGGAATGACTTAACACACTGTGAATATAATGGACTATTCTTATGCAATAAAAAAGGATATGTAGAATGATCCAGAGAAACTTGAAAAAATTTGATTCAGATTGAAGGAAGAAAACTTTCAAAAACTCTTAAAGTAAAAGTGACTCCATCAATGTAAAAGAAGACAATGTTGAAAGAATTTTGATTACTTCAGAACCTTAGATTCAAAGCTCTATGTGGAGGTGGTAGATTATTCGTGCCAAATGATGCATACGTTGTGATAGTCAATGTATTTCATATTGTTTAAGTTTTCTTCTTTATTATGAAATAGGGTTCTGCACAAAGGTCAGAATTAGTTATTTGGAAATGACAGCCTGTAAAAAAATAGATAAAAAAATACATTTAAAAAAAGAAGTGATGTTCATAATTGCTAGCCCTCAGTAGAGATCAGGGAATTTATCCAGGGAAGATTAATATCGATGCTTTCTTAGTTCTTTACAGCTCTTCATTACTTTTCTTGAAGAATTGTACATTCTCAGATCATCATAAGATCATAGGAACTTAGTGTAATAACACTGCACTAATTATGAGAACTGACTGTCATCATGAAGGGGGAGAAGCACTTCGTTCTCAGTCTTGACAGTGATTTGGGACTATTGAAAACTTTGAACCTGAAGTTAGAATTGAATCATAGCCAGGAGTTCTTAAAGAGATACACACAGTCTATGAGAGAGAGAAATTGAGCTAGGGGTAGGGAAGGTGGTATGAATAATTTAACAGCAGCAATCCTCAGCCCCTTCCTAGAATATATTGAGTTGAGACGGCACAAATTTCTGGGACAAGAGCGACAAGAGAAATGAGAAAGAAAAAGGAGAGCTGAGCTTTGGAAGAGGAAAGGGAGATCATGGAGATCATGGAGGGCTTTTGGTCCCTTCAGGTATCTTTGGCTGAAGCAATGGATTATACCTATTCTTCAAGGATGGAGAGTTCCAAGAATAGATCTTTTCTTTCCCCAACTTCCTCTCTTGGCATTTGTCCATTAACAAACTCTGTAGCATATTGTGCTTGATTCTTTACTCAAACATTTCCAGTTGTCTCAATCATAAAATGGCCAGGGACAGACATACCTTTTAATTAGGGCAGAAAGTTAAACCTCTGTTTAAATATTATGAATTTTGTTACTGGGGATTTGAGCTATTGTGATTATACTACTAATTTTTTTTTTTTTTTGCTTAATATAAACTCCACAAAGCAGCAGAAGAGGAAACTGTGAAATAGAAGGGTCATTATACTGTCCACAGGTTAAAAATGAGCTAATTGTAATTCCATAGGATTACTGATTAAATCTCTAGAGAAAAAGGAAGTAGGAAAAAAAGAATGGTCGTCTGGCTCATTGTACCTTCCTTAAGTGATACCCACCAGCATCTACAACTACCCCCAACCACTGGTATTACATTACTAGTATAAATTTAGATCTAGAATTTTACATCTGGAAACTCAACAAATCTAACCCTGTCATTTTACAGATGATGTTACAAAGTTGTATTCAAATCTAAGCATAAAATGCATTCTAAACCCAAATGCAATTTTTCCCATTGTTTATTGTTTTGGATTATCTGTATTACTGGCTACCTTCCACTAGAGTAGATAATCAAAGGAGCCCTAGATATTAAATTTCTCAAGGCAAATGAGAACATACAGCTTACATTCTATGGATTCTTTACAGCACCTAGTATATTGTTATGTACTCTGTGGATACATTAAACATTGTTGATTATGAAAATCAGCATTTACTAGATATCAAGTTTCTTTGCTACTCTATTTTACAGTTAAGGGTGAAAAGGCAGGGGGTGGTTGAGTTGCTTCATCCTATATAGCAAGTACTAGAACAATAGAATTCCAAGTCCAAGAGATTCTAGTCTTTTATACCTCCTCTCTTTAGTATAATTAATTCCTAATTCCCTCCAGGCAAAAATCATTTAAAAATGAGATGGAAAGTATTAGAAATGTTTGGGTAAGAAGAGAAAACATAACTGTCTTCTGATTATTAAGGCAGGGTAAATTGAGTGTTACATTTCTGCATCTGTAAGATTTGGCCTCTACACATGGATCCATCTACACAAAAAGAGCAAAGGTGAATGTTTTAAAGACTTTTAAACTAGTTTTGGCTTTGATAATGTATAAGCAATGAAATTTGACCATAGTGCTCTCATGTTTCTGCACTTACCAGCACCTCTCAGCTAATGTTATTTGGAAAAAAAGAAAATGGACTTGTTTGCCTTGTTTGGAGATGTTTATAAAGCCAATCAGAAAACAATATGTGATTCTCTGGGAAAGGCAATGCACATAATTTATCTTCTGTAACAGACAGCTAAAAACATTCCAACCAAATTACCCTTTGTTGGCCCTTTTTAAAAAACTTCCTTTATTTTGTTGATTTGGATTATTGAACCCACTAAGAAAAACACTGTTAGTTTAGAGTACAGAACATGGAAAACTCAAATGCCTTGAATAATTCCTCTTGGAAGACAATATTCCTGCTTACTCCTTAGGTTCAGAGCCCTGAAACATCTGCTAGTGTCTAGAGGAGTATGCCTTAAGTTGATCCTTTTTTCTCCTCCTGCCCCTGAAATTCAATGTTCCTAACAGATGATGTTTCCTTTCACTGGAACTATGGCCACAGATTCCAATGACCAGGAAGAAAGAGTGGAATGTCTGGCGAGTGCCCAAGTAAATACACAAAATCGATGCAGACAATCCTCAGGAATAACTGTGTAGCCAATGGGTGACATTACTTGGAGGCTCTGATACAGCACTGCTCACATCATGTTGTGGTCAGCCCTGTTTAAACTAAAATTTAGGGTAAATTGGTTTTTGTTGGCTAAGGAAATAACCCTGGGATCATTTCTCAACCTACCGTCAGTCTCTTGCTTCTTTACAGCCAACTGGAGCTTCATGCTCTCGGAAGCTCCTTGGGGACTTTACAAGAGAAACAGTTTTTTTAAAAAAATTCTTGTTCTAAAAAAATCTTTCAACTATTATATTCTTTGCTTTTCAGAATGGTCATTTGTACTGGGAACCTAAATTCTGAATACATGTGCTCAAGTTTTTGATACCTCGATGTTCGAATAGGGAGGGTCACAGTATTATAAAATCACAGACTGTTAAGAGGACAATGGGCATCCCTTGGTCTCTAGTGGACTAGAGTCTAGTCTACCCTTCTCCTCTCTCCTACTCATCTACTCCCTCAAATTTTACAGATAAAGAAATGGATGCCTAAAGAAATTTAATAATTTATTCAAGTTTATATACTGAATTTGTAACGAATAGGGACCAGGACTGGATTTGTGACTTAACTGGTATGGGGAACTCTCAGATTAGTAATCTGCCTCCTATAACTGCAGGTTGGTACCTTGTCTTCAATTTAGACTCTCAAAGAGTTGTCTAAAACACAGGGACATTAGGTAACATGCCAAGAATCATGCAGTCAATATATGTTGGAAGTGAGAATTGAACTCAGGTCATCAATGGCTCTGATGCCAGTGCTCTACCATTATTGGTAGAACCAATTAAAAAAAACACACAGTCAAATCCCTCAAAACTTGGGTCTTTGAACTCTCAGTTTAGGCTTCTTTTTACCATGCCACAGTAATTTTCTGAGGAAACTATAGCTCCTGAGTCTCCCGGGCTATGAATATAGAAGGAAAATAAAAGAAGGAGAAAAAATGAGGCTCCTGATTTAATCAGTATCTGAAGTTAGTTCTCTAAATAGCCTAGTATGCAGTGCTAATAAACTCAAAATTTCACAGGTTAGATTCTAATATGAATTTATATATTATTGATGGTGGGACCAGATGGGAAAATGTGGATACATCAGTAAAAATCATAAACTTCAGTACTTCAGGGCATCTGTGATCTCATACGAATGGGCACTCTCATTTTGTTCTGGAGTCATTTCAGTCATGTCTGACTCTTTCTGACCTTATTTGGAATTTGTTTTGGCAAAGATATTAGAATGATTTCCATTTTCCCTCCAGTTTTCTCTATAAAATGGACTTGATGAGTTTTAAGGTCTTTTTCCTCTTTATTCCCATGATCCAGTTGCTATTGCTTCCTCTTGCTACATGAATGATCTACCTTTTCTCTGATCATCCTCTTTCCTTCTCCAGTAAGTTGTTATCTTTTCTCCAAACACAGTCTTCTAAACTATCTTCTCTTTGTTTAGGTCACCACCATTCACTCAGGTTTGCATCCTCTGCATAATCTTTAGCTCCCCATTCTCTCTCCCCTCATCTATCCTATCAATTGCCAAATTTGGGGGATTCTATCCACAACACTTCTTACATCTGCCTCCTTTTCTTCACTTACATCATCCAATCTGTCATGGGCCTATTTAATTACTTATGTCTGTGAGTTGATATCTACCTAGGCAAATTCTCCTGGTATCTTGGCATATACATAAGGAAAAAAATAGATATTTGGCACCAGTGGAATTTGTGGAGTAATTAGTATATGACTAGACACTTACTGCTTTAGTGACTTGGAAGTGTTAACATAGCTTTCAGAGGAACCTTAGCTTACTCTGAGCCTAAGGCACTGGGAATCTTGGCTTGAAACTGAGAATAACTTTGCAATAGCAATTTAAAAATAATGATGTAGGAGAAGAGTATTGATGCTTGGGGAATGAGATTGTGCACACCTCATCTCCCAACAAATTAGTGTTGGATAATTCAGACAGGAAATTTTTGTCATTCACATAAGGGAAAATGCAGACACAGAATAATATAATTAGAAGGTAACCCCAAAGGCTATCATTTTGATTCATCTTCCTCCTCACCCCCACCTCTGCCTAGAGAATTTGCCCAACAGCTCGAAGTCTGAAAAATCATTAAAAAAAAAATGTAGATGTTGCAATAAGAGCCTTTATATAATGAAATAAATAGTAAGTGATTACTGGAATCATTAGAATGTTGAATAGAACACATTTAACTGTAACTGTAAGATGGCAGGAAAGCTGCATTCAGGTACTAATAAAAATAGTATCTTGCATTTAAATAGCTATTTAAGTTTTGCAAAGCAATCTACATACATTATCTCATTTAATATTCACAACAATTGCATGAAATCAATGCTGTTATTTCTGGTCACAGAGCTATTAAGTGTCCCAGGTGGGATTTGAACTTGAACCTTCCTGATTGCAAGCCCAGTGCTCTAATCTCCATGTCACACCCCCTCTTCAGAAAGTAGACATGTGAGCTATCTGCCATGGCTGAAGGCGATGCTCAAGTGTACAATCTGGATAATCAGTCAGTGAGAAAACACAGACAAAGGAGCAAGAGACTGAAAAGTGAGGAGGCATAGTTTGAGTGAAATCAAAGAAAAAGTAGAAATGGTAATTTTTATTTTTGTCACCATGTATTTCCCCCACATATTAATATCACTATATGATAAATACATTGTTGACTTTAAGGAACTGGTACTTTCCGAAAGACTGATAGGAGCTGTTCAAATATCTTCCTCTCTTGTAGCACGCTAGAAGCATCAGGGAAAATGATGGAATGATCAGAAGTAGTCAGATTAAATGAAATTGCTTTTTAATTAAGAGAAAAAGAATAGAAAGGGAAAACATTCTGATTTTTTTCCTTTAGTTATGGGAACAAGTCACATTTTGGCTGCTGTAAAAAGCAAACACCTCTCTAACAATGCATCAAAGAAGAGAAGGGAATAAGAGGGAGGAGACACACCAACATGTAAGGGGGCAACATTTGTATTAAACTTACTTGGCCATATGGGGCAAGGGGCAAGGGCATGGCTGGCAGGATTGAGGAGCTCCTCTGATGACATCCCCAATGTAGCCATCTGGACACTTTTCACAGTGCTCTCCAGTGGTGTTCCTTTGGCAGTTCTGTGTAAAAAAGAAAAAGAAATAAAAAGAGATCAGCATAAAAGAAAAGTCTTATTGACCCATATCAAGGAACCAAAAAATAGTGCCTAGTAAAATGGTTGCCAGATATGGGTCTGCCAAGATGTTGCTAGATTAGAGAGTGAGTGTTATTAATGGGTAATAAAGTAAGAAAAAAGGAAACCATTTTGGACAATTTAAGTTCAAGCAAGGACAAGTTAGTAATATGATATATGAGGTTAAGGCAATGCTACAGAGAATGGGCACTTGAGACTTGAGAGTCTCTAATACAATTTTTAAAAAAATGAAACTTCAAGTGTCTATTAAGTACAGTTTGCTGGGTTTTTATGTTTAAGTATAATATATAATAAAACCTGTTATGGTAGTGCATGTTTATAATTCCTGAGACTGGGGAGGCTGAGGCTGGTGGATCATTTGAGCTTAGGAATTCTGAATTGCAGAGGGCCAAAGCCATTAGAATGTGTGTGCTTAGTTTCGCATCAATATGCTGGGCCCAGAGGAGTTGGAGGTGGGAGGGAAGAACCAGGTTGCCTAAGGAGGAATAGGCTGATCCAGGAAAGAAATGAAGCAGTTCTAAGTTTTCATGATAATCAATAGTGGGATTGGTCCTGTAAATAGGTACTGACCTTCCAGCCTCAGTCTTGATTGTTAGATAAATAGATAGATGAAAATGGCACAGTGAATAGAACTCTGGGTTGGAGTCAGGAAGACCTGAGTTCAAATCTGACCTCAGACCCTGACTGTGCCTGAGCTAGGACATGAGCTATATCCTAGGTAAATCATTTAACCTCTGTTGGCTTCAGTTTCCTTACCTGTAAAATGGGGCTAATAATAGGACCTACCTCCCAGGGTAATCAGGATCAAATGAGATAATAATCATGAAGTGCTTGGCACATTATAAATTTTAGCTATAAATATTAGGTATATTAAGTTCAACATGTTATTTTTCCGAGATGCTTTGCTTGCTCCAATACAAGTACAATTTGGATGCAGGAAGACATTACCAATAGGTCAGTACTTAAAATTCAGAATGGTGACAAGATTGAATTCTAGCTCTGGAGCTTCCAAAAGGATTGGCTATTTGCCTGACATGAAGACGGCATCAGAAGAAAACTGACCATGTCCCTGTGGTATGGTAAAATAGAAAAAAATATCTGGATTAGGAGCTAGCAGACCTTGGTTCAAGTTCCAGTTTAGCCACTAAAGATCTGATACATGACCTTGGGCAAGCTGTTCAATTTCTCTGGCCCAAAACCAATATCTTGGAATAGATGAATGTTAATTTTCTCTGATTTATGACCTAATTCTATGATTCCATAAACATGGATAGATTGGAGGATCAATAGCATTTCCAATAAAAGGAATTGGAAGATAAAGAATAGGGAAGGTAGGAAAAGTGGAACATTGCTAGTTTGTTATATTATTTCTTCTTTCTGAATGCAAAAAAAATGTTTTAAAATGAGTAATAGCTAAATATAGCCTCCCTTGCCCATATGATATTCCATAGTATGGAATACTTTTACATGTCATGCACTGGATTAGGTATTGGGAAATGTAGAAGTCAACGGTAATGACCCTCAAAAAGCTATCAATCTAGGTGGAATATTATAACGTGCACAGAAAGATATACTATGAATTAGAACATGATAAATGTATAAGAAAAATACAAAGTGATTTAAGTCCAGAGCTAGGGGAAGGGTAAGAAAAAATATACATCAGGTAGCTAGGTGGTACAATGGGAAGAACACTGGCCCTGGACTCAGGGGAGTCTTTGTTCAAAATCTGACCTCAGACACTCACTAGCTGTGTAACCCTGGTCACTTAATCCCAATTGCCTCCAAAAATAAATAAATAAAATCTTAAAAAGAAGAGAAAAGAGGTACATGTGCATATTAGCTATTTACGAAATGCTACAAACAGAAATGATTCTTGCTTTTTGGAAATATCCTTTGTATTACATGACAATGGAGCAGAGAGGGGAAGATTTTAATCTGCCTTTATTATAAAGACAGTGTAAAGGCTGGGTTTGAACCAACTAAGAGTGAAGCATTGTGCAACAAGGAATCCAGCTGTCAGGATTAATATTCAATCAGAAAGGTAGACTTCCATTTCCCTCAGTAACATCTAAGCGCTGAGATGTCCCAGGATGTATTAATTTGTTTTTTTCTCTAATAGATCTGGGTTTAAAATGAAGATTGATACACCAACCGGATAAGGAAAACATGTCTCTGGAAGGAGGTAAGTCATTACTATAGGATACACAGTGGATATTTAATTATTACATGAATGTTTTACTTAAGGACAACCTATAGTCAGCCCTTGGTGAGGGTTATGTTATCAGAGCAGGGTTCAAGAATGAACCTGGGTCCCTCTCAATTAGATATATTTAAAAGAACTTAACCATTTTTTTTTGAAAACTAGAGGGGCAGAACCAGAACAATTTATAAAAGGATGGCAGCAATGTAAAGAAAAGCAATTTTGAAAGATTTGAAAACTCTGATTAGTGAGATGACCAACAGTGTCTCAGAGGACCTGGTATAAAGCATGTTACTGAAGTCCTGAAAAACTGATGATGGACATAAGGTGCAGAGGCACTTTATCTATGTCTATATCTATAATCTATATCTATTTATACATATATAGCCACTGTGTAGATTTGTTTTGATTTGCTATGCTTATTTGTTGTAGTATATTTTTATCTGTTTCTCTTGGTTTTTATTTTAGGAGGTGAGTCAGCACTAGTGATACAAAAAAGGATGAATATTTTAAATGTATTTTTTTTGCATTATTATCAATTACCATAAGTGTAATTTTTTAAACTTAGAAATGAGAACAGAAGGAATTTTGAAAGGAAGTATAGATCAGCAGGACAGCTTTAAAAGTAATAGGTAGAATTTATTGTACAGCTTTTTTTTAAAGCAAGATTTGCAGATTCATATAAAAATTTATTTGTGTCCTGCTGTGTACATGGAAATGTTCTTTTTTGGTGTTTAAGTTTGGAATAAAAAAATTAAAAAGAAAAAAGAAAAAGAAAGCTCAAAAAGAATGAAATCCTGTGTTGCTTCCCCCTTTTCCTTTAATGAAATAAAAATAATATTCCTTTAGTCTCCTGAGTAAATAATAGAGATGAACCCAAAGGTCAAAACTGATGACTTTCCGTTATCCCACACTTGACTTTCTCACCACCCAGTCATTTCTCGACCTCTTACCATCTAGCTTTCAACATGACCAATCAATTGGAATGCATCTCAAATGTGAAATCCAATGACTTTTTTCCTGGACCTTATCTTGCTTGACCTCCCTGTAGCTTTTGAGACTGTTGACTGACACCACCTCCTTTCACCTCCACAATTTCTCCTTGGCTTCCTTAAGGCAATTCTTTCCTGGCTCCTCTGTTGCCTGTCCAAGAACTCCTTCTTAGAGGTCTTGGTTAACAATATTCTGTCCTTCGTGATATCAATTTAATTGTTTATTCATTTATTTATTGTTATATAATATTATTGTAATACCAGTTTATTTATTTAGATAGTTATTCTTATATATGTGACATCTCCTTAGTGGAATTTAACCTCTTTGAGGCCAGGGACTGTTTTGTTTACTCTAAGTGCCTAGCCCAGTACCCTATATGTGATTGGTGCTGAATTTTTTTTTCTTTTTGGTATTCCTGTATTGTTGAAAGTTGCTTGAATTATTTTGCCTCCCTGAAGCTGAGCTACATGTAAGACTTCAAGTCTGTTTGTAAAAATGTCCTGAATTTGTCTCCATTGTTGTTGGACAGATGAAGCCCATCTGTGTAGGAGAAAATGTACCAGTTGTAAGCTGTAAGGTCATTCTTCATGCTTGAAGTACCTATTAAGTTGCAAAACTGAGCCAATAACCTATTACAGCCCCTTATTGCTTGATGGATGCTTACTTCCTTGGCTGCCCTGGCAGTCATTTGGAACAATTACCTTCCAAGCCTTCTAATTTTCACAAAGTACAAACATTTCTCTCATCTGCTCTATTTCTCTAAAATGCCCATTATGAGATTTCCTGAGAGGTTCCCCTTAGGAGATGGTAGGCATTTGCTCTGTAGTGAGCTTTTCCTGCCAAGATCCTCAACTATCTTATTACTTAAACATAAAAAAATGCCATAACATATAGAAGCAAGATTTGGTAAAAATTAGTTTCAGTGAAATCAGGGTCTTTGAAGGGTGATTCAGAGAAACACATGTAGAGGGTTAGTGGACAGAGAGCTGTCCTCAGAGGCAGGAAGACCTAGGTTAAGGTCTTCCATACTGGCTGATGGACTCTGGACAAATCACTCATCTATCAGTATCTTATAGAGCTCTCATAGCTGGAATGGTTTCCATCCTTGTCTTTACCTCTTATCTTCCTTGAAGTCTTAGTTCAGTCACTGCATCCTGGGCCACCTCCAGTCATGCTGGTCAATATCCGGCCACTGGACCCAGATGATTCTGGAGGAGTAAGTGAGGCTGGTGACTTTACACAGTCCTCCCTCACTCAAATCAAAGTCAACTGCAAGTCATGGAATCATCTCCTTGATGTTACAGTCCTCTTTGAGAACAAAGGACAAACCACACACAGCGAAACTCATGCTTCCTGTGAGCTCAAAGTCTGTCTTCTGCAAGAGGTCTTTCCTGGTTCTTCTCAAAGGCTAGTGCTTTTCTTTGAGATTGCCTCAAGTTTACACTCACACACACATACATACACACATACAAACACAGTGTACTATATATCTACATCTATATATCTACATAGATGTAGCTACATAGTGAGAGTTGCTCAGTCATTTTTCAGTTCTGTCTGACTTTTCATGACCCCATTTGAGGTTTTCTTGGCAGAGATCCTGGAATGGGTTGCCATTTGCTTCTCCAGCTCATTTTACAGATGAAGAAACTAAGGCAAACAGGGCTAAATGACTTGCCCAGGGTCACACAGGTAGGAAGTGTCTGAGGCCAGAAGTGAACTCAGGAAGATGAATCTTTCTGACTTCAGGCTTGGTGCTGTATCCAATGTGCCACCTAACTGTTCTGTACATAGCCTTTTACATGTTTCCCCTATTAGAACATAAGTTCCTTGAGGGCAAGGACTATGTCTTGTATCCTCAGAACTTAGCAGAGTGCTTGACCACATAGTAAGGGCTTAATAAATGCCTGTTGATTTAACTCTGAGACCATAATTTTCATAACAATTGCTTATCTGCATTGATAGAAGGAATTTGCTTTCTTTCGTATACATATGTATAGAGATAGAGAAAGGAGTGGGGGAGAGGGAAGGTCTTGATGCATGGAAACATTTAAACATAAATTATCTTTATATGGAAAATGAATGGACCCATTCACCTGATGTAAATCATTGATTCAACCATAAGTCCCAATTGACATCCACTCTTGATCCCAGACCTAGGCTTTGGTTTGTTGACAAACTGCCATGACCATAATTAAGAAAGCAAACGCCAGCATAGTTAAATCAATTCTTCCTTGTCCGCAGCACCAGGTCACCAAAATGTACTGGGTTTGTAGTTTTACAACACAGTTGGTTTTGTCACATTGTAGTGGAAAAGTGACCCAAGGTTGCCAGGAGGTGCTCTGTGTTTTATTGTGCAATGAACTGATTATGTATGTTCTATACTAGTTTATTTGGTTGGTATTATAGAAGGGTGATAGGGAACCCCACTGTTTCATATGTCCTTAAAGCTCCTTTATCATGAAATGCTGATATAAATACTGTTTTATTACTTTAGCTTGAGTTGAATTAAGTCTCTTTCCCCTCATTTGCAGTAGGTTGAACAACGGTTCAGTTTTAATGAAAGGATTATGCAAGCTGATCTATCTACCAATTTTACAATTTCACATAAAATAGGAAAGAAGCAATTTCTTCTTGTTCTCAGATCCCAAATGAATGTGCTGATTTATTGATGGTGTACGCTTAGTCTGGCAGAGATTTCATGTAGGTCGATTTCTGCTGTACAAATAATGTTGAAGAGTTGGGAAATCATAAACTAAATGCTAGTGTCTGAAGAAATTAGACACAGAGCATCTCTGGTTTTAGTGAATAGTGCTTTAATTAGACTTTGAGACTAATTAAAAATTCATTAGAATGTAATGTAACAGAAGATTTACCTTCCCCAAAGGGAAAGAAACGTACTCAGGGTTGGGGTGGGGGAAGTAGTTTTGAGACTCACTTGGATATTTTGAGTCATTTTGAGTCTTTCTAAGAAGCTGATGTTCACGCTTCTGGTTGCTGAAATTTTATGCTTACTTTTGTATAGTATCCACTTCGAAATGCAGGCAATTCTTTTTGATTCTCTAACACATCTGTAGCCAAAGGGACTTAGAACTGGTACAGAAATACATGAGGAAATTTAAGTACGTGATCGCTCCTTATTATCACACACACAATCACATTTGTAAAGTTGCCTTTTGAAAGCAGTCCAACTGAATGAAAAATTTTCTTTAGATTGATTTTAAATTTCTCATTCTGTATAGAATCTTAGAAGCAAAAGGCCATCCAATACAACTCTTATCTGAAGCAGAAATCCATTTTATAACATTCCCTAGAGGTAATTCAGCCATGACTTGAGGCCTTCCAGTGATATGGCTTCTTCAACCAACCCATTCTAACTTTTGTGCAGCCCATATTGTTAAGTAACTAAATTGGACTTCTCTTGTGCTTCCATCCATTTCTCCTAAGTTTGTCTTTTATATCAATCAAAATAAATCTATCCTTCTTGGAAAAAAAAATAGAGAAAGTTTTTCACCAGAAGTTCATGATTTCATTTATTCACAGGTGTAGACCCTACATCTGTAACATTTCTATAGTCATCCAGTCCCCTAACAGAAAGAGTGAGAGTGAGGGGGAGAGGGGGGGGGAGAGAGAGGGGGAGGGGGATAGGGAAATAATACTAGTCTTGCCATGACTTGCTTTTGATGAACCTAAGTTAGCTCTCGGCAATAAATCTTGACTTCCCTTACTAAGTGCTCAAAATGATCTCTTTGAAATGTTATAGAATTTTGTCAAATTATAGTTTACAGAACTCATTTTTTCCCTTTTGGAAAACTGAGACATCAACCTATCTCCTTTCTTGGAGGTCCTCTCTTATTTTTAGGATTAAAAAAATTTTTTTTAAATTTTTGAATTTCTATGATTTTTCAATTATCTTTCCCCCATTACCCCCAGACATGGTTGATAATTCTTCATAATTACAAATCTAAATTGTTTTAGCATCCTAGAATGTAGTTCATCTTCTGTGCCCAGTTGACTTGAACTCATGGGAGACCCATCAAATATTCTCTGACCTCCTAATTTATAGACTAAAGTATCATTTGTGAAGAAATACCATTCTTGTTTGTCTAAATTATATCCAGAGTATTTGATGGTTTCCCTCTGTTGGATCAATTACAAATAGTCTGGTTCCTTTTGAAAGTCAATGTGTAAAAATATTTAGCCACATTGAACTGCTTCACCTGGAAAGAGCAGGTTTGAGAGAAAATTAGGAGTAGTTGGGGATAGATGTTCACAAAGATTTTTTTTGGGTTTCAATATGAAAAGAAGTCAAAATGATTTTTAAAGGGGAAAAGTGGGTGGGAAAAGAGAGACTGAGACTGAGAGTTGTGGAGAAGGCAGTTGTTTTGGAAAGTAAGAGTCAAAAGTTGGTTCAGCTGAATTTAAGATAATCATTTGAAATATTTATGTTTTAATAAGTTGCAAGAGGCAGCTATGTGATGCAGTGGGTAGAGTGCTGGACCTAGAGTCCGTTAGATTCATTTTCCTGAGTGAAAATCTGGTTTCTAGCTGTGTTACCCTGGGCAAATCACTCAACCCTGTCTGCCTCAATTTCCTCAACTATAAAATGAGCTCGAGAAGGAAATGGCAAACCATTCCAGCATCTTTGCCAAGAAAACCCAAATGGAGTCATGAAGAGTTGGAAACAACTGAATAAGAAGAACAACAAAAAAGAGGCAGCATGATAATGGCAGACTGAACTAAGCCTGGAGACCTGGGTTCTAGTCTCTAGTCTACCCCTAACTAGCTGCATGTTGGTTTTGTTCAGCCAAGTCCAACTCTTTGTGACCTCATTTGGGGTTTTCTTGGCAGAGATACTGGAATGGTTTGCCATTTCCTTCTCATGCACGTTTTACAGATGAAGAGCTGACGTAAGTAGGTTAAGTGACTTTCCCAGGGTCACACAGCTAATAAGTGTCTGAGGCCAGATTTAAACTCAGGAAGATGAGTCTTCCTGACTTCAAGCTTAGCACTCCATCTATTAGGCTACCTAGCTACATGACCTTGGCCAAATCACCTGTACTTCGCAATAATCTCTTAATTAGTCGCTCTCCATTCCTCCCTCTAATCTCTAATTTCTAATCTCTACTTACTTTCCATACAGATATTCATTAAACACCTACACACAGCAGGATCTCTATATATTTCAAAACACATATTATTGCCTCTGGAAAAAGTCCAGACTTAATAAATCACAAGGTCTCAGGGTTGGAAGATCATCTAGTCCAACCTACACCTGAACCAGAATTCCCTTTACAACACAGCTGAACATAGTCAACTGGAAGTATCCTGCCATCCCCTGTCTCCTGAGGTAATATAATAAAAATAATAATACAAATAATAATACTACCTAACATTTATTTAGTGCCTTAAGGTTTGTAAAATGCTTTGCAAATATTATCTCATTTGATTCTCACAACAACCCTGGGAGTTAGGGCCCATTTTTAGCCCCAATTTACAGATGAAGAAACTGAAGTAGATAGAAGTTGTGATTTGCCTGGGGTCACACAGTAGGTATCTAAAATTTTGCTCTTCCTAATTTCCAGGTTCAAGGCTCTATTTATTCACTGCACTACCCAATTCTCTAGGTAGCCAATTCTACTTTGAAAGTCCTCATTTCACGAAGCTTTTCCTTACATAGAACCTAACTTTGCAAATTTTATGTTGCTTTTACCCATTTCTCATTCTTCTTAGCTCTGGCCAATTTAATCCCTCTTCCATGTGACAGCTTTTCAAATACTTGAAGGTTATTAGAACCCTCCTAAAACTTATTTTCTCCATGTGCCTTTTAGCTCTAAAAGTATGTCTGTCATTTAAAGTCATCCTAAATCTATCTCCCACCTACCTTTCCAATTTGATTTCCTGTTAATCCTCTTCTCACACTTTCTATTCCATTCAAACTGGCTTACTAGCTATGCCCTAAATAAGCCATCCTATTTCTTGCCTCCCTGGCTTTTCAAAGATGGTGACCTTATCTCTCCCTTCAGCCCCAGTTTCTTCCAAAGTATAATTCAACTGTCTCTTACACAAGGCCCTTTTTGATGCCTGCAGTTATCAACACTCTCTCCCTTTCCGTATTTCCATGTTCTTAGCTCACTGAGGGTAAGGACTGTTCGATTTTGGTTGTTGCATCCCTAGCACTTAGACAAGCTATTTTGTACGTAGTAGTCACTTAACGACTGTAATTTTTTTGAGGGGGGGATGAGACAATGGGTTTAAGGGACTTGCTCAGGGTCTCACAGCTGTAAATTAATTAATTAATGACTGTAAATTGAATTGAATTTCTGTGAGCCCGTTTCTCAATCTGTAAAAAGGGATGGGATTAAATTATGTCACAGGTAGCCCCCAGCTATGAAATGATGAGGGTGCTAATTGTAAATGGGAAATTCTAGACTTGTTTTCTAGCTCCTTGACAGCTGAGAATTATCTGAGGCAAGGAAGACCAAAACCACGAGCTGGCCTGTTACCGACTGTGGAGACAAGTCAGACAAATAAACCAAATGGTTAGAAACTGAGTTTTGTCCAAATTAAGTGATATGACACAGTGCATATGCTACCTTCACAACTTGTTCATGTGCTTCAAAAAAATACATGTAACTTAGAAACAGTTTTGTTGTTCCTATAAATCATCTATTTCTTTATTAAACAAACTGGTGATGGTATGCTCCAATGTATCTTGTTTTTCCATTCATAACTGTTACATAAACAGTAACTTAGGTGGGATTATGGGACCTTGTCTCTTGGGTGCTGATATGTAGGGATGTGCAAAACCTCTGGAGAAGTGGGGTGATGTGTGCTATTTCTTGGGTGTCTTCTGGTTTATAGAACGGCAGAGTGAGTGACCTGGCTCCCTCACTTGGCCCTATTCCCAATGTGTGGAAACTGTTCAGTGCAACACCCTGAGCCTTGCACAATGTTGCTTGGTTCCCTTGCCTGGTCCCATGTTCCCATTGCTATGGTGCAACTCTCCCAGGGATCTTCCTTTTTTTCTATCACTTCAACGCCTGTAGTGGTTCAAATGAAGCTCTCTGTGATACGGGCAAATATGGGCAGTTCTCTTTCTTGGTACAACTTCCTCCTACCTCCACCTCATGGGACTGTCTTCCATAATGAAGCTACTATTGCCATGGTCCAACCCTCCTTTTCCTCCATCCTCCAGCCCTCACTTTTGTCCAAGATGAAATGTTTCTAGGTTTGACTCTATTGCTTTGCCTCTGTTTCTCTGGCTAGTGACAATGACCAGAGGCTTCCACTTGCCTTTTGAAACTCTATAAAAAACGTTCAGTACTTTAATCATGATGAAAAGATCCCATTACTTAGGCTAAAGAGAGTCAGTTGTGGTGTAATTGATGGAGAGCCACCTGGTACTAAGGAAGATCTGAGTTCAAATCTTCCAGTACTTTCTGGTTATGTGACCTTGAGCAAATCACTTAACTTCTCAGTACTTTAGGCAAATCTTTAACTCAAGATCTGAACCCAGGGGTCCACAGATCTTTGAATTTAGATGGGAAAAAAATTAAATTTTTATTTGAACATATTTTATTTCCTTCAAAATGCCATGTATTTTATTTTAGTATCAAGGAGTCCATCACATAAGAAAGGGTTAAGAACTGCTTTAAAACTATAAACTTCAAAGATGGTGCTGGCTTCTATTAGTAGATGCTCCCTTTACTATTAAGGCCCCATCCTCATTTGTGCTAATACCTTCATCAGAAAGGCAGATGTGTTTCTCATTTTCACCATTAGGCACCTTGCAGGAGGAATAGTTTTCCTGTGAGCTCACTTGCTATATTTACCCGTGGGAGAATATACCTCTCCCTATCTCCCCAGCTTTTCCCTTTTCTTGTTTGCCAAGAAAAGAGACTGGGATGCTAAGTCCTGCTGTCCTGGGGGTTAAGTGAATGAAATACAAATTATCAAAGTTGTACATTCACTCAAACATTTCCATGGGGATGATTTTGGAAAAAAAAATAGTCTCTGGTATTAAAATAACAGGAAACCGGAGATGGGAGCATTAGAAGGGGGAGTAGGTTTTGTCAGCTGCCCATGCCTACACCCCAGCAGAGGACATCCTGAATGTAAGCGTTATTTAAGAAGGTAGGGGGAGGAGGGAGACTCAGTTGATCCAGACTAAGCAATGCAAAGACAGAGCCACTTTAAGGGACTTTGTTATTTGTCTCTCTCCACAAAGAAGGGAGGACTCCAACCTAAAAAATGAACTAAGAGATTTCCTTTATGTGAAATGAATGAGAAAAGTTGCCTGAATCTGTTTCATTATTACCTTTTCCCAGGGTCAACTGGGCTTACTTTGGATTCATCGAAGTTCTGGTTGTAACTGAACTCCTTTGTAGTGAATGCAGTACTCATGTGTAGGACTTCTGGGCTCACGTGCCTTCCTTTAGCAAGGGGCTAGTATGTGTATTCCTCCCCATAGAACCAAAGCAATCATGGGCAGCTCCATGGGAGGGATCACAGTCCAGAAGATTTGGTTTCCTCTGATTAACCCTGATCCAAATGTATTAATTATTCATTCACCAGTAGGATCCTATTTTCTACTTTCAAAATAAAGAGGTTGGATGAACTAGACACAGGATGAGGGGAGCTGCCACTTACCACACAGAATCCAGAGCCATCCAGACACTCATTCGAATTCCCATTACAGTCACAGGGCAAACATTCTCCTGACACAGAGTGAAAAAATCCCACTCCGCAGACCTGAAACACAAACACACAAAGTTCTTAGTTAAAAGATCAACTTTGGACCACATTCTATAAGAGAAATAAGTGAAATCTTCAAATTGTCTTTACATTTTCTATAAAACACACACTCTAATAGGGATCCAATAGACCCTGTTCTTGTGACCTTTTGCCAAAGTTTTCATTCATAAGTTGTTTCACGCCGTGCCATCTCAGGGAGAGAGAGTGAAACAACTCCATCCTTCTCATTGGCAACATGGGATACCTCATTCTTTCTTTATAAATCTGAGTTCTGATTAGTTTCCTTTCTTCTTTTAATTAAAGTCATAGGGTTTTAGATTTAGAACTGGAAGGGAACTTGGAGGCCATTGAGACCAATCCTTCAGTTTTATAGATAAGAAAATTTTATAGATGAGAGGTGTTAAGTGACTTAGGGTCACACAGCTACTATCTATCTGAGATACAGTACTATATGTATGTATTAAATGTATGTCCATTAAATCTCATAACATATATATACATATATACACACATATACATATATGTATATATTTGTTGGATTTAATGGACTTTTCTGTATCTGGGATTCTTTCATTTGTTGCTATTTTCTTGGCATTCAAAAATTTTGGAATATATTTAGGACATATTTCTAACATTTGGAAAATTTGGAACAGGGAATAGACTTTACGGAAGAGTATTAGGGGTATAAGTCATTGTATTTTATTATCTTTTACTTCTTGAAGAGGAAAGGTATTTTTATTAATGTAGACTTTTGTGTTATCAAAGACATCGATATCTATTCATTACTTTTTTGGTCAGGTCTGTCCCTAAACCATCCCAGAGAAATAATGTTCCATTTTATTTCCAAGGGTCTACTGAGGAAGAGGGAGTTCATATAGTTTCCTTCAGGAATTATATTTGGCATATATCCACTCCTCTCTCTCCCCTCTCAGTGACTATGATGCAAACCTATTTCCTCTTGCATTTTCCTCTGTAAAATGAAAAACAACTAGTCACCACCCCTAGGTTGATGGCAAGTTTGGGGGCCTCCCACTGAAGCTGGACATGAACAACCCAGAAGAAATCTAATCAAGAATGATGCACACTCATAGAATGTAAAAGGTGGAAGAAACCTCAGCATTCAGGCCAGACTCTTTATTTCACAGTCACTTTTATAAGTCTTAAATTTGCTCCCCATCTCTCCCTGAGATGGCATGAAAGCTTATATGGGTTCCACACATACATTCTTATCAAACACATTTTCACATTAGTTGTGTTGCTTAGAAGAATTAAAATGAATGGGAGAAACTATGAGAAAAACCAAACCAAAACACAACACAACAGAAAATAGTCTGCTTCATTCTGTATTCTGATTCCAAAGTTCTTTCTCTGGATGTGGATGGTATTTTGCATTGAGTCCTTTGAAAATGTTTAGGTCCTTGCATTGTTCTGAAGGGCTAAGTCTATCAGAAACAGTCCTCGCACACTGTGTCTGTTACTGTCTATACTGTTCTCCTGGTTCTGCTCCTTTCACTCAGCATCAGTTCATACAAGTCTTTCCAGGTTTTTCTGAAGTCTGACTGTTCAGTATTTCTTATAGCACAATAGTATTCCATTACATTTGTATACTACAACTAGTTCAGCCATTCCCCAATTGATGGGCATTTTCCTCGACTTCCAGTTCCTTGGCCACCACACAAAGAGCTGCTATAAATATTTTTGTACATGTGGGTCCTTTTCCCATTTTTAAGATCTCTTTGGGATACAGCCCTAGAAATGATATTACTAGGTCAAAGGGTATGCACATTTTTGTAGCCCTTTGACCATAGTTCCAAATTGTGTCCAGAATCACTGGATCATCTCATTACTCCACCAATGATGAATTAGTATTGCAATGAGTTTTATTTTTTAAAATATATTTTGATAATTACAGTTCAGCATAATTTGTTTCCTTTGTAGTCTCACACATAAGAATATAATAATAAAATAATCCTTATTTAATGCATTTAAAAATATTATTACAAAAATATTCCATATTCTTTACCATACTTCTAAACCAAAAAAGGTTAAGAACTGGGCTATGATTTTATGATGGTGAAAAACCCACAGAAGAGTTAGTGGCTTTGTTGTCATTCGGTCAATTCTTTGTGACCCCATTTGGGCTTTTCTTGCAAAGATACTGTTATTTCCTTGTTTTTCTTGCTATTTCCTTCTCCAGTTCACTTTACAGATAAGGAAATTGAGGCAAAGAGGGTTAATGACTTTCCCAGGGTCATACAGTTAGGGAGTGTCTGAGGCCAAATTTGAACCCAGAAGGATGAGTCTTCCTGACTCCAGGTCTTGGTGCTCTATCCACTGTACAACATTGTGGCTTAAGGAGGCTAGGCTAAAATATCTGTCTTTATTCTCTTATTTATAAGAGTAGAGTAGAGTAGCTGGCAGGGGCCAAAGCTATGTTCTAGGAGGAAGTTGCTGATGAGAGGGCACAGACATTTCATTGCTGAATGAAAGGTAACACCTCCAGTTACTCATCCCCACTGTGGTATCCAGGAAGAAGGAAGGCGAAGGAAGGCGTATGAAAGCGTAATGCCATGTTTGAAGGATTTGAGCGTAGGGCCTTCATTAGGGAGACTCTAATTACTAACGAAGAGTTATTAAAGTCTATTATTATTAATAATAATTATTAATAATAACATTAATAATTATTATTAATATTATTATTATTAATAATAATTATTATTAAGAATGATCCCTTTCACTCTGAGTCTAGAAATTTCTGTTTTATCATTATTCTTAAAATTCTGCCTAGAATACCAAAACTAGATTCGCTGACCACCTAAAAGGCAGATAAAAGTTGATCTCTTAACTTTTAAAAATAACTTCCTCTGGTATAAGATCTGAGGCTTATTCTCCTTGCAGATCTGTAAACAATACAAGGTCATCTGAAAAATAAATTAGTGTTGGTTCACTTATATTCCAGGATACTCTCCCGATTGAATTCAATGAATGGTGCGCCTATGTGTGCAACTGATGAAACTCAAGGTCAACTACAATGAGTACATTTCAACAATGGAAAAACATTGCACAGGCATTTGGTTGTAGAGAAATTAGTTGTAATGAAGGAAGAGAAAAAGCTAAAATCCTATCAATAAGCTTGGTGCCATTGGGATTTTCCTGAGTTATTTATGGAGCCTATCTTCTGCACATATGCATGACCCTTGATTTGTTATGAGGTAGAAATAGGAACATACTAATAATTGCACTACTTATATAGAGTTTGGGGATATGAGAGAAGAGAGCTTTAATTATAGCAGAATATCAATGAATTATTCAATCAACCTACCAATGAGTATTTATAGGACACTTGCTGTTTGTCTTTTGTTTTGGAAGAGAATTAATGACATCATAGGGTGAGGTCTTGACTTGTGTGTGATTGAATATTTATAGAGCACTACATACTCTATGACTATTTTGGACTAAATGCTTTACAAAGAATAAGATATTAAGTAGTTTAAGTCCTCACATTTGTCCCCCTTCAAATATTCCAATCACTTCCTCTACATAACCCCATCAAATCTAACACCCACTAAATCAACACAACATGCACAGAAAGACCCTAGAGGTAATCAGGATGGTGGGTGGAATATGCAGGATGCCTCTTTCTGCTCATTCTGCTCAAATGCTCATTCCAAGAGCATTTTCTTGGGGGAGGGGGCGTCAAGGGGTAAGAGGATTGGTGGTTTGCTAATGCACATCTGGAAAAAAGAGCTTCCCCTCTAGTTCCTACAGATCAGAATTTGGAATTTAGCAGCATTTTCACTTTAAGAAAATGTCATTCTAAAAGCTAACCTGTATGTTATGTGTTACAGATTGGTATATCTTGATTTGCTATAATTTGATTTGATCTATGCTAACCATTTGCTTCCTACGTTCAGCTAAGGACATTAAAAATAATCCTGGAGTGTTGACTTTCTTTTATTTTATTTAAAAAAAATTGTTGCTGTCTTTTGTTTTTGCATTACCTTCATTTCAGATATATTCTCCTCCCACCCCTCCCCAGAGACAGCCTCCTTTAACAAAAAACAATAAAAGAATGAGGGAAAATAAAGCAGTTCAGTTAAATTAACCCAGTTAATTAACACATCCACCATATTGGATGGTTTCCCAGCTTTTCAAAGAAAGAAGACTCTTTTTCTCACCTTTTCTTTGAGGTCAAGCTTTATCCTTATAATTACATAGTGCTAAGGTTTTTTATTTATTATTATTATTCTTTTCTTTACATTGTTATAATTATTGCATATGTTTTCCCCCTTTATTCACTTATTTTTATCAATTCATATGAATCTTAGCAGACTTGTCTTCCTCATAGTCTTTGTTTCTTATGACACTGTAATTCCTCAATTTACCCATTTCTTAAATGATAAGTGCAGGTCATATTGCCTTTACTCCAGCTCTCCTTGTCCTACTGGAACTGGGACTCCCAGTAAGTCTCAGGTCTACCATGCTACTTGCCCTCCCTCTGCACCCTGTGCCACCTGCCTTTACCCCTTACCCTTTCACAACTCCAACTTGACTTCTCTCTCTGTGTTGTTTTCCTATATTAGAGTCCAAGCATTGTTTTGCTTGCTTATATTTAATTTCCAGCTCTTAGCATAATCTCTGTCAAATAGTGAATGCTTATTTACATGCCCTTTTCCTGCCCTCTTTCCTTCATACACTCAAATGAAGGGGGTTGGGCTAGCTATTTTTTGAAGTCCTTTCCCACATGAAAGCTATCATCTGTTGTATCAGATTTTATTTAGTTATTTCCTAATTAATGGACATTTACTTACCCCCCTCAGTTCTTTGCTACTTCAAAAGTACTACTATAAATATTTTGGTGCATATGAGATCTTTCTTTTTATCTTTGATCTCCCTGGAGCATATGGTTAGTAGTGGAATTTCTAGGTCAAAAGATATAGACATTTTAATCACTTTGTTGGCATAATCGTAACTTGCTTCCTAAAATGGTTGGATCACTGACCCAACGATCTTAATTTATTACCAGATTAGTAAATAGAGTTTCTAGAATTTTGACTTTTGCTTAGTATTTCTTACTTTACTTTTCTGGGATGTCAAGGCCATTTCACATCTTTGTCTTGGCTATGGAAATACTTTTAATTTCCTAAATTAATTTGCAGATGATATCAAACCAACAAGCTTTCAAGCTGTCTGTGTGAAACTGATGGCCCAGAAACTGATGTTTAATTCTTCTAAGATTTGTTTTGGCACCTGCATTTGAACATTGTGTATGAACTGAGATAATTTCACACCACATGAAAGACTTTTCCTGTCTAAGACCTGTGTGTGCCAGTGATTCTTCCATTAAAAAAAATTGTCTCCAGGCAGCAATAATTATAGCCACAACTATTTAACTTTTTGTAGTTTAATTGGGAAAGTAACATTCAAAGTCAGATATTATACTGAGAATAGAACCCAAAGAAATTCTTCTTTGTTCTGAGTATACTCACCTTGGCCATGTTGACTCTAGGCTTACTAAAAAAACCCTTTGCAAATTTAAGATTAAAAGAGAGCTCCCAAAGAACCTCATCAGTCTATCAAAAAAGCCTGGTAACCGGGAGATTGGGATTGGCCACCGAGCCACATCAACCATTCAAATTTCTGTAAAAAGCATGGAAAGGTTGTAATCTACTTTCATAAAGGTAGTAGCTACACTGATGCAATTCCAGAATCTTGCAATTACAATGCACAGAGTATTTATGTATATAAAACGCATGTGTATTTGGATGTATATATACACACATGTATGCATATACACATGTATATGCTTGCTTGTATATATGTGTGTCATGTAAGTGTAGGTATATATTTATGTGTATATATACATACAACACATACATATACACATACATATGTATGCATGTGTAGATATACATATACATACATATACATATATATATGTACATAAACTTTTGAGTGAAAGTATATATATTTTGAATGGGAAGGAACTTTAGAGGTCACTTAGTCTAATGTTTTCATTTTACAGTAGAGGAAACTGAAATTCAGTCAGGTAAAGGGACTTAGGTCAAACGGGTAGTAAATGTTAGTGTTAGGAATTGAATCTACACCCTCTGACTCTTCATCTAGCAGTCTATGGGAGGCAACATTATAGTGTACACAGCCATGTGTACTTCAGAAGCTGGAGACTCATAGGATCATAGATTAAGGACTAAAAGGGCTTAAAGGTTAGCTAATCCAATTCCCAGATTTTACAGATGAATAAACTGAAGCCTTGGAGGATTGAGTAACTTGTTCAATCTTACACCAGGAGTAAATGTCACACTACTCTGCCACACTACTGAGAAGAAAATTCATTGACACAGCAGTATTGTAACAATGATCATGAAATATTGAGCTATTCTGATCAAGACCATCATCCAAGACAATTCCAAAGGATCCATGATGAACAATGCTATCTACCCACCTCCAGAGACAGAGAGGGAGAGACAGAGATAAGAGAGATCTAATCTGAGTGAAGACTGAAGCATACTTTTTCGTTTTAGTTTTCTTTTTTGTGTATTTTTTTTACAACATGACTAATATGGAAAAATGTTTTGCATGATGTCATATATAATTGATATATTGCTTTGCCTTCTCAAGGGGTAGGGGAAGGACCGGAGGGAGGGAGAGAATATGAAACTCAAAATTTAAAAAAAGCTGATCTTTTATAAATGGAATTGGGTAGTATTTAATGAAATATACATATATATATATATATACATACATACACATAATACATATATACATGCATATGTATACATGAGAAACCATACTGTCCTCAGCATTACTTTGT
This sequence comes from Bettongia penicillata ogilbyi, assembly GCA_023548195.1. Lineage (NCBI taxonomy): Eukaryota > Metazoa > Chordata > Mammalia > Diprotodontia > Potoroidae > Bettongia > Bettongia penicillata. The sequence goes on along the minus strand of JAJHZJ010000244.1, from coordinate 9,636,590 downwards.
GAAGGAAGTGGAACATATTCTTATGGCCCTTTGCAAATGCAAAGGCTGAGGCTCTAAGGGGTAAGTAATTTGCCCACAGTTGCATAATTAGTATCTGAGATGGGGCTTCAAATGCAGGTCTCTCAGGTGTAGTGCTGTCCCCTTTACACTTTTTTGCTCTGTTCCAGATGTGTGAGTTCATTGGCATGAGGACCCTGCTCTTTGAGTGCAGATTAACCTGTACTCTGCAGTTTTTTATAATATTAGAATGTTGCCTAGGACACAGAAGGATTAACTTGTCCAGGGTCACACAACTATCATGTGTCAGAGAAGTGACTTGAGTTCAAGCTTTTTTGCCTCTTCTTTTTTTATCTTTTCTTATTTCACCAGTTCTTTATCCAAAATGTCATGCTACCTTGCAGTAAATACTTTTAGTTATTGGTAGGAAGAGCCTGAAATGGTGATCCTGACCAAGAAGTGTTATATTCTCTCCTTGTCCATCTAGAATTGAAAAACACTAAACTAGAGATCAAGGACAGTCCCCGGTAAAACTGATTCTGCTTTGTCTTATTCGAGGTAATGAGCCACCAGTTCTTTCATTTTTCATCTACAATCAGTATGTGAATTCAGTAGAAAAAATTCAGTAATGAAGTGAGTCCCTGCATACTGTGGTTTCAGTTGGCTAGATGTTGGGCTCTCTTGGCTGATTTATTTGAAATCTGGAGAGAATTATCCATGTATATCCTCCCTCCACTCTAGTTCTTGCTTGCATAATTACAAATTCCCCAATTTTCAAAGGGTGAAGGTTTATAGGCCAAAAGAAATTTCACTATTGCTTGACTGATTTTTCTTCCTGCAGCTAGGAGAGTTTTTTCAAATTCTTCAACAGTTTATCCAGTTCAAAGGCTTCCTCCCTGCTCAAGTCTCCCTGCCTTCCTCTCTCCCTCCCTCCCTCCCCCCGTCCCGTCTCTGTCTCTGTGTCTGTCTCTCTCCTCTCTCTCTGTCTCTCTGTCTCTCTTCTCTCTCTCACACACACACACATACGCTCACACACAGAGATATATTTCTTTTCGAGATTGATGGGGGAATGTTGGAGAAATTACAAAGCTATAACCATAATGTGGCCCTCTCTTTAGGCTCTTCAGGGTTGGACACAAACCTCCCTTAAAATAAAGGTGAAATAGACCTTTGTGCTTAGAACAGTTTGTGTTTAGATTGCAGCTACTTTCTCTTCAATTGTTTTTATGGAGGTGATGTCTTTACTTGTTTCCTAATCTCCCTGGATCTGAAAGGAATTGATGAAAGTGAAATCATCACTTTAGAACTAGAAGGGAGTTAGGAGCCAGCTGGTTCAACCCTCTCATTAATAGATAAAGAAACTGAGGCCTGGAGAGGTGAAGTCTCTTGCTCAGGGTCACTTAGATTGTACGTTATTGTCAAAGATGGAACAACCAAGTCTGGGACTTCTGATTCCAAATTCAAGGTTCTTTCTACCAGCCCATGCACAATTCTAATGAGCTTGAAGTCTTTTTTTTTTTCACTTTTGCATTTTTGTTTAATTTTTAGCACTTTATTTTTCCCCAGTTACATGGAAAGACAATTTTTAACATTAAGTTTTAAAACTTTGAGTTCTAAATTCTCTCTCTTCCTCTTCCTCCCATTCGATATAGGTTATACATGTGTAATCATGCAAAACACTTCTATAACAGTCATGTTGTGAAAGAAAATATAGACAAAAAACTCAAGAAAAATAAAGTAAAGAAGTGTGCTTCGATCTACATTCAGAGACATCAGTTTTTTGGGTCAAATTTGCAGTCTTCTGCCAATTAAAAAGGATCTGATTCAATGACAAAGTGAGGGATAATAATATTTATTGCAGTGATTATTTTTGCATTCATATTTTTGTTCTTCATGATTTCTTTGTTGCCTTTAAGTATGTCATTTATATGTGAAGAGACCAGAGCTCAGAAAGGTGAAGTCACTTGGACCAGATCCTGAGTAATAGGCTCATTCTGATTATAGACAGGAGATAGACTGTAGATAGAGAAACAGCAGAGGTTACTGAACAGGGAGGTGGCCTTGGAAGCAAGACCAGGGTTCGAGATCCACCTTGGATGGATTAGTGATTGAATGACCCAGGGAAGGTGGCAAATCTCTCAGTGCTCCCAGAAATTTTCTAAGACTGTAAATTACAGAGAAGGTGTTGGCTTGCATGGGTAGAGAAATTATGTGGAGCTCTCCATACCAGTTAAATATTTTAAAAAATAGATTTTTATATAGTGTCTATTTAAAAAAAGAATTGTAAAGTCCTTGCGATCAAAGGCAGTTTTACCTGTAGCCTTTTTATTTTCAGTGGTTTGAATACATAGGAGCCTAACGAATAATTTTCAAACAGTACTGGAATATATTGACAAACAGCCTGGTGAATATTTCTGATTTTCAACCTTGCTGATGAACTATTCTGCCCCGCCCCCCTTTAAAATTAAAGACTGAAAAAAGAAACCTCAGTTCAAGAAGTGATATTTTTCTATTTAAAATATCACATTTTTATAGTGTTTCTGATTTTATACTTTTGTTTTGAATGATGAATATTTTCTTTCATTTTCTCACTTTAAAAGCAATTTACAAAGAATATAAAATAATTTACTTTGTAGGATGCCCCTTTTTAAGGTAGGTAGGTTGGGTAGGTTTGAGGGATGCTTGTTTTTGTGGTTTTCTTGAGATAAAACTCTGATTGGATTGTATTCTAGGTAACAGATGAGAGGTCTACCCAGTCAGTCAATAAACATTTTGATAAATAGCATCCACTATACATAGTAAGGCATCATGTTAAGCGCTGGTGATACAAAGAAAGGCAAGACATTCCTTGTTCTCAAGGAACTCACAGTTTAATGGGGAAAGACAACATGAAAAGATCTATGCACTGACAAGTTATATACAGGATAAACTGGAGATGATCAACAAAGTGAGGATACCTGTATTAAAGGAGATTGGGAAAGTCTTCCTGTTGAAGGTGAGATTTTACCTGAGACTTGAAGCTGGAGAAACCAAGAGATTAAGATGGGGAGGGAGAAAATTCCAGGAATGGGGAGCAACCAGTAAAAATGTCTGGACTTAGGAGATGTGTCCTATTTGAGGTACAGCAAGGAGGCCCTTGTCACTGGACTGCATGGTACTCTGTGGCAGATAGAGAGGTAGGAGGGAACCAAGTTATAAAAGGTTTTGAATGCTAACTAGAGGATCATATACTGATCCTGGAAATGTTAGGGCATCACTGGAGTTTTTTTTTTTTTTAATAGGGGTGGGGACAGGTATGTGTGACAAGGTCAGACCTATACTTTAGAAAGTCAAATTTGATAGCTGAGTGAAAGATGGATGGAGGCGGGGAGTGACTTGAAGCAGAGACCAACCAGTCGGCTCTCACAATAATCCAGATGTGAGGTGATACCTCGGTCTGCACCAGGGTGGTGTTAATGACAATAGGAAATAAGGGAGCATTTGTGAGATGCTACAAGGGTGAAATAAATGAACAGAATTTAGCAACAGATTGGATATGGAGGATGAGGATATGAGGATGACCCCTAGAGTTGTGAGTCTGTGTAACTACTGCCCCTTTCCACCTCAGCATTACACTGCCAGCTGTTTTAACTTACTTATTTTTCTCACTTTTTGTCCTCTAAATCATGATAACACAATGTATCATTTGCCAACATACTGCTAATCTGAAAACTGAGTCATGATCAAATTGAGTTTACTAGAAAAAAAACCACAAGCAATTTTCTGGGAAAAGAAAAGGTTGGACCACAAAATTTTTAAAGAGTAAGTAGGGTGTGATGATTAAAGAGGTGAAGTGGTATGGTAAAAACTGCAATGGATTTAGAGTCAGAAGACTTAGGTTTCACTACTGGCTTTGACGCTTATTAGGCTTGTCACTGCGGGCAAATCATCTAAGGCTCAGTTTCCTCATCTATAAAATGGCAATAACATTACTTATACTTCCTATTTCACAAGTATCTATCTTGTCAGGAAAGTGCTTTGTATATCAAACACACACATACGTGTGCCATGTGTGCATGCATACACACATACTCGTACTAACATGCTCTTTTATAAAAGTGAGCTGCTGCAATTACTCTGACCTCAGATTTACGCATATCACTCTGATGTAGTTTTTGCCTGTAGGGAGATACCACAGTAGAAAGAACGCTGAGATCAGAGCACTTATGTTCATATCTTACCTTTGTCACTTACTATTTGTGTAACCATGGGCAAGTCACTTACTTGAAGTCTGGACTTCAGTTTCTTTATATGTAAAATGAAAAAGTTGACTAGATGACCTTTGAGGATCCTTTTACATCTAGAACTAAAATCCTGGGATCATTTCTGTGAGCTGAGAGGAAACTTTCTCTGCTAGTCAATAGTGTTCTGGTTTGAACTGAAACATTGTCCTGGAAATATCCATCCACACTGTAGCTTTCCTCTTTACTAGGCTCGGAAGTTTAATTTTTCATTAGTGCTTGATTTTCTGAATACATGAATCTGTATGTGTGTGTGTATGTGGGTGTGTATGTGCTCATGTGCATGTAGAGGCAGCATTTTGTATGATTATTTTATATTACATATTTTATAGCTATCAGGAACCTGATGGATCACCTAGTTTCATTCCTTCATTTTGTGAAGAAGAAAAGTGAGCCTTACCTAGAACAGTTATGGCTTGCTCAGGCTCACACAGTTAAGGGTGATAGTACCTAGACTAGAACCCAGACCTTCTGGCTTTCCATTTAGTGCTCAATTTCAATAGACTGAACTGCTGCTAATTTTTCACTGGACACATTTCCCTGACTTTTGCTTGCAGAGGGAGCTGCTTCTATCTTAAGACTCCCTATGTATTTCTATTCTTGGAATGTCTCAAGTTTCACTCATTCATTCAACAATCACTTGGTAGTTACATTGTGGGCCCAGAGCATTGTACTAGGTGATGTGTGTATGTGTGTGTGTGTGTGTGTGTGTGTGTGTGTGTGTGTGTGTGTACTATTAAGGGTGTGATGAGCAAGTTCAAACCAATTATTAAATTTTCTAGGTGACAATTTATACCTTGGAAATCAGAAAATGCTATAAATCAGAACATGATTGATTGTTTTGTTGGTTATCTAGATTTAAGAAAGTGATGGAGAGAATGCCAGTAAATGCTGATTAAATTTAAAAGAATGTCACTTGTATATTTTCTCCTCCAGAGAGCAAATTGTTAAATTTTTTATCTTCAAAGTACTGAGTATGTAAAGTTTCTGTAAGGGTAGGACATAGGACAAATAAAGACATACTAAGTAACATTACAAGATAAATGCATTGAAGCTGCAAAACAAAGTTGTGAGAGGAGGGAAAAGGCTGTTAAGAAGGATCAGTGATACATTTTTATCAAAACGTGGTTACTCTTTATCTCTTTTAATTAAATTTATTTTAGCCTTAGCTTGGAGATCATAATGGCTAGCCCTGCCTTCTTTGCATCAGGTGAAGCATAATAAATTCTGCCCCAATTCTGCATTTATGTATATCTCAATTATTCCATAAAAATGGGGTATGAAAAGAAGAACATATACCGAAGGAGTAGTTGAGGGCTAGAGAACTGGTATCTAAAAGGATAAAAAGTCTCCTAAACTTATAAAGAAATAAGAGGACTAGGAGACAGGATAAGGGAAGGACTTTAGAGAGATTGGGTAGATTAAGGAGAAGAAATTTATTACTCATGTAAAAGGAATAGTAAGTAGTACATAATAGGTTTTCAGTTTCATGTATAATCATCTTTTTTTCTATTCTACTATGTTATAGAAATGCATATTTTATGAAGTTCAGAATAAAATAAATAAAATAAAAAAGGATCAATGAGAGCTTCATGGAGGAAGAAGTATTTAATTGGTAGAAATCTGACAAATGAAGAGGACATTTCAGGCAAAGGGATTAGTATGAGGAAAGAAATAGAAGCAGGAGACTTCAAAGAATGTTCAGAAATAAAAAATGATCCATAATGTCTCAATGATAGAAGACTGAAAAAATAATATGAAATAAGGTTGGTATGGGAGAGCTCTGATGGGTTATGTAGGTCCTTGTAAGGCCAAGGAACCATGTAAGATTAATCAATTTATTTGTCATCTATCTATCTATACATTTATTTATCTCCTTATCCATTCATCTATCATTTCTTTGTTTATTTATTCACCCACTCATTTATTTGTTTATTCATCTATTAATTTAATTATTCATTCATGTTTTTATCCATCTATGTATTTATCTATTCATCCATCCATTTATTTATATATTTATTTATTCATTCATTTATTTACTTGTTCATTAATGATGAATTAATAAGAGTGATATGGGCATAAATTTGCACATGGTAAATCATATTGTTAATGAGATGATTGGGATAGGGACAAATTGGAGCCAGGAAGACCTATAAAAAGAATATCTCAGCTGTTACAGAGATGGGACTATATGGAACTAGTGATTACCTGACTAGATGATTGAAGACAGAAGAAGGGATGCTTCAGAGATAAGCACAAGGCTTTGGACATGGGGGAGTGGTTTCCAGACAGAAAATAGTGAAATCAGAATAAGAAGCAGATTTAACAGAGGAGATTATAAGCTTGACCTTGGGTATGCTAAATTTGAGGTTGTAGTGTTGCTTAATGGATAGAGAGCTAGCCTTAAGACCTGAGTTCATGTCCTACCTTGGAAATATATTGACTGTGTGACCCTGGGCAAGTCATTGAGTCTCTGAGTGCTCTAGAAAATTCTTTAAGACTACAAACTGTGGGGAATGTGCAAGGCTGCCTGGTAGAAGGAGTTCACTCTAACAATGAAATCACTGAACAAGTTCTTATTCTTATTTCTAGAGATACTGGTCTTGAGTGGGGAAGTAAGGGTGGGATTGAGGGGAAAGTCTGATAGTGGGTTTTCCTCCCTCTTTCTTTATCTCACGTATTCATGTATTTGCTTAGAACAGGCTCTTCAAATTAATAGGAAGAGGATCATTTGCCTTTGAATCAGTAAATGGACCCACCTTTGGAAGTTGTACATTAGGTTCCCAAGGCCTGCCTTGTCTAAGAAAGCAAGGTCTTGGGAAGTGACTAATATGATCTTGACCTTGACAATAGTGAACTCTTGCTCATTATTTCCCCAACTTCCTTGTTATTCAATAAATACAGGGTTATTCATACTCTAAATGAACAAAATAGATTTTCCCAACACTTAGCTATTTTTCTTTTGCCACATCACATTTGATAAAGAAGTTGGCAGCTAAATGATTCCATCAATGAAATCTTTATTGAATTTGTCTGAGGAGCATAATAAAGGAGAAGGAGCAAGGTACAGTGGACAAAACACTGACTTTGGAGTAAGAAGTCTTGGGTTCAAATCCTGCCTCTTTTCTATACCATTATGATATTGGGTATATTATTTCATCTCTCTTTCCTCAGTTTCATAAAATGAAAGGAGTGGAATAGAAGACCTTTGAGGTGCCTTGCTAGGTGGTCTAGTGGATAGAACACTGGGCCTGGATTCAGGAAGACTCATCTTTGTGAGTTTAAACCGGCCTCAGACACTTACTAGCTAGGTGAAGCTGGTCAATTCTCTTAACCCTGTTTGCCTCAGTTTCCTTTAAAATGAGCTGGAGAATGAAATGGTAAACCACTTTAGTGTCCTTGTCAAGAAAACCCCAAATGGAGCCAAAAAGAGTTGGGCATAACTGAAGCAATTAAACATCAAGAGGTCCCTTCAAGTTCTAAATCTATAATCTTATAATCTTTTATGTAAAAGCTTTTTGCAAATTGTGATACTCTACAAACATTAGTATTTTATTCAGCTCAATTAATATTGGTTGAATACCTTCCAGGTGCTCAGCACCAAGTCTTTGGAAGAGATTTCAAAGATTATTTAATAGAACATCTTCCTTTAAAACAGGAAGACACTGATGCTCAGAGATGTTGAATAACATGCCTAAGACATACACTGAGTTAGTGTTATAGACAGAATTCAAGCTCTTCTTTCACTGTCCATGTGCCACACTGATTATCATTTTATTCTGCTTCATTTTACAAGCTGGAAAATTCTTATGAAGAGCTTGTATTTGCCTCTTAGACCTTACCAGGCATACAAAATTAGGTCTATTTGGAAATAAGGCAGGAGATAAAAAGAGTTCAAATTGTGCTTAAAAACATTATTGTTCTATTAGTTGCGGAGATACAATTTCAAGATCGAAATAGTATAGCTTTGTGACTTTAGTTTTCTATTAGTCAATGGTATTTTCCAATGTGGGTAGCAGTGATATTGATGAAATGATTGCTATAGAACGATCCTGAACCCTTTAGTTCAGCTTTCCACCATGGAAGCAGGTCCAGAATGGGATACATCCTAGGTCAACCCACTCCTAATCCCAAATTAAAGGTGAATTTAGAAACAATCTCAGTTTATCAAAGGTCAACATAAATGAAATGGAATGAGGTTTGTGTGGGGATGGCGAGGGGATTAAGTTGTTAGAGGGAAAGGAATAAAAGTATTTAAACATTTTTATAGAATTTACTACTTGCCAGGTACTATGCCAAGTGCATTACATTTATACTCACATTTGATCTTCACAACAACCTTGGGAAGAAGGTACTATTATTCCCATTTTACAGATGAGGAAACTGAGGTTAAATGGGTTGCTGAGAGTCATACAGGTAGTGTGAATCTGAGGCTGGATCTGTATGAAAGTTTTTCTGACTCCAGGCCTGGTGCTGTATCCACCGAGTCACTTAGCTATCTTTACTGTACTAGGTACATTCAAGGATAATATACAAAAAGTTTCAGATAACCTTGCCTTCAAAAACCTTAGAAATGATTTTTGTAAATAAAACATAAATATATGAAAATTCAAATGGCAATAAACTCAAAAATAGCAGATATATAATAAGGTAATATACAATTGGTTGCTAGATGCAAAGGCTATTTTGAGATCTGTAGGGCCAGCAAAGAAAAGTCTTAGAAAGCTCTGGGTATCTACAGAGGGTAGTGTTTGCTCAAACATAGCAGGGAGTGAATTTTTCAGAGTTCAGTGTGCCTACTGAATTAGGGTTGTGGTAGCCATGATAAGTGTTCTTTCAACTTAAAGAGGGGGAGAAGGGTGTTAGGGTACCCAAAAACTGTACAGAAAGCTATTTCTAATTTCTCAGGAACCAGAGAAACTGAGAGAAAACTCTGTTATGGTATTGGAATGTGCATGTAAGGGTAAACTAACAAAGGAAAGAGAGAGTAAACCAAAGGGAGTTGGCTAACGTGGAGGTAAAGAAGGACTGGAAAGAGGCCAGGCTGAACTTAATAAAATTTTTTAACTTAATGAGTCTGTTCCACTGTGAAAATTATGAATAAATTTTTTCAAAAAAGCAATTATAAAATGTTAAAAATATGAAAGATTGCTCAAAATCACTCATAATAAGAGAAATGAGAATCATAACAACTCTGAGGCTTCACCTTCCAACTATCAAATTGGCAAAAATGACCAAAGATGATCAATGTTGGAGGGCTGTGGAAAGGTAGGCATACTGATGCAAAGTTGGTAAACTGTGAATTGTTTGAACTATTTGGGGAAGCAGTTTGGAATTATACAAAGAAAACTAAAATGTCTGTACTCTGCAATTCAGAAAGCCTATTCCACAATATATAGCCTAAAGAAGTTAGTGATTAAAAAAAGGGGTACAGAATTTTAAGTAGAATAAAAGAAAAAGAATGTAAATTGATAGCCAGTGATTGAGGAATGTCTGACTGAAATTTTGGCTTGTCAATGTAGGGCGAGGTTGACATCAGGGATAGTGGTTTCATTGGTATAGGAATCTCTCTCTACCAATATAGGTCAGAATTGTATCTTCAATTTAAGCTGCCTAGAGCGCTGAGAGGTTATGGAATTTGTCTTGGTTGGTTGGTTGCTGTCCTTCATGCTCAAAGAGGACCAAAATGACATCACCATGATAAACTCAAGTTTCAGTGTGTCTGACTGTGGCTGATCAGACCAACATGAGCTTGGAATGCGCTACCATAGGTTGGGCACAGATAGTCCCTGTGAATCTGTACATCTTACATTTCCTTTGTGATGTTTCAATTCTGCTTTGCTCATCGAGCACAACATTCTTTCTGATGTGGGCACGCCATGCTGAGCGGTCCTGTGCCATTGTCTCCCATGTCCCACAATCAAATCCAAAGTTCTTGAGGGAGACCTTGAGGGTGTCCTTGTATCATTTCTTCTGACCACCATGTGATAGCCTGCCCCATGTGAGTTCTCCATAAAATAGTCATTTTGGCATGATACATTTTGCAATTGAACAACATGGCCAGCCCATAAGAGTTGCGCTTTCTGAAACATAGATTGAATGCTTGGGTTCAGCTTGAGTAAGGACTTCAGTGTCTGGTGCCTTATCCTGCCTCAGAATCTTCCTAAGACCATTCAAATGGAAATAATTCAGTTTCCTGGCATGGTGCTGGTAGACTGCACATGTTTCACAGACATACAGCAGTGAGGTCAGCACAATGGCTCTGTAGACCTTCAGTTTGAGAGTCAGTCTAATACCTCTTCTGTCCCAAACTTTTTTTCAGAACCTCCCAAACACTGAGCTGATGTGGGCAATGCATGCATCAACCTCATCGTCAATGTATACATCTCTGAAAGTACATTACCAAGGTAAGTGAACTTATCCACAACAGTCAAAACTTCTCCACTTATTGTAACCAAAGTTTCCACATATGGATGGTGCGGTGGTGGCTGATGGAGCACCTGGGTTTTCTTGGTGTTCATTATTAGGTTAAAATTAGTGCAGGCAGAAGAGAGAATTGATGTATGCTTTGTTGCATCTCAGCTTCAGAGGCTGCTTTGAGTGCACAATCATCTGCAAACTGAAAATCATGCACCAGTACTCCCTCCACTTTGGTCTTGGCCTGCAGTCTTTTCAAATTGAAGACCTTACTATCAGTATGGTAGTTGACCTTGATGCTGTGTTCATCCTCACTGAAAGCACTTGACGCCATGGCTGAAAATATGCTAAAAAACATGGGAGCAGGTACACAGCCCTGTTTTACTCCATTGGTGATTGGGAAGGCATGAGAGTTTTGTCCATTATCCAGAACCTGGGCAAACATACCATCATGAAATTGATGTATAATATTGATGAACTTCTCTGGACAACCAAATTTTGACCTAGTTTTTCCATAAACCCTCATTATTAGCAGTGTCAAAGGCCTTGGTCAGATCTACAAACATTGTGTACAGACCTCTGTTCCGCTCCTGGCATTTCTTCTGGAGGTGTCAGGCAGCAAACACCATATTGACTGTTCCTTGGTCCTTTCTGAAGCCACACTGGCTCTCAGGTAGATGAACATCTTTCAGGTGAAAGATCAGCCTATTAAGGAGGACTCTGGCAAGACTATTGCCAGCAATGACTAAGAGAGAGAGATCCCCCTGTGATTGTCACAGGGGGAAGCTGTCTAGTAATGCAAGGAAGTATCACACTGAAAGAAACAATTTATATGATGAGTACTGAGAAGCCATGTATCATATAGAACTGATGAAAAGTGAACTAAGCAGAGCCAGGGAAATAATATATACTATACGTGTCCTGTAGAAATGTAAATGGAAGAATTATAGCAACAAAGCAATAAAAACTGAATTCTGTGAACTTATAATGGCAAAGTTTAGAGGAGAGATATAAGACTGCAGCCCTCCCCTCTTCTTTAATAGAGATGGGGAATTATGGGCATGACACACGCATATAACATTAGATTTGGTTAATGTGTTGATTTGTTGAACTATTTATTTCCCCTCTTTTTTAGTCTTTGTTATAATAGGAAAATCTCTGGAAGTGGAAATGAGCAGGGATATATTGGGGAGTGTGAGTAATCAAAAACAAAAGACATTAATAAAAGTTGACAATAAAAATTTAAAATCTTAATAAATTTGAATTCCACTCATTCCCTGGAAATTCTCTCACATTATAGTGAGAGAATTATATTTTATATAATATAAATTGCAGACTGTTGTGAAAATGGGGGGATGGTGGGTGGAGAAGGTCACTGTTGGGTAATAGGTTGTGGAGCTAGAAGGGACCTTGCGGTCCAAACCTCTCATTTTATACAGAGGATATTAAGACCTGCAGTGATGGTGACATGCTTATTTACATTACTATCAAATATCAGTGCTGGAAAAAACCCAAATCCTTTGACTCCAAATCTAGCGCTCTTCCTGTTGCATCACAAATGCTCAACTGAAAGACTAAGAACGTCAGAGATGCTGTCTTTGATGAAACAATTTCTCCTTTCTTTGGGTATGGTGACAGTTACATCAATAGTGATCATAAACTATTGAGGAAGACTTTTGTGTTAGGATGTACTTGGTACTACTTCATCAAAGATCCAAGCCAACTGACCTAGATCCAGGAGACCCGAATCAGTTCTGATTAGTCAAGAGGACTCTTGTGAGACCCTGTGCTTCCATGGAGGAGCAGGCTTGAATTTGTCCTGAATGTTGGGTATATTGGGAATGCTGGTTATTCTCATGTTCCCCTCGTCTCTCTCTCTAGTCTTTGGTCAAGAGATCCCTCACATTTCAGGGTTGCATTTTTCAATTTTTCAAAGGATAATTTTTCAAAGGATAATTTTGAAAAGTTTCACGTACTGTACTAAAAGCAGTCAGATTTTAATGTAAAAATATAATCTAAAATATATAAAATAAATATATAATAAAATAAAAATAAATATGTAAGAATAAAAATATAATATAAAAAAGTCATTCCTAATGATGATGTCTTTATCTTGAACTGAATGATTACAAAATTTATTTGTTCAGTTGTATTTCACTCATGTCTGAACTTTCATGACCCCATGTGGGGTCTTCTTGGCAAAGATACTAGGAGTGCTTTGTCATTTCCTTCTTCAACTCATTTTACAGATGAGGAAACTGAGGCAAATAGGGGTAAGAGACTTGCCCAGGGTCACACAGCTATTAAGTTTCTGAGGCCAGAAAAGTCTTCTTTACTTTAACCACTGTACTTAGTGTACCCAGTGGATACACTGAGTCGCCTTGCTGCCTGATTACTGAATAAGAGAGCCTGAAACAAGACTGCAGCTTCAAATTGACTTGTAGTCAGACTTCCATACTAGGATCACATATCTAGAGATAGAAGGGACAGACCTTAGAAGTCATTTAGTTTAACACCCTCATTTTACACATGAGGAAACTAAAGCCCCGAGAGATTAAATTGAATGTGGTAGTAACTGCTATAGTCAAAATCTGATCTCAAGTTCTATCACTCTAAGTTCAGCCTTCCAAGTTCAGTGTATATTTTCCTTCCATTTTCTAGTACATAATCCTTCTTTATAGCTCTAAATCTAGGCTCAGGTGATCAGCATCTCCTTACCTCTTTGTGTCCTTGGTTCTTTCCAAAATCCTAATTTTCCCCATCTTCCTCAGTTGAATGATTCACAAACTTGATAAACCAACTCTCTGTGCCCCCTCCCCCTTTTTAATTTTTTTTTTTTACCAAACTTTACTCACATTTTATGCAATTTTTCATTATCTCTAGTGATCTTTCTAGTTCTTTTGAAGTGAAAAAGGTCATATTCTTGCAGTAATTACTTTAAAATTAATTCTTCAGTGACAGGACAATTAGATAGTAAAGTAGTCTCATTAGGGGCCATTTAGTAATTAGAAAGTAGCCTAAAAGAATATGCCTTTTACAAGACCCATATTGTTGAGTAAAAATGATAGCTGACCTTCTAGTTGTCACTTTATGACTACAAAGAAATTTATGTTCAGTAATATGAAAGATAGAACATTTGAAATAATCCATCTGGTAGTGGAATTAGTTTATTTTTAGATTTAGTTTAGAATATTTAGAGAACAGAGAAACAACACACTGAAGCAACTGGACAACATTTGATAAACCTAAGCACACAATTCTCTGGGAAAGGACTCTGATAAGAACGCAGTTTATAGTTTGGCAGGAAGTAAATTTAGATCAGCAACCTGTGCCACATAACATAATAGGTCTGAAGTGTATACTTAATTTAAATATATGTTCACATAAAAAAGTACATAACTTTCATATCTAGAATTGGGGGAGAACTTTGAAACAAAAAGGGATAGAAGTTATCATAAAATATAAAATAGACACTTTCAGATGCATAAAATTTTTAAAAATTCTTTGTACAAACAAAATTAATGTATCTAGAATAAGAAGATTAAACTTTTGAGTGGGAAAAAATCTTTGTACCTAATATCTTGTAAAAATCTGATATCCAAGATCTATACAGAATTAATATAAATGTGTAAGGCACTAATAGATAGGGGAGAAGAGAATAGGAATAAAAAGATTTCAAAGGAAGAGATGCAAACTATCTCAACCACATGGAAAAAAATACTCTATCACTTGTAATTACAGATAAGCAAATTCAAATATCTTGAGGTTTTACCTCATGTTTAGCAAATTGGAAAAATGATAAGACATGTAAATAATCAGTGTGGGAAGCATTATGGGAAGAAAGGAACACCCTTTCCTGTAGCCAAAATATAGGGAATTTATTTTTGTGGAAATATAACCTGCAAATGCTTCTTTAGCTGTGGCAGCATGCAGTAAAAATGGTTACTTGGAAATGAAAATTTCTCATCATCAAAATCCTTGGCTCTATCAAATTATTTATCATCAGAAATGGATTTTGTTTTATTAGTTAAAAAAAATTAAAGAAGATGCATTACTATCTGCTTTACTGTTGTACACTAAGGAACATTGGGCCTTTCCAACAGAACTAGCAGCTATTTGTGTTATCCCACTCATTGCAGTATGAGCTCTTTGAAGTCAGGAAATAATATGCTTTTCTCTTGGAAAGCATACGGATCATCTTGCTTTACAGATAATTTGCACTTAATAAATGCTTTTTTACTTATTAATTTGTGACACATTTGATAGACCCTTAGAAATAGAGTCAGGAAGACCTGAGTTCAAATGTGACCTCAAACATTTGTTAACTGTATGACCCTATGCAAGTCACTTAAATGCTGTCTACCTCAGTTTCCTCAACTGTAAAAGCTTATATATTAACAGCACCTACGTCCCAGAATTGCTGCGAAGATAAAGTGAAATATTATTTGTAAAGTGTATAATGTCTGGCACATAGTAGGTGATTAATAAATTTTTGTTTCCCCTACTTTTCCCACTTGTCTCCGACACGTAATAACTGGGTGACCATGGACTTATTACTGAAACTTGTTGTTCCCAAGACACCTTGAACCCACAAATAAGTTGTTATACCTACATATTGTGCATTATTTAAACTGCATATTGACATATATCAGACTTTATATTTTTGTAACAATTTTACTGTGATTTATTATTCTGAGAGAAGTGGCATAATTTTGAAAACAATATAATATAGCATAATGTAACGTGACATGTAATACAATAGAACACAGTATAATATAATATGATATATACAAATGGAGATGAGTTTGCATTCAAGGTTTGGGAGCTCCTACCCAGTTGCTTTGACAGATGTCTCCACATAAACACAAAAGTTTCAAAATAACACAATTATGGAAATTCCACTGGTAGAAAGTTTTCTTTCAAGTATTTTCCATTTTTCTTGCCCTTTCCCAAGCCTACAAATAGATTTTTAAAAAATTAATAAGCCTATTTAAATAGCTAGCTCTCCCTTCACACTTTCACTGTTTGGAATCCCTGGTTTTCAACACTCAGTTCAAGCATTGTCTTCTGCCCTCAGGCCTTTCCTATTGACTCCTTCCTCCCCAAACTCCCTGGAATTCATTTTGTATACTTTTGTATATGCCCATAGTGTCTCCTCTTTTATAAGAAAGTTCTGGAAGAGCAGAGAATGGTTCAGATTTGTCTTTGTAGCCTAAACCTTTAGCACAGTGGTTGGTGCTTAGTAGACACTTAAGTTCTTTGTTCATTAATTTATACTAATGGGTGACAGGGAGTTAGAAGGGGCAGAAATAGAGCACTGGGTCTAGAGTCCTGAAGACCAGAGTTCAAATCAGGCCTCAGATACTTGCTAGCTGTGTGACCCCAGGAAATTCACTATAACCGCTATCTGCCTCAGTTTCCTTAACTGTAAAATGGGAATAATTATATACCCCTTACCTTGAACAGCTGTTGTCAGGTTCAGATGAAATATTTGTAAAGTGCTTACCACAGTGCCTAGATACAACCAAATAGATACATAGTAACTTCTTGTTGTCTTTCTTCCTCCTTCCCAACTAGAATTTTTTCCTTTCTGCTAGTTGCTATGATGGGCAAACTTACAAAGAATTAGTCAGTTTACAGATTCAAGCTGCGTCTGAACATTGGGCACACCGTGCATTCCCAGTTCTTTCAACCAGTCCCTATATGTTATTACATACTTGCTAATCTCCTTCACAGAAATCTGTATACTTGGAATCATCCACAGAGTCTAAACTTACTTATCCTGGTCTTATACTTGAAGGAGATGCACCCCCCCCCATAGTATGATCTATTACTTGTATGTAATGGTTGAATATGTTCTCTGATCTTTATGTAGTATGTGTGCACAATATACATTACTGATGGCAATATCATCTTTTGTACAAGGTACATTTCTAGCGAAGCAATGTTGGGGAGTGGATAGAAGTCTGATTGTAGAGACATGAAAAATTGGCTTCAAGGTAGGTGATACAGTGGATAGGGTGCTGGGCCTAGAATCAGAAAGAACTGAATTAAAATCTGAATACTTCAAATCAGACGCTTACTAGCTGTATGACCCTGGGCAAGACTTCATTTGCCTCAGTTTCCTCATCTGTAAAATGAGAAGGAAATGACAAACCACTCCAGTATCTTTGCTAAGAAAATTCCAAATGAGATCATAAAAAGTTGAACACAACTGAAACAACTGAACACAACCTGCTTCCAACATATGACAACAAATCGCTTTATATCAGGCAGCTCTCTAAAACTATAAATTTGCAGAGCAGATCTTAGGAAGTTTATCCTTATGTCAAATCTAATTCTACTTCTCTATAACTATCACTATCCCTCATTTACATCCCTAATTGTGCCCACTGGAGCCAAAGAGAACAAATCCCATTCCTCTTCCATAGGACAGTCCTTCAAATACCTAAATGAAACTGTCATATTCCCCCTTCCCCACTGCAAATCTTATTTTTTCTAGGATAAGTATCTTTTGTTCCTTCTTCCATCAATTCTCAGATGACATAGTCTTAAGTTCTTTTACAGCATAGGTCACTGTGTGCATTCTCTGTATGCATCCTAATGCATCCTAATTTATCAATGTCTTGCTATAATATAGGATCCAAACTGGAACGCAATACTCCAGATGGGTTCTGACTTTCTGGAATTTCATTGCCTTCATTTCGTGCAGTTTTTATCTCTTACTGCAAACTAAGGTTAAGGAGGCTTTTTTGGCTGCCATGTCACACTTTTCAAGTTTGTTTGGAAAATTAGTAGGTGATTTGGTATAAAAATGATAATAGTACTGTCTAGCATTTACGTAGCACTTTAAGTACGTCAATCAATTACACTTATTGTCTCGTGTGATCCTCACAACAGTGCTGTGAGGTAGGTGATATTATTATATAATCTCATTTTATAGATAAAGAAAGTGAGGCTGAGAGAGGCTGAGATTTACCCAGTGTTATAAAGCTACTAAGTAACCGAGGTAGGATCTGAATTCAAGTCATGCTGACTCCATGTCCAGTGCTTGATCTACTGTACTACCTCACTGCCTTGGAATAGAAAACCTTGCTCTTGAGACCCTTGTTGTATAGTAGTTAGGGGGCAGGTAAGTGGTACAGTGGATAAAATGCCTGCCCTGGAGTCAGAGCAGATCTGAGTTCAAATCCAGCCTCAGACACTCATTAGCTATGTGACCCTGGACAAGTCACTTAATGTCTGTTTACCTCAGTTTCCTCATTGATAAAGTGAGGATAATAATAGTACCTACCTCCTGGGGTTGTTGTAAAGATCAAATGAGATAACAATTGTAAAGCATTTAGCATGGTGCCTGACACATAGTAAACACTATATAAATATTATCTATAATAATTATTATTAATGTTAAATACAATAATTTATAATTCATATTTTCAAAATTTTAGCAGTTTTGAGCTGAAACACATCATAAAACAAATAATATAGGATACTCCTTCAGAAAACTCACCCTCCTTAGTAGTTAGCTTGAAATCATCTGGAAGAGAACAACTGTATCCATGATACCTTTCTCTCTTTCAGTTGGAAGGATTTGATAACAGGGTCTGAAAAAGGATGGCCCCTTGGAGGAAAACACTAATGTACTTGCAGGTGCTTCCTCTTGTTGTTTGGAAACAGATGTTTGGTCAGGTATGGTTTATGACAACTTGAACAATGAACATTTTTCAGACATCTGTCCAGGTCAAACTGACTGGGAAAATTGTAATTCGTAAATTACAGCAATAGAATGGTAACACTATAGAGAGGCAAAAAAAAAAAAATTGCCAATAAGATTCCAGCTTTGTTTGGAAGACAAAAGAAAATGTGACTGCTTTTTTCTGTACAATGCCACTCTCAATATCTTCATTCTTTACTGTGATGATAGGTTAAAAAAAAAAAAAAGACAAACACACCAAACCATGGAGGACTTCATTCTTTGCTGTGATGATAGGTTAAAAAAAACCAAAAACCAAAAAACAAAAGACAAACACACCAAACCATGGAGGACTTCATGCTTTACTGTGATGATAGGTTAAAAAAACCCCAGAAAACAAAGACAAACACACCAAACCCTGGAGGACTAATACCTCACTGACCATAATCCTTGGACTAAATTTTTGAATCCTAATTCTAGCTTGATGTGAAATACCCTGGATAAGTCACTTAACCTGACTTTGCCTCAAATTTCCTTCTTTAAGTAGTAGGTCATGGAATGGCAGCTCATTTCAAGGAGAGAAATTTTGCCATAGTAAGCAGTCTAAAAATACACATCTATTTATATTCTAAGGAACTCCAAGGATTGTGTCATTTTTAAACATTTCATAAATAAACTTGTCAAGAATGAAATGGTGGTTCAAAACTCTCAGATGATGATTTACTACATTAAATTTTGAAATTTTTTGGAGCCAGTAACACTTTCTTTTAAGATGATCGTCACTGATTAGGTATTTAGATAATTTCTTCATAGTTTGATTATATTTTTGAGAATTGTTCATGGATATAGTTCTTTTTTCTTTATCCATTTCTTTGATCTTTCATGGTCATTTGTTAAGTGCTGTGAGACACACAAATTTAGAGACACTTCCACCTCAAATGTTCATAGGGACTATTTGTGCCCAACCTGTGATAGAGCTTTCTGAATCTTATATTGGTCTGAGCAGCCATGATCAGTCACACTGTACCTTGACCCCAACATAGTGATGTAATTTGGGTCCCCTTCAAGAATGAAGCCCAACAAAGAACCAACCATTAAGGATTTAAGGATTCTAGGGCATGCTAATCTGCAGTAGGGCTAAAACTACTGATCATGTGTCAATATGAAGCCTAACACTGAAGTCCATCTAGTCCAACCTTCACCTGAACAAGAATCCACTCTGCAACATACCTAAAAGCAAATTCTGCCTCTATACCTTTTACCCATTGTTCCTAATTCTACCTTCTGAGGAACATAATAAAAACTTCCACATCAAAGTCCTTTAGATATTGGAGGTAACTATCATATCCTGCCCTGTACTCCCTGTAAGTCTTTTTTTCAAGATGACCATAACCAGGTCCTTCTGCCAATCCTCAAATGGCATATTTTAGCCCTTGTTCACATCTGGATACTAGTTAGGCCACCTGTTTCCTCTGAATACTTTCTCAATTATTACTATGGTATCCAGAATTAAACAAAGAGTCCAGGCATAGCCCTGATAGATCAGAGTACTATCATTTCTCTAGTTCATGTTTTTTTTTTTATTGCTCAGTCATTTCTAACTCTTTGTGACTTCATCTGAGCTTTTCTTGAAAAATCAACTAGAATGGTTTGTTATTTCCTTCTCTAGAACATTTTATGCGTGAGGAAACTGAGGTAAACAGTTTTAACTCATGTGCCTAGGGTCATACAGCTAGTAAATGTCTAAGGCTGAATTTGAACTTAGGTCTTCCTGACTCCAAATTTGGCACACTATCCACTGCACCACCTAGCTGGCCCTAGTCCTGCATACCAGTTTTCTTAGTGCAATTTAGGATTATATTAGCTTGTTTAGTGGTAATATAGCAGAAGAGACTTATATTAAGCTTATTGTATACTGAAATGCCATAATCTTTTTCAGATTAACTGCTATATAACAATATCTCACCTGTCTTGTGTTTGTGAAATTGATTTTTGGAATCCAAGTGTAAAATTTTATATTTAATGCCACTAAATTTTATTTGGCTAATATTCTAACTTGTTGAGATCTTTTTGGATCCTTACTTCATCATTCAGGATTCTAACTATTTCTTTTTAGCTTTCTGCCTTTGGAAAATTTGGGGAGCATACTCAGAAATAGCGGAAAATGAATACTACAAGATTATAACGAATGAGCTTGGCCCCAAAGAGAGATATAAAAAGATATATATCTGTGGTCTGTAAGTCAAATCTTGAAATCCTATTCCAAAAGATTTTTGATGAAGTTGGCATTTTAATACCTTTTAAAATGCAATTATTTTATATTTTGAATTTGTGCCTCTAATGCCTGAGGTGTAGTGGGAACTTAACAGATGCTTGTGGATTGATCACTTTTCTTTCTAGATGGTGCTAACTATCCTTGTAGTAACTGGTCACATGATTTTGATAAAAATCAAGATTACTGATGTGTACTTTGAAGATTCCATTTTCTTTCCTTTTTTGAAGATCAAGACAGTATTCATCCTGCTTTAATCCTGTGGCACTTCTGTTCTCCACAATATTTCAAAGATCACTGAAATCATACCTACTAGCTTTTTCAGCAATTTTGGATCTACTGCATCCGGTGGCTCAAACCTATCAAAGATAACCAGGTAATTTCTTATTATGTCTCTGCTTATTCTTTTTTTGTCAAATAAGAAGCATCTATTAGTGATTACAATTTGCCGGGCACTGTGCTAAGCACCAGGGATACCAAGAAAGGCAAGGCTAGCTTACACCTTCCTATTAACCAATTTTTGTTTCATCTTTTCCAAACCAAAGATTGCCATTCTTGACAGAGAAAAGAGAAGCAGACTTTAAGTAGATTTGCTCTTTCTCTCTGGGTCATTCTTTATTACTGCCTCATCCAACCTTAGTAATGGTCCTATTCTATCTTTGATCTTCCTCTTTTTCCTAATTTTACTCAAAAGTCTCTATATTTTTTTTGTTGTCTTTGGTATTTCTCACAAGCATCAGATCATTCTGACCTCCAGGGCTCTTGATACTCTTAAAAAATATACCATGCTTTTATAATCATCTTCCATTACCTGTCCCTATCTCCATCTTTTATTTGTTGTTCAGTTGATTTCAGTTGTGTCTAACTCTTCGTGATTCCATTTGGGATTTTCTTGGCAAAGAAACTGGAATGGCTTGCCATTTCCTTCTCCAGCTCATTTTAAAGATGAGGAAACTGAAGTAAACAGGGTTAAGTGACTTAGCCAGTGTAAGTGTTGGAGACTAGACTTGAATTGAGGGAGATGAGTTTTCCTGCCTGAAGTCCCTTCTCTGAATCACCACTGAATCACCATCGTGCCACCTAGTTGCCAAATCTTCTATACCTTTTTTAAAAAACAATCTAAGTTGATCAATGATTTTTTTTGTACCCATGTATTAGTTTCTTTATACAATTCCTCTTTTTCTTCTTAAAAGAAATTGTTTCTCTTGAATCTTCAGAATTCTGTTCTTGAAAATTTATCAGCCTCCTAGGTTGACCTTCCTTATAGAGTTTTAGTTCGTGGGATATAGGTACTTTTTCTGAGTCCTTTGGAATCTGATCTCTCAAAATCTCGGGTACAGAAGTATTATAGCCAAACAGCCCTATATAAAAAGCAGCATGATGTAGTCAATAAAGAGTTGGTCTTGAAGCCTGGAAGACCTGGGTTCAGGTCCTGCCTCTGACATACATAGTTTGTGTTGGTCTGGGTATGTCAATTATTGCTCCCTAAATTATGGAGAAAGCGCCGACCTGCACTGCTACAGTAAACTCCCTACACTAATGAAACCATAGGTCCAATTCCTATCACATACAGAGAACCATGCTTGAAATCTGGCTATATTCAAAGAATTAAGACATAATTTCTGCCCTTGAGGACTTCACAATCACAGAGTGCTAATTAAACAAGTATAGAGCCAGACCATGAAAAACAGTACACTATTTCCTTTCCCTAAGATAGTTTTGATTGAAAGGTAAAATAAAATCTTTCCCATCTGGTCCCAACCAACCCTCCCTCCTCCCTTTCTCTTTTTTCACTACTACATCAGCTTGTCTTCCACAAAAGACTTATGACTGTGTCTATATTTCCTAGGCATTTCTCTCTCCAGTCATTTTATCAATAACATATTTAGTCAAAGACCACATATAATCCTGTCCAATTTAAATCCTCATCCTTATGTAATTTCAAATTGATGAACCATGCATAAGCAACAGCATTTTTCCTTGCCAAGAATTCTGGAGTTAGGTCTTCTGACCACATTAGCCTGCTAGTATTATGTCCTTGCAACATTTATATTTTACTGAGAAATATTTGCTGGTCTTCAGATTGTCATCCTATTACAGAATTCCCTATGCCCCTCTCTCCCTTGCCCCAGCATTGATGGGGTGGACTTGAAAGAAGATTCCTGTAAAATGGTGAGGCTGAATAAACAAACTTCTGAGGTTCCTTTTAACTCTAGATCAGGGAGCCTCTGATATTACACAGCAAATTTTGGTGACAATAATTTTTGTCTGTAAATCTGCAAAATGTACTTTGTCACCCTAATGATAACAAAATAATGCAGGGATATGAAAACAGATACTGACAGCTGACAATGTTTGATTTAAAGCAATTCTGTTACCTATCACTCAAAGGAAAAAAGACAATGATTTAAAATACAGTTAATAAAAATCTTCACTTACAGATGTTTCCAGACCCCTTTCCGGAGCCAAGAAAACAGAATACCATTCAGCAGCAAGCCCAGATTTAGAGATGGGGTTAGTTCCAATGTAAACATTTCTCAGCTAGGCATTCACCATAAAAGTGCACATTCAGTTTTTCCATATACAGTGGGAAAGACAAAGCCTTTAGCTTAAAAGGCGCTCTCCCTTTCTCCCACAGAGAAATACTCCCTGGCTTTAGTCCCCCGGTAAAGCATCTGTGTATTGTTTATGGTAGGTTATTGTGTTCATTTATTTCTCAGACATGACAAAGGACATTGGAGTGTGTCCATGACCATGACTGAAAAGTCAGGCATACTGTTACTTAGGAACATGTCCTGTATCTTCCAGGGTTGGAGGAATTTTTTTTTGTGCTACTTCCTTTATAGGAAGTACTGGTAAAATGAAACTTGGATTATTTGTCATGCTTCTATGGCTCAAAGCAAGGATGATATCCTTTCATCCACAGGCAATTTGCTTCTTTGTAACAGATTCTTCAATAGGTTCATTTTAAAAAATAATTCAGTTTACACTTATCTTTAAATAACAGAAATAATATACTCACTATAAATTTGACAATAAAATTTAACATGTAACATGAAGAACAGGACATTCATTTTCACACATGGCCAATGTGCTGACATGAACTCATCTACACTTATTTGTTATAAGAGAGGAGAGTATCTAGGGACAACAAGGAAATTAGTAGGTAGGGCTAAAGATGCAAATAGAAAGAAAGAAAATCATTTAATAAAATATTAAAAAAAAGCAGAAGTGGACTCATGCCAGGCAAATTCATTACTATTATGTTTGATTCAAAAATACCCTTAAAAACCAAACAGTTATAAGAAGTTTATGGCTTCATTATAAGCCTTTTTTTGTTCTTTGTATGCTGAAATGTTTGTGTTTGTTGGTGATGGGAAAGTCCACAATAAAGAAGAAAATTTGTAAAGGATAAGACATCAGGGTACATCAGCATGACAGGTGTGAGCTACCTTTCCACATCAATTTCCTAAGAGTAAGCCTCTTCTACATGATCCTTGTGATTTGTAGGAGCTTGTGTGCTAAGTTTATGGGGAGATGAGTATAATGCAAATCATCTCACTACACTCTATTCATTAAATGCTTTTGTTTTGAAAAACAAACATACAGTGTTTAAAATAGTTCATGAATTACTTCTACTGTCATTATTTTCCTTTGGCCCTCAGTTTGTTTATTCATTTCTATAGTTGTAAAGACATTTCTTCTTCTTGTTTTATGTCCTAACAGTTGTTCTGTAGACACGTATTTTTCGTTCTTTCACCTTGAGCATTAGTTTTTCCAAATTTCTTTATATTCTTCATCTTTATCAATTTGATGGCATGATGGTATTCCATTACATTGGTAAATCATAATTTCTTAGTCATTACCCAGCTGTTGAACATTTTGGTTGTTTTTAGTTCTTGACAATTACAAATAACACTGCTTTATCTATTTTTGAAAAATTGCTTTTATAAGGAACTATCCATTCCTGCCCCACTCTCTGTCTTTCCTAAGCTGGGAAGGGTAAATTTAATAGCAAGAGTTATTATCCAAGGGAGATAACTTCAGACATCTGGATTACAAGATGCTTTAAAGAAGTATTTTAATCCTTTATGGATCAGGGATTTCATTGGTATGGGTAATTCCTTTGCGCCTTAAGATTGCAATCTCTTCATGTTTTAGGAAAAGGTTTAAAGAATTAGTGCAGTTCAAATCATTCCTTATCTGTGGCCAGTCTTTTGTAAATGAGCCTTTCCAAATTTAACTGCTGGACTTTCAGCTCTTTGAGGGCAAACCTGTGTCTTATCCACACTCTGCATCTCTTCTTATCTCTCTGTACACAGTAGGTACAAAATAAATAGATGTTTATTGCGGTTCCTTGGCTGACATACCTACAATCCTTTCTGAGTTCTCTAAGCACCCAGGATCATCTATATGCCCTAATTGGGAGTCAAAGTCTGACTTTAATGGAAGGGTTTAAACAAAATTTATTCCTCCTTGTCATTCAGTCATTTCTGACTCTATGTGACCCTATTTGGAGTTTTCTTGGCAAATATTTGCCAATTCTTTCTCCTTAGATGAGGAAACCGAGGCAAACAGGGTTAAGTGACTTGCCTAGGGTTACATAACTAGTAAGTATCTGAGGCCATATTTGAACTCAGGAAGATGTGTCTTTGTGACTATAGCCCTAGTACTCTCTCCCTGTCTTTGCAAAGATGCGTTAAAGGGACAGAGAGAAGTCATGCTGGATATGCTAGGGTACAAAGTATTCCCTGAGGATAGGTTAGGCATTTCCAAAATGTTGATTAATATTTTAGGACATCGGGGTTCCATTAGGAAGATTATAGTTTCATTGCTTTATGGAATACCCTAGTGGCCTGAGAGGATGAGACACTTTTGGAAAATGTCTTAACTTCCAGAATTTAGTTAATGCAGTAAAAGAATCTGGATCAACCATAAAATTATAGTGATTTTGTTGCTCTCAAGTCCATATCATCATGATAACATGGTATAATGGATATGGGATTGTGACTTCAGATGATATGGTAAAACATGCTTTTTATGCCTTGGAAGAGAGGTGGGGGACTATAGATACAGAATAAGATACATACTGACTTGGAAAATGTGTTGATTTGCTTTGTTTGTACTTGCAACAGGGGGGTAGTTTTGCTGTGCTTGTTATAAGGAAGGGTGTCTTTGTGAAGTGAAAGTGATATATATATATATATATATATATATATATATATATATATATATATATATATATGAAAAACCATCAGTAACAAAACATTAAAACACCATGAATGCTGAATTTCACTGAAGTCAAAAAGAACTGCATCCAAATTTTGTCTCATGCACTTACTAGTTATGTGACTCTGGGAAAGTCATTTCATCTTCCTTAACCCCAATTTACTCATCAGTAAAATAGAGATAATAATACCTATCTCACAAAGTTATTGTGAGGAACAAAGAGAAAGTAAGTACAATATGTTATATATGTATATGATATATTATAATATTTATCTGTAAAAGACTGTACCAAGGAAGCAAGGTGTTGAAGAGGATAGATATGAGCTCAAGACACTAGATCAGTGAACCTGGACAAGTCGCTTAACTGTTCTCTGCCTCAGTTTTCTCAGCTGTAAAATGGCCATAGTAATGCCTACTTCTCAGGGTTGTTGTGAGGAGCAAATGAGGTGTCTACAAAGTATTTAGCATATCTTAGGTTCTAAATAAATCCTAGTTATTATTACTATGTTTTGTATTGATTTATACATGGAGCTGCTATTTTCCTTTATAGAATATAAAGAAGTTGTATCTATATTGAAAAGATAATTCAGTTAATTTCTATTTAAGAAGCATTTATTAAGCACCTTCTATATGTCTGGTAGACACTGTGTTGGACAGTAGGAATACAAAGACAGAAAGGTAATAGTACCTCCTTTCAAGCAGTTTACATTCTAATAAGGGAGGTAAAATGTACAAATTTAAATATATACAAAATAAACACATGGTACTTTTTTTTGAGGTAGGCAGGGATATAGGAGGCTCACAGAAAGCTTCATATAGAAGGAGGCACTGATACATTAATAATAAATGAAAAAATATATACAAAGGCAGCTAAGTGAATGTAGTAGATAGAGGACTGTACCTGGAATCAGGAAGACCTGAATTCAAATTCCACCTCAGCACTTACTAGCTATGTGACCCTGGGCTAATTACCTAATCACCATTCACCTCTGTTTCTTTATCTGTAAAATGGAGATAATAATTGTATTTACCTCTCAGAGTTGTTCTGAGTATAACATGAGTAGTATTTGTAAATTGCTTTACAACCTTATAAAGCACTATACAAATGCTAGCTACTAATATTAATAATTACTATTGATTTATATGACTATATTATTATTAATATAGTATAATTATATCAATATAATTATATATTATGAGATAATATATAATTATATTAATATTGTTAATAATATTGTTTTACTAATATAAGCGTACTATGCTTATTTCTACTTGTCATCTGTTTCTCTAATGGTGGATAGTATCTTCCTTCATAAATCTAGATCTTTCCATGTTTTTGTAAATCAACCCCCTCATCATTTTCTACACCATAGCAATCTTCTAACTCATTCACATCCTACCTGAGAGATTGTCTATGAAAGTTTCCCACCCAGTTTTCTGTCCTTCTATTCTTGGCTGCATAGGTTTTATTTATACAAGAAAATTTTAATTTAAAATAATCAAAATTATTTATTTTATACTTCAATAATGCTCTCACCTTATAATATATGAATTGTCCTTCAAAACAATTGAAGAAATCTTTGGTGTTAATGGACTATGTTTTGTCATGGCTTCCTTTGATGTGTCATATGTTCAAAAAACAGAAGTTTTTCTGTTTCATCTGCTAAAGTCATTGCAGTCACAGTTTTAGGCCTCTTGTTCTAAACTCAGGTGAGGCAATCATCTTATGAAAAATATTATTTTCTGTAAGGAGAAGAAAGAGAACAATATACACTGGCCCCTTTCTGAAAACTAGACTCTTTGCTGGCTTCATTTGAGTCATCCTGTGCCCCAGTGCCTTTCCTGTTTTAGAGAAAACATTTGTATTACCTAAAAGTCTCCACCATCCTCTCTGATGTCTGACCTTATTCTTCCCAGGATGTCTTTTAAGTAGATACTGTTTGGGATAGGGGGATAGTTTTTTGAAAAATACCAGGAAAAAAATCAGACATAACTAGATGCTTTTGTTTTCATGAAGAAGATTAAAAAAGGCTGTCAAAGCATGCTGAAGATTCCAGTAAGGGGCAAGTTCTTTTCCAGAGCCAAGTATTCCACCCTTCTTGGTTCTATCTTGGGGTCACATGCGGCCCCAAGGTATTACATCCTTTGGAGAATGAGTGTGAGAATGCCATAAATGGAAGTAAGATATTTTTGTCATAAAGCCTAAGGCTGGAAACATCACAGCAAAGCACAAGTCTCAGATTAGAGAAATTTGGTTTGGTTATTGATGTTCTTTAGAATATTATTTGTTCTCAACATGGAAGCCCTAAATTCAGGGATGGGGAACCTGCAGCCTCAAGGTCATATGTGGCCCTCTAGATCCTCAAGTGTGGCCCTTTGACTGAATCCAAAATTCACAGAACAAATCCCCTTAATAAAAGAATTTGTTCTGCGAACCTTGGATTCAGTCAAAGGGTCACACTTGAGGACCTAGAAGGTGACATGTGGCCTTGAGGCTGGAGGTTCTCTACCCTTAGCTTGTAGGCCCAGGTGATGAGGGGGCTGAGGCTGATAGATCCCTTGAATTTGACAGGTTTGACCTATAGTAGAACTAAAGCAAATCAGATATTCTAGCTTAGTATAGCACCAATATGGTGAGTCCTCAGCTGGGGAAGTGACACCTGACCACCAAGTGTGTGTTGGGGAATGAATCAGCTCAAGTCATAAAAACGGAAGTTAAAGTTTCAGTGCTGATCTGTATTGGGGTATAGCTTATGAGTATCTGCCACACTTTCAGCATAGGTAGGTAGAGTGACTCAATCTCCAAAAAGAAAAAATAGAGAATATCATTTCCTATAAGCCTCTTGTCATTAACTCCATAGTTATATTATGTGGTAGGAATTATTTCACAGGATACACTGAATGTTGGTGAGTATATCATAGTAACTGATGCTTAAGCAACACCATGGTTTATACACACACACACACACACACACACACACACATATATACTCACACACAAAATTAAGCATTCATTAAGTGCTTATAACGTGTTAGGCACTGTACTGAGTGCTAGGGATACATATAAAGGCAAAGAAGACAATCTTTATTCTAAAGAAATTTAGAATCTAACGGGAGAAGACAGGACACAAAGGCATGCTAGAAAGGAGGGAGTAATAAGGGAGAGGGGTGAGGAAATTGTAGGAAGCATCAGGGTGGCCTGATTCCCAGTTATGGGGGGGGGTGGAGAGTAGGTTCCATTATGACAAAGTCACCAAGAAAGACTCATTGAAATATTATAAAATCAGACAAAGGGTGGGAGATCAGAGTTAATGAATCTGTTCTGTGAACAAATACCAAAAATAAGAACCTAATTAACCTAATTAACCAAAGAGTTAAGTTCTAATTAGGTACATCCCAAATCCATATGCTCCTTGATAAGAAGTTCATGTTGCCATGGGTAGAAAGGCAGAACTGAATACTCTAGGATCCAGTGACCCTGTCCCCTTTGATATTTCTCCCTCAGGATTCGTTATCTCCCAATTCTGGGCATTTTTATGAGTGGTCTCCTATGCTTAGAATTCTCCCCCTTCTCTTCTTTGTCTCTTGTCTTTCTGACTTTCTTCAAGTCTTACTTAAAGTCTCACCTTCTGGGGGCCATCTCCAGTTGTCCTGATCTATGTCTGGCCACTGGACCCAGATGGCTCTAGAGGAGAAAGTGAGGTTGGTGACTTTGCACAGCCCTCTCTCACTTAAATCTAATTCACCCATAAGTCATGGCATCATCTTCCTGATGTCATGGTCTTCTTCAAGAACAAAGGACAAACAGCAACAACCAAGTCTCACCTTCTGTAAGACTTTCTTGATACTCTTTAAAGTTAATGCCTTCCTTCTGAGATTTCTTTCCCCCAATTCATCCTATTTATATATCATTATATCTGTATCTAGATCTCTCTTATATATAACTAGCATGCTTTTGTATATAATCATATATACCTTGTATATGATATCATATATGATATACTTTATGTATACCATATATACCTTTATATACAATTATATGCATATAACCTTGTTTGTATATAATTGTGTATTGTCTCCCCCATTAGATTTTGAACTCCTTGCAAGAAAAGACTGTTTTTTCTCCCTCTTTGTATCGCTGGTGCTTAACACAGTGCCTGGCACCTAGTAGGTGCTTAATAAATGCTTGTTGAATGGTTGACTTGAGGTGACTAACTCTCCGAAAACTACGGAGCGCATGGCTTAATACTTCTGCCTTGTTGGGCATGTTCAAACTCCTGAGATGAGTGTAGGACTGCCTAGATTTTTATCCAAGCTGTTGAACTGTTGAATCTGTTTAATCAAATGGCGGTTAGGAGCTGATTAAATAAGGAAAATAAATTCTGGTAATTAGTTATTCAAATGGGGAATGGAAATCTTCAAGATTTAATGAGTTTCTCCTTCCTGAAAAGTCTAGATCAGTAGTACCAAACTCAAATGGAAGTGGAAGCCACTAATCCATACAAGAAGATATATGGCTACCTAGTGATTTACTTTTAAAATGTAATACTATTGATGTTTTATTGCATTTTTGTTTATTTTGCTAAATATTTTCCAATTACATTTCAGTCAGGTTTGGGCTGTGTTGGACACCCTTAGTCTAACTGATTACTTGTCTGTTACGTTCTTCTGCATGTGTGATGGGGGAGGATGTATTGGATGAGATGACCACTTAAGTCCCTTCCAGCTATAAGAGTCTGTGATTCTTTGAGTTAGTAGAAGTATGATCAACTGAAAGTAGATGCCAATCCATATATACCTGGTAAGAGGGAAATTCAATCAGTTTTTAGGAAGTGAGTTTTTCAGACTTCCAATGAGAAGACAGTGGGAAATTTTACCATATTTTTGCACTCTAGGACTCCTTAGGGTCTCCTCTAATTCAATGTAATAAAGTAGGCAGTAGCAAACCAATTTACCTCTAGTTTTTGAGAGATTTAGAAGTATTAATTAGGCTCTACAACTTAGTGGAATAAAAATTCAAGGTCAAAAATACAGTTCTTGAGTATTTTATCTTTTCCTTCCGGTGGCCCCTCCCCATTCCCCATAATATTGCTGATAATTTTAGTTGCTAGCTTAGGTAGCCCAGTGGATACAGTGCTGGGCTTGAGGTCAGGTAGACTCATTTTCCTGAATTTAAATCTGTCTTCAGACACTTACTAGCTGTATGACCCTGGGCAAGTTGCTTAACCTTGTGTGTCTCAGTTCCTCCGCCTGCAAAATGAGCTGGAGAAAGAATGGCAAACCACTGCAGTATCTTTGCCAAGAAAACCCCAAATGGGGTCACAAAGAGTCAGACATAACTGAGCAACAACAGCAGAGCCTTTGTATATTTTGGAGGTCCTGTTTTTAGAACACTTCAGATTGGGTGGAACCAGTAATCTGTAATGTACAATATTTCTTTTGAGCAGATCAGAGAGGTGTCTCAACTCAAAATTGGTAGAAAGGGGATCTGTCATCATATTGAAGAAGGAGGAGATTATGACTTGATGTATAGAAAAAATATGAATACATACATATACATATATATCTATGTATACAAATACAGAGAGAGAAAGAGAAAGAGAGACAGAGACAGAGACAGAGACAGACAGAGACAGACAGAGACAGAGAACTGAGATAATTGAGTTAGAACTGGCCATGTCTTTTATGTGATTTAAAAACATTCAGTTATCTGAATCCTCACTGCACCCCCTTCTGAAATTCTTTTGTTGTGTGTTTCCAGGTGATGCTTGTGACAGGAAGTGGAAATTCCTACATTCCTAAGAAAGGGCCAAAAATACCATCAGACAGGCAACAGGAAGCATTAAAAATATCTCTCAGGAGAAATCCAATTGTTGTAAGATTTCTGGTCCATTGTTTCTAGATATGGTAAGTTTGGAGCAACTTCAGAGATGTGGTCAAGCTGTTAAGACTCCTGATCCAACCTTAGAGACTAAGTGTTAAGCTAGGACTATTTGTAGAATGTTTCATGTTATCTACAAGAACTTAGTCAGAGGACACTCTGGGGACATTTTCCATTTTTTGTATTGACTAAGGGTATAAATCCATAAAGTTCTAGCAGATATCATAGTCTCGGGACCCTCATCTTGTGTGGACTACTGCAATGAACTCCTAATTTATGGATTTTTGAGGGCATTCAAAGCCCTTCATAACCTGCTCCTCCCTTCTTTCTAGTCTTCTCATACCTTGTACTCCTCCATATCTCCTACAATCTACTCCCTCTGGGCTCCTTGTTTTTTTCTCAATAAGACACTCCATTTCTGGACTATAACTGTATTCACTGGCTTTTCCTTATGCTTGAAATTCATTCCCTCTTCTTCTCTGTCTCCTGGTTTCTCTGACTTTCTTCAAGTTCCAGCTAAAATCTGACCTTCTACAGGAAGGCTTATCCAGTCTCTTTTAATTCTAGTGCCTTCCCTCTGTTGATTATCTTTAGTTTTTCCTGTATATACCTTATTTGTCCTTAGTTGTTTGTTTGTTGTCTTTCTCTGAGTTCCTTGAGAGCACGGACTGCTTTTTGTCTTTCTTTGTATCTCCAGGGCTTAGCACAGTGCCTGAAAGATCCCACAGTCCTTAGAGTACAGTGACAAAGCAGACCAGACAATGCATTTTCTTTAATATCCTTTTCATTGATAAAATCATATCCTTTTTTTCTGATATTGAGCCATCTGATGATGCCATGGTTTGGCAAGAATTTTCCTTTTCATAACTATAGCAGCTATGATTAATTGATCTATCTTCCTATATTTATGTTCTCTCTCCAATATACTTTCTACATAATTGCCATACTGATATTTCTAAAGCAAGAAGTTTGAGTGACTCCCTCTTGCCTCTAAGATAAATTGTAAAGTCTTCTCTTTGGCATTTAAAACCCAGCAAAGTCTGGATGAAATTTCCTAATTAGATTCGAATTATCATCATGGGCTAGAGCACATATCATAGTCCTCACACCCTGTGTACACATCATCCTGAGGTGCTAAGACAACTGTGTCCTACTGATGGAAATATATTTTAGCTGCTTCCTGAATTCTCTGAGAAATATTCTACTTATAAGTATCCACCCCAAACTACCTTCCTTCAAATACAGAGCTTCTACTGTTAGGATCTCAGTGTGAAGAACAGGGTTGAAAATAGCAGAGAAATCCTGAATAATTGTGTTATTGTCTTTGGTCTTTCATTTCATTCATTCATTCATCCATTCACTGAACAAATACATGTTAACTGTTTGCTATGTGGAAGGCACTGTTTCAGCAAACTGTGTGTCACTCTTTCAAAACTGCAAGATTCTGAAAGCAGCAACTTGGTTTGTTGCTCATTATATGCATGAGGGCATATCCTCGGGATTGAGATCTGGTAACTGGGCAACTTGAGGTAAGCTACCAGTACTAAACAGGGACCCTTGTAGTGACTTGAGAACTTTAAAGTCTATTTAAAATTATATTCAATTTAACACAATAAAAATTTAATTTAAAAACAATTTATCAAGATTCTGTTACTTGACAATCTTAATAGCCATACACTGGACCTTGGAGTCACAAAGAGCTATTTTCAAATCCTGTCTCTAGCATATACTGGCTATGTGACATGGACAAGGCACTTAACTACTCAATGCTATGGGTTTGGGGACCCTACCATTTACCTTAGGTTGAAGTTAATCCGTCCCTAGCTGAAGCTATAACTGAAGAAGAGGTTTTGAATGTCACTAGGCTCCTTTCATGTGGCAAAGCACCTGGTGCTGACTCTGTTCCAGTTGAGATTTACAAGTTAAGGGGTTCATTGCAAAAGCTGACTGAAATTTTCCAGGTTATATGATAAGAGGAGGTTTTCTCCTAGGAGTTCAAAGATGCTTCCATTGTCCATCTCTACCAAGGCAAAGGAAATAGATTGTCCTGTGATAATCATAGGTGGCAGGGTGTGGGGGAGTGTTTTCTCCCACAGTCATTGCTGGCAAGATTCTTGCCAGAGTCCTCCTTAATAGGCTGATCTTTCACCTGAAAGATGTTCATCTACCTGAGAGCCAGTGTGGCTTCAGAAAGGGCTGAAGAACAGTTGATTTGGTGTTTGCTGTCTGACAACTCCAGGAGAAATGCCAGGAGCAGAGCAGAGGTCTGGACTCAATGTTTGTAGATCTGACCAAGGCCTTTGACACTGTTAGTCATGAGGGCTTATGGAAAATTATGTTAAAGTTTGGTTGCCCGAAGTTCATCATCATTGTATGTAAATTTCATGATGGCATGCTTGCCTGGGTTCCAGAAAATGGACAATGGTCTCAGGCCTTAAGAAATTATGAAATATTGAAAATTAAAACAAGCATTTCCATAACATGATTAAATAGAAAAAAAGAGATGTTTGCACATGAAACTGCAAATCTGTTATATATAACTTACTATTCCTTTTAAATATATAATAAAATTATGATGTAACTTTTCCCCTTTTTTCTCTTCCTCCCCCCTCAGATTGCTACCATTAGACACACATATGTATGTATATACATACATACATATATGTAAAATCATTCTATACATTTTATTTATCAGTTTTTTTTTTGTTTATACAGATAGTATCTTCCTTCACAGGTCCTTTGTAGTTAATTTCGGGATTTATAATCGTCAAAATGATTTTGTGATTCTAAAGTCCTATGATACTGAGAAGCAAAAAGGATCTGAACTAGAATTGTGGCAGCCTCTTTGAAAAGTAGGGATGTATTTGAGCATCATTATAGCTGAAGCAATGATAGGATTTACTCACTGATTAGATGAGGGAGGTTAGGGAAAGGAAATGTTCAAAGGCAGCTCTCGGTTTTTAAGCTTGGCTTCCTGGGATAATGGTGGTACCAATAGAAACAGGGAAATTAGGAGGGACAAATTTTAGGAAAATAAGAGTTTAATTTTAGACACAAGGAGAAATGTACTGTTGAGAATAGGACATAGCTCTCCTTGAGTCCATTTAGAGTCAGAATGCCACTTTTTGTCAGACTGAATCTACCTCATGGGAAGTCATAAATCACTGCATTATAGACATAAATGTTGGCTTCTAACTTAACTTTTGCCTTCTAGATTCTCTCTCCAGAGTGCATTGGTCAATTATTGTGTTCTGCAGATTTGAAAGGAAGTGTTCAGAAGGGAAATCATTGAGTTTGAAGATCAGTGAGTATATTAAGTTAGATTCCCACCACTCATTATTATGAATAAAGCATTGCATGCTCTGTTATATTCAAAATGTAGGCATGGAAAAATCATTTGGGCCAATTTTTGTCTCACATCCAATTAAATCTTTCATTTGTTCCCTGCCTATTTTACAATAGGTTCCAACATATTCTCATCTGTAGACTTACTGGAATTGGCATTTAACTCTCTATTTTCATTTTTCCCCATGTCATCACACTAGAGTTCCAACCTATTCTCTTTTCATTTCCTTCCTGTTACTTGGTAGTTCTGTCTTCCCCCTGCAAGGTTAGAAACAGGTGTTGATTAACTAATTGGCAAAGAGCCAGGAAACTTGGGGAGGATTGGGGTAGGGATAGAGATAGCCTGTCCGTGCTCATGTCTACATCCTTACCTTCTGGAGCTACAAATCCTGTGAATAGGTCAGGTCAGGATGACTATGCCTGGCATGTAAGTTCTTATCCCAGTTTTGCTGCTATGATACTATATGACCTTGGGCAAGTTGTTTTCCCTCTTTGGGCTTTAGCTGTCTCAGCTGTACAAAATGTCACTATTCTGCCTTGTTGAGACGAAAGCCCATTGTAAACTATAAAGCCTTATCTACTAGTGAGAGGGTAGCATGACAAAGTAGATAGAGAGCTAGCTTTGGAGTTAAAAAGGCCTGAATTCAAATGTTTGCTAATATATTCCACCTCTATGATCCTGGTCAAATAATTCAATCTTAATAACCAATAATTTATTAGTGTTGTAATAATGAACAGTTTAATAATCAATACTTTGAAAAAATATTAATAATTTATTAATCATAATCCAAAAGGAGTTACAGTAACTGATTGATTATATATTACACACTTTGCTACACATTCTGTCTAAGCTTGAGCACACTTATTTCTGGACTCGTGATTAACTTGTGAGGAAGTTGGTTAACAGATACACTTTTGGGTAAATGTTTTGTACCAACTCTTTTTACTTTCTGAAAGTAAACCCCTTTCTAAAACCCAATTATTTCTGGCTTGTAACTGATAATCAATAGGGGAAGCATACCACTGGGGGCTCATGAGCTTTGGTGTTAGACAAATACCCCTTAAAATCTGAAAGCTACCCTAAGACTCTGATGAGAGATATAGCAAACAGGCTTGGGGGATCGTTTGCCAGTTCAAGTCTAGGTTTGAAGAATCACCACATAACATGTACTAGCTAAGCTTAAGGCTTTTTCTTATCATACTATAATCTACTATAATTCCCTAGTGACTAGTTAACATAAGAATAAAGAGAAATATCAAAGAGTAAAGATGAGAAAATAGGATAGTCAATGCGAACAATTTTTCACTAAAATCTATGTACCTATTTTCATCTAATTGTCCTTATGTCTAATGTCTAAGAGAGCAAACAGGCAAACATTTAAAACAGATTAGGAAGAACATTGGGGCTTGTGAAACAATTGAATTGGTTTCTAGTACTGACTCTGCCAGTAATTAGCTGTTTAACTTTGGGTTCTTTGGAACTCTGTTTCCCCAGTGGATAAATATACAATACTTACACATCAATTACATTTATTAATAATTTATTGTATCTAATTTATTTCTAACAATTTAATAAATCATTAATAATATATAAAATTTATACAGTGCCATAAGATTTGCAAAGATCTTTACAAATATTATTCCCTTTTATCCTCACAATAATCCTGAGAGGGAGGTACTATTATTATCCCCATTTTATAGATATGTAAACTTAAGACAGATATTAAATTACTTGCCCAGGGTCATACAGCTAGTATGTATCTGAAGTTGGATATGAATTTAGGTCTTTCTGATTCCAGGTCCAGGGCTCTATTTACCGTACCCTCTAGCTGCTTCAAAATTAGGCAACTGGACATCTGAGGAAAATTTCATAGCTTGATTATTCTGGAATTTCTAGATTCTGTTGTCTTTGGTGGGGCAGCTAGGTGGTGCAATGGATAGAATGCCAGGTCTAGAGTCAGAAAGATGAGTCTTCCTGAGTTCAAGTCTGGCCTCAGACTCTTACTAGCTGCGTGACCCTAGGCAAGTCACTCAACTCTATTTGCCTCAGTTCCTTATCTGTAAAATGAACTGGAGAAAGAAAGGGCAAAACTATTCTAGTATCTTTGCCAAGAAAACCCCAAATAGGGCTGAATAACCCCAAAATTGTCTTTGGTATCCTTGCTAGAACTAAATAATACATTAAATGTCATTATGATGGGATCTTATGAATACGTTCAGTGATAACCACCTGAAATGTAGTCTATCAAGGATTCTAGTTGACACTCTAGCAGAGCAGTGCTGTACCGAGGCTCCAGTGGTTATAGTTGGAATTTCCTTTATCATTCCCTTACTCAGTGAACTCCATTGTCTCTCTTCCCTCTGTCGTTGTTCAGTCATTCAGTCATCTGTCTTTTTGTGACCCTATATGGGGCTTTCTTGGCAAAGATAGTGGAATGGTTTGCCATTTCCCTCACCAGTTCATTTTACAGATGGGGAAATTGAGGCAAGCAGGATTAAGTGACTTGCCCAGGGTCACATAGCTAATAAGTGTTTGAGGTGCGATTTGAACTTATGAAGTTGAGTTTTCTTGCCTCCAGGCCTGGTACTCTATCCACTGTGCCAGATAAAAACAAAACCAAACAAAACCCAACAACCTTGTTTGGTTTTTAAAGCCCTTTATAGCATACTTCTCATTTTTCTTTCCAGTCTCATCTATGTTACTCTTCTTGTCACACTCTATGGTCCAACCAAAGCAGGCTTCCATCTGTTCTTCATACATGGCACTCATCTCTCATTTAGGTGCTTTTGCATACTCTCTTTTCATATAGTGTCTCTTTCTACCTTTAAGACTCATGTTTAGCACCACCTTCTTCACAAATCTTTCCTTGTTATGTCAGTTGCTTGTACTCTTCCTCTCAAACCTTTTGCAAATTAATTCTCTCTATATTTATATGTCTACAAGCTTACTCCTTTAATGCAATGTAAGCTCCATGAGAATTGGGATTTTTTCACTTTTTTATATTATATCATCAATTCCTAGCACATAGAACCTTAATAAATGAATGTTGATTGGTTGATTAACTATTTTGGAACTTTAATGTCAATGATCATTGTACAGTATTTCATGCTTTGTTTATCCCTCTTCCCCTTCCTCTCCAAAATAGACACATTTATTATTATTATTATTTATATTTCCAGTTCATCAGGGTAACATGCCACAGTTACTTTTCTTTTTTTAATTTTTTTTAAATTAAATGTTTTGTTTTTAAGTTACTTTTCACAGAAGGTCCTGACTTTACACATTTAGTAGCTGTTTTTTTACCATTGTGCTGAATATTTATGCCCAATATTTAAGACTGATTACCAGTAATGAAGATGGTATAATCAATACATCGTGACTGTTGAACTATATTATACTTAATCACACTAATCACCCATCCCCCTTTCTTCTCCTCTCCCCAGCTACACACACACACACACACACACACACACACACACACACACACACACACACACACACACTCAGATACACACAATTCTTATGAAGGCACTTTCTTTTCATTGGAGGCAAGGAAACTTGGGAAATCCTAAAGCTATATTTAGGCACCTGGAGTCTTGACTTCACACTATTCTTTGGCATTTCATTGCAAAACAGCTACCCCTTCACATCTCCAGTCCTTATATTGCAAAGATGTTTGAATAGACAGTTCATTTAAATACTTCTTGATTTTACACCTAAAATATCGTTGGAGGCATTCTTTAGACGGATGTCTCCTTTTACTGAGGCTCATTCAAGAATCTCCATGTTCCTATGCCATTTGGTATGGAGATAAACGATATTAAATATCAGTCAGTTTGGAGAACAGGATTTAATTAAGGAGACTATTTCACCCCTTGGGAACATTGTTTTCCTTAAGGGAAGCACTTCACTAAGTTTACTGAAAACACAACTGCAAAACAAAAGTCCCCCAAACTGGAGACTGAGCAGACCTGGGAGGCCCTTTTCATTCCACATTATGTAAGATTTGTAAGGGGGTCCCTAGAGACAGCTGGCATTGTTATGGAAGTCATCCTTCCTGCTGGTTCTCATGAAGTCATAATAAATGAAGGCATTTTTTTTCCATTTAGGTAAACACTACATCGCCTGACTTTGTGAAAATTTCAAACATAGACCAAAAAATTCCTCAGGACACATGAGACTTAGTGTCTTTCTCTGATGGGGCATTTTTATTATTATTTTTTTTACTAAAACTTGCCTTACTTAGTGATTTCCCCCACTCTGAAGACATAGTCTTGCACATATAAAAATTCCCACTCCCAGTGAGCCCAGGAATGCTGTTGCTCCCAGATTCTCATGATAACAAGACTGTGGGGATTCATGGATGAACTACTGGCAGCTGATTTTCATTAGGACTTTGATGAGAAACTTAAGTTGGAATTACAAACATCTGTGGTTACACTTCCCTTCAGTGAACTGTTTCCCAGAACTTAACTCTACCACACCAGGAGGGGAAAAGGCAGCCAAGAAAAGGATTCTGCCAAGAGACCTAACTAGCAGTTCCTATATCTGTGGCAAGCACTAAAAAATGTTCCTGGGGTAAGCAGTTAACTAGGTGGGAGGGACTGAGCAGAGCATCATGGAAGGGGTCCTGTACTTAAATATTGGAAGCTGGTATCCACAGCCCTGCTGCAGAGTGGGGAATGGGAGAGACATTTGGTAGGACAGGGATGGAGATTCCAAGAGGGTCAGCAGTGCCCATGAGTGGTGACCCCAAGATACCTTGAAGCCACCACTGAAAAGGCTACCACCAGAGAAAGGAAGCAGAACCAGTTGGATTTCACCTAGGGTACCATAGTATTGTGTGTGGGAGGGTAGGAACACACCCTCTGGTAGCTACCTCTTGGAACTAATTATTCTTTCAGCATGGCATAGTAGATAGAAGGGAGGCCCCAAAATCAGGCCAGCCTAGGTTCAAGACTCACCTTTTAGAAAAACTGACTGTGACCCCAGGCAAATCATGGAACTACACAGTTCTTTGAGCAATTCTTTAAAACTGGAAATTGGAAGGCATATCAAGTCAAGAAACATTTATTAAGTGTTATGTTAAATGCAGGGGATAACAATACAAACAAAAACCAATCCTGTAGGTACAGTGGAAAAAGAAGTCTGGAGAGTTAGAAGAAGAGCCCAGAGAGAATAGAATGAACATAGCTGACTTGAGCCCTTCCACAAAATGGAGCTTCTGGAGAGAGCTCACCATGGAGAGAAGAATGTTACAGAAGCAGAGAAGGGGTGAGAAAACCACAGACACAGAAGGAACTTTCCAGGGGAGAAGGCTGTTGAGGCATAGTGGAAAAATTGGGAGTGTCAGAAGTAAAGTTGGTAAAGGAGATGAAGGATGACTGGTCTAGACCTTTCAACAAAATGGGGAATCTGGTAAAAACTCACCAATAGTGGGAAAAGGGCAAGGGATGTAAAGGAACTTCCACAGTGAGAAAACAAGTGAGACATGTTGGCAAAGTCAGGATAGTCAGAAGTAGAATTGGGAGAGGAAATGAAGGAAATTGGACAATTGTCATCTGCATTGGTGTATGGATTTTTTTCTTTTGGAGTTCTCTAAATGTATGAAACCAACACTTGTCACAAAAACGTTCATACTAACTTGTTGCAAAAACAGACGGCACAATGTTACAGATAGGGCACTGGATTTGGAGTCCTACAGAATCATAAACTGAAAGGTGAAAGTAACAGTAGAGCCCGTCGAAGTCCCTCTTATTATAGATGAGGACACTGAGGCACAGAAAAGTTCAAGTTGTCACATAACTAGTGAGAGTCTGAAGTGGAATTTGAGTCTAGGTCTTCCTTACACAAGTCCAGTATCCTATATGCCACACTAGAAATCAGAAAGACTCAAAACTGAATCTTGCCTCAGGCACTAATGAAGTGGGCCTGAAAAGTTCTTCAACCTCTCTGGGACTCAGTTTCTTGTTCTGTAAAATGAAGAGATTGATGATAATTCTTAGCTCTAATTCCATAATCTTATGAACTGAATTGATTTGACCTGTTGAAGAAGTACTAATTCCTGTCAATATTTCAGTGCCCTGGTACAAAGATCCAGTTGCTCCACTCTGGTCATAATCCTTCACCAGTGCACATGTACAAATATAGACATTCTGATGGACCTTCCATATGTATTCAATTTATTTCAATGAAATATCACCCTTACCCAGTAACATATGAACTTCTTGAGACTAAGAAGTATTTCATTTTTGTCTATATATTACTAAGGCATTCGGTCAACATTTGTTGAATGGAATTTGATAAAATACAAATAAAATGAAATTGAAGAGAAATACACAAAATTTGGGCATTCAAAAGACTGTGTTCATAACTATGTTTCTGAATCCCTTATTCTTAGTATCTGTCTCTTTACAGATGATACTAACCAATAAATGATTCAAAATTCTATCCTTATGACTTTACCATTATTCAAGTGTTTCCTTTGAGCCAGGATAAGAAGCCTGAAGAAAGAAGATTTGACTATCTGTTTAAAAGACACTATGTGTGACAAGCTACATTTGGGAAAGGATGGATTTAAATAGAGGACTTTCCCCGTAATATTTCAGGGGTTTCTATGTTTCCCAAATAGCTTTTCTTCTTCCAGTCCTGTGCTGACCAAAGTATCCTATTACAATGGAAAAAATAGAAGTTCAACAGACACTAAGTAAACTATTTGGCAAGGAAAGGTGGAAAATTCTAAGCTATATTCTTTTCCCCTTCCCCTGGCTTATTATATATCAACCCCGTTGCAGATCAGAGACCTGCTCTGTTTTCAACTTGATCTTCTTGCCCTGACAGCTTACCATATCGATGCCAGACTTAGTGCAGACATCTAATAGACTTTGGACCTCCTTACTACAGGTCAGAATTACTGAACTCAAGTTACTATCAATTTCATCCTTTCCAGTAGCAGGCACTACAGGCATTCACCATGATTATGGGAATATAGATATATTCTTCATTTCAGTGGGATGTAAATTCCTTGAGGATAGGGATTTTTGGGGGTGTGTTTTGTCTGTGTATCCCCAAAGAGCCTTGTACATAGCATATACTTCATTAACTACTAGTTGAATTTAATTTAATTCTATCCTGAGGAGTTGGTACATGTGGGAAAAACACAATTTGAATTAATAACTAAATGTTGAAGGAAACAACATTTGCCAGAGAATAATATATTTTTTGAGAAAAAGCCCCAGATGAATTTTGGTGATAACTAAGATTGACCAACAGCTTGCAAAGGGACAGACCATTTGTTGGGGGAGAGAGAAAAAGAGAAAGAGAGAGAGAGGAAGAAGAAAGAGATGGGATGGGGAAGAGAGGGAGGGAGGGAGAGGGAGAGAGTGTGAATGCAAAGAAGTGTTTAGGTCTCTATGTCCTAAAACCATCTCTTGGTAGATGTGGAGAAAAAAGGATCCTATAAGGAAAGAGATATTTTATTTTCCGGAAACAACTTAACAAAGGAACTTACTGTTGAGAGGCAGCATGTATTATATCTCTCCTTGTACATGATACTGTGTCAAATACTACCTAGAATAACTTGAATAGTTACTGCTCTTTGTCTTATCAACAATGGATATTATAATCATTGATATATATATATATATATATATATAGGGAAGACAATAGTTGTGTCCTACTTACAAATGAAGATATATTGTGGTTCAGAGAAAAGATCCATAAAGAGATTTATTTAGGTCAGTTTATACTAGAACTTTTAAACAAGGATAGATTATATCTATATCTATGTATATCTAGATATATAAAGGAAAGCATTGTTTCAATTCTTTGGCAATTTTTATCATAACTTGTGCTGACCACAGTCTATGCTCAATACATGCTACTTTAATTGAATGTTACAGTTTATTTAAATATGTTTCCAAATCTTTGAAAAATAGTATCCTAGTTAATAGTTTCATTATTCCAAAAGAGTAAAGGGCTGAGAATCAGTAGACATGGATTTCAGTTCAACCCTGACATTGCTAGATGCAAAATATATAACCCTGAATAAGGCCCTCTCACTTCTGCCAGGCTTTAGTTTGCTCAGTAGTAACCTAAGGAGTTTAAACTGCACAGATTTTAGTTTCCTTCCAGCCCTAACAATTTCTTACTTTCCATTCATCCTTTCCTAGACTCATCCTTTCCTAGAGACTGCTTCTGCTTTGGAAGTAAGATCTTTAAAACTAGCCTTTCTAAAAATTACCAACTGTACTGCTATAAATTAGGTATTCCTGAGTGCCAGAATATGATCTATTATTGTATCCCAGTCACATAGTACAATACACTGTATACAGTAGGCCCTTAATAAGTGTTGAAGTATAAACAAGGACTAATATTTCTTAATCCTGAGAAATTTTGAGATGAAGAGATTATTTTTCAGCTGCAGAGGTCAGGGAGAACTTTGAAAGGGTGCCTAGATTAGAATTTCAGTTCCTTGAAGGAAGGGACTTTCATTTTTGTCTTTGTACTGTCACACCCGTAGACCTGCCACCTAATAGGCACTCTGTAAAGGCTTAACTATTGATTGATGAGTGTGACCTTGGAGGGAGTTACTTCAATAGAAAGGATGAAGGAAGCATCCTTTCTAGGGATAAGGGACAATATGAGCAAATGTATGAAAATGAGAGAGAATAGTATGGGTGGGAAGGGTTAGTCTAGAACAGTCCAGTTTGGCCACAATGTAGAATACATGAAGAAGAGTGACATACTGGAAAGTAAGGTTGGAATCAGATTGTGTCCATATGATTCAGTCAGTAATGGGAAACCACCGAAAGATTTTGAGAAGACCCATGTCATGATTAGCATGATCCATTAGGAAGTTTTTCTTCTTGCCAACTTGTGAAGTAGATGGAAGGGATGATAGCTCAGAGGGAGGGAGAGCTCTTAGAGGGAGGGAGCTAGGAGGCTCTTACAATAGCCTAGGCAAAGAGCAATGAAGACCATATCTAGAGGGACTGCCAGCCTGATTGGAAAGGAGGTGGATTCCAGAGATGCTGGAGGGATACAAACAACAGACTTTAGCAACAGATTGGGTGTGTGGAATGAGTGGAAAGAAGAGGCAAAAAGGACTCCCTTAGAAGCCCAGATAATTAAAATAATTTTATTTGGTAGATCATGAGAAGTAACTTATTTCCAGTGAGTTCAGACTAATGAGAGTTAAAGTAGAGTTGGAAAAAAAATCCCTCAGATTTTGCCTAATTATTAAGGCATTTTGGACAACTAGGATTGGTTGTACAATATAACTATAATAATCCACATCTACACAGTAATTTACAAAGTGCTATCTTCACAACGACTTTGGAAAAATAACTATGGAGTTGGTGGTACTGATGATGATAATTACCTGGACCTACATGGTACAGTGGATAGAGTGCTGGGCCTAAAGTAAGGAAGACTCATCTTTCTAAGTTCAATTCTGGCTCAGACACTTACTAGCTATGTGATCTTGGGCAAGTCACTTAACCTTGTTTACCTCAGTTTCCTCATCTGTGTGTGTGTTCATCCTTCATTGCCGGAGA
Source organism: Bettongia penicillata ogilbyi (assembly GCA_023548195.1). Taxonomy (NCBI): domain Eukaryota; kingdom Metazoa; phylum Chordata; class Mammalia; order Diprotodontia; family Potoroidae; genus Bettongia; species Bettongia penicillata. The sequence continues at coordinate 9,591,918 of JAJHZJ010000244.1, read as the reverse complement.
AGACCATGTCGTCAGAGAAATAATGACATGACTTACACTTGACTTTGTTTTGAGTGACGGAGGGCTGCGCAGGTCACCAGTCTCACTTCTTATCCAGATCCATCTGAATTCAGTGACCAGATATTCATCAGGATAACTAGAGATGACCCAGGATGAGGCAATTGGGGTTAAGTGACTTGGCCAAGGTCACACAGCTAGTGAGTTATCATAGAATAGAAGGTACTTCAGGTGATGTCAATTGACTACCTTTTCCTTCTAGTTAAGTAATGAAAGTGTTATTCCCCCTTCCTCTCCCCCAGTTTACCTATAGAGAGGACCAGAGAAGTTGTGACTGACTTTCTATGAGTTAGCAAATGTAGAAGTTGATCTTAGAATTCAGTCCTCAGTGACCTTTCCATTATGTCAAGCTGACTCTCAGTGTTTTTGCCATTTGTGGAATACATGTGGCTAATTGTTGACCAATGTGTGGTGAATTAATGCTGAGAAGTAAGCATTGGAGAGGATGATGTTTTAGTGTCCCAGTCTTCTCTGCTAGGTACACTATTCATTCTTCCACCACATCCTCTCTCTCTGCCTCATTTATTTCTCCCCTTCATTCTCCCACACCCAATCTTTTTATACTCACACAGAAACAGTGATTCTGTCAAATATTTCACTACAAGGCTGGGGGAAAGCAACCCCCCTTCTCCCAAGCCCCCACACCTTAGACTAGTAAAACACTACTGAACCACTGCTTTCCTGTCCAACTACCAATCTCCTAGAATAGAACGGAGCCTGCATTCTGACCCTGTCAACGATATCCATCACTTCAAGTTCATAAAGACCTGAAGAATGAAAAGTGAAAGGCAGAAAGAAGGCATCGATTCAATCCTGGGTGCCCCTTCTCTGCTCTGCGTAGTTATGCTCTCCCTTGCCTGTGAAATGTTTGTGGTACTAGACTAGTTCCAGGAGAATTTGGAAAAAAATCATGCAACTCAAGCAAATAAAGGGGGGAGGTGTATTTTCATTATTTGTGCTTCAAATCTTCCCTCATGGACAAAAATATGTATATACATACATAGATATATAGATATGTAATGCATATGTAATATATATACACACACATGCATGTATACACATATATGCAATATATTAAAATATATAATTATAAATTGAATATATTATATATAATATATACACATATAAAATGTATATATACAGAAAATGTCTTTAAATATACACTTATAGCTATATTTAGTGTATTATATATGTGTATATATGTGTGTGTGTGTATATATATATAGGCAGGCATAGGCATAGGCATACATGTGGTCATCATGAGTTTCCATGTAGCTGCTCTGTTATTGAAGGTGGAGAATGTATGCGGCTTGAGGTCTGTTTGTATTTTGTCTATGAAGGGAATAGTAAACATTGTGGCCAAGGATCTGCCTTCTTTGTGGAATCAGTATAACACGAGGCATTATGTGAAAATATGTAGTGGAAACATAACTACCACAGTCCCCTCCTTCTGCCCCTCTTTCTGTAGTATGTAATTTGACTCTGTTTGGAATGACTAAGGGCCTCTGTCTGTCAGTTACAGAAAACCACTGGCCTTTTCTAGCATTTGGAATCATTTTTTTTTTTTAGGGAAATTAAGGAACTATAGGAATCAAACAGTTATGAAGTTAACTTCCTATGGGATATTCTTTCTAGTTGGCAGGTAAAAAACCTTAACAAGAAGACTGAATTAACTATTGAGTCGTAAGAACCCAGTAGAAACAAAACTTCAAAAACAGATGAAAGAAAGAGCTTAAAGTTATTATCACTATCATCATTAGCATTATTTTCATAGGGTTGTAAATGTAGACTTAGGGGTCTTAGAGTAAAAATGAGCATGGATATAGGATGTTAAAGTCTGCAAAACACTTTACAAATCTTATGTCAAATGATCCTCAATGCTGTGAGGTAGGTGTTATTATCATCCGTTTTACAGGTAAGGAGAGAGTTTATGTGACTTGCCTAAAGTCACACAGACAATAAAGGAACACTGGTCTAATCAGTTGTGTATCAGACGATGTAAGAAGTTTCCTTCTAGTTTCATCGTTTAATTTAATGATCTCTAAATATATACATTGCTGGCAGTGGTTCTCCCCCTACCCCACCCGATCCTGGGAAACTCATGATGGAATGTATTTAGCGTATTCGACCTTGTCTCTCATGAGCAGGCATTTCATTCAGGGACTTTCCGTTTGGTAAGCAACAGGTGGAGATAATGTTTCCCAGTGGTTAATTTCAAGCCTGTGAAGAGGAGGTTCACTCCCCACATTGTGGAGTGTATCCAAGCCCCAACTCGCTCCCCTGTGTTGAGATATTAAATTGACCATAGTTCACGCTCATTATCTTCTCATGTAAGTCTCATTTCCCACCCTACAGTGTTGCTGGTGTGGTCAGTTCCCACCCATATTTCTTCACTGGAGGGGCCTTACTCCCTTGGAAGACAAAATATGGGGATTTGTGGATCTTCCTTTTATGCTTGAGGTTTCTTAATGTAGATGGGGCTGGAATTTTTAGTGTAATTAGTATTTGAGATCCATTTGGATTCTGGTTCTGTCTCTGACACTTATTTGACCTATGTAATCTTGGACCAAGACACTTAAATTCCCTGTGCCTCAGTTTCCTTATTTTTAAGAAGGTTAGACTACATGGCCTCTAAGATCCTTTATAACTTTAAATCTGTGATATAAATTTCTGTGCCATTAGCTCTCTGTCTCTCTTTTTCTCATTGCTTTTTCCTTCCCATAAACTTCAATGGCTTTCATTTGCCTCCTACTCAGTATCTCCCACATACTGGACTGTCTGACCTGTAGGGCCCCTCAGCCCTTTACTCATAGCTCTTAACCCTTCTACCTCAGGAAATTTCTAGACTTTGTTGTGGTTATCTATTTCTCCCTAAATAAAATGACATTCAAGTAACAGACTTTTTCATAAATATGACACCGACAACACATTCCAGTTTAAGGGATTCTTTTGAATTTAAAACAAAGCCTGGGGAAAATCTTAACTTTTTGCATTATGTTTGGCACTCATAGTGACTTCACTGCAATTCACAGGATCATAAATCTTGTACTGGAAAGCACCTAAGAGGCCATTAATCCAATCTCTGTATTTTAAAGTGGGAGAAGCTGAGACTCAGGAAAATTAAATGACTTGTTCAAGGTTGCCCACACAGGTAGTAAGCATCAAAGGTATCCACTCACAATTGACCCTCTCCCTTCCCGATTTCTCTTAGAAAGGAACTTGTCCATGATCTAAGTTAGAAAAGAATTGACATTACCAATATTACAATAGTGGATTTCCTTTAACATCAAAAACTTTATTGAAAGTCCAAGTCAGGGAGAAGTCAATGACTACCTGAGAGTGCTAAGGACCATAGGTTCACTGGGACAGAATAATTCATTGGACAGGAGTTTGTCCTAAGTGCTGGCAAGAAACTCAGGGGCATTCCTGGCCAGTGCCCCAAACCCACCCTCCTGCACTGTGGGGCACAGGCTGAAGGTACGTGCCTTTTGTAATTTGAAAAAAAAAATAATCTATCGACTGTGAAAGCCTTCCCCACGGAAATTTTATTGATCATTTTATAAAACCTTTCAAAGCTAACTCGAATGCAGGTGAGACTATTATGGGAGAAATAGGAATGAAGAAAGAGAGGAAACACATCCAGCATGCAAAGAGAAAGTTTTCACTTGAGAGATAAAACAGTTACTATACCTCAGCAAAAGTCACCGGACTTCCAGCCGCTATTGATGGCTCTCTGTTATCATCTGAGTCTTGTTTGCTGATTGCAGAACTACCTTCAATGTCAAACTGAAAAGCACTGCCCTCCACTGCTGCGGTGCTGGAGGAAAAGCATCCCAAGGAGAGCAGTATAGGAAAGGCATAAGACCAGGCGCAGATCAAAGCCATTTCCTTCTTTTACATCCAGGAGGGTGGTCTTCTAAGAGTTTTGTAATTGTTTACCCCCTTCTTCAGTCAACCCCCCTCGGTTCAGTGGTGCCTCAGTTATTTTAACTTTCTTTCCGTTTGTAGTTTCCAGATGTGGCACTTTAAGACAGCCTAACCAGCTCCTTATTTAAAAAAAAAGGGAGGGGGAAGAGGGAGAGTCTTTTGCTTCCTCTTCTATGTAAGTTTCTCTCTCTCTCTCTCTCTCTCTCTCTCTCTCTCTCTCTCTCTCTCTCTCTCTCTCTCTCTCTCTCTCTCTCTCTCTCTCTCCCCCTCTCTCTCCCCCTCCCTCCCTCCCTCCTCCACCTTTTGTGTGCCTGTAGTTCTTCTTTTCCCCTTAGTCTGCTTGAATAATATACAGATGGGCAGTGCTTAAGTGGAGAGTGTCAAAATGCAGATTGTATTCCAGGAAAACCCCACTCTCTCCCCAGCTACCTTATCTCCCCTCAGTCAGGATACAGACTGATTCTTTATTCTGCCTCTGGCTTCCTTCAGGCAGTCACATCACTCCCTTTTACCTTTAGCTGTGGGACCCTCCCACTCTCAGTTCTCCAGTCAGACACTGTCCTCTGGTTATTCCCCTTGACCCTCACCGTCACCTTTCCTGATTTGGAGATGGTCCAAGGACTCTACATGAATAGTAAACTCCCACAGATTTACTTTAAGAAAAAAAAAACAAACTACCATTTATTTAGTCAAGGTGCCAATTTTTTTTTCTCCAAGAGTCACAGAGAGGAGTGGAAAAAGACTCTAGGGAAAGGGGCCAAATTTAGATTATCCCAAATAACGTAAGGGCAGGGTACCCACTCCCTTGACCAAGTTTTCTTATTTTCCACAGGGCAGAGTTGTGGGTTTTTTTTTTTGGTTTTATTTGCATTTGGTTTTTTTTTTTTTTACACCAGAGAGTAATCTCTTCACTTCAAACACCCAGGCACACCCCTCTTGATCCTGACAGCTCCTTCTCTCCTCACCCAGCACGAATGTAAGAATATCATTCATTCCCCGCAACTTTGGAAAATGACTTCATTACTCAAATGCATGAACTTTATTTACAAAGAACATCTTGTTTTCCCCCTAAAGAGGTGCTTTGTAAGGTCCCAGAAACAAGGCCTGCAGTGTATGAAAGGCTGTCCAATATACTGCCCACAGTCAATCTCATACTTTTTTTTTTGCCTGTAATCTCATGAAGACTTCATCTGGCTAAGCAACGTAACTTTTCTAAGATTTCTGGACACAGTTAGGATATAATTATACTGATGGTGTTAGTGGACCACTTATCACTGTATCCAATTAAGCGTCTTGTTTTCTGTTGCTTTCATAAACTAGGCTTTTAAATTCTCAGGAAACTTGGCATTTGAGAGATTAGATGGGACAGCACTTTTCATTCACATAAAGCCTTGGCTAGCTTAGAAACTTAGCAATGTTTTCTAGTGATCTGAAACTGGAAAAATCATAGAATTGCTCATTTTCACATAACCTTTGCTGAGTGCCTGTGGAAGTATTTATTATCTTTACTTTGCCAAGAACGGACATTTCATCAAAGGATGAGTAAGTTACTTACCCAAGGTCACAAAGGTCCCAATGACTAGGTCTGGTGAAATTCATAATATTTGTAGAGTTTTAATTTTATTTTTTTTAGGATAAAAATGCTCTTGAGACAACTTATTCTTCTAGTCTGTAAACACTTTTTCTGTGAGAGTAGGTTGACTAGGTGGATTAGATGATATTGAGTGAAAGACTGTAGAAATGTCAATTGAGTTTGCATCGAGAGCTTTAGGAGATTGGCGCTACAGGGCGGGACTTTAAAGAAGGAAAAAATGAGAATACAATCACTATCCTTATTTCTACCATTTTCCACTATTACATCAATGTCCACACAAACCTTAAAGAAAGTGTTGAAATGCAAAATCCAGTCCAAATTTTACTTATGATACTAATCTTTTCACCCTTAGGAAAAGGAAAAAAACCACCAACCCTCAACTTAAAGATTAAATGTATTATGCTCTCCTCTTGGTTATCAGTCCATGGGTCATACATTATTTTTTGATTAATTGTGGGAGCTGGGGCCTTTCTTCCATTCCCACCTTTTCATGTTCCAGGTCAGAACAAAGTAGCTTTGGGATGTAAGATATTCAGTGATGTAAGACAAAGAGCTGTGGGAATTAAACTTTGATTATATGTATATACACACATTTTGTATATATATATATGTATACATATACACACATACATATGTACACATACATATCATACATATATACATACACACACACGTATATATATGAAAATGTACAACTCCCTTCCCCCTGCTTTTTAGCTCCCTTTTATCTGTTCTCTTTTCCTACCTGAGTGGAAGCTACTTGAGGGTAAGGACTTTCTTTTTACTTGTATTTGGATTCCCAAAATTTTGCACAGTGTCTGACACATAATAATATAATTTAATGAAAGCTTGTTCAGTCAATCTATCATTTACATATCAACAGCTAGGTGATGGTGTGGTAGAGTGCTGGGCCTGGAATCAGGAAGACCCGAGTTCAAATCCAATCTCAGATATTTACTGTGAGATACTCGACAAATAAGGTACCGATGTCTGCCTCAGTTTTCTGAACTGTAAAATGTGGATCCTAATAGCACCTACCTCCCAGGGTTCTTGTAAAGGATCAAATGAGGTGATATTTCTAAAGTGCTTAGCAAAGTGCCTGGCACAGAAAGTAGGTACTTAAAAAGTGCCTGTTCCCTTATCTACCCCAGTCCTATATCTACCTAGCTTTGAATTTTAGATCATAGGATCATAGACTGAGTACTTTGGAAAGGAGCTTAGAGTTCATCTAGTCAACTACCCTCATCTTACAAATAAAGAAACCGAGACTTAGAGAATTAAATAACTTGTCTAATGGATAATTAGTATCTGAGGCCAGCTCAGGTCTTCTTGACTCCCAACATACCACATGGTCTGTTGCACCACAGGCTGCAAATATTTCTTGGCTGCATCTCAAAGTCAACACAAATAAGGTTAGAAATCTCTGCTTCATGGGATCTTAGGATTTAGAAATGAAAGGAAGGGGACTTAAAGATAATTGCTTTTGAACATTTCTTTTTATAGAGGAGGAAACTAAGGCCCAGAGAAGAGATTTGCCAAAGTATACACATATAGTAAATGACAGAGCTGGGGGCCAAAACCACTTGCCCTGGCACCAAATCCAGAGTTCCTTCTCCTAAATAAAAAATTATACACACACACACACATGCACATATATATGTAAAACCCTATCCCTAAACTCTTTGATATGGGACTGGAGGTTCATGCTTCATGCCTACATACAGGGAGGAATAGAACACCAAGAACAGGAAAGCTCAAGTTTTGTCAGTCTTCAAACTTTCTCCTGGTCTATTCAGTCATTTGAAGCCCTTGTGGCTCCCAGCTTCCATCTTCAAGAGAGAAGATGGAAGATGTCATGCCCCAATGCATCCTCTATCTTCTTTCTAGAAGCTAGGCTGGTAAGAAAATTCTAGAGAAAATGAGACAAAAGCAAGCAAAATGTGATATTTTCTGCTACTTTTGTAAAAATTTTCTTCTCAAGCATATTTAACATTTGAGTCAATAATTCCATTCAACAAGACAGCAACACCACAGCAACAACATCCACTGCTTAGAGATGCGGTATATGTGTGTGTGTGTATTAGTGTATATGTGTATGTATGTATGTATCTCATACTTGGATTTTGCCTTAATGAAGTTTACAGTCTGTTACCTAGTACTGATATATAACATAAACACAGATAACTAATATTGCAAAAGAATACATAAATGAGTAAGGGAGATAGAAAATGTTAAGCAACTAAATGACCTGGTATGTAGAGTGTTGGAATTGGAGTTGAGGAGATTTGGGTTCAAATCCTTTCTCAGATATTTATTAGCTGTATGATTCTGGGCAAGTCATTTAACTTCTGTCATTTGTAAAATGGGATGAATAATAGCACCTCAAATGAGATAATACATAAAACATTTTACCAATATTAAAGGGCTCCATAAATATGATGATGGAGATGGTGTTGATGATGGCGATGATGATGATGATGATGATGATGATGATGATGATGATGATATGAGGCTTGGGGGAGAGAATATTATTACCAACTAAGGAAATCCAGGAAGACCTCTTGAAGGAGGTAACTTTTTCCTGTATTTTAATATTTGATCAGGAATTTAATAAGTTGGGGGCAAAGAGTAGTGTACAATTTGGGAATAGGGAATATTGAGAAAAGACTAAGGCAGCAAAGTACAGAGTGTGTATTGATCTTGAAAAATAATACAGTTTGGCCAAAGCCCATGGTACCAGGAGGGGAATGATGCACAACAAGGTTGGAAAGCTAGAGCAGTGGCCAGAACCTCAGAACGAGATACATTTTCAGATTCTCCACCAATGTGTTGATTTGTTCTACTTATCTGCAAAAATGAAGGGCTTCATTGACGGTGGAGCACTGAGTTAGGGAGTAATGCCAGAGATACAACAACAATTACAACAAAGAGAATCGATAAAATATCTAGAAATAGAAGAAAAAAGTTCAGAAGGGCACATGAGGAAACAGGGCAATTTTGTTCTTACTCTGCTAAATTTAATATCCATTAAAAACTCCCAAACTCTATGTAGCAAATGACATTTCCTAGTCATTTCCCAGCAAAATGAGTTCAAAGAAGAAATACCCAGTTTCAAATACAATGCTTTTTAAAAAAAATAGTGAAATGGTTATGTTTGTTGATGATTGCTAGGGTTCACAATAAAAAAAGGTTATAAATAAAATAAGGAAAAAGGGCAGTGCTTTGAGTGCCAGTATAAAGAGTTTGAACTTTAATCAAGAGATAATAAGGAAGCACTGAGTGATTTTAAGCAGGGGAGTGATTTGACCAGGTATGTAAGTATCCAAGATTGGGCTGACAACTGCGTGAAGGATGAGCTAGAAAAATGGTAACACCATATCACTCCCCACTCTCAATAAATTCCACTGGCTCTCTGTTATCTCTAGAATGCACAAACTCATCTGTTTGGCACAAGTCCTTTACAGCTTAACTCCAATAAACCTTTGTAAACTTTTGATCCTTTGCTCCCCTTTATGCACCCTACCATCTAGCCAAACTGTTCTTGCTGTTTCTCACGGATAACATGCCTAAATTTGTAGAGTTTGTTTTCATTTTCTTCTCTGTAGCCCTAGCAACTGGCATGTTGTTGTTTAGATGTTCAGTGGTCTTCAACTCTTTGTGACCCCATGGACCATAGCAGGCTAATACTGTTCATGGGATTTTCTTGGCAAAGATATCAGAGCGATTTGCTGTTTCCTTCTCCTTTGTATTAAGGCAAACAGAAATTAAGTGACTTGCCCAGGGTCTCATAGCTAGTAAATGTCTGAAGCTGGATTTGAACTCAATTCTTCCTGACTCTAGACCCATCACTGTATCGACTGAGTCTCCTAGATGCTGCCTGACTGGCACGTAGTAGGCACTTAATAAATGTTAACTGGGTTGAGTTTAGTAGAACTGAATTGAATTACAATGAGTGCATTATTGGCATCAATACTGGGGTATACCACTGATATACACTGAGATTAACCACTAGAAAAAAAAATTGCTAAAATGTGTTACCATGATATCCTGAGTGGGTAAATGAGCAATAGGCGTATCAGAGCTGATAGGTGGTATAACTTTTTTTGTTTTTTTTGATCCACAATACCATACTGTTAGAATGTTTTCCCATTTATGAATGAATGTTGAAGTTCAGGCTGTGTGTGTATGAGTACTAGAATCAAAATCAAGGGAGGCATTGTGGGGTAGAAGAAAACACAATGAATGTGGCATGAAAAGACCTGATTTCAAGTCCAAGTGCTGCAATTTGCTGGCCTTATGAACTCAGGAAGGTCATTCAGTGTCTTGGAGCTTAGGCTCATAGTTAAGAAGGGTTCCTTAGAAAACATCTAATAGAAATACTTAAAGAGAAAATCGAGTCTAGAGAAATGGAGTGACTTGCCCGAGGTCATGCTTAGTAGTAAATAACAGAGCTGGATTTTACACCCAGGTCTTCTAACTCCAAGTTGAGTGTAAACTGGGGATAATAATATTTGCACTTTTTATCTCATGGTTAGTTGCGAGGGCCAAATGAGAAAAGGGGTGCAAAATTTTATAAACATACAGTGTCACATAAATCAATGCAGATAATATCAATTAGGAGCTTTGCAAAACTATAAATGCTTGATTCTTTAATATTTTTTATGGATATTGGGAAGACGTTATTAGTTTGTGTACCTGTCTGGAAAGCATTTAGTAGTTACTGCTGCTCTAATGTCCTTTTCTATGTAACTACTGGTTTTTTTGTTATGTCTTACATATTTTTCATCCCCATTCCACCACTCAGTAATTAATTTCTCTTTTGACTTCCAGTGGTGCTTATCATTCTCACTATTCCTTTGGAACTTAAGATTCAATTTAAGTAGTATTTATTAAACCTCCGCTAGTATGTTAGGCTAGAATTCAAAGGCACCCAAGAAAAGGAAATAGTCTCTGACATCTATGAGTTTACTTTCTACTAGCAGTGTGAGCTACCCCTTGTGGTTTCTTATTCTTGACTTAATTTGTTGTTCAGTTGTTTTAGTCATGTCTGACTCTTCTAAAAACTTAAAAAATTTTTTTTTTTTTACTTTGCATGTCTGACTGTGACCTCATGTGGAATTTTCTTGGCAAAGATACCAGAGTGGTTTGCCATTTCCTTCTCCAAGTCATTTTATAGATGAGGAAACTGAGGTAAACAGGGCTAAGTGACTTGCACAGGATTAAACAGCAAGTAAGTATCTGAGGCTGGATTTGAACTCAGATCTTCCTGACTCCAGGTGCAGCACTCTATCAATCATGCCTCCTAGCTATCTAAATAGACCTCATTTTTACAACTAGACTTTAATCCCTCTGAAGGCAGGAACTTTGTTTCATACTTCTTTTTATCTTAAGGCTCCTGCATAGTACTCTGCTAACAATAGGTACTCAACAAAATTTGTTGATGGTTATGATTATGATGAAGTGAACAGTAAATCAAGAGGGAAAATCAAAGATTAAAGAGAGGAAAAAACTACTTAACATTTTACTTCCAGCCAACCTTGTGACCTAGATATGAGCCGAATCACTATAGAAGAGAAAATGTAAGCCAAGATTAGTGAGTGATGAGATCAGTGGAAACGAGATACATTAAATGATCAAGGAAATGATGTAATCAAGAAGATATCTAGAACCTGGAACATAATGTATAGAAATTTGAGTTCAGAAAGGAAATCTGGAAAAATGGCATACCACCACTGCCATTCCAGCATCAAGAGAAAAGGAGTGACCTACGCCACAGTAGCTGTTCTGTAGCTTGGAATGTTGTTGTCCCCCTGTGGAAGATAAAGGAGATAAAGAACTTGTCTTCTCAAACACATGAAATTATCTCTGAAGGACACCACATCCATTTCCCTATCAATTTAGTCATGAAATAATATTTGAAATATTATATGGGCTGACCATAACTGAGGAGAAGACTAGTCACCCCTAAAGGGACTGTACAAGGAATTTCCATAAACATTTCATGAGAAGAAATATAAATTGGATTTTGGCTCACCAACCAAATACATGGGTAGTTTGAGTTCTTGAGCATAAATAGCTAAAGGAGAAGCTAAGTACAAGGTGGCCAGTATGGTAGAGTCGAAATAGTCAACAAAGACATGGATTTGAATTTTGACTGTGTAATTAAAGGCGCTCCCTGAGTCTTAGTTTTCTCATATATAAAAATGGAGATAACAGGACCTATCTCCTAGGGCTGCTATGTGGATCAGATGAAATACTTAAAGAAAGTTCTCTGAAAACCTTAAAACCTGATATAAATGGCAGTTATGTTCATTTTAGAGCCAAGACACATCCTGGGTTTGGGTAGGGTCAGGCATAGGTGAGGAATAGAGCTGTCCTTATGTATCCAAAGGACACAGGAATAAGACTTATTCTACATAGTCTTAGAAGATATAAGAAAAAAGATAGAATCTTAGGGTTTGAAGCTATCCGGTGTGACCCTTGTGTGTTTGCCCTTCGTTGCCAAAGAAGACCACACCCTCAGAGAAATGATGACATGAATTACACTTTGTTTTGAGTGAGGGAGGGCTGTGCAGGTCACCAGCCTTACTTCTCCTCCAGAGCCATCTGAATTCAGTGATCGGATATTCATCAGGATGACTGGCAATGACCCAGGATGAGGCAATTGGGGTTAGGTGACTTGCCTAAGGTCACATAGCTAGTGAATGTCAAGTGTCTGAAGTGACATTTGAACTCAGGTCCTCCTGACTCCTGCACTGGTGCTCTATTCACTGCACCAACTAGCTGCCCTGTGTGTGACCCTTGTATTTTATAGATGAAGGACCTGAGACTGAGGGAGGTTGAGTGACTTGACCAATATCACACAGCTAGTAAATCCATGAAGCAGGATCTCAAATCAAGTCAAATGATGAGAATGGTGGTGGTGGGAAAGTTACTGGGGCACTGATGTTAGCTCAGTGAGAGAACTTCTAAGAAATTTGAATTGTCTATAAATAGAATAATTCTCTTGGTAGAATAGTGAAGTTCTTGCCATTGGAAGTATTCATAAGAAATACATCTACCAGGATGTAGAGTGAATTTCTGCTTTGGACGGAAGGCTGGACTAGCTGTAAGATTCTATGAATCTATATGATCTGTGCCAAATTTAGCACTGCGCACAGGACACTATTCTGGGCAGCACACACTTGGTAATTGCTTAACATAGGATAGACTAATATAGAAACACAATTGCCAGGAAGGAAGGGACACATACCTCTCCTCCAACAACATGGTTATGTGAAAAATTGATCTGGGATATAGTTATCTGATTCCAAAGAGCAAGTTACAGAGCCAAATCAGCGGAGGAAAGATTCCGAAGGTATTGTTTTTCAAATACTTTAAAGGGACAAACTTTATGACCTCTGACCATTTAAAACTCTGCATACAATGTTCAGAAGAGCTGACTCAAGCTGTCAGCTCTCACTAACCTTCCATTACACTCCCTCCTTTTAAGTATTAGATTCTTTCCAAAATACATTTTTTTAAAGAAATATATTTTACTTTCCCCCAATTGCACGTAAAAATAATTTTTAACATTTGCTTTTAAAAGATTTTTTTGAGTTCCAAATTCTCTCTCTTCTGTCCCCCTCCCCACTTGAGAAGGAAAGCAATTTGGTATAGGTTATACCTGTGAAATCATGAAACATACAAAATAAATTTTTCTAAAGATGTCTAATCCATCATTATAGACTGTTTACAAGAGTGTGTCAGTACCTTGAGAAAAAGAGAAGGAAGTTCAGAGGGAAACATAGACAAGCAGAACAGCTTTGAAATCACAGGTTAAATTTATTATTTACTTAAAAAAATAGGCAGTATATAAGAGATATGTGCTATTACACATAATCTTTTTTTCTCTGTTCTCCTATGTTTATGGAAATGTTATGTCTTTTTTTTTTGGATGTTTGTTAAATTCAGAGTTAAAAGAATTATAAAGTTTAGTATTTTAAAGGCAGAGGCTGGCTATCTTTTGTATCTTTGTATTCTGTTGCCTAGCACAGTGCTTAATAAATATGATGAATTAAATTGAATTATAATATCATGACTCTAAAGAGCTTTTTTTTTAAAAAATTTCAATGATTAGTTTAAAGCTAAACAGGAATTTCTGTTCTATATTTTATCCACACTGTTCCCAGACTGGACATTCCATGTTCCCACTTTGTATATTTGTAGCAGACAAAGAACCATTTGGGAGAGTGACTTTCCTTCTCACCTCTGCCTTTCAGAATCCTCAGTGGACTTCTTTTCTCAATTCAGATACTACCTATTCTGTGAATCCTCTGATTCTCTCAGGTTATTATTCCCTCAGATCTTTAATCATACTCAGTTTACCTCAGATTATACTTGTTTGTATATAAATATGTATCCTCTTCTTCCCTGCCCACACCAAGTAGAATGAAAGATTTTTGAGGAAAGAAAATGAATGAAGGAAACAAGGTTGGCTTTGGCAAGGGTAAAGGCAGCCTCTTCTTTAAAGAGTGGGGAAAAAATGGGTGAAGATGTACAGTGGAGAAACTAGGTGACTCAGTGGTGATGGCCTTGGAGTCAGGAGGACCTGAGTTCAAATACAGCCTCAGACACTTACTAATTGTGTGACCCTGAGCAAGTCACTTAACCTTGTTTGCCTCAGTTTCCTCATCTGTAAATGAGCTGGAGAAGAAAATGGCAAACCACTCCAGTATCTTTGCTGAAAAAACCCCAGATGAGGTCATGAAGAGTCAGACACAATTGAACATTTTTTTAAAAAAAATTTAAATCTAAATCTCTATCTATTATGTTTCCCAGTTGCCTACATCCAGAAGACAAGAGGTAGTGTATTCCACCTCATTGGAGGTCTTCAATGAAAGAGTAAGTTGTAAAAAGGATCCTTGATCAGATATGACTTGAACTGGAAGGTGTGTAGGGATTATTTTGAGATTCTGTAATTCTGATTCTATGGCAGTGACTGGAAATTTTTGCTTGAATCCAGATCAGTGAATAACTGGGCTCTAAGTATATAATTATAGCCCAAGATAACCTATGGATAATGTATGTTTGCAAAATTCCAGTGGAATAAGAAGATGTTTTTGCCTCCTGGTCTCTGAGTCCCTAGTTCCACAAACCCACTTATACTTTTGGTACCCTGAGACACCTTACCTCTTGTAGACTGATTTAAGATTGTTGATAAGCTTGTTCCCCCAGAGGTGACAGATAATATTTCTGGTATTTGGGTTCCTAGGCCCTAGACTAAGCTCAGCCCTGGTGCCAGCTCCAATCTTATCCCAAAATGCCAGGGGATAAGCTAGACTTTAGATATTGCTAAAATTAATAGTCTAATTTTAGCAATATCCAGTCTATTGGTCATAATCCCATCCAATCAGTGCTCAGATGCTGACAGGGTCTGTTCTCATCCTGGACTTTGATAGTATGAAAGCTTATGAAACACAAAGGTTGGTATGCACATCCTTCTATCCATGACTAACAGTTGGAATTAATGTGGAAACTTTCCACAACAAGTAGCTACTCTTGGAATATCTGAACATTTCACCACAGTACATTCAGCAGTATGGTATAGTAGAATGAACACTAGACTTGGGGTGAGGAAGACAAGGGTTCAAATCCTGCCTTGGATATTTAGTAGTTGTGTGAACCTGAACAAGTCACTTAGGCTCTCTTAGCCTCAGTTTCCTCAGCAATAAAATAGAGATTATAATTCCTATAGTAGGTAGCTCACAGAGTTTGCTTATGTTAATGCTTCTTATGTCCAAAAACCCTTTCTCCTAATGACAGATCCTTATCTTCAACTGTCTAATCTGAAACTGAATGTTCTATAGACATATTAAACTCAATATATCCAAAAGGGAACTTGTTCTCTCCCAAGCCGTCCCCTCTTCCTAACTTCCTTATTATTATCAAGGGTGTCACTATCTTGCTGGTCAAATAGGCTTGCAACTAGAAGTCATTCTTGACTGCTTGTTTCTTTCCTACCCCCCCTTCTTCCATATGTAATCTGTTGCTAAGGTCTGTTGGTTTTGACCTTTATTGCATCTCTCTTTTATGCCCTGTCCTCTACTCTTATATTACCACAGCCCGGAGAATGATCTCATCATTTTATGCTTGGATTATTCCAATAGCTTTCTGGTTGGTCTTCCTGTCTCAAGTCTCTACCTATTCCAATCCATCTTCAACTCAGCTGTCAAATTGATTTTCCTAAAGCACAGGTTACCTGCTACCTAACCAAGTTCCTCTCTCTTCAACAAACTCCCATGGCTTCCTGTAACTTTCAGGATCAAATAGGAAATCATCCTTTTGTTGTTCCAAGTCCTTCATAACCTACTCCCCTCCTTCCTTTCCAGTTTTCTTTCACCGTAATTATCATCACTTATACTGTGATCCAGTGACAATAGACCCTTTGCTGTTCCTCACACAAGACACTCCATCTCCTACCTCTATGCCTTTTTATTAGCTTTAACTTATACCTTAAATTTTCTCCCTCCTTATCTCCTGAATTCTCTGGCTTCCTACAAATCATAGTTAAAATCCTCATTAATGCTAGTGGTTTCCTTCTTTGGATTATCTCTAATTTGTCCTGTCTATATCTTGTTTGTACATAGTTTTCATGTGTCTCTCTTATTAGACTGTGAGCTACTCGAGTGCGGACTCTCTCTCTCTCTCTCTCTCTCTCTCTCTCTCTCTCTCTCTCTCTCTCTCTCTCTCTCTCTCTCTCTCCTCCCTCCCTCCCTCCCTCCCTGCCTCCCTCCCTCTCTTTCCCCATCTCTCCCCTTCCCTCTCTCCCTTCCTACATCTCTCTTCCAATGTTCAATCTAATGTCTACCACATAGCAGGTACTTAATAAATGATTGTTGACTGAGTGAGGTATTATTTGGATAAGAACATTCTTGAGAACGTTGGAGATATAATTTTGGAGGTTTCTATTGCACATCTGTTGCCATGTAAATTCATTTAGACCAGGGATTGTTTTTTTCATTGTATCTGTATCCTCAGTACCCAACTTAGTACTCGGCACATAACAGATACTTTACAAGTGCATGTTGATTCATTGAGTAAATAATCTCTCTTGTGTTGTGATCCTATCCAAGATTCACTCTGGGATCATCAGAATTTATTTCATGTCTATGTATCCATAACAAAAACTCAAAGGTTCTTGGCTCTCATGCATTTACACAAATAACTCCAGCACAAGACAATTTGTGCTAAGTGCCACAACAGTGGTACAAGCTAAGAGTTGTAGAAGATCAGAGGAGGGAAGTAAAATTTCTAAAGGAAGTGATGAGAGAAAGCTCCAGGGAGGTGGGAGGTGGTATTTAAGCTAGTTTTTGAAGAATGGTTAAGATTTCCTTAGGAGAACGGAGTAAGGGTAAGGGAGGACATGCCAGGTAGAGAACAAAGGGAAAGCAAAGACAAAATGATGGTTTTAATCTGCATTTTTCTAATTACAAAGAACATAGAAAGTTTTTTCTCTGCATCCAGAGAAAAAACTGATAAATGGAAGTGTATATGGAATGATTTTGTGTGTGTGTGTGTGTGTATGTGTATGTGTTTGTGCCTAATAGTAGCCACCTCTATGGCTGGAGGGGGATGGTGAAGGGAAAAAAAGGAAATTTATATGATAACTTTATTATAAATTTAAAAGGAATAGCAAGATGTACATAATAGACTTATGGTTTCATGTGCAATCATCTTTTTAAAAATTATGCTGTTGTGGAAATGATTGTTTTATTGCATCAATTAAAAATAAAATAAATAAAAAGTTTAAAAAAGACAAACTGGTGGGAAAATGTAGAGTATGCCATGACCAAAATGTAGCTTTAGTAAGATTCATCTGGGATGGGATGAATCATGTAGGAGACAATGTGGAGGTAGCGTCTATTTATAAGGCTTATATAATCATATAGAGGTTAATAGACCAGAATTAGGCTAGCTAAGTTATTGATTTCTTTTTTAATATTTATTTTATTTCCCCCTCAACTACATGTTAGAACACTTTTTTAACATTTGTGTTGGTTTTTAAAGTTTTGAGTTCTAAACTCTGTCCATCCCTCCCTTTGTTTTTTCCCCCTCCTTGAGACAGTAAGGAGTCAGATATAGGTTATACACGTTAATAAGTTATTGATTTCGATTTGCTATATAGACTATAGAGAAAACTAGGTTTCTAAAATATGATATTTAGGGGGAGCCATTTGTTTCTTTGGAGCTGAAGATTATTTTGCCTTGATTCCTTTCTGAACAGAGGACATAAATGATATAAGTGGCATCTCCCACTCAGCAAAAGAGGACATCCATCACTGTTTATAAAAGGGAGGGACAATTTTGGCATCTGTTTCTTAAGCTCTGCACAGTCTCTTGGGTTTATCAAGAAATAAACAAATCTCTGATTCACTTTTTGGGCCAGTGGAAGGTGTTGATTGCTTCCACTTCTCTAAGGCAGCTCCTATCACTTTCCTCCACCCAACCTGATTTCAAGAATTAATTACCCTGGACCTTTTATTAGCTTTATTATTAGCTTTATCTTTGAATACTTTCAAATAATCTACAAAATCTGCCTATTTTCCTATCCGTCCTACTCTGTGGTCCTTATTTGTTTCCTGAAAAACTCTATCCTGACCTTGATTAGTTTTATCTTTGAGTAATGGATATGCTTACTGGTTTCAAAAGGATTTTCATGTTTATTATCTTATTTAATTCAATCAGACAAGCATTTATTAAATATCTATCATGTGACTGACACTGAAGGTATAAAGACAAAAATAAGATCATCCCTGCCCAATGTCTAGCACAGTGATTACACATGATATGGGTGACGTGATGGTGGGAGGGAATAAGCATTCATTAATTACATACCCTGGGCCAGGCACTGTGCTAAGTATTTTACAAATATTATTTCATTTGATCATCACAACCACTCTGCGATATAGGTGCTATTATGACCCCATTTCATAGTTGAGGAAACTGAACCAAACAGAGGTTAAGTGACTTGTCACAAAACTAATAAGTATGTAAGGCAAGATTTGAACGCAGGTCTTCCTAACTCTATGCCTAATGCCTTAATAGGCATTTAATAACACATGCTTGTTTTTGAATCAGTTCAATAGTTTAAAAGGCCATTTTGTAAGCTAGGGTATTCAAGCTTTCTCTTGACAGGCCATAGTAGAAAAGATTACTCTGTATGTTGGGATGTGCACATTGGTGCTAGCATGGGTCAGTCATGTTCAGTAAGTCTCACTTTCTTCATTAGTAAAAGGGGAGTGGTTCTCAGTCTTTTTGGACTCCAGACTCGTTTATACTCTTAAAAATAAAAGGTAGTTGCATGTTCATTTCTACTTTCACATTCAATTTGTTTTAATGTTATTTTGACTGAATTTCTAGCTTCACTAAGATATATTGTGAAAATGATTATTAATGAGAAAAACGATTATTAACTAATGATTTGGGGAGATCCAGAGTTCCCCCTTTTCTAAAGTTTTCATTTCAAAGTTCATTCTTTAAAGGACATTACTGATAACAGGATTGAATTAACTCTTTCCTCAATTTGGGTATTGTTACCCAACCTTACAAGGAATTTAATCCCAGTTGAACCTCCCGACCCATTGTGTTCTGTTCAGACTTGGGTAGGGAATATAAATCTTTTGAATAGATTGTCCCAAGTCTGGGCAATTTAGTAATAAATGACATAAAGTTACATTCCCCAGCCCCTTATTGAAATGGGTCCACCTCTCATTGTAATATTCATTCTCTCTTATTAATTGTTAACCAGTCAGAGTTGTTTGCCACCCTCAGGAAAACTCTTTCTTCCAAGGGCATATAAATTGTGACCCCACCACCATGATTGGTCTTTGGCAGTGAAGAGAATGACTGACCCTTTTATTAATAAAATCTAGCTTTATTAATCCAATGATTATCCAGAAACTATGTCTCTTGAAGTTTTAAAATACAACGATAGAGTTGGAAAAGGGAGGAGTATTTCAATAGTCAAATCAAATCTAGGTTTTATTATGCAAATAGTTTTGACTTAGCAGAATCCCTAAAAGTATCACAGGGGCCCCCAACCATGGACCACACTTTAAGAACCAATGGACTAGATAGAAGTTTTCTAATATTCTATGATTATGCTACTTTGGCTTATTGTTTTTACTGAATGAATGAGATAAAGTATGAATAAATGGTAATAAATCATATTAAGTTACTCATTAATAATATACCCTTCAACACAGGATATTTCCTCCTTAGTTATGATCAAGTAACTCTTTCTTAAATGAAACCATGTAAAGACTGGTTCTAGTTCACATCTCTAGTAGTCTTAGGTGGTGCCAAGGATGAGATTGTTAGTAGTATGTGACATTTGAAAGGAATTTATAACTTGCATCATCAAAATTAAAGGATGGAGAGATTTGGGAGGGAGGTGTGGTTTGGGCTTCTTGAGAAAATGATTAGGAATGTAAAAGTGTATTCTGGAATTCAGTCCAGATAGTTACTGAATGATCATTTTATGCATAGTACCTAGGGTTGCATAAAGTACATTGAAGGAACATATAAATCTGACCTCTATTCACTTGGACATATTCTATACACATTGTAACAATTTGAGAAGACTTATGAAATTCTTTATAAATGGATGCAAATTGACAATTCACATTAGGTCACTAACTGTAATAAATGTTGTGGTACAGTGGAAAGAAGTCTCAGTTTGGAATCAGGATCAGGTTTGAATTTTGATTCAGCTACTTACCACCTATGTGATCTTAGGAAGGAGGAAGGAAACAAGGATTTATTAAGTTTACTGTGCCCCAGGTATTGTGCTAAGTACTTTATAAATATTATATCATATAATTCTCATAACATCTTTGGAAGGGGGGTGCTATTATTATCCCCATTTTACAGTTAAGGAAACTGAGACAGGCAGGAGTGAAGTAATTGCCCAGGTTCATACAGCTAGTAAGTGTCTGAGGCAGGCTTTGAACTCAATACTAAATAGTATTTCTCTGTTACTCAAGAACCCCAAGAACCTCCCAGTTTTGTTTTTTGTTTTTTGATTAGATGGGCCATCCCTTGAGCAACTACTTAAAGAAGTCTATTCATTGAATGGGTGTATCTCACTCAAAGTAAGATTGTGATAAGACCTAAATTTGAAAGGGCCAGGGTCTCACATTGTGTCCTGGGCCATTTCCAGCCCTGCTGATGAATATCAGGCCACTGGATCCTGGTGGCTCAGGAGGAGAAAGTGAGGTTGGTGACCTTGCACAGCCCTCCCTCCCTCAAATCAAAGTAAACTGCAAATCATGTCATCATCTTGATGTCACAGTCCTCTTTGAGAACAAAGAACAAATACAACAATTCCTGACTCCAAGCTCAGCAGTTTTACCCATAGAGCCACCTAACTGTCCAACCTAACTTGCCTTGGGCAAGTCATAACCTCTTTAGACTTCAGGTCATTATCTGTAAAGTGAGAGGGTCTCAACATTTCCTTCCAGCTATAAATTTATGGTCCTATAGGCCTAAGTAGTAAAGAAAAAATAATAATGGAAATATCAGATATGGTTCAAGATAAGAAGGTTCCCAAAGACTGATTTATTATCTGAACTTAAAAATTAAAATCAATGAAGATAATTTAAGGATTTTTTGTATTTTTCCTTTATATTTTTACTTTTTAGAGTCACAATTTGCTATTTAAAAGGTACATATAATTTATATTTGTATAGTACCTTTCATGAAGGATTTTAAGCCAAATTACTCAATTACTAGAGATTTCGTTAATCACAATTCAAAAATATTAACTAAAATCCTGCCAAACAGACTATAGCAATTTATCCAAGAAATCATTCCATTATGACCAAATTGTGTTTTTATTAGAGATTCAAATAGAGTTCAATTTCAGGAAATTTTAATGTAATCATTGATATTAAAACCAAAAACATCCTAAGTCATATGATACATCAATAATAGAAGTATAAAAAGACTTTGACAAAGTGCAGTACCAATTTGTGTTAAAAAACTAACAAAGGATAGGCATCGAGGGATCTTTTAAAATATCATAACAGGTATCTATCTATTTAATGCCAAAAGCAGGCATCATTTGCAATGAGGATATACTAGAAGCTTTCCTAATAAATATAGAAACAAAGAATAAATACCTATTCTCCCACTATTATTTGATGTAGTTCTAGAAATAATAGCCATAGCGGTAAGACATAACAAAGAAATTAAAGATGTAAAGACAGGCAAAGAAGAAATACAGCTATCCCTATTTGCCGATGACATGATAATTTGCTTAATAAATCTGAGAGAATCAGCAAAGAAACTGAGTCAATTAATACCTTCAGGAAACTAAATAAATCTATTAAATCAATAACATTTCTGTATACTATTAACAGATTTTAAAAGGTAAAAATAGAAAAATTCATAAAAATAAGTACAAAATACACAAAATATTTAAGAATATATCGATGTTCATCTATATAGATTCCATTATAAAGTACTCTTTAAAGAAATAAAGAACAATTTAAATAGCCATGTCATGCTGATTTAACAAAAAAGACAATGCTATCATGGTTAATTTACAATTTTAATGATGTGCCAACCAAACAAATACCTTTCAGAACTTGATAAAATAATAACAGAACTCATTTGGAGAAAGAAAATACCTACACTATCAAAGGAAGTAAGGAAAAAAGCTAGAAGAGGGGTGAGATAGATTTCCATACTTCAAATTATATTGTTATATATCAACCATCAAAACCATTTCTTTTTGTTAGAGAGAGGGAGGGAGGGAGGGAGAGAGAGGGAGGGAGAGGTTAATCAAAGGAATACACTAGACAAGGGAGATTCAGAAATAAGGGAACTCAATAATTCAGAATTTAATAAACCTGAAAATATAAATAACTTAGGAAAGTACCGTATTTGATAAAGAAGAAGGATTCTTGAGAAAACTGCAAGTAATCTGGTACAAATTAGGCTTAGATGAACACTTTACAAAATATCTCTTGATAAATTAAAGCATCTTAGATAAAAATGGACATAATAGAATATCTCTATATAGGTTTTAATAAAGCCTTTCCCCCTCCCTGACCTCTAAACTAAGGCTTTTTCATTTTGACTTCGTAAAACTCATTCAAGTTAAGTAACTTGCCCAAATGATAATAACAGTAGCACAGCAACTAGAATAAGAGAGCTCAAGAACTCTGTCCTTGGGATTTAGCTAAATTACTGACATCTGTTGGTATCTCATCAGAAAAAAAAATATGCTTGTTCCAAAAAAATATATGAGTAGGATAAGTTGGGGGGGAGTAAGGGAATGACCCTTTTGAGAGAAGACCCAAGCTAACCCCTAAATAACTGTGGTTTGTAGAGTTAGTGAGTGGAATATTATCTCTTTTTTAAAGCTAGAAAATCTAGGAATAAGATGCTAGGGCAGTGATCTGGTAGGAGGAAGGAACAGATAATCTTGATGAAAGTGACCATTCAGTTCCACAGCTGTTTAACATAATACATAAGTCTTGAAGAGAAATTCTCTTGGCCACTGATTGAGAACGGGTCATAAAGTTTCTGCAAGGATGCCAGCTAAATTTGGTATGGTAATTCTTAATACAGGACATTTTTGAATGGTATTGTCCGTGCTGGGTGGTTCTTAGGCCCCATAGGCAAAAAGATGGGGAAAGAAGACGGAGTAGCATAACAGTTCTTTTTAATGTTTTAATATTTTTACTTTTTGTTTTTGTATTACATTCATAATTTATATTTATGTAGGAATAGGGACAGATCGCTGATTTCACTAGCATAGGAAATTTCCAGATGAGGAAACTTCTGCTTATGTAGTTCATGAACCTTAACTGCAACTTAGTAGAAAGCTATCCAGAGCAATGTGAGTGACCTACTCAGACTTATAAACCATCTCACTCTGTGAGAGGCAGAATTAGAACTCAGGTCTTCCTGGTGAGTCTAGATATTTATATTTACATTTACTTTTATATGTATTTTACCAAATATTTTGCTCACAATAACTTCATGAGGTAGGTAGGAACAAACATCTTTAGCAACTAGGAAACAGTCTCCAAGAGGTCCAGCATCCCTTTGCTGATTTGAACTCAGATCTCCACTCGATGATATAAATTCAAATCTCAATACTTCCATTGTGTCTGAGGGGTAATTCAATGTCTCTGTTTCCTCACTTATAAAACAATGGATTTGGACTAGCTAGTGTCTAAGACCATTCTGTTTCCAAAAATCTCTGATTCTAGGTGGGGCCCTCAACTCTGGACAGTTCAACCACTTTTGGCCATGAACTCTTTAAGAGCAGATGCGTAGTTCTCCAGAGTAACACTGGAAGGGAGATCTTATGACCTTCTCTGCAGGAAGAGTTATGCACAGAGACTGTTAGATTGCAACTGATACTACTTTCAGGTTCCATAAGAGTGTCTGGGAACATTTCAGATGACACATCAAATGTAACAAATAGAAGAGAAATATGAGTTACTTTTGAAACTGTTGCCAGACTCAGAACTGTAGGCCAAAAAAGAAATGATGCCATTTGAGACCACAAAAGGAAAGGAATTCAGAAATTAGTATCTGTCCCCAGTTCACCCTTCCATTATTTAGCAATCAAGTGAGTTCTATGGCACTGTCTCTGAAAGCAAGAGGTCATCTAGTCATGGAGTGTTAGAGAGGGAAAAAGGCTGATGAGGACCCTTCCTCCCCAAGAGAGAGGGCTTTTTGCTTGGCCATCTTTTAAGGTATGGTCTCAGACAAAGAGGTTTCCAGTCATTTCTCTATAACATTTTTATCTTTTAAAGATTTTCAAGATATATAACAATTTCTATAGGCTATATAAAACCTATCCTTACAAGCTGTAGTGTGGGTCAGTGACTTGAATTCTTTAATTCTTTTCTGTAAACAGAAATAATAATGCCTCCTCACTAAGGCTAAGGTTAGGGCTGTTGAAAAGATTAAATCAGCATCTGAGAATTCTTAGCTGCCTGTACAACTCAACTCAGCTCTCACTTCCTATGTGAGACCTTTTCTGCTTCCTCCAATTTTCTTGTATTTATTTTGCATATATCATATTTATTTATCTATGACCATGGCCATCAATAGCCAATAGACTTGTTGAGAGCAGGGACTATTCCATTTTTTGCTTTTGTATCTAGAGCCCAGTACGATGTCTAATACATAGTAGATACTTAATAAAGGCTTTTTGAAATGAGATGGTCCATGTAAAAATGCTTTTAAAACTAATGCAATATTCTCTGTCAGATGAAGAAGTTGGTGTAGAGCAGGGGTGGGACCTAAGACCTCAAAGCCACATGTGGCCTTCTAGTGTGGCCTTTTGACTGAGTCCAAGTTTTACAGAACAAATCATTTTATTAAGGGGTTTTGTTCTGTGAATGTTTGATTCAGTCAAAGGACTGCACTTGAGGACCAAGAGGACCACAAGTGGCCTCGAAGTCACAGGTTCCTCACTCCTCGCTTGAAGAATGCCTAACATCTTTTTTCATTCTAACATGCTATGACTTTTGACTTTATGATGAAAACTGGTACTAGTAACATTTAGAGGCCTAATTTTAAAATATTTTATCTGGCCGGCCTTTTATTTTAATATAATATCACTTATTAATTTCTGAACATATCCCTAACCTTAGCCTTTCCAATTACTCTTGTAATTTTAGATTGGAGCTCTGACTTCATTGGCATAGGTAACATTGAAGAAGAAAGCTTTCTCTATAATCATAGGTCAGTACCTACTTTTCAACTTACAGTGTTAGAGATTTGCCTATGATATTGAGAAAGAGATTAAGTGTCTCATCCCTTAATTAGTATCTACAGAGAAGACCCTTGCAGGTATACCTTCCTCACTTTAAGGCTTACCTTTAATTCAATCCTCCATGGCTGCCTCTATCCTTTGTAACAAAGATTAATCAGGAAAGGAGAAAAAGTAAAATAGTTCAGCAAAACTGATCAGCATAGCAATATTGTTTGACAATATATGCAGGATTCCACAGCTATGGTCACCCACTATGAACACATAATTTTACAGGGTTGATAGATGGACATGGTTGATTTCCAGTTGGATGTTCCTATGGGATAGTAATTTGAATTTATAGGGCAGTTTGCCTCCAATAATAATTTGAAGAATGAACATCATTATCTCCATTTTACAAATCATGCAGACTCAGAGGTTATATGACTTGGCCAATAGAAACAATAACTGATTGATTAGTACAGGGTCAATTTTCAGATAAGATATATGGGATGTTTGAGATGTATAATTCTGAGAAAACTCTCTACATCAATCTTAGGATCTGACTGGATTTCTAGTTAACATGACCTAGGTCCTTAGTTTAGGGTCTCTAAGCAACAGGTAGAGGTAGTCCGGTTTCTCAGCTATGCAAGATTAGACTCAAAGAACACAATTCCCATAACTGAATAAAGTTTTCTCACAGGACAGAAATTGGACTAGACCCATAGTTGAATAGCAAGGGAACTGAGTTAGTTCCAGAACTGAGTCACAAGATGGAGTCAGTGTGGTTTGCTCAATTCCTACCACCATTTGCTGCTCTAATTCCCTCAATTTCCTGCCCTATCTCAACCACAATCTTATTTTTAATAATTTAACTAAGTGCCAATAATTCTTAGTAATCTGAAGATTGTACAGATTATATATAATTCATATTTCACCTTGGTAATTTTAGTAACGTATGCTTAGACTTTAGAGACTGTTGAGGAAGAGGGCAATTTGCCCAAAAACACAATGCCATCAGGAATGGTTTCACTATGGATGGCTGCCAGCAACAAAGGGTGAGCAGCAACCCTTAATTCCTCTGAGACAGCACCAAGAGCAACTTCAACAGTTCCTTGATAACTGGCTCCCCAGTTGCTGCTTAACAAAAGGTTAAAGTGTTATTTGAACTTGCTTAGAATAGTGGGAAATGTCTCAAATGTAGGAAATTCTAGGGTCTGGGAGATATTTTGCATCAGGGAACAGGAGAAACACTGTGGAGTTGTGGAAAGACTGTATGAGTCAGAGGATTTAAGTAACTGTCAGCTACTTACTATTCATGTAATCTTGGGGCCACTTTACCTCTGTACCTCCCAGTTTCCTTATCAGTAAAATGTCAGAGTTGGAGTACATGATTTCTAAGATCCTTTCTAGCTCAAAATCCAATGGCTTAGGAGAAACCTGATGTAGTAGAAAGAGTATTAGAGAATCTGGGTTCAAATCTTGGCTATACCCATCTACATGACTTTGGGCAAGTCACTTAGCTTCTTCAGGCCTCACTTTCCTCATCTCTAACACAATGAAGTATAGATGACATTTAATATCCCTTCTGGAGCTAAATCAAAGCCTGAACAAATAGGTAAGCTTTTACTTCTATTGTTAATAAAGTTATGATGCTAAGAACTATGCTGCTAGCTCAGAGACTTGATAAAAAAGTAGATCAAGGGAGCTTTCAAGAATATTGTACAAACTTCAATATTGTAATGATGATTGACTGTGAAAGCTACTCTGGTGAAGACAATGATCCAAGAAAATTCCAAAGGACCCATGATAAAAAGTGTTGAGGGAGAGGGATCTGATGATAAACATACTTTTTCCACTTCATTTTTCTTGCTTTTTTTGTGTGTGTATGTTTGTAGCATGACTTAATATGGAATTATATTTCACATTACTTCATACGTAAAATTGACATGTGGCTTGCCTTCTCAATGAGTGGGGAAGAGGCAGGAGGGAGGGAGAAAATTTGGAACTTAAAATGAAAAAAAATTCCTAAAAATTAAAAAATGTAATTGGGAAATATTTAATGAAATAAAATAATATAAAAAATATTATCCCAATTCAGTCTCTTCTTTCCCACTATCAAAAACAAAAAGTAAACAGCAATAAAAAAAAATATAAACCAGAAAAACCACATCAGGGATCAAAGAAAAATGAGTTTTCTTGATTTGATGATAGTATGGATGATACTAGGGTGATGCTAAGACCTCCCACCTCTGTCTAGCTTTCTCTAAACTACCTGCTTGAAAAAAAAAGCAGATATAACTGGCAAAACATCTGCTGTAGTATATAAGAAAAATGCTACTTCCTTCCCGGGAGAGCATAGCCAAAAAGTAGGGATAGTTGAGAGGAAGTAGCCAGTTTAACTTGTTTCTGATGATATATCATGGAACTTAGCCATGAGAATAATTACGGGCTGGTCAAGATCTTTTGTCTGGACTAGCTGAGTCTGGTATATTTTTGCAGATAATTTTGCAACGGACATTTACTTTAATATCACTGGTTTTGAGAAAAAGAGATAAGATACATACTAGCACAGGATGTAGTTGTTATAACAGAATGATAACAATTTAAAATAATACATGCTCTACCTAGAACTTAAAAATCCCCAACTTGAGAATATTGTCCTTCATTTTATTGGGTGTAGTGGAAAAAAGATTGGACTTGGAATTAGGATAAGTGGGTTTGAGTCTTTCCATTCCATATGCTAACTGTGTAACTGCAATAGGATGAGTGTTTCCCTCATTTTCCCCAAAACAGGGGAACAGTTTTCCCTTAAAACTGTCCCAGAGGAGTGATTGGAACCTGCTTTCCTCGACCAAGCTCCCTTGGTCGAGGAAATACCTAAAAGCATAAAAAGTTCCACCTATGAGAAGAAGGAATCCTTTCAACTTGGTGGATGTCTAAGGACCACACGAGTCAACATACCTCACCCCCTACTTCTTTCTAAACGGAAATTAAGAAGAGACTGGTGTGGTGGTGGTACTTCTATAGGAAATAAATGCCATTTTATCCTTGTTGCAAAATAAGCCTTTTGTTAACTGTTTACCAATTAGAGTGTCTCATTTCATTACATCTAATCTGAACTAACGAGGTCTTGGCAGTAGACTGACCCCTAACAGTAACCTTGGAAAACACACTTAAGCCTTTGAGTTTTGGTTTTTGCATCTGCAAATGAGGATAGAATACTTACAGAATCATAGATTTAGTCATAGAATACATGACCATAAGATCATTGTAGGGATCTTAGAAGGCCACCTAGTCTGACTCATTCCTTCCATATTTGAGAAAGCCAAGACCCAAGAAGATAAAGAGACTTGTCCAAGGTCACAAAGATAGTTTCAGAGGCACAATTTGAATGTCGATTGTCTGACTCTAGAGGCAAGATCCTTTCCATGCTGTCTCTTATTTGTGAAAGATGGTATGGGGTAGTGTATAAAGAACAGGTTCACCCTCAAGAAGACCTGAATACAAGCATTGCCTTAGACCAGGGGAGGGGAACCTGTGGCCTTCAAGTCCCCAAGTATGTCCCTGAAGTTTGGATTCAGTCAAAGGGCCACACTTGAAGACCTAGAGTTCTACATATGGTCTTAAGGCCACAGGTTCCCCTGCCTTAGACATATGTATACTGACTGTCTGAACCTGAGCAAGTAGGTGGTGTTCTGACTACAGCATTGGACCCAGAGTTAGGAAGATCTGATTTTAAATCCTGCTTCAGAAACTGACAAGGTGTGTGACCTTGGGCAAGTCACTTAATTCTGCCTCAATATCCTCATCTGTAAAATGAGCTGGAGAAGGAAGTAACAAACCACTTCAGTATCTTTGCCAAGAAAACCCCAAATGGAATCACAAAGAGTTGGACACAACTGAAAGATTGCTGAACAATAGCGGATAAAGTTGTGTGTGCCTTGTGCCTCTATAGGACTGCTGTCTGGTAGATTGTTTTCCCCCTTAAGAGTTAATGAATGATAGCAAGTACTTACTTTGTGCAAAGTACTGGGCTAATTGTTGGTGACACAAAAGAAAAGTAAGACATCTCTGTTCTTAAACAGCTCACATTTTGATGGGGCAGATGATATTTATAGAAGGTTACAACTGCAAGTCAAATGGAAAAGTCCCAGTGGGATCCTTAGGGTGTAGTGGTGAGACAGATGTCATTTCTACTGACAGAAGTGGGACCAGTGGTGTGGTGGGCACACTGTTCTGAAGGCTCTTAGCTTTAGAGTCTTGGGTTGTCTCCACTGGGATCAGAGCACAGAGAGTGGCTGAGGAAAAATATTTGTGGTGGTTTTTCTTTCCTGACATAAACTATCTTCTCTTTCTCTCCCTCAGGGTCCCTTGGCTCATAACTATATAACAGATTACTGTATGGATTTATGCTGATGATATCTAGAGGTCATGGAACAAGAACATTTGCTTTCCCACTCTAAACTTTAGACTACCTCTGGACATAGAAGTTTTCATGGAGATGTAACTGTGTCCTTGACTGAGCCCAGGAGATCTGTTCTGGCCTTGGTTTTTCAAATTACCTCAGAAATTCAGAAGTGTCTGATGAAGTACCTCATGCCAATGAGAAGTTTTTCTTATGTCAAAGAACAGCTGTTTAAATACACACTCCCTAAACTTTTACTTCCTCCCAGGCGAGAAGCAGGTAGCTTCTTGCAAGAAGGAGGTATGTAACAAGTCA
This sequence comes from Bettongia penicillata ogilbyi, assembly GCA_023548195.1. NCBI lineage: Eukaryota > Metazoa > Chordata > Mammalia > Diprotodontia > Potoroidae > Bettongia > Bettongia penicillata. The sequence goes on along the minus strand of JAJHZJ010000244.1, from coordinate 9,561,855 downwards.
GTTGGCTTTCTTCCATGTTTTTCAATATCTGGTTTCCAAGATATTCAGGCCAATTGGATAAGGGAAGCATCTAGCCTAACTCATTTCTTGTATAGATGAGAAAACCAAAACCCAGAAATATAAAGAGACTTGTCTAAGGTGACAAAGATAGTTTCAGAGGCACAATTTGAACCTCAGTTTTCTGATTCTCGGTTGTCTCCTATTTGCAAGAGATAGTGTGGGGTAGAATATAGAGAGCAGGCTCACAGTCAGGAAGATTTGAATTCAAGTATTGCCTTAGGCATACATACACTAGTTGTCTGAAACTGGGCAACTAGATGGTATGAACCTGGACCTGGAACTCAAGGACAAGACAGGAAGAAACGTTCTCCTATACAAAACACTGGATTGTAAAATCTAATTGACTCCTTTGTGTTCAATTTGAAATGGATTTTTGCCAGAAGATTGGATCAAAGTTCATGACTGGAGTGAATAGGAGAATACACTGTTGCCCATCATTGCCCCTGGCTCCAGGCCAAAAAAATTTATGTAATTTATGGCTAGTGATCTCTGCAGTTATGACACTATCACAACATCTCAGTGTTGGAAGGGGTCATTTAACTCAATCATTGTTGTTGTGTTTGTTTTTTGTCCTTGAAGAGGACTGTCACATCAAGATGATGACATGACCTGCAGTTGACTTTGATTTGAATGAGGGAGGGCTGTGCAAGGTCACTAGTCTCACTTTTTCCTCCTGAGCCATCTGGGTCCAGTGGCCTAATATTCATCAGGATGGCTGGATATGGCCCAGGATGCAATAGGAGACCCTGGCCCTTTCAGGCTAAATCTTATCACATTCTCATTTTGAGTGAGATACCTATTTAATGAATAGTCTTCTTTAGGTTACTCAAGGAATGGCCCCTTTAATCAAAAAAAAAAAAGAAAGAAAAAAGAAAAAAAATCAAACTGGGAGGGGAAGACCCTCGGGGTTCCTGGGTAAAAGAAAAACAATTATTATTTAGTTATTGCATTCACTCACCGCTAAGTGGGTGGGGACTTGTTGTCCAGTCTATGAGCTCCAGAGTAAATTGTGTTTAAGGCTTGATCTTTGAGCAAGAAATGTAGCCAGTAAACCCAAAGGAAAAGAAGCAGCTTTTGGCATAGAGTTTACTTTCCTCTGGGCAGAACACCAGAAGAGAGGAAAGGAAAGGAATGGAAAAGAGAGGGGAGGGCAGGGCAGGGGAGCCCCTATTCACTCACAGGTTGTGATTGTCCTTTGTTCTCGAAGAGGACATCAAGAGGACATTATCAAGATTATGATATGACTTGCCATTGACTTTGATTTTAGTGAGGGAGGACTGTGCAAGGTCACCAATCTCACTTTTTTCTCCTGAGCCATCTGGGTCCAGTGACCTGACATCCATCAGGAGCACTGGAGATGGCCCAGGATGCAATGTGAGAGCCTGGCCTTTTTAGGCTAAGGTCTTATCACATTCTCACTTTGAGTGAGATACACCCATTCAATGAATAGGTTTCTTTAAGTAGTTAGTTACTCAAGGGATGGCCTCTTTAATAAATAAAAAAAAAAAATTCAAACTGGGGGGAGAAGACCCTCAGGGTTCTTGGGTAAAAGAGAAACAGTTACTATTAACCCAACCAATCATTGACAGAGCAGGAATCTCCTCTATAAACTGTCCAACAAGTGGTTATCCCACCTCTGCTTAAAGACCTCTGAGAAGAAAGGACCTATTCCCTCCCAGGGTAGCCTATGTTGTGCAAAAATGTTCAATAGGTGCATAAACCCTGTTTGGATTAAGGACTGTCAATCAATGAACATTTATTGTGAAGCATGTGAAGACTTCAAACTGACAGAATGGGTAAATGAGAACAATCTGTTTCAAGGGCCATGAAGGTGGTTGAAGGAATGTTGTGTTGTGGAATGCTTAGAGCTTAGTCAGACATCAAAGACACCAAGATTATCCACTGTAGCCGGGGTCATTGCCAGTCATCTTGACATTTATCCTGCCACTGGACTTTGATGACTCTGGAAGAGAAAGTGAGGCTGATGACTTTGCACAGCTCTGTGTCACTTAATTCCAATTCACCTACAAGTCAAGACATCAACCAGTGATGCCCTTGATCCTCTTCAAAAACAGAAGATGAATAGCCGGCTTTTATTCAGCACCTATTATGTACTGGGCACTCTGCTAAATTGTGAGGATACAAAAAGGGGCAAAAGAGAGTCCTTGCCCTCAAGGCATTCACTCTCTAATGGTAGAAAACAAATATGTACAAGCAAATTATCTAAAGGAAAAAATAGGAAATAATTAAGAGAAGGAAAGGCACTAGGAATTGGACCTATGATTTCATTGATTTAGAAAACTCCTGCATGAGGAAATTACTGCCACCAATGCAGGTTGTCACCTTCTCTTCTATAGTTAAGAGTCTTAGGCATTACCTAGAGCCCTGAAAAGTTAAAAGACCTGCCTAGGGTCCCACAGCCAGACTTGAACCCAGGTATTCTTGGATTCAAGGCCACCTTTCTATCCATTAGGCCACATGACTTCTTTATAATTTATTATGGCATATACTCAGGCTAAAAATTCTTTGCAGTAATCATCAGATGTCTCATTTTGCTTCTAACATGCTCCTGCATAACTATCTATATCAGCCTTTCTCTTTAATGGTGGCTCCTGGTTTCTGATTGAAACTCCTTGCTTGTCTCCACCCCTTGTTACAAAAGGCAAAAGTTATGCTCCAACGTATTTCAAGGAACAAAAATGAGGTTCTCTTCCGAACAAAAGGACATACAGAGAGGACACGTAACATTTCTATTAGTAATAATAACTGGTATTTCTATTGCCCTCTCCACATGTTATTTCATTTGACCCTCTCCAATTCTATGTGGTGGGTACCACAATTCTCATTTTGTGTTTCATAAACTAAAAAGACTCAAAATGGTCAAGTGACTTGCTAATAAGTCAGAGCTAGTAATAATAACAAAAACTATCATCAGAATCTTGCATTTTTAATTTTCATACGTGGATGCCACCAACAGTGTTACTGTTTAGTCATTTTCAGAACTGTCTAACTCTTTGTGACCCCATTTGGGTTTTTTTTGGCAGAAATACTAAAATGGTTTACCACTTTCTCCTCCAGATCATTTTACATATGAGGAAACTGAGGCAAACAGGATTAAGTGACTTGTCCAGGGTCACACAGTTAAGTAGCTCAGGCTTGATTTGAACTCAGGTCTTTGGACTCCAGGTGCAGAGAGAGTAAAGGGAACTATGTGATTCAACATGAAGACTATTTTATCAGAATATGCCTTGTCAAATACTTTTTCTTGATGATTGACAGTCCCTTTGTACTTTTGAAAATAGAACCTTTGGGAGAGAAATGTTAAACCAATGGTCTTTAGGGAATTTAGTAGATGAGGGTACTCTTATGCTTTGATTGTAGAACTGGCACATCCTGTAGCCATACTAGAGAGAGAAACAGTGGTTCAGGTGCAGGTTAGGTTTCTTTAATCTAGGGGGTCTTAAAGGGTCCATGGTTAGATTTCAGGGGGTCTGCAAATTTGGTTTTTTAAATATCATAACTATTTCAACATACTGTACTTGGTTTCCTTTATAATCTTATGCATTTTAGATTATGCATTTAAATATGTTATTCTGAGAAGAGGTCCATTGGTTTCACCAGCCTGCTAGAGGTCCATGACACTAAAAAGATTAGGAACTCCTGCTCTAATCTGACTTTTACCTCTCTAAGGAAAGGTGGCCTCCATACCAGATGACCAGAGCCAGAACTTGAGACTTAACTGGAGGGCAATATTTCTGTTCCTTCCTAAAATCGAAAAGAAAGAGAGCCTATAAAAGACTGAAAACTCCAATGTTTGTGAGAAGACTTGATTCCTGCTGCTCTTGGCCAGTTCTGTTCTCAGGCTCCACCCAGGGCTAATCCATTCCAGAACAGCTGCCAGTATAAGATGCTGCAGTTCAATCAGGCTTAGAGTGTTCAGCAGCTGTTTCTTTGTGTGCTCTGTGTTAGATTTACAGTACATGGGACTTCAGAATTGTATCCTTTTTTTCTTCTCCACCCAAATGAAATCACTTCCTCTCCCAGACTGGCTTCTTAGAAGTTTAGTGAAGGAGCTAGGGCGATCTGGAGAGCAAGGGAAAGAAAGAATAGTCAACACATAAAAATGCCAAGAATTTCATATGTGAGTTTGAAAGAAATCTTACATACTCACAAAGACAATGGCTCTTTACAGGCTTGAACTCCAGTTACTAACAGTTTTCTGGGCTAGAGAATGGAAATACAATGTCACATCCTGAAATCAAAAGACTTTCTTTGCATCTTAATGCAGCCCTGTTGAATAACCCCATTGGGTCTGTTTTTTTGGAGATATATAAGTGCTTAGGAAAGTTTCATAAGGCATTCTTTGCCACTTCACCAAGAAAACAGGGATATTGGGATAGTGACATGGAATGGATCTGGGAGACTGTTGACTCTGACCCTCTCATTTTACAGATATAGAAATGGAGGTACAGAAAGGTTAAATAACTTGTCCAGGGGTCACATTGCTAATAAGTGCCACAGGCAAGATTTGAATCCAGGTCATCCTCTAGGTCCTGATTTCTAACTACCATACCACACTGTTTCCTTCTCTCCTTTTTTTTCTAACTACCATACCACACTGTCTCTAACTACCATACCACACTGTCTCCTTCTCCCCTTTTCCCATCCTCATCTCCATTACTTTTCAGTTTGCAAGCTTGCAAAAAAATGGACAATGGTATCCTTTGACCTGGGATGTGTGAACATGACTTCTACAAGTAAGGAAAATTCTACAAACAAGGGGTGTGTCTGCTCACTCTCAGGCAGGAAGCAGAAAGAGTGAGCTTTGACAACAAGTAGAAATAAATGACCATATTGCGTCGCTTTCCCTCTCCTGAGACTGGGGTTGAAATCTAAAGCCTATTGTCAAGTACTAAAATAAAAATGTTTCCAATGTTATTTCCTCAAGCCACATTCTATATTTTTGGCAAACTAGAGGAAAGAGCATTCTTCAAAGAGAGGGCAAAGCCTAGGGACAAAAAGAAAGCGTGTTGAATTTGCTGACTTCCCCCTTTCCTGCCCCTTCATATTTAATGTGGGTGGAGAAAGAGAAACAGTCTGTTGGCTCTAGAAAAGGTCAATCCACTATTGTCCCCTGGGTTGGCATTTGGCCCTGGCCCTGTACGACATCAAGTCCTTACTCCTATCTTGATAGCTGGTGAACCAAAGAAGGGTTTCTAAGTTTGGGTTTTCATGGATCAATCAAAAGAAATGGAAAGAAGCAAGACCTTTGTTATTGGTCTCTACAAGGGGAGAGTAGTATAGCAGTCGTTTGGATTCAAAGGACCTAAGTTTAGCTGTGATCTCTGATGCATACTACTTGTATGTAGTTTGGTAAGCCCTGAACCTCCCCAGAATTCAGTTTTCTCATCTGTAGAATGTGAGGATTCTGTTAGATGGTCTCTGAGGTCCTTTCTAGCTTTAAATCTAAGATCCTATTACTAGAAGTTGTGGATGGATGGGTATCAAATAATATTAATATTTTTAGTGATTCTGGCTCTCAAATTTACTAAATGATGCTTGGTTTTGGGCATGTCATCTAAATTTGCTGAGTCTCAGCTTCCCTACCTGTTAAAAAAGGAATAAAAGTTCTTAAACAGAATACTTCACAAAATTTTTGTAGGAAAGGTCTTTATGAACCTTAGAAGAAAATATTAAGTAATTTCTAACTTTTATTGAGAGATACTGGGGTATAGTGTGGTCACAGTCAAGAGACCTAGATTTGAGTCTCTCCTGAATCTAGCTCTTGATAGCAGCATGAGTAGAACAAGTCACAGTAATCTGAATCTCAGTTTATCTATGTGTAAAATGGGGATAATAACACATACTACTTCTCTCATAAGGTTTTTGTGAGGTAAGTACTTTGTAAATTCCTGAAGAGCTATACAATAATGAATGCACATCAAAGTTTGCAAAATATGGTTTATATAAGCTATGTGATTGATCCTCATAACAGTCCTGGGAAGACAATGTTTTTATAATCTTCATTTTACAGATGATGAAACTGAGACTGAGAGAGATTAAATGACTTGTGTGCAGGGTCATTCAGTGAGTATTTTAGATATGATTTCAACTGTGGATTTCCAGAATCCATGTTCAGCACTCTCTACTACCCAACCTAGCAACTCTAAGGAAGTGAGAGGCAGTGTTGCGCAATAGAGAATATGGTGGGTGGTCTTAAGGTCAGGAAGACCTCGTTCTAAGTCTTGTCCTTGATATTTTACTAGCCATACGACCAAAGATAAGACACAAACTCCCTCTGAGCCTTGGGCAGCTTGTTAAGACTAAGTTATAGCTCCACAGCAATATGTAGTTACAGGTTCTTGACAAATGACCAGCAAAAGAAATATAATAACAGTAAGACATCATCTCCTTAGTGTCCCATCAAAAGCAGCAGCTGTCTTTCTATTTATCTGGAGGAGGTGAGGGTTCTCCCCCTCTCCCACCTTTTCTTTCTCAAGTTTCAATGAACAAAATAGATTTATTACCTAGAAATGACCTAAGGATTAGAAAAAAATTAACTCACTGACAATAGAATAGAGGAATATCCATGAACAGTATAAATATGTTATCATTCTGTGTTGTTCATTCCATTATTTGTTATTTTATACCCTTGCTAAAAGTGTTTTGGATTGCAAAGCATTGAGGGGTAGAGGACAGGAGTATCTACTTTGTTCCACACACACACACACACACACACACACATATGATCATAAATCATGAACAGTTCCGATTTGAAGAAAACACTTCTAATGAAATTCTGTGAAAGATATACCGGTGTTCAGGAGTGGTGAGAGGTGTGCTGGAGTCAGCTGATCATTAAATTAAATTATCATATAGAAATACAGCTTGGAAATCTGAAACCTACAAATCAGGGCTTAATTGTTTTGTTGATTAGATAGACTTTAGGAAGTGATGATGAAAATATTAATAATGCAGATTAACCTTAAAAGTCTGCTGTATACACTTCCCCCTGACACCCAGGGGGATAAGAATATTGGATTTGGAATATGGAAGACCTCAGTTCAAATCCCCTACCTGTCATTTACCAGTTATATGACCATGGGCAAGTTGCTTTTATCTTCTGAGCCTCAGTTTCCTCATCTGCAAAATGATGGGATGAGACTAGATGGTCTTTAAGGTCCCTTCTCTGAATCCTAGGAATTCTATGCCTCAAATTTTGTTTCAGAAAGTGAACTTACAATTTACTTGTCTCATTTTATTGAACCTTAGTAAACATTTTTAAATGACTATGGTGGAACAGAATTTAAGTGGCCTGCTCCAAGCCTGGTCCCCTACCCCAACCTGAATCCTTGAGAAAGCTACATTACTTGTCTCAGTGCTCCAAAGGAAGGAGAAAATCCCTTTAGCAGGACCCTGGAGAAAGTTTTCTTCTTATGAGGCTGAACAGCTTGCTTGACAATACATATAGGAAAGTGGAATGGACCCCATTATTGGCTGTTACTGAAGTAAAGGCTTTATTTTCAGGAAATTACTGTCAGCTTATGAGCAATGCCAAATAAAATGAAGCAAAAGTGAAATATCCCAAGAGGAGGTTTTATGCTTCTCCTTGGAACAGCCCAGCTCCCTACAGTGAGATCAGCATTCTCTTCTCTAAACTTCCAAAGGTTGAAGTATTTTATTTCTCTTCTTGGGTTTCTTGGTAACTTTACAAACAGTGCAGTCTGAATTTTTCTTTACTCCCAAAGCAGAGACCAGACAATTTCACTGATTCACAGAAATATCAGAGCATTAGAGACCCTCCAGAGCAGAAGTTCTTCATCTGGAACCTGTAAACTTACTTTTAAGAAAAAATTTGATATGTTATTTTACTCTAATAATTGGTTTCCTTTGTAATAGTAGATATTTTCTTTTATGAAACCTTTTCAAAATATTATTCTGGGAAGGGGGTCAGACTTCACTAGACTGACAAAGGGGTCCATGACACACAAAAATGTCAAGACATTCTCTCTCTTCATCTAGAACAATCTGCTCATTTTAGAGATGATAAAGTTGAAGTCTAAAGGCATCAATTTCCCTGAGGTCACATGACTTATTCAGTGGCAGGAGCAGAACCTAAAGCTGTGTCTCATGATTGTAATTTTCAGTGGTTATACACTGGGTGCTCTCAGGTTTAACCAATCCAAACTTGAACCCACAGATGCACAAAACCAGGGAACCTTCTGGGACTTCTTTTCAGTCAGCAAAAGAACATCTGGTACAGATTCTGCTTGACACAGCTGACATATATTTGCAACGTAAAGTGTTATAGTCATTTAAGGACTAGCAATTTTCTGATCAGAGATGATCCTTTGGCTTTGAAAGGGAGGATTTAGTTTATATAAAAATTAGGGTCTTAAATAGTGTTTTAAGCAAACTATTTGACCTCTACTTTGTAGCCTGAGTCACCCTAGGTCAAGATCAGCTGCTTGTTAAAAATAAGGGAATAAATGTAGTTTAATATGGGTCAGAGCTATTAACCTTGATCCTTGAGAAAGAAGCACTCCTCCTCCAAGCTGTATTTAATGCTTGCATTTTCCCTCACAGAAATGATCCCACCCAACATTTCACTCTCATCCAATTTTAATGATATGAATTTACTAAATTAAACTAAGGTATGATAACTAAGCCAAGCATGGGTCCATAACTTCAGAAGAATACAGTTTCCTCTGGTTGAGGCCAAGACAACCCAAAACCATGTGTTTGGCTTTTGGCTCTTGCTGATGTTTGTTAAATTGTGAAATAAAACAAATAGCCCTCATGTAAAATGAGAGGAAAAATCTGGCCTAACTGATTCCTGAGCCCATTTCCAACTCTCAATTCTACGGTTCCATTCTAAAATTTAGCACAGTATCTGGCACATAGTGGGTGCTTAATAAATTTTATTAGTTGATTACAAAAGGAGTCTTGGTGAGGCCTGTTTAGTTTAGCCTCTGACAGGAAAAGGCAATTTTCTCCAGTGTAAACAGAATGTATAGTTTAGCAAACTGTTATGATTTGAGATGGGGTAGAGGTCAGGTATGGGTAGGGAAAAGAGTAGGGAAGGAAAAAAGAACAAAGTGCAATTGAAGTGCCAGGGCAAATTCATCCTCTGACTGGCACTTTCAAGGACTGAAATAAGTGAGTGTAATTATTTGTGAGAAGACTAGCTATTTCTTAAGGCATTTATTTGTTAACCTAAAAATGTATTACTGGTCAAGTTATGGGAAAATACCTACAAATACTTTATATGCTCAAATGGATCTGTGATCTCAGGTTGGCAGTGCCCTCCAGTGGTGCCATATACAAGTCATCCACACCTGCCCATCCTGTTCAACTCTTCTCCATATCTTCCCAGTCCAAACAGTCCATCCAATATGCTGGAAGCCTTCCCTTAGTCTGATATCCTGAGGCTACCATCTGAGAGTTCTGGCCTCCCTCTGGCTGTTGAGGCAGTTAGGAGGTGGAGTAGGTAGGGCACTGAGGCTGGAGTCTTACTAGCTAAGTGACCCTGAGCAAGTCACTTAAAACTCTGTTTCCCTTAGTTTCCTCAACCTCCCTCACAAGACTGTTGTGAGGACTGAATGAGATGACATTTGTAAGAATCACAAAAATGCCTTGAGGGCACCTTTTTCATTCCTGCTCTTCAGCGATACTCATTGGCTTGATGCTGCAACATGCTCCTAACCTACCATGACCCTCTCCAGAGCCCTCTGCTTGATATTCATTTTAAATTTAATTTTTTCAGACAATTATATTCCATACTTCACTGTTATTAGGTGATCTCAGTATAGTGTTGGAATAGAAAAGATAGGCCTGTACTTTCGCAGGGAAGGTTAACATCATTTATGCAACTCTGGAATTTCTTGAACCCATGCAACAAAGCACTTGGTATATTGAATGAAAAATATTATATGCCTGACCTTTTCCATCTGTAATATATGTTTTCATATCACTTTGGCTTTCTCCTCCTTTCCTCTTTTTTTTTCAGGGGTTTTGGGGTCAGGGTTGATAGTGTAATTTAAAGGAAACCAATAAATAAAATATTTATATTAAAAACCTCAACTAAGTTGTAAACATTAACAGCTGTTCCTTTTTCCTTCCTGTGTTATGCCATGAAAATATAGGATCATGGATGATGGGATCATAGATTTAGAGCTGGAAGGGACCTTAACACTCACTTAATCTAACCCTTTCTTTTTACAGAGGAAGAAACATAGACTCAGGGAGGGTAATTGAATTGTCAGAGGTCAAATAGAGAACCCAAATTCAAAATCAAATTCCAATCACCTTTCCCCACACTTTTAAATTATTTTTTAGTCGTGTCCAACTCTTTGTGTCTCCACTTGGGGTTTTCTTGATAAAGATACTCGAGTAGTTTGTCATTTCCATCTGCATCACATTTTACACTCCCTGTATCTGGTGCTGACCTCTTGGCCTAAATGTCTCATCCTACAGTTGGCTTGTTACTTCCATTCAATTTTTTTCCCATTCCCATTCAGTCTTGCCTCTTTGCTACAGCCGTCTTTCCCCTTTCTTTGTCATATATCTCCTGTCCCTCTCTCACTATTATATCCTTTCCATCTACCTAGAAACATGCACAGATTTCTCTGTTCCTAGAAAGGCCTTACTGAGGCAAACAAGATGAAGTGAATTGCCCAGGGGCACACAGATATTTAGTATCTGAGGCTAGATTTAAACTCGAAGTTGAGCCTTCCTGGTTCTCCACCAGTATTCTATCTTCCTACTAGCACTTCTATTGTAAAAGAAAGTATTTTTAAAAATTTAATATTTCATTTTCCCTTCAATTACATGTAGAGATGAATTTAATTTTTTTTAAATGTTGAGTTCCAAATTCTGAAGGTATTGTTTTAAAGGAAACTCTGATGCAGAGTAAAAGTATTCTGATTTGGCAGTAGGAAGACCAGAATTTGAATCCTTTACAATACTTTTGGCAAATCATTTATCCTCCCTGGGTGTCAGTTTCCTAATTTGTAAAATCAAGGTATTACATTATATTTCTAAGGACTCTTTATATCATATAATACTATGATTGAATTTCTAATAGTAGAATTTTAGGTACTTTGAAGAGGAAGGAAAACCAAATACTTTTTGGACAGCAGGACTTAATGATGACCTGCAAATCATGGTCTCTAAGTAATTAGCTTGCGTTACACCAGCCTAGATCTCAGTCATCTTAGACCTCTATAAAACTGAATATATTTGTGAATCGTATTCCTTTCTGATCTATTCACCACTGCCCATGGAATCCAGTGACCTTAAACAACTTCACCGACCTTAGACAACTCTTGCGCTCAGGGAGTGGGCTTTATTCTTTCTGGTCATTAGCTGAAATGGCTTCCAGGGATCATGAATGATGTAGTTAGAGGCTTGCCAAAAAGGAAGAACTTACTTAAGTGTTCTTTTTAATGCACAAAGAGTCATTCTGTGGCTTAAGAACCCCCAATGGTATTGAAGTGATTATGGTATTTAGTGATGTAGACCCCATGACCATGTCAATTGCTGTATACACAAGGGACCCCAGCTGTACAGTTCCTAAACTCCAGGGCCAAGTGGCAAAGCAGATAAAATTATCTTTGTAACCTTGTTCTGTCTTTTCGATGCACTCTGCTTTGCCTCTTCCTGGGTAGATGGCATAGTGAACTTCATCCATGATCAAGGATAGCAAGCTAAGGTTAAAGACTAACGTTTTAGTGATACAGGTTGAGCTACACCAACAGTTACCTCCCTGACACTCCCTGTATCTGGTGCTGACCTCCTGGCCTAAGTGTCTGATCCTACAATTTGCTTGTTACTTTCATGGGGTTAACCCATTCAATTTTTTCCCTTTCCCATTCCCTCTTGCCTCTTACTACAGCCATCTTCCTCTTTCTCTCCCATGTATCTCTTGTCCCTCCCTCACTATTATATCCTTTCTATCTACCTAGAAACATGCACGGATTTCTCTCTTCCTAGAACAGCCTTACTGTGGTCCTCCAGACTATCACTCCAATTCTCTTTTCCTGTTCTAGGCTGAACTTCTTTAAATGTTTATATCTAAAGCCTCCCACTTCCTCACTACCCATGCTCTTTGTTCCATTGCAAACTGACTTCAACCACTAGCATTCTACTGAAATTGCTCTCTTTAAGGTCAACAATGATCTCCTAATTGCCAAGTACAACTAAAAATTTTCATCTTCATATATTTTCTCTCAGGAAAAGATTGTCTTTCTCCTTTGTCTTGTCCAAATCATGTGTCTGTCATACTGCCATGTGATTATGACAGTCTCCCAAAAGACAAAAGGGAAAACGGCAGTATTACAATCGCCCCCATATGGAATTCCAAAGACCACATAGTTGTGGGAGAACATGCCAAAGAACTCTAAGGCAGTTCTGGGCCATGTCCCATCTAACTGACATTAACTTTGGATTAGATAATGGAGATGGTTTCTTTGGGAGCTCATAGATTTGTAATACCCATTTAGACATGAGATTGCTAGTCTGAAGATTCATTAATTCTAATGGGGGCAAGTAATAATGATAGGTTATGCCACTTCCTTTCAGACTGAGGAGGTCAGTTTTTGGAGGATATGGCCAAACATGAAGAATTGGTCTCAGACTTTGTATCTTCTGATGGGTCCATACTTATCTGGCAATATGGTAATGGCCAAAACAATGTTAGACCTAAATATTTGCCTAGTCTTTCCTCTAGGATTCTGCTTCATGATAAGGGGAAAATGAGAAGGGCAAAACTTGTTTCACTAGGAATACTTTTCTTACTGACATTTATTTTGCTATTTGTTATGCTGTTTGTTCAACTATGCTATTTGTTTTAAACTCTTTGTGTCTTTTGACTAATAAAAGCAGAGACAAAGGATTTAGAGCTCATGATAACTTTTGAGTGGATGTGAACACACATCTGGGGTAGCCTCATTTATTCCATCTGGATTCAAAGGTCTGCATGCAGAAGTTACTATTAAGATATTATTAAGATAAAAAAATGTTGCTGTTCTGAACAATGGACCCCAAATGAATGTTGCCTTCCAATCTATCTGTATTTGAGAAAAGGACCTTTATAACCCATAAAAATATCTAGGACTCTGTGACTTGAGTTATGGAAATGTTCCATTCTTTGGGCACATTATTGTGCTTGAAATTCATTGAGAGTATTATTTGTGGACCTCATGGCTTTGATATGTCCAGGTCTGATGAATATCAGTATTATATAGGCTTGACTGGTACCAAGCTATTAGCAGAATACTTTTCAATATTTGAGAATTCTGATAGTTCAAACACTCTGCTTATAATCTTACAGGAGGAAAGGAGGTCACATATTCATAGCAGTGCTTTTTATGACAGCAAAGAACAAAAAACAAAGTACTCACCGATAGGAAAATAGTTTAACAAATTGTGGTGCATTAATATAAGAATATTACTATGCTATAAAAGTTATGAATGTGAAGAATTCAGAGACGCATGGGAAATCATATATGAAGTAATGCAAAGTCAATAAGCAGAATTAGGAAAACAATTTTCACAGTGACTACAACAACGTCTACAGGATACAGAAATGTCACTCTTCTATATTGGTGGAAAGAATTTCCCCCCTTGGGAGTATCCTCACTGATAAAACAGGTCCAGACCACAATAAAATTGTTACTCATGGTATAGTTCATTCACTTTCTATGGTTCTGTCATTCTTTTCTAGTACCAGTAATAGAACATTCTCCTCAATCTAGCACTCCTTCTTTTTATTTCCTTTTCTGAAGTGGTGATGAGTAGGATTTGACCATCCTGTATTTGAAAACAAATTTAGATCTATTTACATCTAAATTTGTGTTGCTCACAGTTCTTGTTCTTCATTTGGTGTCTTTATTTTTCCTCTCAGTCCTCTGAACTTTTGTTTACAGGACATGCATAAGCAGTACATCTGTGAATGGAGGGTAGATGGGTATAAGGTGGGGAACTGACTTACATTGGCAAGGGCATGGATGTCCTATCTTTGTGGCTATGAACTGCACTTGTGAGAGTATTTACAACTACTACTCATCAATCACCTTCCCTGGTTTTTACGTGATCAAAAATCTGTTACTAAAAGGTTGCCATGCTCCCATGTCTTGAAATTTCTTGTAGATCTTCCTCCCTTTGCTCCATTCATTTCTTTAGGATCCTGCCAGAAAGAGAAAAGAGTTGGCCTCAAAACTTTTTTTTTTAAATTTCCTTGCCTGGGAAACAGACTTGAATTGAAAGTTATTGTTCATGGGATTTTACTCGTTGGGTGATATTTCTAGAGCTGGAAGACACCTCAGAGGTTATCTATTCCAACTTCACCATTTTAATAAAGAAGATACTGAAAACTGGTCACATAGGGAGTAAGAAGGAGAGGTAGGATTTTTCTGTAGATCCTTTGATTCCTTAAACAGTCCTCTTTCCACTGCCTCTTTGTCTTCACTTCTCATCCTTATAATGCTGTAATAGAATTTAAGACTTAGACCTCATCTGATCACTGAAGCTTTGTATCTCTGCCATGCTCTACTCATTAAGAAAGACTATTGAAGACAGAACCAAGAGGACAGAGAGGGAGGTGACATTAATTTCCACCTCTATGGAAACATGGGAATTTTAAGGATACAGAGGGAAAGAGAGTACAAGATGGCATTTAGGGTAGAGTGTCTGCTCTGCATCTGGCCCACACCTCACAAAAACTGCCTGTGTCCAATCTAATGCAAAAGCACCAGGCTGAGCATTTAAGTCCAATTTACTTTGATTAAGGAAGACCAGGGTCGGCCCTTGCTACTATAGGATCTTAGATTTAGGATATAAAGTGGCTTTAGAGTTCATTGAGTCCAAATGTCATTTTAGAGTCCAAATTGAGTCCTAAAGTTAGATGACATTTATAAAGTTTGAGAGACACTATTTCTGGATAATTTAATCATTTTATTAATAACACCAGCATGTTTATTAATAGAAGAATGGTCATTTGGCTGTCTCTCCCTTAGACCAAAGACAAACATGGTGGTGGGCTCATGACTTATATACTCATTGGAAGAAGGGGTGTCTTGGGTGGCAATCAACTCTGGTTAATAATTAATGAGAGAATGAATATTATAATGAGTGACTGAACCTGAACTTTGATTATGTCATGTACTTCTAAGTTACCCCCAACTTTGGGCAATCTTTTCAAAGAATTTAATCTCATCCAAACCTAAGTAGAGCACGATGACTTCCTCATCTGGGTGGGATCTTCACTGAAGAGAATGTTAGCTCAGAGACTGAAGCCTTGAAGTGAGGATAAAAGAAAAAGGGTGAAATCTGAATCTCCTCACATTATTAATAATTAATGATAACAATAATTAATAATAATTTCTTTCAGATAATAATAGCCAACATTTACATAGCACTTGCTATGTGCTAAGACCTTTATCTCATTTAGCCTTCACTATCTCACCTGGAGAGATAGATGCTATTATTTTTCCCATTTTATAGATGAGGAAACTAAGATTAAATGGCTTGTTCAGAGGCCACACAGCTAGTAAGTTTCTGAGCCTAGATTTGAACTTAGGTCTTCTTGACTACAGGCCCTGCACTCTATTTGCTGCATCACTAAGCTAAGCAACTTGCCTAGGACCATACAACTGGTAAGTATCTAAGGAATCAGATATAGTACTCAGGTCTTCAAGAATCCAAGGTCAATTCTCTAACCACTCCACCAGAACACACTTGAACTGAAGAACATATGTTCCTAGAGGGATATGTAGTAGAATCTCCTACTGTCATTCTCCTTTAAATAATAAAACCTGGGCTGTACCTGAATTACTTTTGTTGTCACAGATACATCTTCCCCATCAACAGACTTTCCCTTCCCTGTTGTCACAGATCCATCTTCCCCATCAACAGACTTTCCCTTCCCTATCCACCTATTACATAACATAGCTACAATGTGCAAGATTTCTGTGAGAGACACACATAGAAATAAATGCCAAAATTTTCCATGATACCAACACAATTCAACTATGCCATTTTTAATACCTTAACAGCTGACTTGGGACAGTGCTAAAACAAAACCAAGATGTTCCAAAACAACCTCCCCTCCCCCACCAACAAAAAGAGAAGTCTTTCCAAAGACAACAGGGTTGCAGCCAATTCTGTACCACGTGGCCTGAGTTACTTCCCTACCTTGACCATAAATGCCCTATCTAAGTGTTCCATCCATCACTACAATTACTGTCGATATACTCAGTCTGTAGGCTCCACTGGGTTTCATTAGTTATAGTGCTAGCAGCAGGAAGACTGATTTGAAGACTATTTCCCCAAACCAGCAGGGTGATAATTAGGGCCTATCCTAGAGAAGTGGCTCTAGGACAGAGAGAAGAGATACGAGATGTATTTATTGACAATGTGTCACAATGATAAGAGTACTGGCATCAGAGGCAAAGAACCTGGGTTTAAATCCTGCCTCTTACACTTACTATCTTTGTGACTTTGGGTAAGCCACCCAACTACCCTGGACCTCAGTTTCCTCATCTGTAAAATGAGAAAGGTGGACTGAGATTATTTCTAATTCTAGATCTATGAGTCTCTTACAAGACTTGCCAGTTTAATTATGTGAGTCACAAATGTGTGTTTGATACCTCTGTTCAAGACAATCAGATAGATGATTTTTGGCATTTTGAGAGGTCAGTATGGGGAATATAGATTTGCATGTCATCTGCATTGAGAAGTTATTTGGAAAGTCATAGGTGTGAATGGGATTGCTGAAGTAGAAAGAGGAAAGCAAAGTTGAGGACAAAACCTTGGGAGAGACCGGGAAAGATAAAGGAGAGGCAGTAAAGGAGATAAAGAATAAACGTACAAAATTCAGAATATCCTGAGAGTGTAAGAGGAAACAAAGAAAGGAAGGATAAGGAAGCATAAGGAAAATCAGGTGTCAAATACTTCAGGGAAGGTAAGAAGTCTGAGCGTTGAGAAAGAAAAATCACTGAACTTGGTAATAAGGCAATCACCGGTGACTGACTGAGAGCAATTTCCGAAGAATGGTGTGGATGGATTGTTAGTGTTAGATGAAGTAGATGGAAACATAGATATACAGTAGATTTTCAAGAAGGTTGGAATAGTGTGGAAAGAGAATTGTAGGGTAATGAAAAGGCTCCTTCATGACTGGAAAGATGGGAGCATGTTTTCAGGTAGATGGGAAAAAATAACTCAAAACAATGGTGAGGGAAAGATGAAAAAACCATGAACTCTTGGCTCATCACTCTGTATCACTAATTTTACAAATAATTTTGTACTTTCCATACTATGTGCTAGATGACAAAGTGCATAGAGTGCTGGGCCTAGAGTCAGGAAGACTCATCTTCAACTGAGTTCAAATCCGGCCTCAGATGCTTATTAGCTGTGTGACCCTGGACAAAACACTTAACCCAGTTTGCCTCTGTTGCCTTATCTATAAAATGAGCTGGAGAAGGAAATGGCAAAATACTCTGGTTTCCTTTGCCAAGAAAACTCCACCTGGGTTCATGAAGAATCAGACATGACTAAAATGCCTGAACAATGATAATATATTGTATTATTGTTTAAGTTTTAACATATTTACATCTTGTCTCAATCTGTGGTTTTATTTTTTAAAGTATAAGATTTATGAACACCTTTTGTTTTTATATCATATTAATTCTAAACAGGCTCAAACTTTCATCTAACCATGTGCCATCTCCCAGTGAGTTAATTCTAAGCAGGAGGAAAGTCAGCAGGAAACAGGAATTCCACTTCATATTGTACAAGTTCAACTTCTGTCTTCTCTGACTTCTGTAACCTAGCCTTTGGAAGGAAGAGGAGGGAGAAATGGGTCCCTCCTTCTAACCATATGACTTTCATCTTGTGATGCATGTATCTTCTGACTGATCTTCAACCTCTTCTGGAAAAAGGAGTGGTTTAGTGAGTAAAATATTCACACTTCATCATACCCTATACATTCCAGTGATTTTGAACCCCCTGTAGGTCATCATCCAAACCCTGTCCCCCTGACCTGATACCTTACTCCCGTTCCCCTTAAATTTCCCACCATAAAGCTTCATGCTGCCCAACCTTTCAACTGTGCCCCCTGCAATACCTGTTCCATGGACAACAAATATGACTTCATCTCAAATCTTTTTAAGATTGTCTTCATCTTAAGTTTCCCATTCCTTCTACTTTTTAGCAATCAATGAGATCTAGCTCCCTCTCTGATACTATCTCCCTGACCACCTTTCCAGTATTTGTTTTATTTTCATTCATTTCCATCTTATCTCTGGTCAAAGTGAGAGAGCTGGAATATTCTTTGCTCCCCATTACCACTTTCAGTTCTCCTCCCTCACCTCCATCTCTCAGTAAATTCTCTTCGTTGAAGTCCTTAAAATCCATATCTTCCACCCAATCAAAATCCTGGTAACTGTTCTCTATGGACTTCTAATAATTCCCCTTCCTTTCTCAAGAAGTTCAATACCTGGCTCACAATCTTTCTCTTCTCCCTAAGCCTTGTTCTGATACTTAAGGACTTCACCATATATCCCTCAAATACCCTAACATTCAGTTCCTCAGTCTACTCCTTTTCCATGACCTATTCTTCTGTCTCACTTTAGTTGCATGCAAAGATAGTCATATCTCTTTGATCTTGCCATCACTCACAAATGCACCACCTCCATGTTCAAGAACTCTGAAACCTCCTTAACTGATCATAATCTTTTGGTTGTTCCCCTCTCCCTCTGCATCCCCATATCGAACTCTGAGCCTTGTTAACACTATATGGTCGTTAGTTTTCTTCCAGGTCATCACCTCTACACTAGCCATTCTCTCTCTTCTTCTTCATTGTGACTCCTTGGTGAATCCCTTCAGCTCTACACTGTCTTATTCTCTTGAGTCCTTGGTCCCTTTTTCAAATCATGAATGTCACTATACCAAGCCTTAGCCATAGATCATTCCCACTATCCACTGATTTTTCTCCTACATACCTGCTGTTGAACAAAGGTGGGGGGTGGAGCCAAGATGGAGGAGTAGAAAGACTCACGTATGCTAGCTCCGAACCCACAGCCCATATATTTCCTGCAAGAAGAACTCCCCACAAATTCTGGAGCACTGCAAGGCACGCAGAAACACAATGGAAAAGATTTCCATCCCAGAGAGCCCTGGAGAACCGTCCCCAGGGTCCGTTGCACCCCGGAAAGGGGAGCCCACCCATGTGCTGCCCTGGCTTCGGCCCCAGAGGAGCAGATCCGAGCAGGCTTCAGGGATGGAATCTCCGGTGGCCGGGAAGGTCCCTCCGCATACAGGTGCTCCAGGTCAGTGAGAGAGACTTCTGGGCTGGCCGAGAGGGGAGCGTGGTATCCCCCTGGCTAGGGCCCCCTCGGGAGGAAGTGGAGGAGGCAGCGGCAAAGGCAGCCGCAGAGGCAGAGGCAACGGCAGAGGCAGTGGTGGCAGCCGGGACAGCAGGCAGCAGCAGGCAGAAGTTCAGGGCCATTACAGAAGGTCTCTGCATAAACCCCCTGAGGGAACTGAGCCTAGGAGGCGGCCCTGCCCCTACCCGAGCACCAGAACTTATGCTCACATTGAATAGCAGCTGCACCTGCCACGGAAAGCCCATTTGAATCTCAGAGCCCAAGCACTAGCTGGGCAGATCTAGGCGAGGGTGGACAGGAATCTCAGAAGTCAAGTAACTGGCTGGGAAAATGCCCAGAAAAGGGAAGAAAAATAAGACTATAGAAAGCTACTTTGATGGGGTACAGATGTTGCCACCTTTCAATTCTGATGATGAGGAAGGATTCTTACCATCAGGGAAAGATGTGGAGGTCAGGGCCTCTGTATCCCAGACATCCCAGGGGGATGTCCGGTGGGCTCAGGACATGGAAGAGCTCAAAAAGGATTTTGAAAATCAAGTTAGACAGGTGGAGGAAAAACTGGGAAGAGAAATGAGAGAGATGCAAGAAAAGCATGAAAAACGGGTAAATACTTTGGTAAAGGAGACCCAAAAAAATGCTGAAGAAAATAACGCCTTGAAAAATAGGCTCGCTCAAGTGGCAAAAGAGGTTCAAAAAGCCAATGAGGAGAAGAATGCTTTCAAAAGGAGAATTAACCAAATGGAAAAAGAGGTTCAAAAGCTCACTGAAGAAAATAGTTCTCTCAAAATTAGAATGGAACAGATGGAGTCTAATGACTTTCTGAGAAACCAAGAAATCACCAAACAAAACCAAAAGAATGAAAAAATGGAAGAGAATGTGAAATATCTCATGGGAAAAACAACTGACCTGGAAAATAGATCCAGGAGAGACAATTTAAAAATTATGGGACTACCTGAAAGTCATGATCAAAAATAGAGCCTAGACATCATCTTCCATGAAATTATCAAGGAAAACTGCCCTGATATTCTACAACCGGAGGGCAAAATAAGTATTGAAAGAATCCATTGATCACCGCCTGAAAGAGATCCAAAAAGAGAAACTCCTAGGAACATTGTGGCCAAATTCCAGAATTCCCAGGTCAAGGAGAAAATATTGCAAGCAGCTAGAAAGAAACAATTCCAGTATTGTGGAAATACAATCAGGATAACACAAGATCTAGCAGCTTCTACATTAAGGGATCGAAGGGCGTGGAATAGGATATTCCAGAAGTCAAAGGAATTAGGACTCAAACCAAGAATCACCTACCCAGCAAAACTGAGTATAATACTTCAGGGGAAAAACTGTTCTTTCAATGAAACAGAGGACTTTCAAGCATTCTTGATGAAAAGACCAGAGCTGAAAAGAAAATTTGACTTTCAAACACAAGAATGAGAAGAAGCATGAAAAAGTAAACAGCAAAGAGAAGTCATAAGGGACTTACCAAAGGTGAACTGTTTACATTCCTACATGGAAAGACAATATTTGTAACTCTTAAAACTTTTCAGTATCTGGGTAGTTGGTGGGACCACACACACACATACACACACACACACACACGTACACACATGCATGCGCACACACATACACACATGCACGCACATACAGAGACAGAGAGCACAGAGTGAATTGAATAGGATGGGACCATTTCTTAAAAGAAATTAAGGTAAATGGTGAGAGAGAAATGCAGTGGGAGGAAAGAGGGTGAAATGGAATGGGGTAATTATATGTCATTTAAGAGGCAAGCAGGAGACTTTTTAGTGGAAGGAAAAAGAGGAGAGCTGAGAAAAAAACATGAAGTTTACCCTCATCACATTTGACTAAAGGAAGGAGTAAAATGCACACTCATTTTGGTATGAAAACCTATCTTACAGTATAGGAAAGTGGGGGAGAAGGAGATAAGCAAGGGGGGGGATGATGGAAGGGAGGGCAATGGGAGGAGGGAGCAATTTGAAGTCAACACTCAGGGAGGGACAGGATCAAAAGACAGAATAGAAACAATGGGGAGCAGGATAGGATGGAGGGTAATTCAGTTAGTCTTACACAACATGACTATTATGGAAGTCATTTGCAAAACTACACAGATAGGGCCTATATTGACTTTCCTGCCTTCCCAAAGGGAATGGGTGGGGAGGGAGGGATGGGGAGCATTTGGAACTCAAAGTTTTAGGAACAACTGTTTAGTATTGTTGTTGCTACTAGGAAATAAGAAATACAGTTAATGGGGAATAGAAAGTCACCTGGCCCTACAGGACAAAAGAGAAGATGGGGACAAGAGAAGGGAGGGAGGATAGGAGAGAGGGCAGATTGGGGACAGGGGAAATTAGATTGGTTGGTGTATTGTGGTGGGGGGAGGGGAGAAAAGGGGAGAAAATTTGGAACCCAAAATTTTGTGAAAATGAATGTAAAAAGTTAAATAAATAAATTTTTATTTAAAAAAAAAAAGAACAAAGGTGGAAAAAGTATCACACAACCATTCTGGCTGGGTCCACTACAAATATGTTACATGACTTCAACTGGACCCTCACTGATGGCAGGCAATCCTTCTACTATCTTTCTTATTAACTCGCTATCCCACTCTCCACTGTGGCTTTTCTAAACCTTTGCCTCCCTCCTCAAGTGTCCCATGGCTTCCCTTCCTCCCCCCCTCTCTCAGCTAAGGACTTTTCTTTTTAACTCTCTACTTAACTTCCTAAATTCCAATTTCCTCATTCCATCAAGAGTACTCCCTTCAAAGTTGCCAGAGATCTCTCAATTGCTGAATCCAATGATTTTTTCTCATTCAGTCTTTATTCTCCTTGTCTTCTCTGTAGCCTGTTGCTCACTTATTAGCTGTAGATATGCTCTAAGGCTCTATCCAGGGCCCTCTCCTCTTCTCTTTATGTATTATTCACTTCAGCTCCCATGGCTTTAATTACCATCCCTATTGTGATGATTCTCATATTTACATATCTGGCCCTAACTTCTCAGCTTACTTGCATTCTTGCATTTCCAATTCCTATCTTAAAATCGAGGTACAGTAGACATCTTGAACTCAACATATCCAGAACTGAATTCATTATTATTCCTCCTAAGCCCAGTTTCCTTCTAAACTTCCCCATCGCTATCAAGGGCTCATCCTTCTAGTCTTCTAGACACATAGCCTAGATATCATCCTCTAGTTGTCACTATCTAGAGTACCCTATATCCAATCTATTGGGAAGGCCTGTTGATTTTACTTCTGCAAATATTCCTCCTCTGCTGCTACCACCAGTCTGATTTAGGCCTTCATCATTTTATGCCTGTACTATTACAGTAGCCATAAGTCTCTCCCCACTCTAATACATCTTCAATTTAGCTTCTAGTGATTTTCCTGAAGTGCAAGTCCAACTGATGTCACCTCCTCCCTTCACCCAGGCCCTCCCATCCCCCTACTTCAATAAAATTCAATGGTTACCTACCACTTCCAGGATCAAATATAAAGTCCTCCAGACTTACAAAGCCCTTTATAACCTGGTCCTCCCAACATTTTCAGTCATCTTACATCTTATTCCCCCTCCATGTATCTTTTGATCCAGTGACTCTATTTTTTGAACAAGATACTCCACTTTACAGCCCTAGGCATTTTTTCCCCTGACTATCCCCCATGCCTGTATTGCTCTCTGTCCTTATCTCTGCCACTTGGCTTCCCTGGATTCCATCAGGTCCCAACTAAAATCCCATCTTCTACAGGGAGACTTTCTCAATGCCTCTTAATTCTAGTGGCTTAATTCTGTAAAATATTTCCTTTCTATCCCATGTATAGCTTATTTGTACATATTTGCTTGCTCCTCTCCCCCCATAAGATTGTGATCCCCTGGAAGAAAGATGTCATCTTTTGCTTCTCTTTATATCTTCAGAACTTAGTACAGGGTCTGTTACATTGCAGATCCTTAATAAATGCTCATAGACTGACTGAATATAATCTTTCACCCTCAAATACTGGCCCTTCAAATATTAAAAAAAAGCAAGTCAACAAAATCAACCAACATCAACCATGTCTGACAATAGTGTGAATGTAATGTTATGTCATCCCCTACTTCTGTTGTGAAAGGAGGGAGAAACATTTTCTCAACTTTTCTCCTGGGCCAAATTTTGTCATTATAATTAGAATGTTCAGTTTCATTTTAATGTTTTTTTCTGGTCACATTATTGTAGTCATCATGTATATTGTTTCCCTGGTTCTGATTATTGGCTTTGCATCAGGGCATATGAAGCTTCCTACACTTCTTTGAATTCTTCACATTTTTCATTTATTATAGCAGTGATATTCCATTATATATACGTACCCTAAATTCTTTAGCTTTTCTCCAATTGAGGGTGCCTCTTTTGTTTCCAGCTCTTTCCCCAACACACACACACACACAAACACACACACTCACTTACAGAGCTATGCACACATATGTACACACAAAACATGCAAGTCACATGCTCACCTGTGCGACACATTCATGCATATCACAATGTAACACATACATGCACAAACATGCACATGTATACATACAACACACATCTTGAAACACTGTTATGAATATTTTGGTATGTCCTATATCTTTCTTTGACTCTCCAACTAGATTTCAAATTCCTTAGCAGGAGGGGCCATATCGCCCACGGTGTCCAGAATTATAGATATTGAATGTATTTTATTGACTGATACCTGCTATTCAGGAGGTGTATTGTTATATTGCCTTGCAGTTTTTGCCCCCTTGTGTTTCTCTGTGTTTTATCATTCATCACAACTGTCTTCCTGAAAGATGTATTCTTTCTTTCCCCCTGCGCTCCCACCCAAACCCTGGAGAAAACATACTTAACCTTATGGCAGGAGAAACTCACACGGGCCGGAATGTGTATTAGTCAGCACAGGAGAGCCTCTTAGTTCTCTGAGCAGTGTTTATGTTGTGCTATGGCCCTTTGACAACTTAGCCTAATTGAAAAAGCTTCATGCTGAGAGGTCCTTGACCTGGGCTATGCCCCTACTTCTATCACTGATTTGTTCCTTGACCTTTTACTGTTCTTGCACTACTAATCACCAAACCTGGAGAACTTTCACCATCTGCCTTTTCTTCCTGAACAGTGGAGGACTGCTGGAAGCAGTCAGGAAACTACTGAGCAGGTTTCCTACAGATTCCTGTTATCTAAACTTAGCTGTGTGTCCTTATTGCTGCATGGAAAGACTAGAATGCTTTTATTTGTCCTTTATCATCCCCTATCCACTCCCCGCAGGGACGGTTTCAAACCTTCTCATTTCTTCTCACTCTCCCAATTCTCCCATAACAATCCATCTGCCATCCCTACTAGCCAAGGATTCTATTATATTGCAAAATTCAAGATCTTTAAGTATGTTCTCCCTTAATTTCCTTCCTCCATTAGGTAAAGTTTCTAAAATCACAGAAGGGACCTTTGGAATCATCTAGTCCAACTTCATGGTACAAATGAGAAAATGACTGAGAAAAAAACGAACTTGCCTTAAGTCACATAAGTAACAAATAGCTGAGCTGGGATTTGCGTCCAGGTTTCCTCTCTTACTAAGTCTTATCCTATGATAGATTCCCTCCTCCCACTCTTCTCAGAGGACGGTGTGGTTTTCATCCCGAAGGAGTTGACCTGTCCTCAGTCCTTGTTCAGTCAAGACCTCTTGTCTTCTAAATCCTTGCTCTGTCAATCATTCTATCTCTCCCTTTCTATCAGCCACTTTTCTTTTGCCTATAAACTTGGAGTGTTGTGAGTTCTGAACAGCAACGTCAGGCATCCCTAATCCTTAAAAGACAAACAAACAGGAAAACAAAAACATTTCCCTTGAGCCTGCTATTTCTTTAGCTATTGACATCTTTCTCCTGTGCTCTAACCGCTCCAGTATCTTTGCCAAGAAAACCCCAAAGAGTCAGACATGCCTGAATTGATGGCACCACAACAACAAACCTCTTGTGTCATGAATTCTTTTTGTAATCTAGTGAAGCTGACAGAACAAAGTATTTAGATTCATAAAATAAAAAATAGTACAAAGGAAAATAATTATGTTGAATTAAAGTTGCATTTTTCCCTACCCAAGTTCATAGAACTTCTGAAAGGACTTTGTGGACTGCAGGTTAGGACTGTCTGTCCTAGAGTATGTAGTCTGTGCTCACAGCCTTTATCTTTTTTATTTAGCCACATCACAGACCCATGCAATTTGGTCTGCCCCCAACACTGCTGAATCTGCCCTATCCAAGGACATCACTGAGCTACCATATCTCCTAACTATTGTTCTATATTTCTCCCCCCTTTCTTAGGCAAATTTCTTGCAAGAATGGTCTGCTCAGTATTTCTCTTCCCATTCTCTTTTTAAGTTCTAGCATTCAGGTTTCTGGCTTTATCACTGAACTGAAACTTCTGTCCCCAAAGTTGCTAGTGATCTCTTACTTGGCAAATATAATGGACTTTTCTTAACACTTAGCCTTCTTGATTTCTGTAGCATTTGACACTGTTTAGGTATTTTCTCCTTTTCAATTTTAATGACTGCTCTCTCTTGGTTTTTCTACTTGTCTGACCATTCATTCACAATCTCCCAAGACTATCTTCTGGGCCTTTTAAACATTTCTTTTTCATACTTTCTCATTTATTGGATTCACTTATTGTCTCTACGCTGATGACTCCCAGATCGATCTATCTATCTATCTATCTATCTATCTATCTATCTATCTATCTATCTATCTATCTATCTAGCTATCTATCTATCATCTATCTATCTCTGTCTATTTACCTATTATGTCTATCTATCTTTTCTGATTCCTCCCTAATGAGCTTCAACCCCAAATTAGCAGTTGCTTATTTGATAATGCCATCTAAATGACCCACAGACATTTCAAACTCATCATATTCAAAATAGGACTCATCTCTCCCCCTTCTGTCTGACAGCAAGATGGTACAGGGGACAGAGTGCTGTGTCTGGAATCAGGAAGACCCATCTTCTGACCTCAGACACTTACTAGCTGTGTGACTCTGGGCAAGTCACTTAACCCTTTTCACCTCAGTTTCCTCATCTGTAAAATGAACTAGAGAAGGAAATGGCAACAAACTGCTCCACTATCTTTTCCAAGAAGTGTATTCATAAAGAGTCAGACATGACTGAAACCGTTGAACAACTCTTTGTTCCCCTCCACCCAGTCCTCTTTTGAACTTCCCTACTATTTTTGAAGGCAGTGCCCCCATATGAACCTATCTCCTGACCCACATTTTGAATTCCTTGCTCCTTCTTTTCATCTGGATGTCCCACAAGAATGGTATTACTAACAATGAAAATAAGGTGAAACGGTAGTTTAAAGGAGAACATTGGTTAAGTTCAATTTGAAGCAAGTTAAATTTAAGGTGCCCTTCCAGTTACTTAGTCTCTGGAGGCTGCCTTCACTCCAGGTGTCATCCTCCATTCTCATCACATAGCATCATAGAAATGGGAAAAAAAATCTTTACTTAATATTATTACAGCAAGGTAAACAATGAAGCGTTAATTTAGGAAGTAAGTTCTCCTAACATCTGTTTCCCCACACTACCTCCTCCCATCATCCAGGGCTGGGACATCCTTGTTCCCTAGTCCAGATCATAAACAGGACATCATGAGCACATGAACAGAAAGGGTATAATAACTTGTCTGGTGGACAAACGTTGAAATCTTGAGGCCTGGAATATATTCCTTCTCTTCACTGGCATTACAAATTCTCAGTGTCTGAGAATCATGTTGCCTTAGTGTCTGAAAGTCAAAGACTGATCACTGCTGCTGCTGCTAGAGGGGGTAGAAGCACATGGGTCTTCCCATTAGTAAGGGAAGGATTTGCATATTCCTGACATAGAAGCAGAATAAGTGGAAGGATGCAGGAGCAGCAGAAGTTGAATGCATCTCTCCTCAACTTCCAGGCTTCACTAAAGGGTATGCTGGAGTTGACTTGTATTGGTTTTCAGGAGTCAGTTGTTAAATTTTCAGTGTGTGCATTTCTTACCTTGGAAACAGGCAAACGTTACAAATCAGGGTTTGATTTATTGATTTGTTGGTTGTCTCTAGACTTAAGAAAGGGAAGGGAGAAGTTAATAAGCATATAAAAATTTATTAAGGATATAAGTGTGTTATGCCCTTGTTAAACATTTACCAGCAGACCTCAGCTCTGCATCTATTTCGTTCCTCATTTCTCTTTCCTTTTATTATCTCAAGATCTCTCTTCCCTCTTTCCCTTTTTTGCCTTTTTGTACATCCCTTCAGTTGCCCCTTGCAAGAACTTTGGCAGTATTTTCTATTCATGTCTTGGGCACTTGCCATCCAGCACATAGCATCATCAGTGACTCCCTTCCAGTGAGAGAGCTCCTCACTCATTGAATATGGAACTCCTCCTATGGAGCCACTCAGACATTCTTTTATTTATTTATTCTCTCCTTAGCCACACTGTGGTGCAGCATGAAGAGCGCTGAATTTGTATACCTACCTACTAGGTGTACAAGCCTGGGCACGGGTAGGTGGTACAGTAGATTGAGTCAAGAAGACTTGACAATCTTGACACTTATTAGTTTTGTGATACTGAGCAAGTCAAATAATTATTACATGCCTCAGTTTTCCCAACTGTAAAATAAGGATCATAATAGCACCTACCATCCATGGTTGTTGGGAGGGTCATATGAGATAATGTTTGTGAAATGTTTAATTCAGTTCCTGGTCACCTTCATTGCCGAAGAAGACTATGCCATCAGAGAAATGATGACATGACTTGGATTTGACTTTGTTTTGAGTGAGGGAGGGCTATGCAGGTCACTAGTCTCACTTCTCCTCCAGAACCATCTGAATCCAGTGACCAGATATTCATCAGGATGACTGGAGATGACTCAGGATGAGGCAATTGGGGTTAAGTGACTCGCCCAAGGTCATACAACTAGTGAGTGTCAAATATATCTGAGGTGAGATTTGAACTCAGGTCCTCCTGACTCCTGCACTGGTGCTCTATCCACTGTACCACCTAGCTGCCCCCACAGTGCCTGCTATATAATAGTTGAATAATAAATGCTTTTACTTTTCTTCTTTCCTTTACTCTCTCTTGTCTTCTTTTTTATCCACAATATGAAGGATTTGGAGTAAAAGATTTCAAAATTCTCTTCCAACTCCATCCCTTATTAATCTCATTCAGTCTCCTGGCTTCACTGCTCATCTCCATCCAACTGATTGCCAAATATTTATCTCCAATACGAACCTATCTTCTGACACACATTTTGAATTCCTTGCTTCTTCTTTTCATCTGGAAGTCCCACAAAAATGATAATACCAACAATGGAAATTAGGTGAAAGGGTAGTTTAAAAGAGAACATTGAATTCAATTTGAAACAAGTTAAATTTAAGGTGCTTTTCTAGTTATCTAGTCTCTAAACCCTGAGGTTATAGCAGCTTGGTAGCACCCTGGATAGAGCACTTGTCCTAGAGTCAGGAAGACTTCTCTTCCGGAGTTCAAATCTGGCCTCAGACACTTACTGGCTGTGTGACCACAGGCAAGTCACTCAATCCTGTTTGCCTCATTTATAAAATGAGATGGAGAAGGAAATGACAAACCACTCAAGTATCTTTGCCAGGAAAATCCCAAATCATGTCACAAAGAGCTGGATGTGACTGAACAACAAACCTTAAGGTCATGCTTAATTCTCATGCCCTACTTCCCCATGACTTTTATCTCAATAACTGTAATAGTCTCTTAACTAATTTATAGGATCATAGATTTAGAGATGGAAGGAGGAGAGGCTACCTAGTTAGTACTCACCGCCCCTGTCCAGCAATGTGCTGGAGTCAGCTGAATGGGCTCATGAGAGCTGATAGTTCACTTTTCATTCTGAGCATTCATACCTTAGAAATTAGCAAATATTACAAATCAGGGCTTGATTTATTGTTTTGTTTTGTTGATTGTCTAGACTTAAGAAACTGATGGAGAAAATGTTAATGATCCAGATTAATCTTAAAAGTATGTCTTACATGCATTTTTTTCCCCTGAGATCTCCTGCTAGGAAATGGTGATTTTTCCATTTTCTGTTAGATAAAGAGACAGTGTTATGCAATCAACAGGTATTGAGCAACTCATAAAGACTTCATCAAATTTAAGTGCTGCCTCCAACCTATACCAGATATGTGAACTTGAGCAAGTGACTTAATTTCTCAATGCCCCAGTAACTCTCTAATTCTATAATTTATAGAGCAGTTGCAGATTTGCATTGGGGAAGGGAGTTTCCCCATTGGAAATTTCCTCTAGCAATGAATCCACAATTCTAGTTTCTCCTTCCTCTACCCTTCCTTCAATTTTTGATTTTCAAGTCTTTCTACAATCTGGCGCAAACCAACATTTTCAGTCTTTCTCTCTGGTATTCTCTTTCATCTACTGTGTGCTACAACCAAAATGATAAAACTAATTTTCTAATTTTATCTTACCTCTTTACACTTCAGTGACATTGCACAAGTCATTTGCCATATCTAGAATTTTTGTTATTTTTGTTCAGTCACGTCTGATTCTTCATGCTCCCATTTGGGGGTTTCCTGGCAAAGATGTTGGAGTATTGTTTTGCCTTTCCAGCTCATTTTATAGAAGAGGAAACTGAAGCAAACAGCTTTGAATGCCTTGCCCAGAGTCACATAGCTGGTAAGCATCTGAGGTCAGATTTGAACTCAGGGAGATGAGTCTTCCTGACTCCCGGCTCAACACTCTATCCACAGCACCACCTAGCTTCTCATATCTAGAACAGACTCCTTGATCTCTGTTTATTGTTATGTTTCCTCATCTTCAAGGCCCAGGTCAGAAACCACGGTCTCCTTGAAGACTGTGAATCTTCCAGACCACTATGATTGACTTCTCCTAGGTTCTTAATTGTCTTCTCACTTGTATTATAGTTATTTGTGACTCTTTCCTTCTGGTAGGAAGCTGGGACTCAGCCTTCTTTTTACCTTTGGCATCTAGCAGAATGTCTTCCAATTGTGGTATATAATAAGTATTTACTGACTTGAATTAAATCACAATCTTCACAACTATGTGGTCTCTCTGCACAAAATATCTCTCTGTAAAATGGGATAATAAACCTTCCCTTTTCTAGCTTATGCTAATATCCTAAGAAAAAAATGAGTGGGGGTGGGGGAGTGGGTTGATTGGGATAATGATCCAAATAAAGAAGAAAAGAATGAGTATCATTGAACGAAATGTTTTAAAAGTGGATAAGGGAGCAGAAAGAAATTCAGAAGCAGCTTCAGGGAACTTGCAATCAGGAAGACCTGAATTCACATATTGCCACTGACATTTACTAGCTGTGAGACCCTTAGAAAATCACTTAATCCCTCTAGGCCTCAATTTCCTCAACTATAAAATGGGGAGAATAACAGCACCAACTCCCAGGATTATTGTGAAGATGATATTGTGTAAAGAACTTTTGCAAACCTTAAAGTGCTATGTATATGCTAGCTAGTATTAATAAAAATATGAACTTAAAACTAAATTAGATTATTAAATAATATTTAATATCTATTGTATTATATTTAATATTATATTATTTTAAAAGTTTTTCAAAGCTTAAAGCTGCACTAATATTATTGGGACATTTAGTATAATCCATGTCTGTATTCTTTGTATATTGAACGGTTCGTGTTTAAATTCGTAATAAAAAGAAATTTAAGAAAGTAAATGAGGTGAGAAAAGTGTGAGAGAAAAGTGTGAGAGAAAAGTCTTTTAGAAAGTCTGACAGCCCCTAGCATCTGCTTCCTCCAATTCACACCTGCACTGGCAGGCTGAATCCCCACAAGGCAATGATGACCACCGGAGGGGACTGTGGTCTTTGCCCTCTGGGTTCTGATACAGATATAAATCATTATTTTCTTTAAATTCACTTGGTCAGCCTGGGCACTTTATCTAGCAGTAGTGATAATGTCATCTGGTGATTTCATGCAGGCTAACTGCTAAATGGGAGGCAATACATTCTGTAGCAGAAAGACCAAGGTAAATTAAATAGAGAAATACAAAATAAGGATTTCTCCCTTTCCCACACTGAACAAAGGGGAAATGAATCTGCCAAATTAATTTCTTATCTGCGCATGACAAATTTCCATCCCATTCCAGCTTCCCCCAGGTCATTTGCCACAGATAGATTCAAACAGCGTATTTCTTTTCAGTAGGTTCCTGGATGTTGCCTGGTGGTAAATGTTCATCATAGTATAACTGTTTCTGCCTCCAGATAACATCCTTAGTCCTTTTTCCTCATTACAAAGCTTAAATCTGAGAGTAGGAGGGACTCCTTCCATGTTTACTTCCTGGGCTTTACCTTAGCAGAGAGCAATTATGGAGCATTCAAGCCAAATATAATTTCTGTAAATGAGAAATTCCTATTTTCATGCACCAATTGACTTTATTACCCATTAAGGTTAATTGGGAAGCTTCTCAGGCTTATCTGAGCAATGATGAACAGCTGGGATGGATCACACTCCCCTGGGATCATTATGATGGAGCAACATCCAAACAATATCTAAGACTTGGTCCTTTTACCAATACATGATTCATGTTGGAAACTATAAAATGAAAGGCCGAGATTAGTGACTGCAGTTGTGACTAGATAGTGGCAGCTAGATGGTGCAGTAAGTAAGAGTGTCAGGAGAGGTCACATCCTGCCTCTCTACTGAGAATTGGTGTAGTTACTGGAAGTAGATCCCATTGGGTAACCAGCTTCTTCTCAGGATCTCCCAACCTCTTGAACATATGGTGTTGCCAAAAGCTCTAGAAATCGACATTTCTTAGGATCACTGTTTGTGAACTGGATTCAGGGAAGGAAACATGAAAGAAAAAAGCTAGCTAGGTTTCCTGAGGCCCAGTCTCAGGTTCTTTTAGGGGAGCACAGGTTCTCATTTCTGTAGTTTGGAAGGGGATCAGATTTCTTGCTTAGAAGAAGATTTATATCTGTTCTCCTCATTGCTAGAAGTCTTTAGACTTAGTGTTGTGTTCCAAACCAGATAGGACCTCTGAAGAAAGGAGATGGAGCCTTTTTTTTTAATAGCTTACTGATGGGGCAGCTTTTCCTGGCCTGTAAGCATATAGGATGATTCACACCTTTTTCTTATTGATCTTTGTCAAAGCATAGGGCAGTAGATATAAAGTCCAAACAGATAATTTCGCTGAGGGAACCCTACCATATTAATGGGCTTCCTATTTGTCTCATTTAGATTCCTGCAAAAACATTGGATATTCCAAATACCAGTCTAAGCTCATTCATTAATAGGTCAAAAAAGCTACCTCCAAAGAAATAGAATGAATTCAAATGAGACGTGAGCTCTTGGGAAATTATTAGAATCAACTGTTCAAATTCATTATGAGACCTCAATGTTATACACATCTCAATCTCCTTCCAGCCAGGAGCCCTGGTTGTGGGCTCAAATGACCTAGGTTTAGTCTTGGGAAAGATTGGCTCCTAAAAGAGTGGAGTCAAGCTTTCCTTACGCTCTTTGATTCCACCCCAGAGTGAGTAACAGCTCATAATGACTAGCTTTTATTTAATGCTCTAAGGTTTGCTACACATTTTACAAATATCTGGTACTATAATTATCCTCATTTTAGATGAGGACATTGTTAGAGAGAGCTTAAATGACTTCTTAGGGTATCTGATGCTGGATTTGAACTCAGGTCTTCCTGACTCTACTGGACCACCTAGGTGCCTCTACTTACAGGGAATATATTTTAAATGAAGTTTCATTTTACCTAACATCTCCTCTAAAAAGGATTAACAGGATCTCTTCTAGAAAGGTACTAAATGTACAAAGTAGATATCAGGTATAGGAAAGTTATGTTTTTCAAAACACATACACAAGTAAACACAAACCAAAACAGCCAACAACTCATAAGCATGCATTAAGAAATATTTAAAGTATGAAATGGTATAACCCATCAACAATTATACTATCCTATGGGACTGCTGACCAGATATTTTCACTTTTCCCTCTTGACCTGCACTAACTGTGTAACTCAAAAGTCTGGGACTTCAGACCAGTCAGGCATGGCTCTTTAAGTGCCTCTGGGTTTAGGATGATCCTATTAATGGTCATGATGTAGTAGGAAGACTGGTGTAGGAGCTAAGGAGGTTATAGCTTCACTTCTGTTACTACGTCTTGCTATGTAACCTTGGGGAAATCACATCCTTTCTCTGAATCTCAGTTTGCTCATTTTCAAAATGAGGAGCTTTGATGACTTTATCTCAGTAGTCCCATTCATCTCACATTCTATGATCCTCCCAGTAGCATTGCTCCTAAGTGATGAATTCATAAGCCTGTGTTGCTCCTTGACTTTCTACAGAGTCATAAAAATAAAAAACTCAATCCCCTCCCCCATATTTCTTGTCTTCAACTTTGGAGTAATAATGTAGAGTAAGATGAGTCTTTGAAGGTTTCTTTGAAGCTTGAATTTGTAAAGTATTTGCCTCATCTTAGGTGAACCTAATGAGTTAACTGAAAAACCTTCATGAAAAAATCAACTCAGCTTGCTCTTAAACCAGAAGGCTTCTTCTTTGTTGCCTGCTGAAGAAAAATACATTCTGCATCCCAGCATTCAAGGCCCTCCAAAATGTAGCTCTAACCTGCCTTTCCAGCCTCCGTTTGAGTTTGCAAATTCTACATTTTGGTCTACTACTCTCCGTCTCCTATTTTTGTCCTATTTCTAGCTCCATGCCTTTGCTGGATGTGGCCCCCATGGCTGAAATGGGCTCTTCTTTCCCCTATCTCTTTTGCAGAAGTCTCTGTCCGTTGAGGTGCCTCTTTTTTCAAGGTTCAATTTCACATTCCTCATCCTTCATGAAGGAGGTAGGCAGTGGATGGAGCATTGGACCTGGAGTCAGGAAGATCCAAGTTCAAATATGGCCTCAGATATATACTTGCTGAGTAACTCTATGTCAATCACCTAACCTGTTTGCCTCAATTTTGTCATCAGCAAAATGGAGATAATAATAGCACCCACCTTCCAGGGTTATTGTGAGGTTCAAATGAGATAATAATTATAATTCACTTAGCACAATGCCTAGCACAGAGTAAATGCTATATAAATATACCTCTATATATCACCATCATCACCATCATCATCATCTCTCATTTGAAACTGAGGTCTCTGTCCTCATATTTTCCACAGCACTTTTTCTGGCCCTCTCCATTGCACTTAGCACATTTTCTCTTGGATCACAGTTATTTATGGATGCTTTCCCCCTTCTCTATTAGACTGAGTACTCATTGAGAATATTTTCTATTTACTTATCTGTGTACATATTGGCAGAAGGAAACCTAGCATGATAAAAGATTATGATTACATAAAGGAATTTCAGCATTCATGAATATGGAAGTAGAATGCTCATGGCAAGATAAGAGTATGACAATCCCTGTATGTGGCTGAGGTAGAGTGGGTGAGTTGGTAAGGGGACATAAGTTAATTGAGGAACTGGGAACTTAGGGAGACTGAGGGAATGCCAACATATACAGTAATCTCTTTCATATCCGAAATTTCCCCATGGCAGTTTCATTATATTGTAGGTTGGCATAAGAAATTTAAATGAGAATTTTTTGGGAGTTTTGGGGAGCTGTAGGTGACATGTGAAGGCCAGTAGATAACACAGAAAAAAAATTAGAAACTCAGAACTGTGTAAAATATATTTATAGTTTTGTGTATCAACATATTTTATCTTTTAATACCATAATAATTTAGACTTCTCTGGTATGAAGGGAGGGGCAAAAATTTACATAGATTTTCCAGATTACAAAGGTGCCATGCTCTTAAATCCTGTGATATGGAAGGGATAACTGTTTATAATACCATAGTAGTTGAGCTTTTGCATCTACTGACCTGTATTGATAGGCCGCTAGGTGGCCAGGCCTGGAGTCAGGAAAACTCATCTTCTTGAGTTCAGATCTGGCCTCAGATACTTACTAGATGTGTGATCCTGGGAAAGTGATTTAACCCTGTTTGTCTCAATTTCCTCATCTATAAAATGAACTGGAGAAGGAAATGGCAAACCACTGTAGTACCTTTGCCAAGAGAACTCCAAATAGGGTCAAGAAGAGTCAGACACAATTGAAATGACTAAACAATATTGGTAGGTAAATTTATGGTGCTAGGGTTGGAAGGGGCATTAAGGGCATTGAATCCAGCCCATTCATCTTACAGATAGGGAAACAAGATAACAGAGGTTAAGTGACTTGCCCAGGGTCACACAGGGAGAGAAGGCAGCAGATTCTGGTTTTGGATGAGTGGCTCCTGAACCAAATCCAGGACTCCTTTTTATTGTACCATGTTTCAAGTTTCTCTGAAGAAATCTTCAGACAGAATCTGTCATTTAAGACCATGCATATTTCATTGGATTTTTTAAAGCTATTATTGAGAAAAACTTCCTTACATAAGAGCAAGGAATTTTGTAGATGCCCTAGCTTGCTCCTCTTTCTCTACAGCTTCTCTCCAACTTCACCTTCTTTTTCCCACTAAAGAATTGAATTATTTTTTGGCAATTATTGAGAGGTACCTCCTCACATAAGAGAAAGAAATTTTAAAGATGGATTATACAGATTTCCCCCACCTTGATGCTGCATCTCAGTAGTTCATCTCCAACCCTACCATCTTTTTACATCCAACAACAAAACAAAAAGCAAAAAGCTTGAAAGAAAACTATACCTACTGTAGATAACTAATGACAACTTCAGGAGCTTTGCTAGATAATTTTCCAAACAAGAATATGATGAATCTCCTTCTCTTGGTAGTTCTACAGTAGATGATCCTGTTGTCCAGAGGCCCAGATTGCAGTTTACCAGCAAATGGGGAAATCATTAAGTGAATCTGACCTGTTTGTCAGTGACACCCTTAGGTGGGCATGAGTCATTTACTTGCAAAGGTACAGGCAGGACTTTTCTTCCCCCTGTCTTTCTCCGTCCACATATGGTTTTCCCTTAGCCATAGTCCTTTAGAATAAAATACGAACTTCACAGGGGGATTCAGTCACTTGAGATATCCCAGATTACTGTCTGATTTTAAATACAAACACTACACGTAGCTGCTTGGGGCCCCCATCCATTGGCAGCCTCACAATTCCCAGGCATTACCTCTAGGACCTCAGATCCTGCAGAGTATAGAGCTAGCCTGCATTGCCCTTGCACAAAATATGCTTAAATAATCAAAGCATTGAATGTTCCCTTTCCTGTGCTTAAACCATGAATGTCAGGGATTTAAGTTCTTGAACATACAAGGGTCTATAGCAACTTATGTGGAAGATTAGTTTTTGATGCAGTATGCTGTAGGAGAAAGAGGATTTGACTCAGGAGCCCTGATTTTAATTCCCAGTTCTGCCACTTATTAACCATATACCAGTGAACAAGTCACACAGTATTTCCAGGCTTTAATTTTCCTATCTTTAAATAGATATGAAGATACATCAAGCACCTGTGTTTTCTTGGGCAATTTGTAACCTGTCTAAATTTGATAGATTAGCTTGGGAAACTTGCTGGAATCTCATAGTAATGAAGTAATGTGTTCATGGCCACACAGCTAATAAACTGGACATGATTGTGAAGGAGGTATAACAGCAAACAAAGTAAGATCTTTTGCTATTTTTATGGGTTTAGTTTTAGCCAATCAAATACCTGTATGTGGGCTCCAGTCAATCAGATATGTACATATGGGTTCTAGCTAATCAGATGCTGAATAGAACTGTATATGAAGAGAGTTGGTATTGAGAAAGTAGATATGAAAAGAGCTAGCCTTGAAAGGGTGATCTAGCATGGAGAAGAAGAGAGCTGAGAGGAGACCTCTGAGAGCTGGGAGAGGAGACCTCCAAGAGCTGAGATTAGACCCTTGAAAGTATTCACAGCAGCAGTTCTCAGAAGTGCTGTCATGATTGGTGTTACAGGAGGTGAGGTCCAGCCTTCTTTCCTCCATTCTGGACCCTTTCCCTGCCTGTCTTGTACTTTTCTTCTGCAGGTACCCAATTCCTATTATTCCCCATTGAAGTCTTGTGTTCCTCCCTTCCAGCTCTCCAGATAGGATCCAAACAACAGTACACTGACATACATCCTGGGCCATTGTCAGTCACCTTGCTTGACCTTTGTCCAGCCACTGGACTTTGAGGACTCTGGAGGAGACAGGGATGTTGATGACTTTGCGCAGTTCCACCTCACTTCAATCCAATTCATGCTCAGGTCAAGATATCACCCTTGCTAAGTCATTTGTCCTCTTTGAGAATGAAGGTTGAATGACACAATACACAACGGAGTTAATAAACATCTGAAATGTAACAGGATCCCAGGTCCTACTTATTCCAAGGCTAGTACCCTGTCCAATATGTTCTATGTTCTAAGAACTTTTCTGTCCCTCAGATAACACTGGCATTCCTTCTCCTACCTTTTATGTCTTTGCTTTGGTAGTTCCCATGCCTCCCAGCATCCTCCTTTCTTTAAGACTCAGCTCAGGTACCACCCTCTAGAGGAAACTTTCTTTTGCTTGAAGACTCACCTAACAAAACTGACTTTCAAGTGTCCAATTTTGCACGTTCATTCATTAAATATACAATTGATTTCTCCAATTGTTTACTGCCCTTCCTCCTTAACATCCTTAGATTTACCAATTTGTATTCAATTTGCATTAATTTACCAATTTGTATTCAATTTGCATTAATTATGTGTTTAATTATACATGTATATACTGTCTTTATCGATAGAATGTAAGAAAATGGATATTGTTTCATTATTTTTGTCTCTGTATCCCTGGAACCTAAGTGATTGGCATGTAGGTGCTTACATGTTTTTTTGACTGGCATGTCATATTGCCTCTGCTGTAAAATAGGGTTAGATTATTATTATTATTTAAAACTTTAGCAAAATTGTTTGCTGTTTAACCAGTCATTTTCCATTATATCCTCTCTCACTAGATCCTTATTTTTAATAAAGATAAGCAATTAAGCAAAACCAATGAAAACAGTAACTGTTTATAAACGTGTAATATTTTGCACCTGTGGTATCCTACCCCTCTACTGAAAAAAGAAAGCGTATTTCACCTTTTGTTTTTTCAACTACTATTGATCGTTTGCATTATGTTGCCTTTTAGGGCTATTTTTGTGTACACTATGGTAGTCACGTAGTCTCTGCTGTCATGGATGAGATCTTGCCCAGACTCCTAGTTACAGAAGGATTTCTAGCAGGTTGTGATGTCCTCCAGATGCTCCTCTTTGCAAATAATACTGGGCTGATTGCATCAAGCCTTGGAGAGTGTCTTAAAAGAGAATCTGTTGTCTCTCTAAAGAATGCAGCCTAACTATTCACAGTGAAAGAAGTTAAGCAGTTGTAAAGATCCTATTGTCCAGACCAAGACATACACTTGGATAAATAACCTACAGTGAGCATATTGATTATTTCATATATTTTCAGTAGACAATGGGCAATGAACTAAGGCTGGAACGAAACAGGAAGAGAAGAGGGAAGTCTGGGTTGCTTTTGGGGAAATGGCATTTTATTAATAAACCCTAAATTTCTCCCTGAAATAAAGCCCCCTCTCTCCACCGCCCCACCTTTTGAAAGCAATATTCATATATGGCTGTGGGTTATGTATCATTAATTAAAGTTTCCAAGTGATTATAGTTGAGGATCACCCAAAAACAATGGAGCTATTAATGTTGAGTGTAAGTAGACTACAACTCATTTTAAACAAGGAATTGCATAGAAGAAATGGTATAAGAATGCCATAAAGGAAATGCTTGTTTGAAAAAGTTGAGCTTTTTACCTTGCAAAGGTGAAGGATAACTTCAGGGAGCCATATGCTTCATTGGTATCCTTGTGATGACAAAAGAGCTAAAACAAAGTGTCCCATGTCCAGGTGGATTCCCTGTAGTGAACTTATGGGAGAAAATTGAATGAGCAGGCATAGGTGGGTTGTAAACTGCATTGCTGGAGGGAAAATAAGGATGATGATGATACTACTAATGATAATGAAAATTATGATGATGATAGTGAGAACTAGCACTTTTATAGTTCTTTTTCAACTCAGTTCAAAACATTTATTAAATATCTGCTATGTTCCAGGCACTGTGCTAAGTGCTGGGGATGCAAAAAAAAAAAGGCAAAAGAGAATTCCTGCCCTCACAAAGCTTATAATCTAATGGTGGAGACAATATCCAAACAAATATATACAAGATAAGCTATACATAAGCTATACAAGCTATATATATATAAATAGGAAACAAAAGATTAATAATAATTATTATGCATTAATAATTATAGCTAATAATTAAAATAATACTGGAATTTAGAGGGGTTAGGGAAGACTTCCTGTAGAAAGTAGGATTTTTAGTTGGGATTTAAAGGAAGTCAGGGAGGTCAGTAGCCAGAGTGGAGGAGGGAGAGCGTTGTAGACATGGGAAATAGCTAGAGAAAATGCTTTAGCTGAGAGATGAAGTTTCTTGTTTGTGGAACATTGCAGTGTTGCTACAATGAATGGTTGGGGAGTAGGGTGTAAGATGGCTAGAAAGGTAGGAGGGGCTCAGTTATAAGGGGCTTTGAATGCTTAACAGAACAAATAGAATCACTTCCAGACGCAGTACAAAGCCACTGGAGTTTATTGAGTGGGGTGTGTGTGTGTGTGTGTGTGTGTGTGTGTGTGTGTGTGTGTGTGTGTGATGAACAGACCTGCATTTTAAGAAAATCACATTACTGGCTGAATGGATCAAAGAGAAGACTTGAAGCAGGCAGACCTATCAACATTCTCTTGTAATAATCAAGGTGTCAGGTGATCAGGGCTTGCACTAGAGTGGAGATAGTGTCAGTGGAGATAAGGGGGCTTATTCAACTCATGTTGCAAAGTTGAAATCTGTGAGTCTCAGTATCAGTAATAGCATGCATATGGGGACTGAGAGATAGTGAAGAATCCAGGATGACTCCTAGGTTGCAAATCTGAGAGATCTGGAGAATGGTGCTGCCCTCTATAGTAATAGGGAAGATGGTGGTGCTAGTGGAGGAGGATTGAGGGGAAAGATAATCAGTTCAGTTTCGGGCATATTGAGTTTCAGTTGTCTATTGGACATACCATTAAAGATGTCTGAAAGGCAGCTGGAGATGCAAGGTTGGAGGTGAGCAGAGAAAATGGGGCAGGAAACGTAGATTTGAGAATCATCAGCATAAAGATGGTAATTAAAATCATGGGAACTTATAAGATCACCAAGTGAAGTAGTATGAAGGGAGAGGAGATGAGGGTACAGAACAGATATATACAGTTAAAGGGCATGATTTGGAGGAGGTTTCAGAAAAGGAGACAGAGAAGCTATAGTCAGACAGGTAGGAGATAAATGTAGAGAGAAGAGATCATTAAAGAGGGAGGGCATGATTAGCAATGGCAAAGGTTGCAGAAGGGTCAAAGGGAATGGAGATTAAAAAAGGCCATTGGATTTGGCCACTAAGAGAGCATTAGTAACTTGGGAGAGAGCAGTTTTGGTGGAATGATAAGGTCAGAAGCCAATGTAGGAGCTTAAGAAGAGAATGAGAGGAAAGGAAGTGGAGGTACTCTATTGTAAATGGTCTTTTCAAGGTACTATCTGATTTTATCTTCTCAACATACCTGGAGTGTAGGTGCTATTATTATCTCCATTTTATAGATGAAGCAGACAGGTTAAGTGACTTGTCAAGGGTCACACAGCTAGCAAGTGTCTGAGGTCAGATTTGAACTTAGATCTTCCTGATTCCAAACCCAGCGCTCATCCACTGTACCACCTACCAGCTTACACTGATGAAATCACAGACTAATTGGAGTATTTTACTAATACAGTCATTGTCCATATTATTCTCCTAGTTTTGTGTTCTTTTCTTCATATTAGTTCATACAATTATTTAATAAGGTTAAATTAGATGACCTGTGAGGTACCTTCCAATGCTAATGTTTATGTTCTCTTTTCTGTCATTATCTCAGCTTTTCTATTGTGTTTTCTGTTGTTGGATGTGTCAATTAACTGCTTTACCTCTTACTTTCCTCCATCTGTATATAGGGATCCATTTACCTTCCAGAGTTATTGCAATAATGGAGTTTAAAAAATATGACAGACTTTTGGGCTCCAGGGAATCAAGGAATATTGTGACTAGAAGGCACTTGAGAAGTTATTTAGTAATAGTGTCACAGGATTATAGCATTTTGAACTACGAGGGGCCTTGGAGATCATTTAGTACAGAAGTTTTTAACTTTGAATTGTCATTTTAAAAAAACTTACTGTATTTGTGCATAATTGATTTTCTTTGTAATTGTAAGTATTTTATTTTATGCACTTAAAAGCATTATTTTGAGAAGGGATCCATCAATTTCACTAGACTTTCTATCATATACAAAAGTTTAATAGTCCCTCTTTAGTCAATCTCTCTCATTCTAAGGGTAAGGAAACTGTATCCTCC
This sequence comes from Bettongia penicillata ogilbyi, assembly GCA_023548195.1. Taxonomy (NCBI): domain Eukaryota; kingdom Metazoa; phylum Chordata; class Mammalia; order Diprotodontia; family Potoroidae; genus Bettongia; species Bettongia penicillata. The sequence goes on along the minus strand of JAJHZJ010000244.1, from coordinate 9,519,957 downwards.
AAAGTTGAGAGAATTACCAACTATTGAGCTGGCATTCTGGTTCACAATCCAGATATCATCATTTTTTAAAGCACATTATACTTCAGAAAGGGTTCAAAACCCTTGCAGTGACTTGAATTCCTATTCAAGTCTTGACTGAATTAAAGCAGAACTAGAAAAACTGACATACTTATCTCTTTGGGTTATTTCTGCCTCAACATTTTCCCATCATTTTCTTCTTTCTTGAAAATAACTGTGTCTTTTCACATCAAAAGTTACATTCCAGGAGGGTAAATAAATTTCTGTGCCCTTATATGTTAAAAAAAAAATCAACAAAAAGCTTTCATTCCTTTCCAGGAAGCCACTAAAATAACAAATAAACAGCCCATATTTTACTGGGTAGCTGTTTGTGTTTTCAACACAAGCGTATCGTATAGATAAATAAGTCAAGATTGTTTGTTCAGATGAATGTAGAACATTGACTCCCATTTGGACAACAGAATACAGACATTTCCTTTAAGACTCAGATGTTTCTAATAGTTGTTTAGAACGTGCTTGGAGTCTCATATTATATCCGTGGGTCTAGAAGTAGCTGAATTCTCCAGGGAACATGGTGTACTATTATTTTGGTATGTAATCTGCTTCCTCAGTACAAGCCAAAATGCATAGGTATTTTGTTAAGGTTTTCCTTTAGTTCACTTTAGTTCACATTAACAGCCATGCTGTTAATTTTTTCTGACAACCTGAATTCCAAGGGCAAGAACTTTGAAGTCACCCATCACATACACTTATGTCTTGTGTGTATGAGGAATCAAAAAAATTACCTCTTTTAGCCCTGATATGTTAATCAGGTGAGAACACATCTTGATTGTTCACTCGGTTGGTCAATCAATCTATTTGTCCTTTCATCCCCATGTTTCCACAAGAATAGTTTATTTGAGTAAAACTGCCAATTCTGAAATCCTATTAATCCTCAGAAACTCATGGTAGAAACAATGTATATAATGTATTTTGGTAACACATATATAATATGCATTTGGCTACCTGGAACATGCATAGATGCCAGAGCTATTCTCCCAAGTCATATTTGCCATGGCAGGTCAGGTCAGGTTCCCAAATCTCAGTCTCTCTCTCTCCTTCTCCCTTCCCATCTCCCATTTCTTTCTCTCCCCCACCTTCTCTCTTCCTTTGTATGTATATGTATATATATATATATATTATATATATATATAAATGTGTGTGTATATATATGTATAAATATATATATATACACACATGCACACACACACACTCACATATGTACGTATATATACATATACGGGTGTGTATAGCTTCAGGGCTCTTTGGTTAGTTGTGAGAAAATGAGTTGAGGCTTTTTTAGTGCTATAGGTCATCAGCCTCCATTGATGTACTTCCTTTCTCACTGATTTTCAGTTAATATCATACAATCAGTTAGACAATCCGTTTTTTAGAAAGGGGTATTTACTAAAATGATACAGTGAGAATGCTTGACATAATATCCCCCTGAGAGTCTGACACATTCTCTTACCAATATACAGAGAATTCAGCGGAAAGTAAACTTAAGCTTAGAGAGCACATATGGGAAAAAAAATAATTCACCACTGCTAGATATCTATTTGCTGGTATCCTCAAGATGTTCAACTCTCTTAGGTATGGAATAACTTTTCTGTAGAGCACTTTACAGAGTTTTGAATATATTTTCTTCATCTCAAGTAGTCTATCTTTGGTCCCCAGAAAGGATATTGTCATCAGTTGCTACTGTCCTGGGAACACTGTTAAGATATTAGTGGGAAGTTAGGAAGTCAACAAATCCTTCTAACCCTTTGAGATTCAAAGGTCTTCCTCCAGTCAAAAGGGAGAGAGGAAACCCAACCTGACACGGAATTTGAGGCACTCTTCTACCCCACCTTCTCCCACCTCCTCAAAACACTGGTTACTTCCAGGTTTTCTTATTCATTGTAACTCCACTGAATTCCAACCACTTCCTGTCAGTAAGGCAGGGGGAAAGGACAAAGAAATGAATCTATCACTAAACTGAGGGATTGAACTAGATCAAAGGTTCTTGAAACTTTCGATTTCAGGTTCTCTTAATACTTTTTAAAATCATTGAGGATCCCCCAAAGATCTTATGTTTGTGTCAGTTATATCTGTGAATATTTTACTGTATTTGAAGTTGAAATGTCTTAGTATTATTATGAAAATAGTTTTGCCTTTACAGATCCCCTGAAAAGGAAAGGAAGGAAGCATGTAAGCATTTATTAAGCTCCTATTACGTGCAAGATTCGGTGTTCAGCACTTTACAAATATTATCTCATTTTATTGTCACACTAATATTAGGAGGTAGGTGCTATTACTGTCCTCATTTTACAGATGAGGAAACTAAGGAAGGTTAAATGATTTACCCAGGGGTACAGCTCTCCTAAGTGTCTGTTGCTGGATTTGAATTTAGGACTTCCAAACTACAGGAGAAAGAGACTTGGGTTCCATAGTGTATAATTTATTTATGGTGATGAATGATAAGGCAAATATGACTTGAAGTGCATTCTTTTTTAGGTTTCTGAATATTAGTGAAGGAGAAGAATGGCCAATGAGGGCCTAATCCTTTGAGTGTATACTACATTCACTCATAAACTTGGTGAGTCTGCTTTGGGAAATGCTCAATGAAGAGGCTCTTTCCCTCCCTGATTCAAACTGTGCTCAAGAAACGTCTGTTTTCTGTCAGATTACCGCATTGTGACCAAAAGATTTTTCAGTGATTGCTTACCTAGGCTCAAATAGATGAACTCTTTCCTGAAAGTCTTAGAGGAAAGAACTGCTGTGAATCATTGTTCTCAGATTCTCTTTCCCTACCTTGCTACTATATGGTCATGAACACATAGAGCTTCTGTTTCTTCTGTCTCTGTTGTGTTTTGTTCTTTCTGATGAGTGTTGGAGATGGAACAGACTAGGTTATGATGTTTTGAGCTTCAAAAGGTCAGAAGATTCATCAAAGTCCCCTAGGTAATTGAACCCAGTAGCAGAAATAATTGAGGCTGGATGCCATTTTTGAAGAATAATCTTTACTGAACTCAGAGAATCAACCTGCCAAGTGAAACCGTGTCCTCCAAGCAAGAATGACTATTAGCCAGGACTACTTTGAGGCTCTAACATACAGTTGGAGTAGAGTTGGAAAAGTCTAGAAACTTTTGTGTTATATTATTAACAAAAGATATTTCACACAGGATCTTGGATTCATAGGTATATTCTCTTATTTATATGGGATAGAAGATTTTGTGGATAATTTTTCTCAGATCATAATGTAGCAGGCTATTAAATTAATACAACTTTTTATCATTTATCAAATTTTTTTTCTTAAAATAATAGTATCCCTCTAAATTTATACTTGTTGACTTCTTTTTCTGATCTAAGACTTCTCATAATGACTTCTGACCCAACTATTTAAATGAAATTGCTTTCTCTAATGTTACTAATCATTTTAAATTGTTAATACCAATCACTTTTTCCCATCTTCATCATTCTTTTTGTTTCTTCAGCGGTGAAAATGTCTTCCTCTTGGATATTCTTTCCTTCCTGTGTGGCATTGCTCCTTCCTAGTTCTTTCCCAGTGTGTTTTATCATACTTAGTCTCTGTTGCTGGTTTCTCATCCATACTAACCTGGGCCCCATTCTCTCATTACATACTCTTTCCTTATGAACTCATATCAAATTAACATATACATTCCTATGACTCCCAAATATACACACTTTGCCGTCATCTCTCTACTGAATTCCAGTCTTTTACCCTCCAATGTCTGCTAGACATTTCTATCTGGATGTCTCATAAGTAGTTGAAATTCCAAATATCCAAAACAGATATCAATATTCTGACTCTGAAATTTACCTCTCTTTCTAACTTCCATATTTCTATCAAGGGCACAATAATTCTTCTAGTAATCCTGGTTTGTAACCTCTGAGTTATTCCTGGCTTTTCCTTCACCCTCATCGCATATTGCCATGTCATGTCCATTCTGTTTCCACATCATCTTTCATCTATCTCTCCTTCTTTCTGCTTTCACAACTGCTGCAGTAGCTCAAGCCCTCGTTACTTCTTGCCTGCACTAATGAAGTAATTTTAATGTGGTCTTTCTGTCTCAAGTTTCTTTCTATTCTCATTTACCTTCCACACAACTGTCAAAATGATTTTCCTAAAGAACATGTTTGGCCATGTAACTCCCATGCTCCAAAACAAAACAAAATGAAACAAAACAAAAATAAACAATGATTCCATATTACCATTAGGATAAAATATAGACTTCCATGTTTGACATGGGAAGTTTTTCCCATTATGGCTCCAACCTACCTTTCCTGGTTTATTGCACATGTTTTAGCCAAACTGAATTTCTTGCTGTTGCCTAAGCTCTGTATTTCATGACCAGTCTCCATATCCTTATATAGGCTCTTCCTCAGACTTGGATTAATCTTTATACTTAGATCCATCTCTTGGAATCCCAAGCTCTTTATAAAACTTAGATAGCATTTTGAACATATATTTTAACTGTTCATGTTATTCCCCAAAGCTGTGCTGGTAGATGTTTTACAACTGTCTCTCTAAAAAAAAGAAAAAGAAAAAAGTCAATAAAATAATGAATCAAGCCCTGATTATAGCATTTACCAATTTCCTAAGTGTAAGAGCTCACACTGAAAATTTAACAACTGCTTCTTGTTTGCTGGTTTCAAGGTGATTCCAGCATACCCCTTCCAAGTCTCTCTTCTGTCCCAACAAGAGAATGTAAGCTTCTCCAGCACAGAGACCATTTTCATTTTTGTCCTTGTTTCTCCAGTGCTAGCAGTATCTAGTCCATAGTAAATGTTGAATAAGTGCCTGTCCACTGAGGATCACACAAGGTCACAATTGGAAGATTGAATGCTCTGTTTGCTTTGAACTGAACCATCCATGTCATTTATTTTCCATCAGTATTTTATGTGACAAGGCTGTAGTTGTAGCTCTTAAAGTGATTGCATAAAATTGGAACGACTTTGAGGCTGATAGTTAAAAAAAAATTAGGAAAATAAAAACTTGGCAAGTTGGAAAGGAACCAAAGATGATGGAGTAAACGACAGAAATCAGAAAAGCTGCATAAATGGTACGTCACCTACTCCACAAGGGGAAATTCTGTAAGCACTAACATGGCATTTCTTGCATAACCGGAACCATATTTTCATAATAAATCAGAAATAGAAACATTGAGATATGAAACAAGATTAATTGCTAATGTAGTGGTGTTGGGAAACAGGATGATCCGTCCCTGAAAAAGTTCCAGAGAAATGAACATATAAAATCTGAAAACAGCCTCAGACATTCTTTGTAAAATAAAAACAAAAAAAAACCCCTGTGCTCCTCCACAAAGGAGTATTACTCCTAAACCAGTTCTATGAAATGGCATGTCTTAATGTTTGGGTCAGTTCCTCAGAAATGTATATGATTAATTTGCAGTTGGGACCTTTGGTGACCCCAAATCACAAATTTAATAATGAATAGTATTTACATCAATTTATGAATATGTGAAAAGTGGGTTAACAACATTTTTAGTGAAATACAGAATCTCTAGTGTTTCTAATAAATGGGCTTTCTTTTCATCATTAGCACTGTTTGGCATATGCAATCAATATAAACAGAGAAATAAGAGCATAGCCAAGTGAAACCATTCTCTACCTTTCTCCAAAAAGAAATGTATATTATCAAGCTGCCCACTAGGAAAAGAGATGACATAAGCCTCAGGGAGAAATTTAATCAGGATCCAAAGCAATTTAACTGAGAAAGAAATGTATGCATCAAGATAGTACACTGCAAAGGTCGTCCAATTCTATATTTAGTACATGATTTAAGTAGGAAACTAAAATTGTAGACTGATAGAATGTTGGTACTACTAGGAATATCATCAGTCACCTACTCAGGCTGAATCATGTATAATATATATATATACACACATGATGTTTATTATGTGAAAAATACAAGTGGAAAATTTAAATACTCATTTTCAAGTAAAAAAACAACACCAAAGAAGTAAAAAAAGAAGGAAGTACTACTCCAAACAAAGCTACATGGGCTCAGAAGTTATTGATATAGGCAATATGAGTGATGATTTGGCTTGGAATGTTGTTCCTTTAATACACTATAGCCCTGTCAATTTCCTCCTTACCTCTATATAAGATCAGAGGTTTACAGTAGGAAGGCACCTCTGAGATCATCTAGTCTAACATTCCTATTTTAAGGATAAAGAAACTGAGGCCAAAAAAGGCTCAGTGATTTGGTCACAGGTAGTAAACATAAGAGCCAAGATTTGACAGAAGATCCTCTTATTCCAAGTACAACATTCTCCGTCATACCGTGATCCCTCACATGGCTTCTTGTTCTGTTACTCGTAACACATGCCACTTCTCAACATACTTCAGATATTCTCTCTCTCGCTCTAAGATTCCTTCTTCTCTTTTTCCTTCCTATCCCCTCCCTCCCTCCCTCCTTCCCTCCATTCCTTCCTTCCTTCCTTCCTTCCTTCCTTCCTTCTTCCTTCCTTCCTTCCTTCCTTCCTTCCTTCCTTCCTTCCTTCCTTCCTTCCTTCTTTCCTTCCTTCCTTCCCTTTAAATATGCTGTCTAACTTCACTTCAAAGGTAGATTTGGGGGTGTATTTTCCATTCATTCTGAACATTCCTTGAGAAGAGCATTTCAGGACCATACTTTGGGGTCTGTAATTTTAGCCCACTTGAAACCTCAGCTTCTCGCCATTGACTCATGACTTTGGTTTCTGTGCACGCTCATCTACTCTAGGCCATTTCCCAACTTTTTCTGGTTTGCTGAGTCACCTCCTGCGAAATTTTCCAGGCCTTCCCCTAAGACTTCTGAAGGTGCGAGGACCCCCACAAGCTTCTTGACTTGACCGACCATAGAACAGACACTCCTCCCAGGAAGTGATGATAGCCACATTTTTAGCAAGAGAAAAGTTCTAGAAAACTTCTTTCCTTTTCTTCTTTCTTTCTGGGGAGCACAGAAGTAATATATAAAAGAATCTTGGAATGTTCCCACTTGTCCCACCTCCCTCAAGTACTCAACTTGGCCTAACAAATCAACAATCCTGGATGATAACATTTATCATATTCATGAGAACAGAAAGAGAATCTATGAAGAACATCTACCAAGTGATTTGAATAGTAGCTTTTTTTCCAAAATTGTAGAAACCTTACTATACATTTTAATGAGTAAGAGAGTTTGAAGCACTGCTGACTGAAACTGAGACTTTATTCTTTCCTTTGGAGCTTTCTCAGACACACAATTCTCACGGAGGGCAAGGAATGACCTTTGAGAAGTCTTTAAAAGATAGATGTTCAACACATATGGTCTTGATAACAAAATATACAAAAAAAGCAAAACCCTAAGTTCAGCAATAGAGTTATTACTTACTATATATAGTGAGACTGTATATATCTTGTGAGGCTGGCCATAAAAAATATTTCAAAGGGCAAAACATCCCAGAAGGAAATGGAAAATTATTGATATATAGATGCGACCTGCAGAGTTGAATGTTTCACGTGAGAAAATGTTAGCAGGAATTTTGAGTTTGTGTTTATATTCAAACAGGAATTATCAATATGGGTTTACACAATACTTAAGTCTCTGAATAAAACTGAAAAAGAGCAAGAAAACAAACAAACCTATACAAGGAAGATATTTATCCCCTAGGACTAAAGTACAGACAAGAGGAAAGTGGTTTTTCTTTCTTGCCCTAATAATGGTCTCCTGGCAGCTGCGATCTGTGCAACTGGGAGACATTTTACCTGCCAACATTTTATTTTATACTACACAAGAGTCTGAAAGATCTCCTTGACTCCTGCCTCCTATTCTCAATATTCCACCAATGCACATAGAACACCGATGATATAAATTATTTCATGTGCCAAAATTTGTGAATCACAAAAATTTAATCATGAATGAGAAAATATATAGCAGAAACTCATAAGTAAAATCCATTATAAATGTCAATAAATGTAGTAAAAATCAATTATAGAGTAAACACAAAGAAACACAACCTCCCCATACACAAAGACACACCCTAGCTCAAATGATTTCCAAAAGTATAATTCTGTAAAAGTCCAAGATGATTCAATAAATAAGATAGATGGCAATCATGATCCAATCAGATTGGTATACATTGGTGTAGTTTGAGATGTTTTTAGATGTCAGAAGTCAAAAGTGATTATGACATTCTCATTCTGATTTATGTATTACCCTAGCAAAAAAATTTAATTTGTGAGTTTCAAGAATATCTTTGAACCCAGTGTGGTGTAGTGGAAAGAGTACCATACTAGGGACACAAGGATCCTGGGCTGGAATCCCAGTTGTTCTACTTACTATTTGACTTTAGACAAGCCATTTCTCCTCTCTGGGCCTCAGTTTCTTTATCCATAAAATGGAGCAGGGGTTGAACTAGATGATATCTAAAATTCCTTCCAGCTTTATATTTTGATCATAATATAACAAAACTCTAAAGAGATAATAATGGTAATTCTACCTTTGATATTTTTATTTCCAATACACAAATGATTTGTTAGAATACAGAAATTTCTATGCTTCAGACTATTCATTTATTTAAAAAAAATAGTATTAATCTCCTACTTGAGGCTAGAAAATCTTGCTAAATACTTTGACATTCATAAAGGGATGGTAACTTAATAGCAGTAATGATGGTGGTCATAAAAATAACAGAATCATATAGCACCTTCAGGCTTACAAAAAACAAGGCAAGGAGATGAACGTTGATGATCAATTTGAAGGGCTGCTTTTGTCATTGTATAACCTTATATATGTTGAGACATGACTTCTGTTTCCAACTGTTTCTCATCCCAATGTTATCCAATCAAAAAGAGTTAAAGGTGTTTGTGAAATGCATATTTATTTTGTACCCCATTATAGAAGACATGCCAGTATGTTTATATGTATGATTGGTGATTGCCTGTTAGACATACCTGATATTTAGCACTTACTAAAAATATTCTTCTGGAAATGTAATCTTTTCTTTGGTTCTCCACAAATGGATAGCATATATTAAGGGGAAATGACACAAATATTTACCCATTGTTCAGTCATTTCAGTTGGGTCTGACTCTTTGTGACCCCATTTTGGGTTTTCTTGGCAAAGATGCTGGAGTGGGTTGCCATTTCCTTCTCCAACTCATTTTATGGATGAGGAAATTGAGGCAAACAGGGTTAAATGACTTGGCTAGGATTACACAGCTAGTAAGAATATGAGGTCAGATTTGAACTCAGGAAAATGATTCAACTCTCTATCCATTGTGCCACCTAACTGCCCCAGGCAAGCTTTACTAACTGCCTCCTATGTGCCAGTTTCTATGCTAAGCACTTTACGAAATTATCTTATTTGGTCCTCATAACAGCCCTATGAGGGACGTATTATTATTAGTCCCATTTTTTATAATTGAGGAAACTGAGGCTAAAGCAACTTATTCAAGGTCAGAAAGCCAGTAAATGTCTGAGCCCAGATTTGGACTCAAGTGTTCCTGACGCTTGGTACAGTGCACTGTGTATTGAGCCACCTTGTTGTCCACATTAAGATGTTAGACATAGAACTGGTTCTGTTCCAGCAGTGTAGTATAATGGAACGAGCTCTGGACTTGGTATTTTTCTGCCACAAACTAGCTGTGGGATGATAGACAATCAATCAATAGATGAGCATTCATGAAATACCTCTTATGTACTAGGCTCTTTGATAAGTTCAGGAAGGCACAAAGAAAAAAGGTACATGCATAATATTCAAATCAAATACAAAGTCACCTTGGAGGGGATGGCACTGGCAGATGGGGGTGATGGTACAGGGCCAGAAATGACTCACCAAAGGCAGAATTTGAGTTGAGTCTTTAAAGAAACCAGTTATTCCAAGATATGGAAGGAAAGGGTTCCTGAGGTGGAGACAGCCACAGTGCAAAGGTACAGAGGTGAGTGACAATTGTAAGATCACTTTGGCTTCACCATAGAGAGCATCACGGGGAGCAACGTCTAAGTGGACAGAAAACTTCAAAAGCCAGAAAGATGTATTTATATGTGCTCCTAGAGATCATAGGGAGTCAATGGAGTTTATTGAGTGGGTAAGGGGAAAGCTGTGTGGTAGGACCTAAACTTGACCACTCACTTGGGTGGTAGTAAATTACTTCTCTTTATCTATAAATAAAAAGATGAGGCTGGATTGGTTGATGTCTAAGTTCCTTTCCAGTTTAAAAATGATATAACCCTGTGGTTTCTAAAATAATTTTAAGCTCTAGAAATTTAGTAATCTAATTTCCCACCATGCTGTATATATCTTTAAGTCAACAAATACTTATTAAGCACCTGCTATGTGCCAGGCAGTACTTATTAAACATTTACTATATGCCAGCTACTGTGCCAAGTATTAGGGGTACAAACAAAGGCAGGAGCTGTCTCCTTACCTTACTGCTAATTTCTACTCCTGAATTCTCCTTACTTCTAATTGGCCCTGGAGTTTTTTATTCTTACCATAGTTCTCTCAATTTGCCCTCACTTGGCTCCCTTTCCACATTCCAGTCTCTCTGGCAGTTTGGAACTCTGGTTTATTCTGACCATGGATCTGCTTGGCTTCTCTTCAGACACATTATTATTCTTTTCTCTCTCTCTGCCTCTGTCTCTCTCTGTCTCTCTCTCTTTCTCTCCTCCTCCACTCCCATCCTTGATGGCTCAGTATCCTTGGCATTTCTCAGACTGGTCTTCTAATTACTGGCTCTTACCCATAGCTAACTGATTCGATCTTTGCTTTTGTAGTCAAGAATGATTCTCACTCATAAGACCTGGGACTTGCCCAGCCTTTCCTGGTATCAGGACTACAATACAGGAGGACACCTTCAGGTAGAACTTGGAAGCCATATAATTGACAGAACTTGGAAGCCATGCAATTGATTGGTAAGAAACTAAGCCATTAGTCAGTTGTAAGTAGGTTAGTACTGAAGTAGTTCACTTTACTGATATTGGGGCTCAGAAAAAAAGCACCCAGTAGCACTTACTGTCCTTGTAGATGACAACAAGAATCATTCTCCAAAATGAAGGGTTGACGTGACTTGGGACAATCATTCCATTATTTATGTCTTTTTAGCTGTACTTTTCAGTACTGAAAAAATAAAATGGAAAACAGAAAGGTCAGTTATCCAGCCATCTTTTGAATTACATACAGAATTCTACATTCTGCTTGCCTCCCATTCTAATGCACTTGGCTAACACATACTCTTTGAATTAGAAAACTAAGTTTAAAAGCATAACTCGAGGGATTGAGACATCTATCAGTCCCTTGTACTAGCTATTTCAGTTATGCTCCGAGAGTACAAATAGTTTTCAGAGTTTCACTTCACTCTCTGTCCATTTAAGAAGCTATCCAGCCAATGTGGTAAAACTAAAAATTTAAATGATAATAATTAAACTATATTAACCATTGGGAAGCTAGTTGCCATGTTCCTCTAAGAAGACATAGTCAGGAAAATGATTGCTTCTCATTGCAATCAACTGAGACAGCATTGTTTCACACATACATATATCTTTGTATTGTATAAGTTGCTCTTGGGTTCAAAGGATTAAAAACTAAGCAGCTAGGTGACAGGGGTCAGGGTGATGGACTTGGAATCAAGAAGACTTTAATTCAAATCCTGCCTCAGAAGGTTACTAGCCAAGTGACCCTGAGCAAGTCATATAACTTATCTTAGTCTTAACTTTGTCATCTGTATAATGAGGGATTGGATTCTAAAGTTTCCTAAATCTCTTCCAGCTCTAAATTGGTGATTCTGTAATTCCTCCCTCCATTTTTTCTCTTCTATTTCCCCTTTCATATGATGCTCTTTAAATTCTTTCTCTCAGAGATCTTCTAGTTAAATCAGATTGGGTTTTCTCCATAAAGGATACTAAATGCATTTCCATGATGCTAGACTATTATGAGAAAGAATTTCCTGAAATTGTAGTCACTTCTCCAAGCTCTCCCTTTAAGTGGCCAAAATTGGTAGAGTATCCTCGGGTTAACTTAATGCCTGACCTTGCTGCTAAGGGCTCTAGAGATATTCCTTGTGTTCCTTCATTTCCTTTCACCAGTTATTATAGCGTATAAACTATTAGGGGTCAAAACTTGTAAAATTTAGGTTCTTTTTGGTTTAAGTTAGGCAGTTGGTTAGGATTGTATTACTATGCCTGAAGTGATAGTTAAAATGCAGTTAGGACGGATACCAACAGTTAAGGAATTAAATTTCTACTCAAATTCTCTCAACCTCATTTATTATTTAGAGACATGACAGCTCATGATGAGAAAGAAAAGATTTTTTTTGTCACTGTTGAATGGCCATGAACTACTCTCAGAAAAAATAAAATAAAATCTATATAAGACACTTCTAAAATGTGCAAAATAGTTTGAATCTTGAATCCAAGAAGTGTGGTTTCAGGATTGAGTCAGGAATCACAATGTCTCACGTTTAACTCAGTGCTAACTTGGAAAGATCACCACAAGCTTTCCTTTCCCTTTAATAAAATTGGAATGAAATTTACCATCTAGTTGGCTCACAGGGAGATGGGGCAAAATAATGGAGTACAAATGAAATTCCGGTTAAGATGTCAATATGAAAAGTGATAGAGAAACCCAGATCTCCTGCACAAACCCCATAAAATATCTGAAAATGGCCCCTGAGAGACCAATGATAAAGAATGGCACAAAGAAACAAAAGCATGTTCTATCCAGTACTGAACTGAACGAAAGACCAGAGGGGGCTGGTAAGGGAGTTATAGCAGGGAAGTTATTAGGAGCTTAGAAAAATGAATGTGAGGTTAGTCAGTGCTCTAACCAGGGGGGATTCTCAAGCCAGCAGAAGTCCCATTAATCAGTGATCTGAAGTCATGTTAAAGCTCTGGCTTTAACAGAACAAAAATGCATGACAGAACTAGGCTCTTTAAGTCACAATATGAGGAGACAGGACCCAGCAGAAGACTGAATTAATTCTGGATTGGGGATAATGCAAAGTGAGGGAATAAGACACTTTGCTAGACCAGAATCCACAATGAACCATAGAGACACTGAAGCAGAAACCAGGGATGGAGGTAGATGATAATTGATTGCTGCTTGCTAAGAAATCTTAAACTGACCCTATCATTGACTGTTATAGAAATCCTGGATGAATAAGAGGCTCTAAGGTTATCAGGGATTCCCAGAAATTTTATCTCTTATCTCCACCTCTTTGGGGCAGCATCACTTGTCTATGGATATGGGGTTTTGTGGATCTACCAATTACACTTTGCTCTGAGCCCCTACTTATTTTCCAACACCATCATTCTCTGAAAAGGCTGTATTTCAATGAGTACTAGTCATGTGACCTTTGACTAATAGAATATATCACCCAAGAAAACGGACAAATATGCTAGTAACTAGGTGGTATAGTAAACAGAGTAGCTAGAATGTTAGTCAGAAAGACTTGAGTTCTATCCTGCCTCAGACACCTAGTAGCAGTGGGAGCCTCAGCAATCCATTTACTGTCAGTCTCAGTTTCCTCAGTTGTAGAATACGGATGACAGCACCTACCTCACAGGGTTGTTGTGAGAAACAAACAAGATAATATGTGTAAATTGCTTTGCAAACTTTAAAGTGCCACATAAAAACTAGCTATTGTAGAAATGCTGCTGTTTTGTTCTTGGCATAAAATCATTAAGTAGATAAGTGGTACTAAATGACAAAGACATAATGTACATTTTGTTGGTGGTGGTGTTCAGCAGCGTTTGACTCTTCATGACCCCATGGACCATACTGTCCGTGAGGTTTTCTTGGCAAAGATACTGGAAGGGTTTGCCACTTTGTTTTCCAGTGCATTAAGGCAAACAGAGGTTAACTGGGTAAGAGGTTAATAGATTAAGAACCCAGGAACATAGTAAATGTTGGTCTGAGGCCAGATTTGAATTATCTCACACACATACTTATATGTGTGCACACATATATACAGATATATCCTTCACCTAATGACGTTGTGTTAATGTACATCTATATTATATGTATGTACACATATGTTGTTCCACATACATATTATATGCTACGTATATGTGTATGTGTGCATATAACCATATCTGTGCATATATGTATGTGTACACACATATATGTATATTTACATATATACACATACATATATACATACACAAACACTCATGGGCCCTGATTGATTCCATATCTTAAATTATTTCCACAGTCTAGACAAACAATAGGCATGAACCTCATAGTTTCTTGCTTACTAATATACATTGGAGCCACTTAGCTGGGCCTGGAGTCAGGAATACTTGAGTTCAAATCTGGCCTCAATGATAACTGATATTGAGGAGATATAAACTGGTTCACTGTTACTGGGAATATTAATTGATTATTGGGTTATTGATATTGAGGTGATAGCAACAGTTTAATTGATATTGAGAGGAAAATACTGATCAGACTTCAGATGTCTTGGGTGAGACACCAGTGATCTGGGTTACTGAAATATGTGGGAAAATGCAAGGACTGTGTTGCTTTCAAATTCATGGTCTTTTCCTTTTAGGGGTCTAGGTCTCATCACCCCATCATTTGTACTACTTAGTCTTCACTTGTTGATACTGTGAGCTGGGGAAGGAAGGAAGGAAGGAAGGAAGGAAGGAAGGAAGGAAGGAAGGAAGGAAGGAAGGGCGGGCAGTGGCTCTCACTGGAAAGACACAGCCATTTTCTCCTTAACTTCATTCAGTTGAAACAAAATGTCCCTTGTAAGACTTAACCAAGAAGTTCTGGTTGAAATAGTGAATAGCTACAGGTCTCCTTGGCCCCACTCTCCTAGGTCTATCTCCTCTTATACAACTCTGGTCTTGCTTAAGGTTTAAATTGCACATACTGGCTGCTGAAACTCTTGCTCATCCTGAGTAGACCTTCCTGGTTAATTTTAGATACCCTTCCCTTTGTCTGTAGTTCACATTGCCTGAATCTGTTGCCCCATCTGACAGAAATCCCTTTGTCTGACAGTCCTACGTAAATCCAAGACCCCAGCGGCTCCCAGCATATTGCACTGAGAGATAGGGAGCGGGGAGGGAGGGTAGACTGTCCCTAACTGAATTACTGTCCAGTGTTTAGCAGGGTTTAACTATCAGTTATCAATAGACCATTCTTATCCTGGGGGCATGTAGCTGGAGCAAGGCAAAGAACACTGGACTTGGAATCAGGAAGACTCTCAGATACTTATCAGTTGTATGACCCTGGTCAAGTCACTTAACCCTGTTCGTCTTGGTTTTCTCATCTGTAAAATGAGCTGGAGAAGAAAATGACAAACCAGTTCAGTATCTTTGCCAAGAAAACCCAAAATGGGGTGGTGAAGAATTGGACGTGGCTGAAAATGACTGAACATCTGTCCTAGCGTTGCTGAGTGCCATTTTACCTGAACCCTGTACTAAATTTGCATGATAAATATTTATTTTTTAAATGTATGCTCCCCAGGGTCTCTTTTGAAAAGGCACTGTAAAAATAAGCCAGAATCATCTATTTCAGGTCAAAAGCTGAGTATGTATGGGTGTAGTAACATTATTGAATTATTATTGAGAGTTTTGTAGATTGACCTGGATCCATGTGAGAATGAACCTAAAACTGCGAATCACAGTCTATGTATAAATGGGATAACAATGCTCTGGACCTCATAGGATGGAGGTGAGGAAGGCACTTAACACATTCCAAAGCACTACTTGTGCATGAATTATTATTCATTGTTGACTAGGTCGCTCAGAATGAAAGGCTTCTGCATATTCTGTTCTCCAATCTAATATAAAGGGGAAAGTTGCATTATTATCTATCAAATTGAGGATGGTCTAAATGTATAACTTGTATCTATGGGACAAATGTAGATTTTTTTTTATCCTCAGTGCATTTTTCAAATTCACAGTGAAACATTCTCTTCTTAATTTGAGTGTATAGACGTGGCCTTGAACAAAATATAAATATTAGGCAAAATGACATCAGAGCACGCCATTCCCATAGTCCAGGAAGCTGATTGAATCAGGACCACAGAGGTCCAACAATATCTAGACTGAGGTGGGTAGGTGATGTAGAGGATAGATATTGGGATATATGAATTCAAATCCAATCTCTGATACTTAGTAGCCATATGACCCTGGGAAAGTCACTTGCTTTACCCAGCCTCAGTTTCCTCATTTGTAAAATGGACATGATAATAGTACCTAATAATCAATGCCATTTATACAGTATTTTAAGGTTTGCAAAGCACTTTATTAATATCTATTTTTTTCTTTACTAAAACCCTTGGAGGTAGATGCTATTATTATCTCATTTTACAGATAAGGATACTAAGGCAGAAGGTAAGTGACTTGCCCAGAGTCACACAACTAGTAAGTGTGTGAGGCTGGATTTGAACTCAGGTCTTTGGGACTCCAAGTATTGCGCTGTTTCCTGTACCATCTAGCTGTCACTCACTTCATAGGCTTGGTATAAGACTCAAAAGATAGAATATGTATATATATATATATATATATATATATATATATATATATATATATATATATGTGTGTGTGTGTGTGTGTGTGTGTGTGTGTGTGTGTGTGTGTATTATATTTTGCGAACTTTAAAGTGACATATAAATGCTATCTATTACTGTTTCTTGGTATGTGCAGCACAGCATTCCCAAGGAAATATCCTTCTCCATTGTTCACTTACCTTCCAGTTCCTTTAAGATATCTTATTATTTTTTCTTTGTATTTACCATTTTAAAATCTAAGGCTCTTTTCTTTTTTCAAGTAATTGATGTATTGAGAGAGAGTATATATTGTAGTAGATAGACCATGGCAAGGGATGGGGATCAGGAAGACATGTTCAGATGTCTCCTCAGATGTTTACTTGCAGTGTACATGGACATGGACAAATAACCTTAACTTTCTGAGCCTTAGTTTCCTCATCTGTAAAATGGGAATGATAATAGTATCTATCTCCAAGAGTTACGAGGATCAAGTGAGATATCAAGATTTATATGAAGCTGTGAAAACCTTAAAATGATTTACAAATGAGATTTGTCATTATTATTAAGTAATGAGAAGCATGCTGCCTTTTCTTCTCTAAATAAAGAAAAATATCAAGACTCAGACTTTTAGATGTGGACATTTATTTATAAGTCCACTAGCCCAAACTTCTTATTTTATGTATCATAGAATCTGATTCCAAGGAAAGTTAAGTGACCTACCCAAGGTCACACAACTAGTTAAAGGCAGAACTAGTACTGAAACTGAGGGCTGCTAACTCCTAGTCAGCTTTTTTTTTTACACTACATTACTGATAAGTGAATTAAGCTTATAGTCCCAAAGTTTAGTCCTCCATTCTTCCTTCCTTCCTTTCTTCCCCCCTTGCTCTCCCTCTTTCCCTCCCTCCCCTCCCTCCCCTCCCTCCCTCCCTCCCTTCCTTCCTTCCTTCCTTCCTTCCTTCCTTCCTTCCTTCCTTCCTTCCTTCCTTCCTTCCTTCCTTCCTTCCTTCCTTCCTTCCTCTCTGTCTCCCTCTTCCTCTCCCTCCCTTCCTTCCTTCTTTTATTCCCTATTGTCATTTCTTCCCCAAAGTAGCAATTCAGTCCTTTTCATTTTCCCAAAGAGGATTGTATTTAGTCATATTCAGATGAGATATCCAGATCCTATTTTAAAATAAATAATTTCCCAGCATGTCTTAGCTGCCTGTTCTTTGAATATATCATCTTTCAAATGCAGGACGAAATAGAAGATTCATGACTGAAGGGTAAATATATCCAACTTTTCAGAAAGAAATGACTGTTAGTATTGGTTGCATTACTAGAGGTTTGAGACATTTTAATTATAACTTCCGTAATAAATAGCTACTGAGATAATATTAACATATATTTGAATGACATTTTTTTCTTTGAAAAAAATCTCCCTTCCCTTCCTTTTCTTTTACCATATCCCTGTCAAATTAGTAAACTCTTACCTCTAATTTTCATAAGATTCTAGTACCTCTTCTTTTATGTAAGATACTATTCCCCTAAACCTCAAAGGGATAAATCTATGCTGTCATCACGTGTAATTCTCTTATGCAAAACATATTCCTTGAAAGTAGGGACAATTTTTGCTTTTCTTTGGCTCCCCTGCACTTATCAGAGTATCTGACACTTAATAAGTGCTCAATAAATGTTTCCTGACTGATTGATTGATTGTTACTACCTCCCCTCCATTGTACCTTTTCATAGTCCATTAAAGCTGGGCTTTTAGGAACTTTCCTTAAAAACCCACTCTATCTGCCATTATCTCTCTATACCCAAATAGGGTGATATATGCAAAACACTTTGGAAATTTTAAAGCACTATGTATATGTCAGTTTTTTCTATTACGCTATTGTTGTTATTTTTATTTCTCCCATTATTCTTTTTTATTTAAGTTTAACTGGTAGAGTATTACATAAGTAGCTAAAGTAAGTAGATTTTAGGATATTTAAGGATAAAAACTCAATTTCTGTAGGCTCACTGAAGATATCCTCTGTATAATCTTAGTAACAGTAATTGTGTTCTGCATGGTGGAGGGATTCTTTGTATTTATAACATCATAGAACTATATGCACATCTTTATGCACACATGTTGGTCTGGGCTTATGACTTCACTACAGCAGAAGACTGTTAGTGAGGCCACTCCTTCACCAATACAGATGGGTTACTATTTTGTAATATTACCTAAGAGAGTTTCCTGTATACATGAAGTTAAGACCTTTGTACAGGGTCACACAACTGGTAGATGTCAAAGATAGGATTTGAACCCAGTTCTTTTTGACTCTGGGGTCAAGTCTGTTGCTCTTTATTCATTATACTATATGATTTATTCACTATACTGTATCATCTATCTGTCTGTCACTTATCTGTATCTCTCTTCCTTTTTTCCTCTCTCTCATAATGAATATGGAATCAACCTCTCATTGATAAATATCTTATAGGTATAGATACCTATACACATACATATAATATATTTATGTATAGATTTTCATATATATGTATATATATGTTGATCTATCTATTCATATATCTGTCCATCCATCCACCCACCTACCCACCCAACCATCCATCTATCATCTATCTATCTATCTATCTATCTATCTATCTATCTATCTATCTATCTATCTATCTATCTATCTATCTGTCTGTCTGTCTGTCTGTCTGTCTGTCTATCTATCTATCTATCTATCTATCTATCTATCTATCTATCTATCTAATGTATCTTGAAGATCTCCAGTGAGGGAGAGCTTTCTGATGCTATCATACCTAATCCTTAATATTTATAGTAACATTAATTTTTGGATTTTAGTTTATGATTTTTACTTCAGAGTTATGATTTTATTAGTCTATGGAGCTCTGGGTTGAGGAAAAATCTTTGACCAAAGCAGAGTGAAACTACACTGCAATTTATGTTTTAGAGATGTGCGTTGTGGTACAGTGAATGGAGAGGCAGGCTTAAGAATCAGGAAGACTTTTGTTCAAGCGCCATCTCTGAGATGTGTTACCCTAGGCAAGTCACACAGTATCTCAGTATCTCACCCAGTCAATTCTAATTAACACCAGGGAAAAGCCAAGATGATGGAAAAGTAAAAACAATCAATTGAGCACTAGAAACATTCCCCTCTAAACAACTTTAAAATAATGCCTCAAATCAAATGCCTCTAAACAACTTTAATGCCTCAAATCAAATTATGAAGTTCTGGAGGCAACAAAAAAAGTAAGAATGAGCATTCTTCTAGCCCAAGACAACTTCAGAGGTTGGAAAAAGAGATCTGTGACGCAGGATGGAGACTGACATGGAGTCCATGTGGCTGTGACAGCAGTGGTAGGATTAGGTGGTAGTGAAAGAAGCAGCAGCAATTTCAGGGACTCTGAAGCCAGTAAGAGTAAGGTCAAAGAGATAGAAGGGTACCCTTGTGTTAGTACTGGATGCAGGACAAGATGCTGTTTGGTAAATCATTGCCTATATCCACTTCTGGGTTATAGTCCAAAAGTAGAGAGGAGAACTTTCAGTCAAAAAGGAATGAGAGCTCTGAGGAACAGCATCATTTCTGGTCCCTGGGAGCAAGGATCTTGAGCAGTATTGATTGCAATCCCAAGGGGATCCAAGGCCTTTCTTGGGAAAGGATCAGAGTATACTCTAGGAGAGCAGTGCCCATACCTCTTTCTAGATTATACTACCATGGAAGCATAAAAAACCTCCAAACCCGAGAACTAGCTCTGAAAACAACAGAGTGAAGAAGCCTAAAGCTTAAGTCAGTGTCTCCCTTATGATGGAACAGAGCTCAGCTATAACATAAAGTTCAAACTTTTTTTAAAAAGGGTGGAAAAATGAACAAACAATAACAACAAAAAGAACCTGACCATAAAAAGTTAGTATGGTGACAAGGAAGGTAAAGAGGCCAACTCAGAAGACAATGCAGTCAAAATAGATACAAGGAAAAACTGCAAAGTGAACACAAGCCTAGCAAGAATATGCAGATGAGCTAAAAAATGATTTTCAAAATCAAATAAGAGTGGTAGAGGAAAAAAAGGTAAAAAAAAATAAGAGCAAAGGAAGAAAATTATGAGAAACCTATTAACAGCTTGGTAAAAGAGGCACATCAAAAATAGTGAAGAAAATAGCACTTTAAAAAGCAGAATTGGCCAAATGGAAAAAGGGGTGTAAAATCTCACTGAAGAAAATAATTCCTTAAAAATTAGAATTGGGTGGGTAGATGTTAATGACTCCATGAGACGTCAAGAAATAATAAAACAAAATCAAAAGAATGAAAAAATGGAAGATAATGTGAAATATCTCATTGACAAAATGACTGACCTGGAAAATAATCTAAGGAGAGATAACCTAGGAATTATTGGGCTCCCTGAAAGCCATGATCAAAGAAAGAATCTAGATATCATATTTCAAGAAATTATTAATTGCCCTGATATCCTAGATCCACAGGGTAAAATGGAAATAGAAAAACAAATCAATCACTTCCTAAAAGAGATCCCAAAATGAAAACTCCCCAGAGTTATAGCCAAATTCCAGAGCTTACAATTTGAAAAGAAAATACTTTATTCAACCAGAAAGAAAAAATTCAGATATCATGGAGTGATGGTCAGGATCCCAATATTTAGCAATTATCACATTAAAGGAGAGGAGGACTTAAAGTAAACATGATATTCTGGAAGGCAAAAGAGCTGAGATAACCTCAGATAAACTACCCAGAAAAAACTGAGCATAATTCTTCAAGGAGAAAAATGGATATTTAATGAAATAGAGAGCTTTCAAACATTCTTCATGAAAAGACCAGAGCTGAATAGAAAATTTGACTTTCAAATATAAGACTCAAGAGAAGCAAAAAAGGTAAACAAGAAAGAGAAAAAAATAAAAGATTAAATAAGGACAAATTAACTTTCAATATAGGAAGATGATACATGTAACTTCTAAAAGTTTTACTATTATTCTGACAGTAACAAGGGTTCTACAAAAAAAAGAGGTCATACAGGTGACTAAACTATGTTGCAATGATGTAAAAAAATGGAAAGATGAGAGAGATGCTCTAAGAGAAGAGGAGAAGGGAAAAGTACAATGGGAAAATTATTTCACATAAAAGAGTTATGCAAGGAAGAATTTTGCAGAAGTGGGGAAAATGGCATGTGTGTGTGTGTGTGTGTGTGTGTGTGTATGGAGTGGGCAATGCTAGAACCTCACTAACATCTAATTTGGTTCAAAGAGAAAAGAAAAAACGCTCTAAATCACTATTGATTAGAAGAGTTCAACTTAAAACAGCTATGAGATACCAGCTCTCACCTATCATTATCATCTAACATGACAGCCAAGAAAAATGAGATATGTTGAATGGAAGTGCAAATATTGGGATACTAATGCACTGTTGGTAGAATTGTGAAATAATCCATCCATTCTGGAGAACAATTTGGACCTATGCCCAAACAGTTATGAAATTTTGCATAGCATTTGACCCAGCAATACCACTACTAGTATTGTATCCCAAATATATCAAAGAAAAAAGGAAAAGGACATATATGTAAAAAATATTTATAGCAGCTTTTTTGTGGTGCTGAAGAATTGGAAATTGTGGGGATACCCATCAATTGGGGCTGAACAAGTTGTGGTATATAGTTGTGATGGAATACTATTATGCTTTAAGAAATTATGAGTAGAATTTTTTCAGAAATGCCTTGGAGGAAAACTTATATGAATTTATGCGAGGTGAAATGATCAGAATCAGGAGAACATTGTACACTGTAACAACAATATTATAAAGATGATAACTGTGAAAGACTTAGCTAGTCTGATCAAGAAAATGACCCAAGGCAATTCCAAAGGACCCATGATGAAAATTGCCGTCTCCCTCCAGAGAGAGACCCAATGAACTCTGAATGCAGATTGAAGTGTACTTTTTAACTTTTCTTTATTTTTCTTGTTTCTTTTCTTTTGTCTGTGTTTTCTTTTGTAATATGACTAATATAGCTATATGTTATGCATAATCTACATCAAATTGTTTTCCTTCTCAAAAAGAGGGGACAGGTACGAGGGAGAGAGAAGTTGGAACTCAAAACTAAAAAAAAAAAGAATGTTAAAATTTTTTACATGTAGTTGGAAAATAGTGAAATAAATAAAAATATATTAAATAATGGAATGTATTGAGAATACAAAGCATTCATAAAAGTTAAATCTCCAATTATAGCTTTGTAAAAGAAGAAAACAAATCCCAACATTCATATAATGCTTGTTATGGTTACAAAGTAATCACAAGCATCATCAAATGGGCTGGATTTTTACGAGAACAGATAGAAATTGCATGCCAGAAGCAGACACTGCATTTCCTGCATTGTTTATTCCTAAAATCCAGACAGAAAAAATAGTCTCTTGTCCCCCTCTACTGCAACAACTGCTTCACGCAATTGCTGCTGAAAGCTCTCTTTCCATGTTTTTTAACAACTGCATAACTTCTAGGACTTCTATTATTTTTATTTATTAAGAATTTCACAAAACCTAAATCAAAATTTTTGTTTAATTTAAACCATTAAAATAGAAAATCCTAAACACAAACCATTATTCGGACACGTTCAAAAGATAATAGGTGTATATCATCATGTGACAACTAGGAAGAAAACTGAAGACATAAAGGAAGTGAAACTGATTGAGTAAACCATTGAATTTCATTATCTAAAATCATCTATTCCCCAGGAATGCTTGTGAATAAATGATATTCTGGAGAACTGTGCTGATGATTTGTTGAATGTGAATATTTCCTCCAGCTTTCAAAAGGATATTGTGCAGATTGCAGAGAGTAGCACTCTTGAATTTTTTCCTTTTGTGTTTTCAGAGATCTTGGATAAAAGCAAGGCACTAATCCTTGCTGGGTATAAGGTTCCTCTTCGGTAAAATGAGAGAATTGAACTAGATATTTTCTGAGATATTTTCAGCTCTAGAGTTATGATAAAAAATAAATCTGAATTTTATAGAAATATAACCTATATTAAGAGAAGACTGGAAGCACCTAGAAGTGGTTATTTTGCCTACTTATTTTTTTTTTTAAATCACTAGAGGTGGTTTGGCAACTTTGGAGGGTCAGCCACCTGAGATTCTCTATTAGCAAAAAAATATATATAGTAACTGAATAAGCAGAAGGACCTGATTTAGTCAAAGAACCTGTTTATTTTGGTTTGAAAATCTGCTGGGGCCCCCCAAAAAAGTCTTACCAAGGACTTGAAAGCCTAAATTGCATTAAATCTTATATGTCAAGCCCAGAGAAAGTCATCAGTTACTTTTGTACATTTTTCTTTTCTTTTGGTCTCCAGTGCATGGATGAATGATTTCTGACCTATATTTTAAGTGTTACTGGCAAGTAATCAGTGCCGCCATTTGGCTCCTCTCTGTCTTGAGGATATGCCACACATTGCAGGGAGACCTCTGCTGTTGGTTTTATTTATTACAGTGAAATTTGATTTACATGATTTTGTGACCTTCTCAGAACCTGCTCAGGTTTTTATGTTTCTGTTGTGATTATACATTTTCACATGGCAAAGAAAATATAAATCCTCTAGCTCCAGCTGGCATGGTTAATAAACCTGCAACTTTGCCCTCGTCGAACTATGCCACATCATTGAAACATCTGGTAGGTTCTAATTTCCATATCATAGTGGAGTTTTGACCTCTATTTCACTTTCAAATAGGCCTCCTTGGTGGAATTTCTCTGCTTTCCTGATTAACTCTTGCTCTAGCTCCCTTTATAGTGATTAGGAAGTTTTAATCATAGGCTTTAGAAAGTCACCCTTCAGTACTACAAGTATTATAGGTCTTTCCTCTTTCTCTTTTGTCTAATTTTTCCATTTATTCTAATTCCCTAATCAGGAGGATTCTTCAAGGCACTGTCTGAACCCTAGGGAGGTTAAGTCATTGGTTCAAGTTGACGTCTGTGCTAAGCATCAAAGGCAAGATTTGAATTCAGACTCTCTGAATCCAGGGTCAGTGCTTTTATCCCATAATCTCTGAAATCAGAGAGACAGAATGGAAATTGGGGAGGGTTACTCTCCAGAACTGAGAATGATTAACATCCTAGCATGGGAACTGATATTCAATTAATCTATTGTGTGATTTTTCCAGAATGTCACATATTTCCTAACATTCTATAGGTCCTTAAATACTTTTTTCTTAACATTCTTTGCCTCAGTGAATTTGCAGAGTATAAAGCCTTAGGCCTGAGGCTTTCCATGGGTGGGGAACCTGTGACCTCAAGGCCACATGTGGCCTTCTAGGTCCTTGGGTGGGGCCTTTTGACAGAGTCCAAATTCTACAGAACAAATCTTTTTTATTACGGGACTTTGTTCTGTGAAGTTTGAATTCAGTCAAAGGGTCACACTTGAGGACCTAAGGGCTATTTGTTACCTTGAGGCTGTAGGTTCCCCATCCTTGACACTTTACTGATCCTTTCCTGGGCACCAACTGATGGGAAGTTCCTGGTATTACAATCCATCAGTCGATATTTCATTCAGTTAACAAGCATCATCTTCATTTTAATTAAATTAAACAAATATTTGTTAAGTACCTGCAATGGAGTTTCATTTTGGCCATATCAAGGCAGAA
Organism: Bettongia penicillata ogilbyi; assembly: GCA_023548195.1. Taxonomy (NCBI): domain Eukaryota; kingdom Metazoa; phylum Chordata; class Mammalia; order Diprotodontia; family Potoroidae; genus Bettongia; species Bettongia penicillata. The sequence goes on along the minus strand of JAJHZJ010000244.1, from coordinate 9,494,802 downwards.
AATAAACAGTCTTTGTCCTCAAAATGCTTACTTGAACTGGAGGGATGCAGCATAGGCACATAAGTAAATAAAAGACAATTTAAAGATGAAACATCTGATATTATTATATAGTCATTTAATTAATTTTCTCTCTGTTAGATCAAATGATAAATAATGCAAATACCAGAATGGTCATATCATCTGCACAAATGGAGAAAATTAGGAGGATGGTAAGTTTCAGGGGGAAGAAAAGGATTAACTCAACTTTGAACATACTGAGTTTGAAGTGATCAACCTGGTCAGGATATCCTAAAAGTAATGGAAAATAGATGAGAGTTTGGGGTGGGAGATAGATGGAGATTGGGAAACACAAGCTAGTTTCAATCTATAACCAACCAAGAACTCCCTGGAAGAACAGATGTAAAAGATGTCATTAAGGAGATGTTTGATAGAAAGACTGTGTGCTGACGAGGTGGTACAGTGGATGAGTGCCAGGCCTGTAGTCAGGAAGACTTGAGTTGAAATCTGACCTCAGATACTTAATAGTTGTGTGACCCTGGGCAAGTCACTTCACTCTGTTTGCCTTAGTTTCCTCATCTATTAAATGAGATGGAGAAGGAAATGACAAATTATTCCAATATCTTTGCCAAGAAAACGCCAAAATAGGGTCACAAAAAGCCAGACTTGGCTGAAACAACTGAACAACAGTAAATGATAATAAGACTACAGGCTGACCACACAATGGAATGATTGGTGGATAGCCTGAATACTCCACTGGTATTCTTAGGATATGTGGAGAAATAGAAGAAGGCTCTTGTGGTAAACTTGCAGGAAAACATAGACAAAAGTCATACAGGTATCATTTTTCTAAACAACCTAGATAGAAAATTAAGAGGTGTCAAAAATGGCATCAGTAGCTCTTTGTCACGTCCTACATTCAATCTGTCCCCATACCCACATGGTTCTTCTTTTAGAATGGCTGCACATCTTTCTTCCTATTTATTACTGAAGTACAGCCCTATGGCTACTTCATATTTGGACTACTGTCTTAACCTCCTAATTTGTCTCTTTGCTTTCAATTTCTTTCTATTCCAATCTGTCCTGCAGAACTCAGTGATGAATTAATCTTTCTAATGTACCCCTTCCATCACATCACTCTTCTGTTTAGAAACATTCTATGGCATTCCACTATTTATTAGAACAAGTCCATGTTTCTCCTCTTTGTGATTGAAGTCCTTTGTCATGTCAAATGCACCCAAACCAGAATTTTCCCCCACGTTGTGTAACCCTCTATTACAATAAGGCTGGTCTTTATGCCATCACCCTCCTGCAACTCCTGCACCATGGTTATTCCCAACTTCATCCTTTGCTCAAAAAGATATGGATTCAAATCTTGACTCTGCTTAATGTCTGCATGACCTTGAATTAATCACTAAATTTCTTTGACCTTTATCTATCTATCTATCTATCTATCTATCTATCTATCTATCTATCTATCTATCTATCTATCATCTATCTACAGCTATATATTATCTATAAAAGCAGAGGCCTTCATTACCTTTAGATTCCCTTCCACCTCTGAATCCTTTGACTTTATGGTGCTGTAATTGTGTTATACTATGAAGTGTGACGATGTCAATAGTCCCTGAATCAACAGCCATATACCGTTGTCTAACTTTATGAGCAAAAAGTACCCAGCATAACAATAGTTAATTAACACCACTGTTTTTATGACATTTTCTTTCTTGCTTTTCTTTGGGTTATGTGAACTTTGTCATTTTTATAGGTCCTTTAATAGACCTAGACAGAATAGGTTCATTTAGTTCAGGACCTGAAATCAAGCTTTCTGAGAGCTGAGTGGAGAAGGTAACGGTCTTCTTGATCTAATTGGTAGATTCCAGCATGTGGAGAAAATCTCATCTGTGGATGGCACACTATAAATGAAGACATAAATATCTGAAACTTCTCCTTAGTCCAAAACTCTCCAGGTCCAAAGAGGGAATCTGCAAAGAGTTAATTTAGAGGCCAAGGTCAGGAAAAACTTCCTAACAGTCAGAGCTGTCCAGATGTAGACTAGACTACTTTGGGATGCACTTGGTTTGCTAGAGTTACAGGAGCAAAGTCTTGATTAATAACTGATTAGATACATTATAGACTATGTTCTTGTACAAGTAAGATTTAAGGGGCTAAGTGATCTTTGAAGTACATTCCAGATCTGAGACACTGTGATTCCTAATCCCCTTGCTTGGAACCAGAGTTTTAAGTCCCATCCCCAAATCTCTAAGAGATCATTAGGTCCTATTTAAATGTCCTGACCTTGAGTACCTGACACCTTCTCTGATAATTCTTGGAAATAGCCATGTCTCTTCTTGAAGCAGCTAGGCCATGTAGTAGATAAAGCCCTGGACCAGGAAGGTGCCAGGAAAGCTTTAGTTCAAGTCTAAATTCATAGCTCTGTGATTCTGGGCAAGTGATTTATTGTAGCTCTGCTTCAATTCCCAAATCTGTAAAGTGGAGGTAATAAAACTACCTATTTCCTAGAGTTGTTGTGAGGATAAAATGAAATATTTATAAAACACTTTGTAAACCTTAAAGTGCTATATACATGTCATTATTATTATCATCAATATTGTTACAGTACGTACTGTCTATGTATTTGGATTACAATTTTATTTTATTTATAATAGTTGGAGACATAAAATATTAGATCTAGAAAGGACTTTTCTGTTGCTGTTCTGTCATTTCAATCATGATAGACCCTTTGTGACCCCATTTGGGGTTTTCCTGATGAGGATACTGGAGTAGTTTGCCATTTCCCTCTCCAGCTCCTTCCCCAGATGGGGAAACTGAGGGAAACAGAGTTAAGTGACTTGCCCAATGTCACGCAGTTAGTTTCTGAGGCCAGACTTTGAACTCCTGAAGATGAGTCTTCCTGATTCCAAGCCCAGTGCTCCATCTACTCTTTCACCTAGCTGCCCTTGGAAGGGGACTTTAAAGATTATATATTCCATGGATGCCCACATTTTTTCAACAGTGAACAGCCTGATCAGAAATCCATGTGTGTGGGCCCCTGGCTCAGAATCTAGTTCCACATCATCAGGCAGGCAAGAAGCATTTATTAAATGCTTTCTATAGGCCAGGCACTATGCTTAGCACTAAGAATACAACTAAAAGCCAAAACAGACAATCCTTGGTTTCAAGGAGCTTACATTTTAATGGAAGTCAACACCTAAAACGGTGCTGAAAAATGGCAGGAGGGGAGAGGAGAAGGTGACAAAGTCCAGAGACTATCTGGAGTTCAGTTGGGAGGGAAGTGAGGCATAGTTAGCTATTATGGCCCATCTCCAAAATGGACACCTCTGGAAGAAATTCACCAATGGAAAAAGGGAGTAAGCATGGTCAAGGGATATTCCAGGGTAAGAAAGCCTGGAAGCCCTCTCTATAATGAAACTGAAACTCAAGCTCCTAACTAGGTAATGGCACAGTAGAGAGAGCAGTGGGCTTGGAATCAGGAAGACTCATGAGTTCAAATCCAACCTTAGATGCTTACTAACTTTGTGACCCTGGGCAAGTCATTTAGCCCTATTTGCCTCAGTTTAGTCATCTGTAAAATAAGCTACAAAAGGAAAGGTAAAACCACCCAAATATCTTTGCCAAGAAAACACCAAATGTGGTCAGAAAGAGTCAGATAAGATGGAGATGACTTAACAGCAATGGAGTAATCTAGATAAAAAAAAATGAGGGTTTAATAAAGGTTGTAGTAGGAGTGAAGAGGAGGCGTCAGTGAATAGACGAGAAATAGGGCAGAGGTTAAAACAGCAGGACTTGGCAACTTATTAGATGTGTGAGGAAACAGAGGACAAGTCAAAGACAGGAGGGGAGAGAACAAGTATTAAATGCCTACTATGTGCCAGGCAGTGTGCTTTACAAATATTCTCATTTGAGCCTCAGGACAACCCTGGAAGTGAGGTGCTACCATCTTCGTCTTACAGATGATAAAACAGAGAAGAGGTTAAAGTGACTTGTGCAGGTTCATACAACTAGTGAGTGTTGGAGGCCAGATTTATATCAAAGTCATCCTGACTACAGGTCCTGCCTGCTGTCCACCGCATCACCTAGATGTCCAAGGGAAACATTTACAGACAAGACTATAACTCATATTTGTTTCTAGTGCTTCCTCCCCAAAAAAACTTTGTAAAGTAGGTAATATCATAGGATTATGGATTTAAAGATATATGGGCGGCTAGGTAGAGGAGTGGATAATGTGCTGGGCTTGGAGTCAAGAAGATTCATCTTCCTGAGTTCAAATCTAATCTCAGATATTTACAAGTTGTGTGACCTTGGGCAAGTCACTTAACCCTGTTTGCCCTAAACCTAACTCATCTGGAAAATGAACTAGAGAGGGAAATGACAAACCCCTCCAGTATCTTTGCCAAGAAAACTCTGCATGGGTCATGAAGACTCAGACATGACTGAAAACCAACTGAACAGCAATAAGGGGACCTTTAAAGTCTTCTCATCCAATTCAATTATTTTACATTTTAGAAAACTAAAGCCCACACAGTAGCAAGGACTTGTCAAGGACACCCAAGTGCCAAGTGGGAAAGTCAGGCTTTGAACCCAGGTCCTCTGCCCAGACTACTTTCCAGAATGCACCCTGTCTCCAGTTTGACGGATGAGGAAGTAAGAAACCCAGAAATATTGAATGATTTGTCCATAGTCACACCGCTTGTAAGTATATATTAAAACCTTGGTTGCTTGACTCCGGGTCCAGAATTCTTTCCAAAATATCACATAGTTTCCCTCTCTTCTAATTATTTCCTACACATAATATTTTTGCCCCCTTAAACCATCACATCATTCAAATAATTGGAAGGTCCCAAGCCCTTTTGTTAGGAGATATTCCATAGCTTCAGTAATGCCAACAGAAATCTATTATATACTAACTGACACAATGAACAATGAACAATGAACTCCCAGCACGCAGAAGACAATAGAATGACACTCAGCCAGCCAGCAGTTCCTTCACTTCATCATACTTCCTTCTGCCAATGAATCTTAGGATCCAAGACATTTCAGGTGTCTTCCTCAGAAGATTCTTCTATCCATCATCATTTCAGAAGATAGTCTGATGGGTTCATTTCCCTCTATTGACTTGTATTCTTTCTGAAAAACTGATGGTTGGGCAGGCCCTTTTAAATGCTGAGAAAGTCATCCTATCATTTATCATAATTTACTAAGGGCCTACGCGCTAAAGACTTACTCTGAATCCTTATTGGAATGGAAAGGTGACCTTGTGTTACTGAAGGCTACGTCAGTGGATAGAGATGGAAGCAAAACAAGATAACTGAACCTTTATCTCACGTGCAGACATCCTGGGGAATGGGAGCACAGTAAATTAATTTTCCTCAGAGAAGTGACATTTGTCCCATTGGCCCATTCATTTCCTCAGTCTCCAAGACACCATCCCTCCCAGTACTCTGTGATCATCCCATTCCTTTCTGGGGCCCACATTCTCACTTTTCCAGAAGACCACCAAGGCTCTGCTTGATGTGAGAATCTTGGGATAAATATAGGCATCAGTGGTAAATGTGGGTAGTACAACTGTTTTCTTCCCTCATAGTAAGTTTAGATCCTAGGACAGGTAGGTGGTACAGTGGATAGAGCATTAGACCTGGAATCAGGAATATTTACCTTTCTGAGTTCAAATCCGGCCTCAGACACTTCCTAGCCATGTAACCCTGGGCAAGTCACTCAATCCCTATTTGTCTCATTTTCCACATCTGTAAAATGAGATGGGCTAGGAAATGGCAAAACCACTCCAGTATCTTTGCCAAGAAAACCCCACATAGGGTCATGCAGTGTTGGTTGCTACTGAAACGAATGAATAACGATAGCACTTAAAATCTAGCCCTTCTCAGTGCCTATCAAGGTCCCTGGGCCCCTTATTAGAATAGGTCCTTCTCTTATTATAATATTCATTCTTTTATTAATTGTTAATCATTAGTAATGCCTGTTCTTCCAAGGGCATATAAATTATGAGCACACCACCATACTTTGTCATTGACATTTGAGAGAATAACCATCTCAATTTTTTTAATATGCTAGCATTATTAATAAAATGATTAATTACCCAGAAACTGTCTCTTGAACTTTTTAAACATCACATAATGCTAGTGCTTTCCTTCTAAGATCACTCACAATTTATTCTATCTATATCTTATTTGAATCTAGGTGTTTGCATATTCTTTCCCTCTATCAGACTATGAACTCCTTGAATACAAGGACTGTCTTGTCTTCCTTTGTATTCCTAGGACTCAGCACAGTGCTTCACACATAGTAACTATTATTATGTTGATATAACAGAAAAAACATTGGTCTTGAAGTATAAATTAATATCTCTAAGCCTCAGCTTCCTAAACTGTAGAATGAAGATAATGAAAAGATTACAGAATTTCAGAGATGGAAGAAATCTTAAAGGACATCTATGAGTCCAACAAAATCCCTCTTCCTCCCCCTACTGTACTCCCTCACTCCTATTTCAAGAGTGTTCATCTGGCCCCTGCTTGAAAATCTTTACAGGGAGAGAACTACCTCCTTGGAAGTTCAGGGCACTTAATAATAATTATTATAATGTTTCCTTACATCAAATCTATATATGCCTCTGTTAACTTTCACCCAGTCTGGACTATATGGTGGAATGGAAAGACCACTTGACTTGGAGTGAATTGGAGTTTTTAAAATTCTTGCTGTGTTATTTAGTATCTGTGTGACCTTGGCCAAGTCATATTCCTTCTCTGGGCCTTAGTTTCCTTGTGTGTAAAAAGAGAATTTCTAAGATTCCTACTAGATATAAATCTATGACCATAGCTTCACTTGGTTGATTGACTGAATGACTTTTTTGCTTAGAATGGTTGCCTTCATGGCGAATATAGTTTGACACAGGATATCATACTTTGTCTTTTCTACTTAAATGTAATGGCTTATATGTAACTACCAGTATCAACACATCCTGTTGGATGGTCTGTTATCATGCAAAGGCACATTTCCAAGAAAAAATGCCATTAGCAACAGCCTCAGTCAATGCATAAATGGGTCTTTTAAATGATCTTTAAATGATCATTATTTATTTACTTTGATATTCTTTTTTTAAATTTGAGTTTAAATCCTCTTTCCATCTTACCCTTCCCCTACCCACTAAGAAGACAAGGAAAATGCTATCAATCACACATATGAAATCATGCAAAACGTATTTCCATATTAGCTATATTGAAAAACAAATAAACAAATGAAACAAGAAAATTGTACTTAAATTTGCACTCAGAGTTTATTAGTTCTTATTTTTTCATCATGGGTCCTTTGGAACTGTTTTGTGCACAACAGTACATAATAATATGCTACAACTTGTTGAACCAATCCCCAGTTGATCAGTATCCCCTCAATTTCCAATTCTTTGCCACCACAAAAAACTGCTATAACTATTTTGTAGATATAGATCCATTTCATTTGATCTCTTTTGGGGTACAGACCTAGTAATGGTGTTGCTGGATCAAAGGGTATGCACAGTTTGATAGCACTTTGGGCATAGTTTCAAATTATTCTCCAGAATGCTTGATGTAGTTCACTCCACCACCTTCAGTTTATTAGTGTACCCATTTTCCCTCATCCCTTCCAGAATTTGTCATTTCTGATAAGAATAAGGTGGTACCACAGAGTTGTTTTAATTTACATTTCTCTAACCAATTGTGATTTAGCAGCATTTTCCATATAACCATAGATAACTTTGATTTCTTCTTTTTCTGAAAGCTGCTTGTTCATATTCTTTGACTATCAATTCAGGAATGGTTCTTATTTGCATAAATTTATCTCAGTTCCATATATATTTGAGAAAGGATGTCTTTATTAGAGGAACTTGCTATCACATTCACAAATATGATTACTGACTGTATATTTCCCAACATCCTATTTTCTTCTGTTTATCCTCTCTCTCTCTCTTTCTCTCTCTTTTTTCTCCCTCCCTCTCTTTCTCTTTCTCTTTTTTGCTCCCTCTCTCTCCTGTCCCTTCTGAAAAATCTTTTTGGCTTCTGACAACTGCCTTTCTTAAACTACCTTCCCTTTTATCATTCCACCCCCAACTCTGTTTTATCTTATCTCCTTCCCTTCCTATTTCCTTATTGATCAAGATAGGTTTCTATGACTGAGTATGTATATATATATTCTTCCCTATTTGAACCAATGCTAACGAGAATGAGGTTCAGGCATTGCCCACCTCTCCTCCCATATTCTTTTTCTCTATAAAAGTTCTTCCTTGCATGCTGCTTTTATGTAAGAAAAAATTTCCCATCCCACCTCTCCTTTTCCCCTTCTCCCAGTGCATTCCTCTTTATCACCTCTTCATTAAAAAAAAAAAATCCTTCCAACATAATTTCCTCACATTCATGCCCTCTATCTATGTAGATTTCTTCTAACTTCCCTAATAACAATAAAGTTCTTAGGAGTTACAATTTATCATCTTTTCATATAGTATTGTAAAGAGTTTAATTTTATTGAGTCCCTTATGATTTCTCTTTCTTTTTTACCTTTCTATACCTCTCTTGAGTCTTGTGTTTGAATGTCAGATTTTCTATTTAGTTCTGGATTTTTGTCAGCCATGCTTAAAAGTCCTCTATCATTTTCCCCCTGAAGGATTATACTTAGTCTTACTGGGTAGAATATTCTTGGTAGTAATCCCAGCTCTTTTGCCTTCCAAAATATCATGTTCTAAGCCCTCTGCTCCTTTAGTGTAGAAGCTGCTAAATCTTGAGTTATTCTGACTGTATTTGTGATATTTGAATGATTTCTTTCTGACTGACTGTAATATTTTCTCCTTTACCTGGGTGCTCTGGAATTTGGCTCCTGTGAGTTTTTATTTTGGGATTACTTTCAGGACATTATTGGTGGATTCCTTCAATTTCTATTTTACCCTTCATGTCTAAGATAATGGGGGCAGTTTTCCTTGATAATTTCTTGAAATATATCTAGGCTCTTTTTTTGTCTTGGATTTCAGATAGTTGAATTATATTTAAATGATCTGTTTTCTAGATCAATTCAGATAGTTGAATAATATTTAAAGGATCTGTTTTCTAGATCAGTTGTTTTTTCTGATGAGATATTTCAATTTTCTTCTTTTTTTCATTCTTCTGATTTTGTTTTATTATTTCTTGATGTCTTATGGAGTCATTAGTTTTTACTCGCCCAATTCTAATTTTTGAGGAATTATTTTCTTCAATGCGTTTTCGCATATCATTTTCCATTTGGTCTGTTTTGCTTTTTGAGAAATTATATTCTTTAGTGAATTTTTGTATCTCCTTTTCCATTTGGACTATTCTGCTTTTTAAAGAGTTATTTTCTTCAGTGATTTTTTGTTCCTCTTTTACCATTAGAACATTTATTTTATTTTCTTCATTATTTTTTGTGCCTCCTTTATCTAGCAGTTAATGCTCTGTTCATAATCTTTTTCTTGTATCACTCTGATTTTTTCCCTACTTTTTCCTATACCCTTTCTTTAACTCTTCCAGGAATTGTTGTTGAGTTTGGGTCCAAATAGCACTTTTCTTTGAGGCTGTACTAGTAGCTGTTTTCACATTGTTGTCTTCTTTTGAGTTTATGTCTTTATCTTCCCTGACACCATAGTAGCTTTTTATGGTCAGATTCTTTTGTTGCTGTCCTTGTTTGCTTCTTTTTCTTGCCTAATTTTTGACTTGCACTTTATGTTAAAATTGGGCTCTGTTCTCCTTGGAGTGGGAAGGTGCCCTCTTAAGCTTCAGGGTTGTTTTGTGTGTGCATGTGTGTGTGTACTTTTTATTTTCAGAGCTGGTTCTGGGGTATATAAGTGTTCATTGCTTCCAAGGTGATATGATTTAGGAAGAGTTGTGGACACTGCTCTCTTGGTCTGTGATCTGGTCTTTACCCAGGAAGTGCTCCTGCTGCCCTGGAGCTACAAACACTAGCTCTTGTACTGGCTCTGCAACTTTGACCAAGTTCCCTTCTCTCTTGCAATCAGAAGCACTAGCTCTGCCCTGGAATTGAGGCCAGAGCCCCTGCTTTCTTGAGGCTGACCCCCAGAGATACTCTCTGCCCTGGAATTGTGACCCAGAAATACATATAGGCAATAAGTTGTCAATCAAGACCAGCTGTACTTAGTGCCAGCAAGGGGACCCCTGTAATCTCTTTTTGACCAGTTGCTCAACTGCCTTACTGTTTGCAGCTGAGAGCTCCCAGGCTGCTTCTGCTGCTGCTGCCACTGTTGTTTCTCCTGGTGTTACTGCTGTGTCTGGACTTTTTCCCACATTTGTATCATAGGACTCTCCCATAGACCTCCTAAATTGTATCAGGCTGGAACAATGTCTCATCTTTATTTTATTTTATTTTTTTTTGTTAGCTCTGCTGCTCTGAAGTTGATATTTTTACTGTGTAGAGTTTATACTCTTGGTTTAAAGTGACTTAGCTTAACTGGAATGCTTGAGCTATTGGGGAGTCCATTGGATTCTTGTAGTTAATGCTTTCTGTGAGTTCTCTTACCCTTTGCAGAATATTTTATCATTGTATGAGTACATTGCATGCTGCAACTCAGGGGGAGGATGTACAATTCTTTTTCATTTAGTGCCTTAACATAGGATCAATATATAAAGGAGCCCTGCATAACATCTTCTGGGGTAAGCAGGTTAGATTTAGTCAACTAATTAGTCAACCAATAAACATTTATTAAGTGCCCACCATGTGTCACTCACTGAGTATTCTATACGTATCATATGCCAAGGACTATGCTGAACGTAGGGGATACAAGGACAAAAGTGAAATACCTTCCCCTCAGGGAGTTCACATTCTGTGGGAGGAAGCAATATGTGCACATATAAAGTAAATGCCAATATATCCAAAGAAATTTAAGGTAATTTTGAGGGTTGGCACTAACAGCTGAAAAGATCCAGGAAGGTTCAATATAGCTGGTAGCATCTGAACTGGGTTTTGAAAGAAGCCAGGGATTTTGAGAAAGAAAAAAGAAAAGAGAGTGCATTCTAGGCATAGAGTAGATACAGCCTTTGTAAAGATACAGAGATGGGATATTGAATGAGAGACAGCAAAATGTCTGTTAAAAAGAGCAATCATTGACCAAGTTTTTAAATGGTGTCACCTTTTATATTTAGGTTACAAATTTATTTGGAGCCTATCAAGGCATGTGGTATAAAATATTTGTCTAAACCTAAATTCTGCCAAACTACTTTGAAGTTTTATTACTAATTCTTGTGAAATAGGCAGTCCTTGCCCCAGGTGTCTAAGTTTTTGGGTTTAATGATCCATAGCCTAATGTGTTCTATTGCTTCTGAAACTTGCTTACCTAGCCTGTCAACTTTTCTATTTTTTGAACAGTACCAAACAATTTGATGATTACTACTTTCAACCAGAAGGTTAGTTCAGATAATTTCTCCACAATGATTTACCATCATTGTTTATAGCACCCCAATTCTCCAAGTAAGGCTAATCATCTTTTGCTGTGTAGATCCTGCTATGAATAGAAACACACTATTAAAATCAATGATTTTTACATGTACAAGTTAATTTTCTCCTATATTTAATGAAGAAAACTACCATGTAGATCTGAATTGTAAATAATAAGCTAATTATAAACATACAACACTCCTTTAAGTGGCATCTCATTAAAAGGAAAACATATATGAAATCACTGAACCTATTATATTAGGCAGAGATATCTTGCACCATGGATTTTATGAGGGCAGATTTCAAAAAATTCAGAGATAGAATTGTCTGGATACCATGGTTTAAGGTGAGAATGATAACTAGAAAATCTAGTTGCTGAGGCAAATTCAGTTTTTTTGGTGGGGCAGAGAGGAAGAGCTTGTCCCAAGTTAAAAATACCTTTCTTACTTGTAGAATGGAGATGGAAGGCATAAGAGTTGAGAAAACTGACAAAGTGAGAGTCTGGGACTATCAGAGTTAACTTGGGGAGCCCAATCCCACCAGCCAGACCCTGAAGTTATTTGAGTGGAGAAAGAGTGACTGGATATCCAAAAAGAGAGGGAGCAAAAGGATGTATATAGATTGGAAAGAATTTTAAAGAAAAGAATTTGCTGGGGGCAGAGCCAAGATGGGGGAGTAATGACACTGACTTTCTAGAGCCTTCCCATGAAGCCCAGCCAAATATCTGTAAAACAATGACTAAATAATTCTGGAGCTGCTGAACCCACAGAATGAAGGAGTGAAGCACATCTCCAGCCCAAGACAGCCTGGACGGTCTCCTGGAAGTATCTATCCTGCCATGCTGGGAGCAGGGTGCAGACCAATGTGGGTCATGAGTGCACAGAGTGGATCTAAGTAGACCTTGGGGATGAATCTATCATGCCTTTGGTGGTTTCCAGATTAATGACCCCAAATCTCTGAGGATAAATTGAAAGGTCAGTGGGAAAAGCCTGTGGGACCAGTGCAAGAGGGTGCAGTGGTCCAGTCCCAGCCCCAGGGCAGCAGAGAGAAGAGAGGGCAGAGGAACCTACAGCAGTCACAGCAGCAGCAGGGGCAGCTGTAACCACTGTTTCTGGAACTCAAGGCCTACAAATTGTGGGGAGATGGAGTGATTGACAGTACACTACACTGGAAGCAGAGAACTACCTTGACAATGAGCTCAAAAGTCAAGTAAATGACTGGGGAAATCACCAAAAACCACAAAAAGAATCAGAGTATAGAATCTTACTTTGGTGATGAGGAAAACCAAAGCATGCAAACAGAAGAAAACACAGTTAAAACTCCTCCATTCAAAGCCTCTAAGTAAAATATAAATTGATTTCAGCCCATGGAAGAGCTCAAAAAGGATTTTGAAAATCAAGTAAGAGAGGTAGAGAAAAAATTGCAAAGGATAAATGAGAGTGATATAAGAAAATCATGAAAAACTGGTCAGCTGCTTGCTAAAGGAGACCCAAAAAATGCTGAAGGAAATAACACTTTAAAAAATAGACTAACCAAAATGGCAAAAGAGGTCTAAAAAGTCAATGAGGAGAAGAATGCCTTAAAAAGCAGAATTGGCCATATAAAAAGGAGATACAAAAGTTCATTGAAGAAAATAATTCCTTAAAGATTAGAATGGAGCAGATGGAAGCTAATGACTTTATGAAAAATCAGGAAATTATAAAACAAAACCAAAAGAATGAAAAAATATAGCAGACAATTTGAAATATCTCACTGAAAAAATAACTGACCTTGAAAATAGATTCAGGAGAGACAATTTAAAAATTTTGGGACTACCTGAAAGTCATAATCAGAAAAAGAGCCTAGACATAATCTTTCATGAAATTATCAAGGAAAACTGCCCTGATATTCTAGAACCAGAGGGTAAAATCAATATTGAAAGAATCCACTAATCACCTCCTGAAAGAAATCCAAAAAGAAAAACTCCTTGGAAGATTGTAGCCAAATTTCAGAGTTCCTAGGTCAAGGAGAAAATATTGCAAGCAATCAGAAAGAAACAACTTGAGTATTGTAGAAATACAATCAAGAAAACACAAGATCTAGCAACTTCTACATTAAGGGATTGAATGGTTTGGAATGATATTCCAGAAGTCGAAGGAGCTAGGATTAGAACAAAGAATCACCTACCCAGCAAAACTGAGCATAATGCTTCAGGGGAAAAAATGGTCATTCAATGAAATAGAAGACTTTCAAGCATTCTTGATGAAAACCAGAACCGAATAGAAAATTTGACTTTCTAACACTAGAATCAAGAGAAGCATGAACAGGTAAACGGGAAAGAGAAATCACATGGGACTTACTAAAGTTGAACTGTTTATATTCATACATAGAAAGATAACATTTGTAACTTTTGAGACTTTTCTTGGTATTTGGAGGGTAGTTGGAGGGATTATATAAATATAGACAGAGGGCACAGGGTGAGTTGAATAGGAAGGATGATATCCAAAAAAATAAAATTAAGGGGTGAGAGAAGACTATATTCTGTGGAAAAAGGGAAAGGGGCAAATTATCTCTCATAAAAGAAGCAAGAAAAAGCTTTTTCAATGGAGGGGAAAAGGGGGGCAGTAAGAGGGAAAACGTGAAGTTTACTCTCATCACATACGACTTAAGGAGGGAATAACATGCACACTCAATTTTGTATGAAAATCTATCTTACTCTACAAGAAAGCAGGGGAGAAGGGGATAAGTGGGTTTTGGGGGGATGATAGAAGAGAGGGATAAAAGGGAATGAGAGGATGGGGTAATTAGAAGTATACACTTTTGGGGAGGGATAAGGTCAAAAGAGAGAATAGAATAAATGGGGGCGCAGGAAAGGATGGAGGGAAATATAATTAGCCTTTCACACCATGACTTGTATGGAAGTATTTTGTATATATGTATAACCTATATTGAATTGCTTGCCTTCTCAGTGGGGATGTGTGGGGAATGGGGAAGGGAGAGAAGTTGGAATTGTTTTTACATGCAAGTGAGAAATAACAAATACAGGAAATGGGATATAGAAATCTATCCTACAAGAAAATAGAAGAGATGGGGATAAGGAAAGGATGAAGTGTGATAGAAGGGAGGGCCGATTGAGGGAAGGGGTAATGAGAATACATGGTGTCTTGGGGTGGGGACAGGGGAGAGATGGGAAGAAAATTTGGAACTCAAAACTTTGTGGAAATGAATGTTGAAAACTAAAAATAATAAATAAATAGATAAATAGAGTTTACTGAGTGATAGTGGCTAAGAAAAGATCTGAAAGCACAATGGGGAACAAGCAATAGACTTATGGAGCATGCCAATCCCTCTTCCTGACTCTTTGTGTCTTGGGGAATGAAAGAAAGAACTGTCTGCTGTGGAAAAATGAAAATAAATTTGTGAAATAATGATAATAATAATCCTTCATTCATGAGGTGAGAATTGCAATGGATTTGAAAACCTTAACAGGACAACCAAAGGTCTTTTTTTAACCTGTGTTAGAAGCATGGGGAAAATTGATGAAAGAATGATAATTTTGATTGCCAAGAATGGTAGGTGATTATGGGCAAATGAAAAGAAGGTAGATGTACTCAACCCTTAATTTCCTTTGGTTTTTATAGTTGCTGAAAGCCAGAAGAGACCTTAGAGACCATCCAGATTAAGGCTTTCATGCTACAGATGAGGAAAATGATAGCCAGAAAGATCAGGTCAGATTGGTAGGAAGGAGTAGAGGTGGGACTCCAAGCCAGATTTTCTGAAATCCAGTGCAATGTTCTTTCCACTATACTTCCTTGCCCCTTGAAAGACTGATAGGCAAAGTAGTTTGGATATTATTCTGCAGTCGGATAAATGAAGTAATGCAAGATGGTAATTCATAAACTGATTTCAAAGTACAGTTTCCAGTCTACTGGGATTTGCTTAATTTTGTCTTATAGTAGATCAGCGAATTACATTGAATTTCAAGGGTAAACATCTTATTGTACTCTGTAAAGGAATACTGAGAAGAGGACAGTGAAGACAGTAAGTCCTTATTTTTTCATATTTAAATATAAATATATACTAGTATTATATTCAGTGACAGTAATAAGGAACCCAGTTGGTTGCTCAGAATCCTCAAGGACTCTGAGATGGCTCTTACCCTTATTACAATAAACAAGAAACTACTTAAAGTATTACTCTTCCTCAAAATTCAGTCACCCACTTAACCAAAATGAAATTTCTTTCTAACTCCTCAGATGTTTCATAAAAACATAGGAAGCAAGAACTAAAACAAGTAGCTGTACTTGTGGATATGTCACTTTGTAACAGGCTTTGATTGGCAACAGATGAAAATGTGTTTCTAGACAGATTCTCTGCAGTGGAGAGCAATCTTCAGTCTGGTGTGTATAGAGGAAAAAATGATTAAGATAAAATAATAATAGTTGACCTAAAATAATAATAATTGATGCTTATATAGCACCTATAAATTCACAAATTTTAAGTGCCCAGGTAGCAAAGTGGATAATACTGTATTTCTAGTTATGAAGAAGTGAAATCAAATCCCTTAATTTCTTTTTCTTCTTTTGTTGCTATAGCTAATACTAAGTCAAGTAAAAGTGCCGACAGTGGACATCTTTGTTTCATCCCTGATTTCAGTGGAAAGTATCGAAATTTCTCTCTGTTACTTATATTGGTATCTCTTAGATGTAGACATATACTACTTAAAATTTTAAAGAAAGATACATTTTTCCTATGTTTTCTAGAGTTCTTAACAGAAATGGTTGTTATATTTTGTCAAAGGCTTTTTCTCTATTGACATAAATATATGAATCATTATTGTTGTCAGTTTTTTCAGTTGTGTCTGACCCTTTGTGACCTCATTTGGAATTTTCTTGGCAAGGATCCTGAAGTAGTTTGCTACTTCTCTAGCTCATTTAAGGGGTAAGGAAACTGAGGTAAACAGGGATAAATGACTTGTCCAAGGTCATGCAAGCTAGTAGATGTCTGAAGCTGGATTTGAACTCAGATCTTCCTGACCGCAAGCCTATTGCTCTATCTAGTGAAATACCTACTTGCCAAATATATGATTATGTTGCTTTTATTATTAATATTGTTAATTAAGTGTATTGCTTTCTTAATATTAAATTATGTTTGCATTCCTTGTCTAAATTCAACCTTGTCATAGTGTATAATTTTTGTGATATGTTGTTTCAGCCTCTTTGCTAATATTTCAATAAATTTTTTTTTATCAGGATTCTTTAGGGATATTGAACTTTGATTTCCTTTTTCTGTTTTTGACTCTCTCTGGTTTTTATATTAAGACCATATCTACGTCAGAGAAGGAATTTGGTAGGATTCTTTGTTTTGTTATTTTTGCAAACAGTTTATGTTATATTAGAAATAATCATTTTTTTGAATGCTTGATAGGATTCACTTATTAATTCATATGACATTAGAAATTTTTCTCCCTATGGAAGTTTGTTTATGGCCTTTTCAATGTCTTCCCTTTTGAAATGGTGTTCTTTAAATTCCCTGTATCTTGTTCTGCTAATTTGGACATTTTGTATTTTTGTGAACTTTCATTTATTTCATTTAAGTTTTTGGTTTCATTAGCATATAGTTGGGTAAAAAATTATATCTAATAATATCCTATATTTCTTCATTTGATGAGAATTTTCTTTTTTCCATTTCTGGTAGTGATAATTTGATTTCTTCTTCCTTTTTTCCTTTCTTAAGCATATTAGCTAGTAGTTTATTTATTTTATTGTTTTTTATTAGGTAGATCCTACTTTCAATTATTATTTCAATTTGTTGTTTCTATTGTTTTCAATTAATCTCTTCATTGATTTTCAGGGTTTCTATTTTGTTATTTAACTGATATTTTTAATTCATTAGTTTTCTATATTTCATATTCTATTCCTGATTCACTGTTCTACTCATATTATCCATATTTTTCCAAAGATAAGATAAAGAGTTCAGTAATTACATTCAAAATTTATTTCAATACCTTGGTTTGTAGTTTATTGGGTCAAATCTTAAAAACTCTTTGAGAATTAGTTGCTTTCTTAATGTATTCTCATTTATCTGAATTCTATATTAACCATTTCCCTCTTATCTTTCCCAGTTGGAGAATTAACTCTGTTATTAATTATCTTTATAAAACCTAAGCAAATCACTTAGCCTTATTGGGTCTTAGTATCATCTTTAGTATTTTGAAGGGACTGTATTAGATTAGATTTGATCTCTAAGGTATCTTTCAGCTCTCAGCCCTGTGATGTGGTACAGATAACTACATCAAATTTAGTGATGATGTGAAAGGAAATGCATTAAATAATTAATTGGGATCCAAAAACATTTTGAAAACCCAGAAAGAGCGACTAAGTTGTGTCCCGGCCTGCGGGACAAGAACGCGGACCCTGGAAGAAGGAGAGGGTGGGGGACAGGAGACGTGAAGAATGGAGACAAGACAGGCTTTCTGATCAAGTCTCGTTTATTGAGGGGTAGGGTAGCAGTAATTATGGTGGTGAAAGAGGGAGTAGGGTGTTTACAGTAAGTAGCAGTGGGAGGGGTAGTAAGATGTTTCAAATATTTTACAAGGGCAGGATGTTTGCTCCCAGCTGCAGTTCAGACTTTTATCTTGATAATAGATAGCCATGGCTCCCCACAAGTTGAATAATATTTACTAGGGTTAAATGTGTCATTTGGCTTAAAAAAAATAAACCAAAGGAGGTTGAGATATTTATTATGTATAGGATGGGGAAATGGAACAATAGTTTAGTACCTTCTTTCTGTTACTTATTTCCTATTTATCCTGTATATAAACTGCTTTGTATATATTTGCTTTCATGTTGTCTTCCCTCCTCCAGGGCAGGGATTATCTCTTGCCTCTTTTTGTATCCCCAGAATTTAACCCAGTTCCTGGCACATAGTAGGTACTTAATAAATGCTTATTTGTTGGTTGAGTTTATAGGAAAATGACCTGGGGCTTAATAATTTGTGATATACCCAAAGAATCATAGATTTAAAGCTAGAAGAAACCACAGAAGTCATCTCGTTCACTCTTCTCATTTTATAGATAAGGAAACTAAGATTTATTGAAGTTATGTGACTTCGCCAAGGTTATAAAGGCAGTGGCAGAGGTGGGATTTGAACTTAGGTCCTCTAACTCCTGAACCAGTACTCTTTCCACTATACCAGATATATATGACATTCAAAAGAAATAGGCTTCATCAATAGAAACACAGCATCTGTAATGAATATAATCGTCCCTATTGGGGAGTTGTTTATTTGGTTGCTTGGAAAAGTTCATGAGTGTTGCATGTTAGTTTCATGTTGGCATAATGGCATGGGTTCTAAATAATGGACTATGCTCCTATGCTTTTCCAGTCACCAATGGAGTAAAGCAGGGCTGTGTGCTTGCTCCTATGCTTTTTAGTATGATTTTTCTTTGAAGTTATCAGATGCCTCCAATGAAGATAAAAACAGCATCCAGGTCAGGTATTGCACTAATGGGAAGTTATTTAACTTGAAAAGGCTACAAATCAAGACTAAAGCGGAAGGAGAGTTTGTACTTGTCTTTTTGTTTGCAGGTGATTGTACACTCAATATAGATTCTGAGTCTGAGATGCAACAGAGTATATGGATCAATTCTCTGTTGCTTGTACTGATTTTGGCTTAACAATTAATTCCAAGAAAACAGAGATTCTCCACCTGTCTCATCACATCATCCATATGTGGAACTATCAATTACAGTAAATGGAGAAGTGTTGAATAGTGTGACCAGTTCACTTACCTTGGCAGTATACTTTCCAGGTATGTACACATAGATGATGTGGTTGACACATACACCGCCAAAGCTAGCTCAGTGTATGGGAGGCTCTGAAGGAAAGTATGAGAGAGAAGAGGTTTTAGATTGACTACCAGACTGAAGGTCTACAGAGTAGTTGTGCTGACCTCACTGTTGTATGCCTATGAAACCTGGACAGTCTAGCAGCACCATGCCAGGAAACTGAACTATTTTCGTTTGAATTGTCTTAGGTTTTGAAGACCACCCGGCAAGTTAAGGTACAGGATGCTGAGGTCCTTTCTTGAGCTGAATTGCCAGGTATTCAAACTCTACTGCAGAGAGTGCAACTCCAGTGGTCTATTTGAATATCCAGTGTATGCTTGCCTAAAAGATTATTTTGCACAGAACTCACACAAGGTTCATACAAGCACTCACATGGTGGTCAGAAGAAGCAATACACTGACACTCTCCAGGTCCCTCTGAAGAACTTTGGAATCGATTGCATGACATGGCACAGAACCATATAGCATGGTGTGCCCACATAAAAGAAGGCACCGTGCTATATGAGCAAAGCAGAATTGCAATGGCTCAAAAGAAATGTGAGATGTGTAAATTTAGAGACATCTCCCCTCCAAATGTTTAGTGGACTATTTGTGCCCAAACTGTAGTGGAGCCTTCCAAGCTTATGTTGTACCTCAACCACAACATGATGATGTTACTTTGATTCTCTTCAAGAAAGAAGGAAAACAACCAGTCCTACTGTGCTCTGCCTTGGTCACACCAAGTACTATGTTCAATTCTGGTCACTCCATTTGAGAAAAAAAAAAAACAAAAACGTTGGCAGGTTAGAATATGTCCAGAAGAGATTGAACAGGATTGTGAAGATCGTTTGAGATCATGCCATACAAGACTTTGTTAAAGGATTTGGAGCTGCTTAATGTGGAGAAGAGATAACTTGGGCAGGGCAGTGGTATCATGTACATCCTTGACATCCTGGTAAAGCTCTTCTCGTATTAATGTTTTAGAATGTGTAAAATTAAATATATAGGATTACAAAGGAAATGACATGTTTTAAAATGGTTATATATGTATATATACACACACATGCATACACACACATATATACATGTATATACATATACATACATACACACACATACATACATACATACACACACATACACAGTAGAGCTTCAATTTATGAGTAACCTGGTTTATATATGCTTCTATGCTTTGCTGGAGGAGGAAAAATCTTTTGCAAAATTTGTTGCAGGATGAACAAAAATTCATAGTATGACCTGAACGCCTCATGAAGGGACGCTCAGCTAGAGCAATAGCTTTTTCTTCTTCTTCTTTTTTTTTTTTTTGCAAAAGTACAAAATTTTGTTGAAAAACATCACCCAAATAAGGTTGTAGCAATGAGAACCACAAATATCTTTTTAATGACAATGCAATGTCACATTTCTGTGACATTCTGAAAAAAACCCGTCAAAAACAAGTATCATTAGATTCCTAGTTAGAAGAGAATGCAAAGAAAAAAAAATCAATGAGTCAAAACATGAGAGTGATTCTAAAAAACGAAAAATAAGTGAAGGCAGTAGTATTAGTTTTACTTTTAGTGAAAGTAACATGACAGACCACTCCCGACACTGAAATCTCCTATGTTCCTTCCAAGCAATAACCTCTCCTCTTCTTTCCTCTCCTGTCCCTCATGCCAAACACGACTCTTCTCAAAGGTAAAGTACAGGTTAATTTATCTTATTTTCAGTTTATATTGTATACTAATCATTACTATTGTATTTCAGGCACATTAGGAACAAAAACTTAAAATTTTAAAAAATTATTTTTATATGAATATTTTTTGGGATGTGGTACTGATCATCTGACTTTACATTGTTTCCTATGGGAAAATTTGCTTTGCAATACAAACAAATCACATGACGAAGAGAATCTTGGAACGAATTAAATTTGTAAATTGGAGTTCTACTATATATAGAACTGAGAAAAAAAATGTATGCCTGACATACTTTAATGTTCAATCTCCATTATTAACATTTCCTGATGACTTTGTAAAAGTCCAGTCTGTCAACAATATAATAAATCAAAATCAGATTTGAATCATTTGGCTATTTCCAAGATGTAAATGATAACATTGAAAATTTAACAATCAGTTCTTGGCAGCCAGCAGTAGCAGGCTTTTGCACACCCTTGGACAGAAATATATAAACTATCATGTTCATAGACTCCAGGTTAACAATTTTTGATGGAGGGAGAGTGGATTAGAGACTTAGGTTAAGATTCAACTTGTTTTGTCTCATAAGGTGGAACTAGAAACAAAGGGTAGAAGATGGCAAAGGAAAATCCCCCATTTTTAGAAATATCCAAAAGTGGAGTAGATTGCCTCAGTGATGCATTCCTTTCACTGAATGTTGCTGAGGGTTCTATGGAGTCCATTCTTGCTCAGGCATGAAATTGATGGCATGGACTTTGGCACCCCTTCTAAATCTGAAATGTTATGATTTTGTGATACAATCAAAACCTAGGAGTTAGGGGCTTAAATACTAGTCAAACGCTAACTAGTTAGGTAACTTTGGGTGATTCATGTCACTTCCCCAACTGGCAATTTCCTCATCTAGAAAATATAAAGGTTGAACTGGATGATGCCTGAGGGTCATTCTAGGCTTAAATGTCCATAATTCCAATATTAAGGCACATTTTTAGGGTAAGATTGAGAAACTTGGAGTCTTTGTCTCTAGTTAGTGAACCAAAGGAAGGCTTTGATTGCAGGGACTGTTGGTCAGGGAACATTGCTGTTGGCTAGATTCATGAAAAAAAAAATTAAAATGTCATTTCTAGGGGCAACATCATAAATATGCATTTTGATTCCAGAGACAGTCCCATTTAGTGTCTCAGTGTGGTTGCTTATGCACATTTCCTGGTCTCTGATGTTTTGCTGCAGGCATCTGATTTAAAAGGATATTTCCTTATACATCAGGAATAGCGTTCACAGGTCAAGGTCACACACTATGAAACTCTCTAAGAAACATCTTTAGTGTTTTATTCTGCTTCTGACTTTCTAACTCCAGAGTGGAAGCATTCAGAGATCACAAGAGAAGATGGCTAAGAAAGCAATCAATCTTAGGGCCAAAAAAAAAAAAAGAAAATGGTAGTGGACTCAGACTGCAACTTATTCATGTTCTATTATTGCTTTCTCATTTAGCCTGGTAAATCTAATCCATTTAATCTACATTTGTTAATGAATCTTGCCAAGTTCATGAACAGAGTGACAAGAGGAAAGCATGAAGACAGTTGATTTTGGTTGTAGTACTAATTCTGCCACCAATTAGTGTGACTGTGGGCAAGTCACTTTCCTTATATAGGGCTCATTTTCTCCAACTGTAAAATAAAATTGGACCCAGTGATTTCTAAGTAGATTCCCAGCTCTGAAATTCAAGCTTGTGAAAAATAGTGTAGTTAGAAATGTACTCACTATTTTAGAAAATACTTTGAGAAAAATCACAATTTTTAACACTGCCTTGGTTGATTTTCATGTGCCTTTGTCTGAGCCTTCTCTGTTATGTTACCCTTCAAATAGGGGCAAAAATAACTGTTGGGGCATTTAGGTGGTAGAGTGGATAGAGGTTCAGGCCTGGCTCAAGAAGACCTGAGTTCAAATTCAGCCTCAGATACTTAATAGCTGTGTGACTTTGGGCAAGTCACTTAACCTTTTTGCCTCAGTTTCTACATCTATAAAATGAAATGGAACAGGAAATGGCAAACCACTCGAATATCTCTTCCAAGAAAATCCCAAATGGGGTCATGAAGAGTCAGATATGACTGAAACTATTGAAAAATAGCAAAAAATGGCTGCTATGGGAGACTTGAGGATTGATGCCTTGCTTGCTGCCTTTGGGTTACACGACTGGACGTAACGAACATGCAGATATTCTTTTGTGTTTCTGTGTTTCTTCATTCCAGTGGTATGCTGGTAAGTATTTAATAACTGGCTCCCCTAAAAATGTACCCTATGATACATTTTTAAGTTTGATCAGCATATCCTTTTTCTCCATCACCTCTGAAATCCAGATAGTCAATAAAATAATAAAGCAAGTAGTGATTTATAGTTTTTGCTGATTTTGGAGGTACAAAAGCTCCCAATAAAAATTTAACAGCCTACACACAAGAGCGGGTTCAAGCACATTCTTGATTATTTTTATGTAGTGTAAATGTATGTATATGTGTAGGTCTTAAAAAATACTTTATTCTTCTTTAGAATGTATACACTGTAATGATGAAAAATATTCACTTTTTGATAGCATTAGTGAGAAACTGATGCATATTAATAGAGCAGCAATATGGGGACATTTTAGCTTATGCTGCTTCACAATATGACTTTTTTAAATAGGATTTAGAGATAGAAGCTTTCCTTATTTTACAGTTGAGGGAACAAGACTAAATACTTAAAAGTGACTTGTCCAAGGCCACCCACATAGTGAGTTTCAAGGCCAAAATTGGGAATCAGGTCTCATTATTCCAAACTCAGCATTCTTGCTAATTGAGGAATGCTCTACTGCCCTCATTCCAGGCTTTCATAGCAACGATTAACCTAGGGGTTGAGACCAAGGTTACTATAGCCTTTGTCTGCAATTTCAGGAAGAAATGAAATTTGTGTGTCTTTTCCCATTACATCAATATTTGTAATTCACATCAACCAAATGAAGCCTAGCCTAGTAAAAGTTTAATGAAAAACAAACCAGATAAATTTTCTTTCTGAGATCTGAGCAAAAATTTTAATACTCTGTTGGACTGGCTTGCTTGTAGGTTGGAGCCAAATATTAGTGAGACCTCTGTAGAAATCTTGCTTCTTGATTTTTAAAGGGAAGGTTAACCAATAAGATTTAATTTCAACATATAAAAGGACCAACCCAAACAAAATGCTATGTTTCCAAATTGAAGTGGTTCAGCATGCCCTTCGTCCTATAAATTGGCTATGTGGTTAACCTTACTGAGGAAGCAAGGGGCAGTTGCTTTTCTGATTTTACCATATTACAGCAATATAAGATGTAATAAAATAGGAGTTTTTAGTAACATATATGCTGTATAAAGTCTAAATTCTTCAAAGATAGGCTGTTTCCAAATAACTGAGTAGCTAATTTTAATGACTACCAGAAATATGTTTTTCTTCCTGAAAATATTCCAGTCACAAAAATTTGAAATGTTACATTTCCAGCAGATTTAATCTACTAGATTCTTCTGCAACCAGAACTGCCTCTCTATGCCTTTCCTGCCTCACCAAAGGAGAATAAGCCACAAATGTGGCCATAGAATGTTGAGAATTTAAAGAAGTCTTAAAGGGATGAAAGAATGGGAAGATTTCCATGAATCAAAAATTAATAGAAACTGAGTGGTTCTCAAGGATGACTTGGGAGTTACAAATCTCAGTACAATTCTTTACTCCCAAATTGGACTACCATAGCACGTTGCTACTTCATAGAAAGTTGTTCATTATGTTGAATGGAAAAAAAAAATTAACTGAATTTCATCTGCAAATGCTCCCAGAATGTATGCCTTTGAGTAACCTAAACCAAACTTAGCCGATTTCAACCTTTTATATGAAAACTGTCAAAAAATAGTCAATTATGCTTAACACTTTTGAAGAGTGAGTACAGCTTATTATTAACAGGAAAAAAAACAAAACAAAACATCTAGATGAAGGGTGAGTAATCTGTGGCCTCAAGGCCCTAGGTCCTTGGGTGTGGCCTTTTGATTGAGTCCAAGTTTTACAGAACAAATGCTTTATTAAGGGAATTTGTTCCGTGAAGCTTGGATTCAGTCAAAGGGCTGCATTTGAGGATGCATATGTGACCATATGTGACCTCAAGGCTGCAGGTTCCCCACCACTGGTCTAGATGTTTCCACTCAACATTTTTCAATTTGATGGTCTTAGAAAATCTTATATGCACATTATCCACAAGGCCATTATTTTTTTTTCAAGTGATAGTCAAAGTCTACCAAAAATAGTACTTTAATCGTCTATTTCATTTATGTGGGCAATTCCTTTCCCCCAGCAGATCACCACCCTCCATTACTCTGCAGATGGTCTTCAAAAATTTTTCTTGGGGGAAATTTTGTTATTCTTATGGTCAGCTCACTACCAACAATCTGCTGAAAATAGTTTTGTTCCGGTTTTGTGATTTTTGTTGGAGTATGGTGCTTCTAATAAAGAAATTCTCTCAATCCAACGGCTGAGCATCTGTAACTTTTACTCTTCATTATCTAAGGCATCATGGGGTTAAGCAAATTCCCAGGGTCACATTAACCAGTGTATGTCAAAAATAGCACTTAAACTCAGATCTTACTGACTTCAGGGCCAGTTCTGTAGCAAGTATGTCATGTAGACCGACTCCTTCTAAAATATTAAGGCAGATTACCTTCCAAAGTGGGCAGGGAATTTACAGGAAGTAACTCTCAATATAAAGAGAGCATGACAAATCCAGGAATTCTATAAACAAAATTATAAAAAAAATCTTTTATACAAATAAAATCAGATTTACATAATTGGAGAAATATTAATTTTTCAGGTACAGACAGGGCCAATATAATTAAAAAATGCATTAAAGCATCACTTAGTAAACAGGATTTTAGTTCATGAAATAGTATACCATTGTTATAGTTCTCAGATTTGTTTGTGAGATGACAAGATCTGTGGACCATCTTTCTCCTCTATCAGTTCCCTCTTGCCAATGCAAACAACAGCCACAAATACGGAAATGATTTGTGACTTTTTCAGCATGAGGAATATCCAGTTTAGAAACTCACTCTGTCAGCAGATAGCAACCTGTCTGTGCCTTAACAAATAAATCTAGGGGGTATCAGAAGCATATAGAAGTTAAATTATTCGTGTATGGGGTGGGGTGGGGAGGTTATCTGGGTATAGAGATAGTCTCTTTGTCCAGGAGTGACAAGATGCGACTCTCCTAGACCCTTCTCTTTATAAAGTCTACTTCTCATTAATTGGTTAAACAGTCAAAGTTGATTGCTATCTCAGGAATGCTAACTCTTCCAATACATATAAACTGTGAACCCAACTCCCTAAGGATTTTTTGGCATTGGAGAGTGCCATTGACATTTTTATTAACAAAATGCTAGTACTATTAAGAAAATGATTAGTTACCCAGAAATGATGTCTCTTGAACTTTTTAAATGTCACACGCTATTAGGCTCAATAAATGCTAAATCTATTATTTCACTGGTTCTGAAGCTACTATAAATCTGCTGGGGACAGGCAAACCATAATATATTTCAGATACTTAAGATATTTGCACCTTGATGGATTCCTTCATGTGGCTTTTACCAAAGATTTGATTTTCCTTCTTGTCAAATGGTGAAAGAAGTGAATATTGGTGTTTTGAATTTTTAAGGGCTTCACTGAAAGCAGATGAAGATGGCTATGTCACATCACCAAGAGGTTCCATTATATATGTTCTTTCATGTCTTTTTCCTTAGACTGGGAAACTACACCTGCACCTCAACTACTTCCCCAACTCTACTCACATTGTCAGGTTGGGGCCTTAGAGGGAAGCTGAAAACTTGAGAAATTGTGCCTTCTAACACTAAGCATCCCCCAGTATATTCTCCATTTCCAAGCATATTTAGTTGAACCCCAATGGCTTTTAGAAAATGAATTTACTGAGAAGGTATAGCAAGAACATTCATTACTGACTGGGGGTGAATTTTTTCTTTGCACAACAAGGTTCCAGGAGAGAATGGACTCAAACGTAAAATTTAATGATAGCGAGACACATATAGAGAACACATACAGCAAAAGGGAACCTCCAACTCCTGGCCTTGGGAATCTTTTTCTCCATTTGTGTAATCATCTTAAACTTCCCCTTGGGTACAATTCTTTGCTTGGCTCAGAGGGTTGGTGCTTTTGCACAGTTCTTAACCAACACTTCTTTCTAATCACAAGGGGTCACAATCCCTAAAGCCACTGCTATTTTCTGAGTGCCTGTCTTTTTACATCGGCAGGCACTTCCTCTGTTATTGGCCACTCCCGTAGATTCTGTTACTATCTCTCATCTCTTGTGGGACTTGTGATAGTTTTGGTGCAATCCTAGTATCTCCAAAACTCTCAAAGTTCCCAGCTGAACAGTCCTTCTCAGGATACTTGTTGACGTATGATTAGGAAAGAATAAACAGAAAAGAAGCAGAAGTGACACGTGCTCATGGACATATGGTGGCTGGTCAGCAAGTGTCCTTTTTCCGACCTAGCAGTTCACAGTAGTTCTGCCCCTCTTGTCTTCAGGAAGGAAAAGAGACAGAGATCGGTCATGTCTTTTTTGTATATGAACTCAGTTCTGGTTCCACACCTCCTGAATCATGTATTTTTCTGGCTCTATAATCAATTAGAAGACTTTTTGTCATCCTATCGTACCAAACCCTTTATCATTCATGGACAGAAAATGGCTTCCCAGTGCTTGATGGAAACCAGAGAAGGCATATTTACACAAGGTCTATGTAATCTAAAAGTAAGGTCAAACCCAAGTACACTATAAATACTGAATCTCATCAGCCAGTACCGCCATTAGACCTAGATGTTATGGGTCTAGTCACTGATCGTGAAGCAATCAAATTTTTCTCAGCATTTAGAAGGTAAGTTGTCTAACCTTTATCTGGAGTTCTGCAGGGAATAGGTGTTTAATAAATGTTCCTTGCTTTTAATTCAGGGAACTTTTAATTTAATAGATCCTGTGGTAATTCTTATATAAAGAACACTTGGATTTTTTTAACTAATAAATTGTTTTTGCTATTCTAAACTTGAAAAACACCAACAAATATGAACATTTCCATATACAAAGAATAGAAAGGGAAGACTGCCTATAAAACTGTCAATCTCATTATATATATAGCTTGATTTAAAAAAATTCTCATTTTAGCACAAGTTCTAAAGCTATCTAGCTTTGTGTTGCCCGCTGAACCTCATTTTAATCTCTGGTGCATTTTCTTTAAATGTTTTATTGATACTAGTTTCTTCTTTTTTTGGCATTTGTTATCACCAGACCCCCTCTCCTTCGCAATTCTCTCAAAAAAAAAAAAAAAAGACTTCTGTCCTATAACAAGCTAACACAGTCAATCAGATAAATCCATATTTGGGACATGTCTAGTCGCATCTCTAGTTCATCACTTCTGTGCTAAGTATCAGTCAGTTCTATCAAATAGCATATATTGAGTGCCTACTATGTGCCAAGCACTGTATTATGTGCTGGGACTACAAAGAAAGGCAAGAAGAAAAAAATCAATTCCTGCTCTCTAGGAGCTCACAGTACATGGGAGAGACAGCATGGAAGCAACAGCTATGTACAAACAAGATAAATATGGAACAAATTGGAAGCTGTCTCAGAAAGAAGGCATTAAAATTAAGGAGGACTGGGAAAGGATTCTTGCAAAAGATGAGACTTTAACTGAGATTTGAAGGACATCAGGGAAATGAGGAGGCAAAGAATTTAATATAGGTTATACATGTGCAATCATGCAAAATGTATTTCCATGTTAGTCATACTGTAAAAGAAAACACAGACAAAAACCCAAGAAAAGTTAAGTAAAGAAAAAATATGCTTCAATCTGCCTTCAGACTCCATCAGCTCTTTTTCTGGAGATAGGCAGCACCTTTCATCTTCAATCCTTCAGAATTGTCATGGATCATTGTATTGCGGGGAGTAACTAATCATTCACAATTGATTATCATCCAGTCTTGCTGTTATTGTATACAATGTTTTCCTGGTTCAGAGCAGGCATTTTGGAGAGCACAGTGGAAGGGTTCATCGCTTCAGATTTTGAAGCTGAGGGAGTGGATTAGAATTCTCTAGTATGAGGTTTGAATGAATTGTGGAAAGAGTTGAGGGGAATTAGAATAAGAAAGTTTTCTGTGGAGAAAGGAAAAACTAGTTTGAACAACGTTAAGTGAGTGTCCAAAATCAACGGGATGAACTTGGTAGAACAGAGGATAAGTAAGTATGTTAATCATTGAGGAATAAGTTTAGGTAGGTAATCATTGTTCTCAGGGGTTTGTCCTTGAACAGAGTTTCTCAGGTTGTCTGGCAGGGCGAATAGATGGAGAGTGGGAACAGGGGATGGGAAACTGAGGTGGGGGTAATATAGACTCTGTGAAGTTATAGGGGACTGAAGATAGTTTCTGCCTGCAACTTAATGAAAGAATTCAAGCAAGGCACAAAGACAGGAAGTTTTTTTCATCATTGGTCCTTCTGAGTCCTGGTTTATCATTCCATCCAAACTACAGGGAATGAAAGTCCTCTAAAATATAGAGACCTAGAGGAAGAAATCGAAACTCTGTGTGAATAGGAAGAACCATAGGTCACTTCTGCTGTCTTGTCTAATACCAAACTTGACCTGAAGATTTTAGTGACGATGAACTATTCTCCCAACACTTTTATTTAGTTAGAAAAAAAATCAATAATTTTACCACCTTAAGCAAAATAGTCTGCTATTAGTCAACAAACATTTATTTGACACCTACTATGTGCTGGGCACTCTGTTAAGCTCTAGGAATACAAAGAATAGCAAAAAATAGTCCTAACTCTCAGGTAGGGTACAATCTAATGGGGAGACAAAATTCGAAGAACTATGTACAGACAAGATATATACAAGATAAATTGAGGCTAGTCTCAGAGGGAAAGCACTAAGGATTAAGGAAGACTAAGGAGCATTAAGTAGGATTGGGAAAGATTTCTTGTAGAAGATGGGATTTTATTTGGGGCTTGAAGGAAGCCAGGGAGGACATTTTAGCATAATGCTGAACATTAATCATAAAAAAAACAACAGTAGGATAGCAGTTTTATTTCTAAACATCACATCTAAAAATGAAAACTTGACATGGGCAGCTCGGTGGCACAGCAGATAGAACTCCAGACCTGGAGTCGAGAAGTCCTGAGTTCAAATCCAGGCTCAAATACTTAATAGCTATGTGATCCTGGGCAAGTCATGTAATCTTATTTGCCTCAGTTGCCTCATTTGTAAAATGAAGTAGAGAAGGAAATGGCAAAACACTCCAGTATCTTTGCCAAGAAAACCCCAAATAGGGTCAGATACTACTGAACATCAGAAGCTAGCAGGTGAGAGAACATCCAGAAGGGGTGTGATATTATCAATGTACTGCACATAGGGGTGGCCAGTTGGTGCAGTGGGTACAGTATTGAACCTAGACTCAGAAAGATTCATCTTCATTAATTCCAATCTGGCCTCAGACACTTATTTGTTTCCTTGGGCAAGTCACTTAACTGTTTGTCTCAGTTTCCTTATCTGTAAAATGAGCTGGGAAAAGAAAATGGCAAATCACTCCAGTATCTTTGCCAAGAAAACCCCATGACTGAATGATAGCAACAAAAAATATACATAATGATGCTGATGACACAATGATGATGACAGAACAAGAGGGGGAGGAGGAAGATTCAGAGTGGTCTAATGCATAGACAACTAGTCCGGGTGTCAGAAAGACCTGCGTTCAAGCCCCGTGTCTCTAGCATGTTTTGGTTGTGTGATCCTGGGCAAGTAACCCAATGATTCAGTATCCTAGGGATCTGTAAGACTCTCAGTTGCCCAGCAGGTGTGGATAGACCTTGGAAGACAGGGTTCCCCACAGGGAACATCAGCTATTAATCTGGTTATTAGAGTTTTATTACTAGATGTTTGCCCATCACATGATATATCTTTTTCTAGAGGAATTGGCTAAACTGTGTTCTGATGTATGAAGGATTTGGGATGTTTATAGTTGGAAGGAGTTTCTACATACACACACAATCACAAGCACACATGAAATCATAGATCATTGGAGTATTGTAGTTTACAGCTCCATAGTATAGGATATATAATTTCATTTTGCCTTTAGAAGAACCCTATTTAGGAACATATAACATTATTGCTGTTCAGTAGTTTTTCAGTTGTGTCCAATTCCTCGTGATGCCATTTGGGGTTTTCTTAGCAGAGATACTGGAGTGGTTTGCCATTTCCTTCTCCAGCTCACTTTGCAGATAAGAAAACTGAGGCAAATAGGGTTGAGTGACTTGCCCAGGGTCACACAGCTAGTAAAGTCTGAGGGCAAATTTGAACTCAGGAAGATGAGGCTTCCTGACTGCAGATCTGGTACTCTATCCACTGTACCACCTCACTGTAATATTATTATATTTTCATCAATGAGGAAATGAGTCAAGGAAACTGGATGGCTTTAGTAGGCTTGGATAGGGACAGGATAGGCATAGGGACTAGAACTGTCATTTCACTTTTTTCTAGAGAACTTCTTAGTGAGGAGACTCCACTGACCAAACTAAATTGGCACCTTTTCTATAACTGATAGCCTGAGAGAGTGTCCTACAGCACTGAAGGGTGTCTGACTTGTCCAGCAGCACAGTGCTAGTATATCAGAGTTGGGACTTGAATCCAGCATATCCTGGATCTGATAGCTAAAGTAGTATTAACATTTTATAGAAAAATATGAATAAATATTTGAATGCCACAAAGGGGAAAAATGGCTTGATAAGCAAAAGCAGGTGCTCAAAGAAAAGAACTATTTGGTCTTGGTATCAGGAAACATTTCCAGATAAGCGAAATTTTCACCCACTATTCTCTAGCTACAATTAAAAGTAGGCTGGGTGATCACCAGCAGTGAAATTGATCCTGCTGAACTCAATGTTCTCTCTAATCTGGAACTCCTGGATTGCTCCACTAGAAATGTACCTGTGACAATGGGACTGGAAATCCACACTTCACTGGAAGGCTAGTAAGAGAGCAATGTTCACCACTCCTAAATACTCCAGAGAGCAGAAAAGTTGATGCCAGTATTTAGCCCACAACCAGAACTTTATCTTCCTGAGGGAGAGAATGGCATGAATTCTGTGAAATCCTGCAGAGATGAAATACATTAAAGTCTGGGAGAGTGGTTTGAGACCACTTTGTAACTTTCACTCTAGTTATCACTCCTTCAGGATGATCAAGGCAGACGAATAATACTTGTCCGGGTCCAAGGCCAGCTTACTGGCTCTGGAGAAAATCATTCTCACGTTCATACTGTATGGATCTCTCTCTCTCTGTCTGTCTGTCTGTCTCTCCTGTCCTATTCTGTCCTTTCTCCTCCTCTCTTCTCTCTCTGTTTCTTTCTCTGCATCTTTCTGTCTCTCTGTCTCCATCTTTCTTCACCCTTTGTCTCTGTCTATCTCTCTGCCTGTCTGTCTTTGTCTCTCTGTGGCTCTTTGTCTTGCTCTGTCTCTTTCTGCCTCTCACCTCTCTCTTTTATGTTCCCACATAACTCCAAATTGAAATCTTTATATTCTAGGAAGCAGCAAATCCTCTCACTGTTGTCTCTAGACTTTACTGAACAAAGAACAAAATGATGTTTTCCTCTGAGAACTGGCGCTAAACAGAAGAGAGGAAATGACTAGTCCAATTCAAGTATTTTTTTTTTTTAATCTCTAGGGAGGTGGGTAGTGGGGAAGGGCAAAATTGGCCAAAGAGTTGCTGGGAAAGTAATAAATTGGGTCTCTCATCCTAGCAGCTAAGATTCTTCCTTTATAACCCTGCCCACTCCTTTTCCTCCTCTCTTTAAAAAGGATTTTGGATAATTAACAGTCACTTTCAAAACCATTATACAAAGCACAAATCTCTGAGTGGAGAAAGGATTTTTTAGCAGAATTTCGTGTAAAAAAACTCAGAAATATTTACATTCATTTTTGCCTTGTAGAATGATTGCACACTGTAAATCAAGTCTAGAGTATCTGAGGGAAAAAATAAAATAAAATCTGTCAGTCTCAAGTCCACACCTTCTAAAACCATTAACTATATTAGAAATCTTATAAAGGCCAATAGCTGTTTTCTGCTAAGTTTCTTTGCAGAATTACCTAGCCATGCAAAGAAAATGACAAACAAGGGACACAATTCCATGCTTTTCTGCTTTGACCCCAAGATTGGTATAGAGTAAGCAGTGGGAAAAAATTCCATGTGAATTGTTTCCCAAGATCAGGCAGGTTCATGAGTTCATCTTGCGGCCCTTTTGGGTAGATTTGACCATGCCTGCTGAATCTTCCCAAGGATATCTACCCAGATTTCCATTCAAATCGGAGTGTGCAGGAAGGAGTTTGCTCTCTGAAGAGCTATATCAGTTCAGAGGTATCTTTCTTCCACTATGAAAATATTTCAAATTTGTTTCTCTCAATTAATTCTTCAATTATTTTCTACACCCACTTCATTATATTTTTAATTCAGTTTGCAAATAAAATGGTATTTGCATTTTCTTGAGTAGTGTCGACCCTCCCACTGCCTCCCCACCCCATCTCTAGAATTTCAATTATGCTACAATAGGCACCACAATAATTGCATTGTAAAATGTCATGAACCATGTGAAGAGGGAGGCTATTCATGAGAAATTCACTCACTGTCTATTCACAAGTAAAGGCTTGATTCATAAGGTTTTTTTTGGGGGGGGCGGGGTTGAATTCCAGAATTATGTGAGCTGGCAGTGAGTGAATCTGTGACTTTAAGTAGGCCAAGTAGCCTGGGGTGCTGGTTGCACTCATGTAGGCAATATTCTGAACATGATACTTAAGCAACTTCATGAGATCTTACCTTTACAAAATGTTAGAAATGGTTTGAAGTCAATTCTTATATTTCTTCCAGGATCCTGAATTAAAATTCAGCTATTAACAGATGGGTTATGATTCCTGAGTACCTGGCAATTAGCTCAGAAGGCCACTTGGCTTGTTGGAGGTGATTAACTTTCCAGTGTGGTCTCAAATCCTTGATGTTCTTGGAGAGTCCAACTTCCTTCCAGCTTTCACCCTAGCTCTCCATTCAAGAAGCATTTATTTATTGATTTTAACAAATTAATTAATTAGTTTGTAACATTTACTACCATAAATTTTAAATTTTCTCTGCTTCCCTCCCATTCCCCTGCCCCAAGATGGTGTGCAATCCGATACAGGCATTTTCCATCATGAGTCTCAAGGAGCATTTATTGAGGTAGCTAGGTGGTACGGTAGACAAAGCACCAGGGCCAGAATCAAGAACACATGAGTTCAAATCCTGCCCAAGATACTTATCAGCTGTGTGTTTTGGGGGACAGTGTGTGTCAGATCAGCTAATGGTTTCCTAACTTTCCATCATGTAGCTACAGTGGATAGAGTGCCAGGCCTGAAGTCAGGAAGATCTATCTTCTTGAGTTCAAATCTACTCTCAGACACTTATTAGCTGTGTGGCCCTGGGCAAGTCACTTAACTCTGTTTGCTTCAGTTTCCTCATCCTGGATAAAGACATGGCAAACTACTTCAGTATCTTTGCCAAGAAAATCGTAAAATAGAGTCACAGAGAGTTAGATACGACTCAACAACAGCAACTTTCTATTTTATACCACAATGGCCTCCATCTATCATATATGTTAAGGAGTCATCTTTGATGCTACCCCCACTAATGCAAATATGATGCCACAAGCAATATCCCAAACAGCTAGTAGAGACATGCCTCAAGATAAAGACCTGAAAGATTTTCAGCAACTTCTCTGGAAGCCTTGTTCTCTGGGAAGAAGACTAGTCTTCATAAAATGTATTTTGGAATGGGTGCAGGGGGCTCTCTTTTTCCTCTTTTTGCATGGAGCTTAGTTTGCAACAAAATCATGCATTTAGATAAGCATTTACAACTAAACGTTAAAAGTAAAATGGCTAAGAGAAATTGATTCTGTTTTTCATTGAAAAAAATAGCACTAATTCATCACACCTAAAAATTAATTCTAAAAGGGACCAGATCTGTCTTCAGTCAGGAAACTCCCTAGCCTCTGCTTTTTCCATAGGGAGTCCTCAGTAAATATTTAGAACAGTGAGTTTTCATAGCAGCATTAAAGGACCAGAAAATGGGAGAAAAGAGGGGCAGTCTTATCTCCTGTGTTCCTCATGTTCTCTCCATTCCAGCCAAAGTTGCCTAGTGGTTATTTCTCTATCACACCATTCCATGCTATGCCTCTGTGACTTTGTAAAGGTGTTCCTTTATGTTTAGAATGTGCCCTCTCCTCTCTATCACTTTAAAGTACAGCTCAGGTACATTGTCCTACAGAATGTTTTTCTTGCTTTCTCATTACTCTGAATCTCTTTGCAATCTCTCCTTTTTTTTGTTTTTACTTTTGTGTGTGTCTTGTTTTCCTACAGAATATAATCTTCATGAGGGTAAGGCCTATCTTGTTTTTGTCTTTGTACTCCCAGTACATATGACAGAAAGAAGCTATTAAGCCTGTACTATGGGTCAGGCACCATACTAAGCACTTTACAAATATTATCTCATTTGATTCTCACAACAGTCCTGCAAGGTAGTGCTGTTATTTTCCTCATTTTACAGATGAAGAAGACAAAGCAGAGGTTAAATGACTTTCCCAGGGTCACATAGATAGTAAGTGTCTAATGCCAGATTTGAACTCAGGAAGGTAAGTCTTCCTGACTTTAGGTCTAGAGCTCTATCTATTATTCCACTTACCTGTCTTAAAGAAACTTAGGGAGCCATTTTTAATGCTGCCTCCACATTAACCAATCTGACAGCATAGGCTGTCCCTCAAAACATCTCGTGGAGATCCAGCTCAAGATACATATATGAAAATCTTAAGTAATCTCTGTCCCCAGCCCAGCCCTTCTGAGGCCCTAGTTTCTGTAGAAAGCAACTTTTAAAAACAAGTGAACAAACAAACTGAAACTGCTCTGTTCCTAGGGATTTCAGGGGCAGCTAGGTGCAGTGGACCTGGAGTCAGGAAGATCTGAGTTCAAATTCAGCCTCACACTAGCTATGTGACCCTGAGCAAGTCACTCAACTCTTAGTTTTCTCATCTGCAAAATGTGCTAGAAAAGGAAATGGCAAATCACGTAGCATCTCTTCCAAGAAAGCCACAAGTGGGATTAAGGAGGGTTGGACATGACTAAAACTACTGAACTAAACTCCCAGGGATTTAGGGCAGTGAGGCAGGGAATCAGTCTGCTCCCTGTCTCCTCTACTCCTTGATCTTGGTTTTGGGATCCTTTAGTTTTGTAATTTGTTCTATGGAATTGGAAGTGAGTCTATATATGATTAGAATACTCATTTCACCTATTACGTTCCAGACTTCATTATCAATGGGATACAAAAAAGTCTGCTATCTGTGATCTCTTTCGGTGCTATGAGGCCAAAATGAACTCATTTATTTGGGCTCATATGGACAATCATCTATGAAGTCATAATTTTGAGAGACAGTGGAAACTTCACTTGCTGTAGTGGCTTAAAGTAAGATGTAATGAGAAGCAAGAACATTCCGTAAGTATTGAGGAAAGAGCAGCTGGTATGTGTGGAGGTGTCCCAGGGGAGTTCTCTTTATCCCAGAAATTGCTTGGCCACTGAATGAAGAATGGTTTCAGGTCACCTTCTCAATTTTGAATACAAAGGTCTTTTGGTTGCCGGTTTTAGAATTTTCCCTTGGGATTCTACATAGGAATTTTAAACTTGATTCTAGAGAAAAAAGTGTGGTGTGGTTTCTTAAGAGAGAAACATAGCTAATACCCATTGATCCTTGTAGCGGGGGAGGATTTCAATGAGTTATAAAGCCAAGTTCAGATGTGGGTATTCAGGTACCCATTTTCCAGCAAAAGAAGTCAATTCATTAATTTCACAGTGGAAAGATAGCCCTGGATTTCATACACTTACACATACTCACACATACACACACACACGCTGCCAAGCAAACAACATATATATATATATATATATATATATATATATATATATATATATATATATATATATATATAAATGACAGTAAAGCGCATTGTAGCTACAAGCTTGTCTTTAAGGAATGACTAGCCACAGTCATCATTTAGCTTGACTTGCCACGGAACCTTTACAGAACCATTCACAGAAGATATCTTGATGGCCTAATGGACACATCAGACATGTGCCTAAAGGACAGGGCAGTGTCCTAGAGTGTTACCACAGTGCTGCATGTCCTATAGTCTATGTCCCTGAGTGTTCTCTGCTTCCCAGGATTTTTTTCTTCAAAACAACTTAAGGAGAGCTCAGAAAACATTCTATTCAGATAAGTGGTTAAGACCAAATATAACCAGTTGATCTCAGTGGCACGTCATTCCATGTATAGGGAAGATAGTGGGATAAAGACTCCCAATGTAATTCCTTTTGGAGCAAGGCTTCACATTTGGAACGATGAGTTAAGCAGTTCTATGTCTTCCTCTCGCTTTCTTCACTTCCACTCTTTTTCATTTACTATTAGGTACTGAATCCTCCCCCGCCCCCCAACAGTCAATGACTAATTATTAAATGCCTGCTATGGGTCAGGTATTGGGCTAAGATCTGGGGATAAGGGAAAACAAAAGACAGTCCCAGCTCTCTAGGAACTCATAATCTAATGGGTGAGATAACATGCAAACAACTATGTACAAACAAGCTGTGAATAAATTGGAGATAGTCTGGGAGGGAAGCCACTCATATTCAGGGGCATTGATTCGGAAAGGCGCTCCATATGAGGAAAGCTTCCTGGGAGCTAGGGGAATCAGGAGGTGGAGATGAGAGAGAGAACATTCCAGGCAAGGAGGATAGCCAGCAAAGGTGCTCTGACATGGGAGATGGACTATCTTTTCAAGGAACATCAGTGTAACCCTCTTTCTCCTTATTATTTCTTTTAGAGGCAATTGAGTTTAAGTGACTTCGCCAGGGTCACACAGCTAGTAAGCGTCTGAAGCCAGATTTGAACTGAGATCCTCCTGGCTCCAGGGACAGTGCTCAATCATTCCACTGTGCCATCTGGCTACCTACCTCTCCCCTTAACACAGCCTGCTTATTTTTAAGATCTACACCAACTTATTTGTCCTGAGCCATTCCGTGCTTGTACTTTTCAAGCTTACTTCATCACATTAACTCCCCAACTATGCTCTTTTCCCACTGATGCAGCTATTTGATGCAGTGGATAATGTGTTGGATATGAAGTTAGGAAGACCTGAGTCCAAATCCTGCTGAGCTGGGACCCAGGACTAGTCACTTAACATCTTCCAGCCTCAGTTTCCTCATATATAAAATGGGGATAATGATAGCACCTACTTAGCAGAGTTGTGAGAATTTTATAATTAGCAATTATGTGCTTTGAGGTTTAATAAGTGCTTTCCCAATATTATCTTACTTTTTTTAATTGTAATTATTTTTTATTGGAAAACAAATATACAACTTGGAATAGATTTGAGGCAAATTGTGCCATAAGCAGATTTCTTTTTAAATAAGTGGCTAAATAAAGTTTAAAAAGCAAGTAACAATAGAAGAAAATGTTTTCTGGTACAGGACCAGCAGTACAAAAAAATAGTGTACGAGTACCTGGATAATACACCCGTTTTGCAATAGTGCAACTTTAAGTACATATTGTTGACTGTCCATAGTCCACGCAGAGTTACAACTCCACACTTCAACAACAACATGCTGACAGCTCCTAAAGAAAACTACTTCTTTAAAAAAAAGAAAGGCATAACCCAGATGTTCCCTCATTTGACCAACTCCATCTAAGTTCAGATGTGCAGAAGGGCTTAGATATATCCAGAGTAAGCAACATGCAACATATTTTACTTGATCAATTTTCCAATATAAAGTTTCAGGACAATGACAGTAGATAAGGGGAAGAAAAACATGGAGGAATGAAGTCCTAATTACTACACATGCATATCCTTTTGACAGTAGGGGGGAAAACCTTTTACAGATAAGTTACAAACAAAGAAAAGGCAAATAAACAATTTTGTACAAGAAATTTTAACACATTCTGTACAATGTCTTCACTTTGCTGTCATCATTTGTACAAACTCTTCATAGTTTACTTGACCATCACCATCAATATCTGCTTCCCTGATCATTTCATCAACCTCTTCATCTGTTAACTTCTCTCCAACGTTTGTCATCACATGACGTTCTGCTGCACTAATATAACCATTGCCATCCTTGTCAAACACACGGAATGCTTCTCTAATTTCTTCTTCACTATCTGTGTCTTTCATTTTTCTTGCCATCATAGTCAGAAATTTTGGGAAGTCAATTGTGCCATTACCATCAGCATCTACTTCATTAATCCATATCCTGTAATTTAGCTTCTGTGGGGTTCTGCCCAAGTGACCTCATGACAGTTCCCAATTCCTTTGTTGTTATAGTACCATCTCCATCCTTGTCAAATAGTGAAAAAGCTTCTTTGAATTCTGCAATCTGCTCTTCTGTCAGCTGATCAGCCATGCTGCTAGTGTTACTAGGGCCCAAGTTCCTATCAAACAACCTCCACACTTGGTGGCTGCACTCAGACTCAATATTATCTCACTTTATCCTCATAACAACTCTATGAAATATGCACCATCACTATCTCCACTTTACAGATAAGAAAACTGAGGCAAACAGAGGTTAAGTGACTTGTCCAGCGTCATGCAGCTAATTAGTATCTGAGGTTGTATCTGAACTCAGATTCTCCTGTCTCTAGGGTCCTTGCTCTATCCTGTGTCACCTAGCTGCCTTGTAAAACATGAATGTACTATATAAATCCTAGCTGTTTAATCCTAGCTATTTTAACCTATCTTCAAGGCAACCATTATCCGTCCTCAGATTTTTTTTCCCTCAGCACTTTTAAATTGTTCCAGGAAACAACTGTCAGCTGCAAGTCTCTGAGTGCCTTCCCAGCCTATGGCATATAATCTCCCGTACCAGAATCTTTTACCTCTGTGATAAGAGTCCTCACTTTCAACTGAAGTGACAATTCAACCAAATTGGCTTCTTTTCCTGGAAATTTTGCTGCGACATGGTACAGCTTTCAATGTATTTATTTCCTGGCTGACCGCAGGCTTGCTTTCCCCACTTTCTACCCTTCTGTAAAGCTTTGGAGTCGCAGGGGTCAGCCCTTGTCCACCACAGCCAGTGACAGTGACTGGAGTTCAGTTGAGAGGCATACAGAAACATGGCTATAACTCTTCAGCCACCAGGACAGAAGAATTCTGGCTCATGAAAGTAGCTGAATGAAAGAGTGCCCAACGTTGCCA
This sequence comes from Bettongia penicillata ogilbyi, assembly GCA_023548195.1. Lineage (NCBI taxonomy): Eukaryota > Metazoa > Chordata > Mammalia > Diprotodontia > Potoroidae > Bettongia > Bettongia penicillata. Next base: position 9,454,512 of record JAJHZJ010000244.1, on the reverse strand, counting down.
ACCTGTTGTTCATGTTGTTCACTTGTTTTTCAGTCATATTTGATTGTTCATGACCCCATTTAGGGTTTTCTGAAAGGGTTTGTCATTTCCTTCTCCAACTCATTTTTACAGATGGGGAAACTGAGGCAGAGATTCAATAACTTGCTCAGAGTCACACAGCTAAGTAAGTGTTTAAGGGCGGATTTGAACTCAGATCCTTTTGACTCCAGACCTCATGCTCTATCCACTGTGCCATCTTACTGCCCAAGGCTGGCAAACATTTATTCTGTGGAGGTTACTTTATACTTGGGTCCTGATTCTGCCTCAGACCTTCTTGGATGTGGTTTGTTGCTTCCTGTTTAGTCCTTTGCTATACTTCTTGGATCTATCTCCTCCTCCCCTAAGAACTTAAGTTCATTTCTGGCTATTTGAAGGAATGACTCTGGAGGAGAAGGAGGCTGAGAGCATCTCCCTCATTTCGCAGGTAAACAAGTATTTTTTGGCATAGAAACATTAACTGACTTTTGGCACATTTCAAGCCTAGTGTCAAAACCTGTAATGTACGTGGTATTCACACTATGACTACATGCATCTAACCTTAGTGCATGCAACCAATATGATAGCAGTTACAATGCCATGTACGGTAGCCAAATACATAGATCACATGGAGAGACACAATACATACACATGCATCAAGGGAAATACAGTTCTTTCCATTGTACCACTCAGGGTAGTGTAGGAGAGGATGTGGGCCTCTGGAGCCTAATCATGCAAAAATGCTCATAGGCAAAGGATGTACACTCCAGGCAGTAAAAACCCTTGGTAACCACAGATGCCATGATCTCTCCCACTTCCATCAAGCCTGGTACTCCTGCCACTTCATTCCTGGACTAAATATTTGACTTCATGACTGTTCCTTTCTCCCTGTCTGCTTTACTGCCATCACTATGTTTTCTAAGTCAAGTCAAAAAAAACCTTCATTTTAAAGCCCCTACTATGTGCTAGGCACTGTGCTAAGCATTAGAGATAAAAAGGTCAAAAACAAAGGGGAACATGGTCTTAATAATTTATATATATGACCATCATTTCAGTGTTAGTTAGAAAAAAAAGTAGGTCATTGTCAAGATATTTTAGTATTTTAACCATGACCAATCTTTCCGTGTAAAGGAAATTGGTCAATTAATTTTATGGCCTCCCTGATCAATTTGAGGAGCTTACTGTGTATAAATTATTCCCTGGGGCCTGAAAACAACTCATCATGGAGAGTGTGGACATGCCCAGAAGTGCCTTGTAAGGATGCAGATAGTTTCTGATAGACTTTCAGCAGCGGGGTGACACCCAAGATGACTGATTTGCTGGCAGGCCCTCAGGAGAATAGACTTAGGTTCCAGGCAGAGTTGGGAGAAGACAGATGCTCCCAAGGTTGGTGATGTTCTTAGTCTTTTAGCAGGGTCAGCCTCTTCCCACCTCAGTTAAACATTGCTTGTGAAACAAGGTAGAAAGACCCAACAGCCAGCCCTGATAAGGAGAACCCTGACACCCGGACACTCATGTCTCTTTTGCTCTGGGATATCTCTCTCTTGCATTTGCATCCACTATTTCCTCTAAGACCATTTCTCTCCCTCCAATCCCAGGTAGCCCTCCTATTGTGTGTGTATATGTGTGTGTGTGTGTGTGTGTGTGTGTGTGTGTGTGTGTGTGTGTGTGTGAGAGAGAGAGAGAGAGAGAGAGAGAGAGAGAGAGAGAGAGAAAACCGAAGGAATCTACTTCATCTGCCCTTCCTCAACTTTTGTAGGGGCTGACTTCTACAAACATATGAGGTTTATGTGAACATAAACCACAGGCATTATTATTTGTCATTAATATAGATATATCTGCAAACCACAAAATATGTATGTGTGTGTACCTGATATATGACTGTCTCTCAGTTGGGTCCTCTCCTATTTCAATAGAAGTCACCCAGTTACTAGGATAGACTTGACTGGCTTCTTTGAGGGTCTCAACACATCTTTCTTCATCTAACTATGAGATATTGGTGGCCTCTTCTCTTCTCTGACATTGTCACTACCAAAGTGCAGGCCCTCAACACCTCACTCACGTATACTTGCAATAACTTACTAGATGGTCCCTGTGTCTTAAGTTTGTCCTATGGACTCAGAGAACATAATGAAGCATATTTTTTCTCTTTATTTTTCTTGCTTTCTTTTCTGGAACATGACTAATATGGAAATATGTTTTACATAACTTCACATGTGTAATGAGTATTGTATTTCTTTTCTTTTGGGTAGAGGAGGGAGTAGAGAGAGGGAATTTGGAAATGAAAATTGAAAAAAAATGTTTCTTCCTATTGCAGTCCATCCTCCATATAACTGTCAAACTGATCTTAAAGCACAAACCTAACCATGCAATACAACCAAGCCCCATTCAATAAACTCCAGAGGCCCTCTATCATCTCTGGGATTAAATATAATCTCCATTTTGCATTCAAAACCCTTCATTATCTGGGACCAAGAAACTTCATTGCCCATTTTCAGCTATTTTCATTTTTCTCTCATGCCTGGATCTCTCTCTCTCTCTCTCTGTCTCTCTGTCTCTCTCTCTCTGTCTCTCTCTCTCTGTCTCTCTCTCTCTTTCTCTCTCTCTCTCTCTCTCTCCCTTCTTCCCACTGATTGACTCCTTATCTCATCTTTTCTCCTGCTCACCAAGGAGTTGTATCAATGCCCCAAATGACAATAGTTTTGATGCATTGTCTGTGTGGGATCCTTACTCTTCTCCTGGGCCTATTTTGGAGATAAATTCTCTCTAATCTTTCATCTACTTTGTGTGGGATGACTTTCCAAAAGCTTATGTAGGAGGTAGTGGTGGTGGTGGCGGCAGTGGCAGCAGTTGTGTGTGTGTGTGTGTATGTGTATGTGTGTGTGAGTGAGAGAGAGAGAGAGAGAGAAAGACAGAGAGAGAGGGAGAGAGACAGAGATGCAGATACACACACACACACACACACACACACATAGAGACAGAGAGAGGCAGAAAGGCCCACCTGTGACATCATTACTATAACACAGCAACCTTTTAATATAAGAAAAATTGAATGCCAGTAGAATTGTTTTTTGGGGAATAATTTATCTTCAAGAGGCTCCTACAAAAATGAAAATAGTTCCAGAGTCTGTACCTTAAGGTAACATGTAAGGAGAAATTGCAACTGATGTAGTTGTGATTTGATGTGCCCAGGAGATGGGAACAGGGCTTATGTCCTCTGAATGGACCAAATGCAATCTTGGTTAGCGTAAGACCTTTTCAAAAACTTTCCAAAAAAATTGAACTGCCCTATCATTAGAAGCAAAGGAAAGATTAAAAAAACCCTGCCTATTTCATAACATCTCACTTTTAAAGATAAAGGAATCTTTTGTATTCAGACTTTTTGAGTGGTGAGAGCAATAGGTAATTGAAGTTTCAGGTTTCCAACAAGGTCTGACATTTCCTACAAGTGTGTTAGCTGAACTATCAGACACAAGTTCTAAGTGGAAGGAAGCAGCTAGAACAGAATGAGGGTAGCATCATTTATGGACTCCCCAGGGATGTTTGGGCTTCATATTTTTGTTGCTTTCTTTTCATGTCAGTAAGTTCAGGCCATTTCTTAGCCTCATGCTCATATAAGTATCAGCATCTGAATGAAATTTCTCAGTCTCCTAAAAGATCTAGAAATGAATAACCATGTAGGATTAAAATAGACTTTCTCAATTTAAGCTTAAAAGAAGGAGACAGGCAAGAAAAAAAGAATTGAAAGCTACTCTCTGGTTTAAGATAAAATAGAGGCACTATGAAATCAGTGTGTATAGACCACTAGACTTGGATAGAGAAAGACATAGATTTGAATATTGCCCCAGACACCTCTAGCTCTGTGAGCCTAGCCAAGTTACTACTCCACTGTGGGCCTCAGTTTTCTTACCTATAAACTGAAATTAGACCTGATGACCTCAAAGTGTTTCTTCCATCTCTAAATCCTATGAGACCATGAAAATTGTAAAATTGATAAAAATTTCCCCTTGGAGTCTTTCCATTTTCTCTTTCAACGTTCCTTTGCTTTTCTGTTCTTTTCCTTTACCGCCTTTCTTCTTCATTTACCCAATACTCCATTCTCTTCCCTATCATTGTTAATTAGCTGGCATAGCTTGACTCCCAAGCATCTATCTGACATCTGTTATGTGTCAGCCTCAGTGCTAGGTGCTGGCGATGCTTAAGACAAAAATGAAACAGTTCTCAAGGAGTTTATAGTTTATTACCTGAAGGTGTTTGAGGCAACAAGGTTTAGGGAAAAGAACATAGATCTGGAGTTGAGAGACCTAGATTGGAATTCCAACTCAACTACTTATTGCCTGTGCAACCTATGGAAAATCTCCTCAGGCCTTTGGCTCTTAAATTCTTCATCTGTAAAATGAAGGAACCGAACTTGACATGATCTAAGGTTTATTCCAGTTCCAAATCATCATCATCATCACCATTACCATCATCATCATCACCATCCCCACCCTCACCATCACCACCATCATCTGTCTATATGAGATAATATTGGTAAAGTACAGTGACGGATCCATAGTAGGTAAATAATAAATAAATGCTTTTCTTTTCCCCCTTATCCTAATACTTAAAAAATAAAGGTGATTTGGGCTCCATTTACATTTTATGTAAACTTTTTTACATAATGTAATTTACATTTACATTTATAGGAACAAAGATCAACACACTGATACCCAAAGAAATGTCTTTAAATATTAGAATTTCAAACACACTTTCCTGCTGCTTCTCAAAAAAGGCCATTTAATTAGCTTCCAACTCATAATGTGGCTCCTGGGGAAAGTTAATACTACTTATTTTATTTTAGTCCCAGAACAGAAACACTGATCCTGGCACCCCGGTATCTGACAGGTGAACTTTCACTCCATCTTGTCCTAAAACAGGTCCCTTCCCAATCATTTCTAAACCACAGTACTCAGGATGAACCCAACTCTCCTTCCCTGAGCTAGCCTTCGTATATTGTCTCTCTCCATTATTATATAAGCTGATTGAAGGCAAGGGCTGTCCTGATTGTTTTTCTATTTCTTGTGCTTAGCACAGTTCCTGGCATAAAGTAATTCCTTAATAAATGTTTTAAGAATATGTATTAATTCACAAGAACAGACAAATTAATTTTTATATATTATAAATGATTGCGCATGTGTTTGTAACTCTTATTTACTGATCATTAACTCCACCTGACAAGATATATAATATGCCACTCAAAGATGCCCTCTGTCTCTGGGGAAGTTAATCCACTTAATTTTGGAACTCCTGCCCTTCCTTGTTTGGTGAGAGGGTGAATGAAAACTCACCTAGCCCACTATAACCAGCTTGCAGTAGACTAGACTTGGCGTTTCACATCCTGTTCATCTGTCCATTGTGGTTTTCTTGGAATGAACCTTGTTGTTGCGCTCATATTTTCTGCCTTCTTTCCTCTTCTTGTTATGGGCACAGTAACCCAATCAGTACTACCATTGCTTCTACAAAGGACTCTACAATCAACTCACTATCGCTGTGACTTCCCTCACTAAACTCCCTTCTCTGGCCAATACTTCTCTACATGGATTGTCTCCCTGCCCCTCATATCACCCTTCTTAGTATGTAAACTCTTTGCTGGCAGTGAATGACTGTCTCACCCTCATATTTGTATTCTCAGTACTTAGCATAGTTCTTGTTGCATAAAAGGACCATATGGCACAGTGGATGGGGGGGAAGGAATATGTATTTGTGTAGATGTGCCAGGCACAGTGCTAAGCAGTTTACAAATACTATCTCATTCAGTCCCTCACAACCCAGGGAGAGAGGTACTATTATTATCCCCATTTTACAGTTTAAGAAACTAAAGTAAGCAGAGGTTGAATAATTTACTCAGGATAACACAACTAGTAAATGTCTGAGGCTGAATTTAAACTTAGATCTTCCTGATTCCAGGCCCAGCACTCTTTCCAGTGTATCACTTTATCTAACCAGTGAGTAGAGCTCTGGACTTGGAGTTAGGAAGACCTAAGTGCAAATCCTTTCTCAGACACTCAATGTGTGACTCTGGCATAGTCATTTAATTTTTCTCAGTTTCTTCATCTATAGAATGATTGAATTAATAGTTTTTATTTCAAAAGCTAGTTATGAGGCTCAAAAAACAATATAGGTAAATTACTTTATAAAATCTCTATTTAAATGAGAGCTATTATTAAATCTTTTAGTTCATTTGTATATTAAATTCAGATTTACCTATTATTGTGAGTAGTAATCAAGAATAGAAATATTTGACTAAAGAAAAACCAGAAATAATCCCTGAATTCCTTTTGAATTTCAAAACCTCTCCCTCTCCCCGCAAAAGTCTGTCAAAAAAAGTACAGTAATAATATCTGAAAGTCTTCAGTTTCCCTTCTTACTACCCCTAGCTGCCCTATTGTGGGGACATTAACGAGAAGAGAAATTACTAAAAGATGGGCATGAGGAAAATGAGGGGTGGGGAGATTTCTTTTTAATTTTTTAAAGTACTTTAGAAATTAAATAATGGAATACATTTGAACTGGTTTTACAAGAAAGAAACTGAAGATAATAATGCCCCTGAATCACATTGCCTGGATTTTCCCAAGAAGCCCTCAATTGCCTCCAAACAAAGTGGAAACAATAGTCCTAGGTCAATTTCACGTTGGAAACATCCAGTTCCAATCCCAGGAGCCATTTCTGAATTTTTCAGCTTCAGTTCCTCCCGAGACACAGTAGATGGCAGTGTGTCACACCAATTCCTATCTCTTTAGGTTTCCTTCCTGGCTTTAAATTGAAGTGAAGCTGAGAAACCAATAGATTACATCAATGGGCACAGTTGGTGATTTCCTGTGTCCAGGCAGAAGAAAAAACCGAAGTTGTCCTCCTAGGAAACACTTTCAGATCTAAGTTGATTCATGCTGATTCAGCAAAGCAAGCTGTAGTTGTTTTTAATCACGGCAATACCAGAGAGCATCACATTTCCTGAAATGCAAAGCCTGGGAAAATCTGGACTTTCCATTTCTCTTACCCAAAGGAGGGCACAATCCATCGGCTTACAATTCACTGCCTGACTCAGAGGGCTTTATTCTTCTTCTATCCTCTTTATACTAAGATCACAGCAGGGCGTAATACACAAATATGCTATAAGCATGAGCCACATTCCCATCTTTTAAATAGTATACTCTTTCTATATCAAGTACATTCATAGGCTGATTTCTATAGATAATTCCTAAAACCTTAATCCAGGAATTGAGTTCTAGTGTGATCCAATGATTCTATTCTTGGATATTTCACAAGCATTTTATCAGTTCTCTAGTGACCCTACAAGGTATATAAGTGCTTTCATATTATGAAAATGCTTAGTAAAAACATCTGTATGTTTGAATACACTCTCTCCAGAGACCAGAGTGGTATAAGGAAGAATGTGCCCTTACATGATTGGAGGGAAACATTTGTACTTCTGTTTTTACTATATCTCCTTAGTCAATATCCATCTTTAGAAGATAGTTGACTCTAGCTGGCTAAATGAAATTGGGGCAGTTAACATTGGGGAGAAAGTGTCAGAATAGGGTTCCACTTGAACCCTATTGAAGCTGAAACTGGGTAGAGGGAAGATTAAGAAATTTGGAGCAATGTTCTCTTTCTCAGTAGGCAAGGAAATCATTTCTAATAGGATCTGTATTACCAAATTCTCCAGTGGTAGGCAAAAAAATGGATAATTAGGTTAGTAATAGTAATTATTTTAGAATGTGAGCTCCACAAGCATTTTTCAAAAGAGGAAATGCAGACCAAAAACCATCTGAAAATGACTTAAAAATCACAAATAATAGAAATATAATTTAACACAGCTCTAAAGTATTACCTTATCCCCACAGAATTGGAAAATATGTTAAAAGATGGAAAAATTCAACGTTGGCAGTGCTGTGGGAAAATAGGCATGCTCATTTACTGCTAGCAGAGCTATGATAGCGATGTGAGTGTTTGGGAAAATAATTTGGAATTATACTATAAAAGTTACTAAATCTTTGGTATCATTTGAGTCATGATCCTGCAGCTAGGTTTCTATTCCAAGGAGGTTATTAAAAATTGAAAAGAAGAGAAGAAAAAGCTGTTTGAAAATATTCATGGCAGCATTATTTGTAAACAGTTAGAAAATAAACTATATGCCTGACAATTAGGAAATGCCTGAACAAATTGTGGCATGTAAATGTGATGGAATATTTTTGCACCAGAAGGAATCACAGATTTGAAGAAGATATGTGGAAAGTCTTTCATGCGCTGATGTAGAGGGAAGAAAACAGATCCAAAAGAACAACACACAACCATGCTGACTTCTACCATGCAAGTGAAGAAAATCTTAAAAGAAAACATGACAAAGGTTAAATAAAATAGAAAATGTTGGTACTAACATGTTAAAGTTAAATATTCAGTTTTTTTATAACAAAGGGTAAGTGACAAAATTTGATTACGTTATTTTCCAAAGCACTCTCATAGTTTTACCCAACAGGTTAGCAGCTGTATTATTTATTAGTAATAAATGATAAAGGTATAATAAATTTATATTTATAAGTAAGGTTTTAAATTTTGTCTGCTATAGTAAACAAATATATCAATTAAAACTGCACAAATTGACTTCTGAGAAGGTGGGACCTGCTGTGTGTTCATGTAATGAAGTAAGGGTATGGCAACAAACAATTACTAAGTGGTTCTATGTGTCAGGCATTGTGCTTAGATTAATTGGAGTACTTAAATTAAATAGTCATATCACCCCTATGTACTAAAGAACAACAAACTTAAACATACAAACTAGTTATAAAATATTACTTGATCTTTATTATTAAATGCTGTAATGGTCAGCAGAAGGTAAAGGATTATTAGAATACATATTGTAACCAGGTCATATTCATGCTTTTCCTTACACACCGCCCTTCAGTACTTTGCACTAACTGTCTCCCTTGCCTGGAATGAACTCCTTCCTCATTTCTGACTTATAGAATCCCTTACTTCCCTCCTGACTCAGGTCAAGCATTAGCTTCTCTATATATTCTATTTTAAGCCTTTTGTAATTACCCCCAACAGCTAATGTTCTCTCTTAAATTTTTGTATATTCTTAATGAACATTTTAGACTTTTAGACTCTAAAGATCTTTTCCCTAACTCCCACTCTTACTGAAATTGGGTTCCCTACAGCAAAATTCACTTTATTTCCAGTTCAGGGTTCTAGGTTACCTCTGAAAAGCTAGGGTGATTCTTCTCTAATGCAATCAGCTGGAACCCTATCCTGACACTTTCTCCTCAATGCTAACTGCCCCAATTTCATTTAACTAGCTAGAGACAACTATTTTCTAAAGATAAATATTGACTAAGGAGATATAGTGAAAACAGAAGTACAAATGTTTCCCTCCAGTCATGTAACGGCACATTCTTCCTTATACCACTCTGGTCTCTGGGGAGAGTGTATTCAAACATACAGGAGTTTTTACTAAGCATTTGCCCCATCAAGTTCCCTTTTGAATGCAGCATAGATGAAGGATGAGACCCTCTCTAGGACTTAGTGTCTTGTCTGTGGTGTTATTCTCCTGAAAGGTTAGGTCCCAGTCTGTCCTCAAGGCTGTGCTGGTGGACTGCAAACTTTCTTATATTCACAGCTCAACTTTCTCTTCTTGGAGCTGAGTTATCTCAGCCCTAATAAGAGTGTTCCTTCACACTTTCTCTAATTTTTTGGATAAATGAGTTTCTTTGTTATTGTTGTGGGAGTTCATTGTGGAACTCTTTTTTGGTGGTTGGGGAGTCAACTCTCAGATATAAACCTTCTTTCTCAATCTTTGAACATCGATAAGAAATTTAGCTTGAACCTGAAAATTACATCCCCTACACTAATAATATTTAAGGGAATTTAAGATATTATTCTAGCATGGTACACTCTCTCTTTGAGGAGAGCAAAGTGGTCAAGCTTCTGATCCCAACTTCTTGCTCCTCCTCCTTGAAGGTTTCAAAATCCCCCTTGGAGAAGGGCAGGTGGAGAAGAGGCTAGAGATGTTCATTCTGCCTGCCTTTGAGTCATATAGTGATGCCCTCATGCTGCATGTTGGGGTGGTTGGAGGGATCCTCATTACACATTCTTTGTCTTTTTATCTCAGGAGTTCTAGCACTTTTTAAGGGATAGAAACCCCAGATAGTCTCTTCTAGATTACTTCTTTAGTCAATTTACATTCTACCCAGCAAGAACAGTCCAACAGACTCCAGGAAATGTATCTTTTCTCTTCTGTCCCATTTCTCAGAAATTCTTTTCCTTAAAGAGGTAGCTTTTGCTTCTGCCTCAAATAATTATGTGTGTATATATATATATATATATATATATATATATATATATATTATATTTTTTCCTGAGCTTTATCCCATTTATCTCTGCACGTGTCTTCTCTGCCTGCCAATAGTCTATGACTTACTGTTAGATGTTCTTATAGCTAACTTCCTCATGCCAAGTAAATAATCTGATTGAGCTCATTCCCATTTTGGTGAACAATTATTTGCATATTTGTCTTTGAGCTAAAATTTCCCTAAAGTGTTCCATCTGCACTTTTTCCCCCATTTACTTGAATATTTTATATTCCAGAAATGATAAAATACACTTCCTTCTTGTTAGTAGAAGGGTGATAAGCCTATGAATGTGGAATTTCTATGTACTGTCACACAGTCTTTGTGTTGATGAGGAGGTGGATAGCATGCTAGACCTGTAGTCAGGAAGGTCTGAGTTCATATCTGTTCTCAGAAACTCACTAATTGTGTGACCATGGGCAAGACTCTTAACCTTTTTCTGGCTCAGTTTCTCAACTATAAAATTTGGATAATAATACCCTTTACCTTTCAGAGTTATTATGAGGACCAAATGAGATAGTACTTGTAAATACTTGGAACATAGTAGAAGGTTAATGAGACAGTATTTGTAAGTGTCAGTTACGTGGTAGATCCTTAACAAATGCTTATTTCCTCCCTCTCCCACCCAATCTTTCTGTTATGTTACAATGGAAAGTTAATGTGGTTGGTAGAGGGAAGACTTATTGGGAGATTATTTGGATCTAAAACAGTGGCATCATTAAACCATTTTTAAGGGTAGATTCTTGTTTTGAAGGAAATACTTGTAAGAGTTGGATCTTCAGATACACACTGTTATCAAAGCTAATAATGCAATCTTCTTAGAACATGTTAAAAAGATGTACAAGTCCCTGGAAGAATGCCTAACAGTTCTTTTAAATTTATTTTTGTTTTTTATTTAGTATTTCATTTTCCACAGTTACATGTAAAAACAGTTTTTAACATTCATTTTTATAGTGTTGAGTTCCAAATTCTCTTCCTCCCTCCCTCCCCACCTTGTTGAGAAGCGAAGCAATTTGACATACATTATACATGGGTAGTCATGCAAACAATTTCTATAATAGTCATATTGTGAAAGAGAACACAGACCAAAATGAAGACCTCAAGAAAAATAAAGTTAAAATAATACTTCAATCTGTATTCAGATGCCATCAATTATTTTTCTGGGGATAGATAGCAAGTCCTTCAGAGTTGTCTTGGATCATTGTACTACTGAGAATAGCTACATCAGTCAGAGCTTATCATTTTACAATATTGCTTTATTTATACATAGTACAATTCACTCTGCATCAGCCCATTGCAAGTCTTTCCAGGATTTTTTTTTTAAGGGCATCCTGCTTATTATTTCTTATAGCACAGTAGTATTCCATCAAAGTCACATATCACATTTTGTTCAGCCATTCCTCAATTGATGAGTATCCATTCAATGTCTAATTCTTTGCTATCAGAAAAGAGCTGCTATAGATATTTTTGGGTGTATATATATCTTTTCCTTTATTAAACTCTTTTGGGATAGAGAAGTGGTAGTTGTATTGCTATGTCAAAGGGTATATTCACAGTTTTATAGCCCTTTGGGCATAGTTCCAAATTGCTTTACAGAAAAATTGAATCAGTAATTCCACCAACAATGCATTAAGTACATCCCCTCCGAAATTAATCATTTTCCTTTTCTGTCCTATTAGCCAATCTAATAGGTAGGACATAGTACCACAAAATTGTTTTAAATTGTACTTCCCTAATCAATAGTGAATTAGAGGATTTTTTTTCACACCATTATAGATAACTGATTACTTCATCTGAAAACTATTCATATTTTCTGATCATTTATCAGTTGGGAAATGACTCTTATTTTTATGTTTGACTCATATTGACTTATTTATATGTTTGAGAAATGAGGCTTTTTTCAGAGAAACTTGCTTAAATTTGTTTTCATAGTTACTAATGCTAACTACATGTTTCTCCATTCTGTTTCCCCTATCCTCTGCTGTTTATTTTATTCTCTTTCTCCTTCCCCACCTCTTCAAAAGTGTTTTGCTTCTCACTATCTCTTCCCAAATCTATCCTACATTCTGTCACCTCCACCTGATTCTCTTATCTGTATTCAATTCCTACTTTCCCTAGGGTAAGATGGATTTATTTACCCAATTGTGTGTATATTATTCCCTCTTTGAGCCAATTCTGATGAAAGTAAGCTTCACTCACTCTCCTTCACCACTCCCACTTCACCTCCACTGTAAAAGCCTTTTTTTTGCCTCCTCTATGCAAGATAATTTACCCCATTACACCTATCCCTATGCCTTTCTCCAAGTATATTCCTCTCTCACCCCTTAATTTTATTTTTTAGATATCATCCCATCATGTTCAACTCACAGCCGTGACCTTTGTCTGTATATTCCCCTTCTAACTGCCCTAATAATGAATAACTTCTTATGAGTTGCAAGCATCATCTTCCCATGTAGGAATCTAAATGGTTTAACCTTATTAAGTCTCTTGTGATTTCCCTTTCTTGTTTGTCTTTTTATGCTTCTCTTGAAACTTTTATTTGAAAGTGAAGTTTTCTATACAGCTCTGGTCTTTTTGTGAAGAATGCTTGAAAGTCCTTTATTTCTTTGAATATCTGATTTTTCCCTGAAGGATTACACTGTTTTGCTGGGTAGACAATCCTTGGTTGTAATCTTAGCTCCTTTACCCTATAGAATATCATACTCCAAGCCCTCTGATTGTTTAAGGTAGAGCTTGCTAAATCTTGTGTTATTGTGACTATGGTTCCAAGACAACTGAATTGTTTCTTTTTGCCTGCTTGCAATATTTTCTCTTTAATCTGGGAGCTTTGGAATTTGCTATAATATTCCTGGGAGTTTTCATTTTGGGATCTCTTTCAGAAGGTGATCAGTGAATTCCTTCAATTTCTATTTTACCTTCTGACTCCTTGAATAACTTCTTGAAAGGTGATGGTTAAGCTCTTTTTTTAATCGTGGCTTTCAGGTAGTCCAATCACTTTAAAATTCTCTCTCCTGGATCTATTTTCTAAGTCACTTGTTTTTCCCATGGGTTATTTCACATTTTCTTCTATTTTTTAATTTTTTTGGTATTGTTTTGTTTTTTTCTTGATTTCTCATCAAGTCATTAACTTCCATGTGTTCAGTTCTAATTTTTAAGAAATTATTTTCTTCATTCAGTAAGTTTTTGAACTTCTTTTTCCATTGGCCAACTCCACTTTTTAAGGAGATTTCTTCTTCATTGAATTTTTGTGCCTCTTTTTTCCATTTGCCCAGTTCTACTTTTTAAGGCATTCTTTTCACTGGTGGTTTTGTACCTCTTTTACCATTTGACCTAGTCAAAGTGTTATTTTTTGTGTCTCCTTTACCCAACTGTTGACTCATTTTTCATGATTTTCTTGTATCACTCTCATTTCTCCTCCCAATTTACCTCTACCTCTCTTACTTGATTTTCAAAATTCTTTTTGAGGTCTTCCATATATATATATGGATTCCATAAATCCATATATTTCATGGAGGCTTTGGATGTAGGAGCTTTGACTTTGTTATCTTTTTCTGAGTGTGTGTTTTGATCTTCCTTGTCACCAAAGTAACTTCCTATGGTCATAATTTGTTTACTTTTTTGTGGTTTGCTCATGTTTTAGCTGATTACTTGACTTTTAACTCTTTTTTAAAGTAGGTCTCTGCTTCCAGGTTGGAGGGTACACTGTTCCAAGCTTCAGCAGTTTTGTACAGCTGTTGTCAGAGATACTTCTAGGGACTGGTAAATTTTCAATTCTTCTAAGGTGGTATGATCTAAGAAGAGTTGTTTACTCCTATCCTGGCCTGTGCTCTGGTCTGTTAGTGACCATAAGCCCTCTTTTTTGTTCTGGAAATGTAACTAGAGTCCCTGCTCCATTGGGGCTGCAAGCTTTGGTATCCTAGTGCTACCTCTCACCCTGAGACTGCCACCCAAGACTGCAACCTGGATCAAAGTATGGGCAAAGCAATTAAGTCCTGCTCCTGGTGATAACAAATACACCCCTGTAATCTCCTTCTGACAAGTTATTCAACTACCTTTCTGGCTGTGTGCTGTGAGCTCTAGAAGCAGCAGCTGGTGCTGCTAATTAAGTGGCTCCCAAGTTCTGCTCCTATTGACCTTCTAAGCTATGGCATCTGTGATCTGAGAGGTCTGGAAAACCAGTATTGCTGCCACTGATTCAGTTACCCTGAGCCTGCTCCTAGCTTTCTGGGGCCTCATCTATGCTGGTGCAGCCTGCACTGGACTGTGCTCCTCTTTTACCCTGAGGCCAGGATAAAACTTTCCTGTTGGCTTTCTAAGTTGTCTTTGACTAGAAAATTGTTTCACTGCATCTGTTTGTGGGTTCTACCATTCTAGAAGTTGTTTAGAATCATTATTTAAAGATAATTGGAGGAGTTTAGGGGAGAGCTCAGGTGAGACCTTGCCTTTACTCCACCATCTTGGCTCCAATAGTTCTTTTGGAGAATATAGTCATCACATTTTTTTAAAAAAAGGAACTTGTACCACCTTTGTTCACATCTTCATTTGCATCTTACTTAACTATTGCAATCATCTGGTTGCCATGCCTATATTTTCTTTCCCCTCCAATACATACAGTATGCTTCTGCCAAATAAATTTTCCTAGAGTGTAGTTCTGATTATATTCCAAATTGCCTCTTGAATTACTTCTGTTCATATTCCAAATTGTCTGTAAACTTTCAGGGGTGTAGAAGAAGGCCTGACATTTAAAATTTTCCATTCTTTCATTTTAACAGAATTATTCCCCTTACTTCTCTCCCAAAGCCTAAGTTCTAACAAAAGTTTTTATTTTCTGAAAAGTACACCAAGGCTCTTTCCTGAGTCTTCTTCTCTTCTCTCCCTCTATTCTCTTACTTAGTGAGCTCATAAACTTCCTTGGGTTTATTTTTTCATCTCTATATAGATGATTCAAGGTCTATTTATCCAGTCCTAACCTCTCTCTTGAGCTCTCGTCTTGCTTCTTTAATTGCCTATTATATATCTCAATGTGGGTGTACTCTATCTTAAACCCAATGTATGAAAAACTGATTTCATCATCTTTTCCCCAAACCCTCCCTGTTTTCAAAATTTCCTATTCCTGTTGTCAACTCTCCTCCTAGTCACTTGGGCTTACAACTCCATATTCTCTCTATCTGTGTCTCTCTGTCTCTCTCTATCTCCCTCTCTGTCTGTTTGTCTGTCTGTCTGTCTGTCTGTCTGTCTCTCTCTCCCCTCTCTTATCTAATCTGCTGCCAAGTCCTCTAAATTGTACTTTCATAATATCTTTTGTAAATGTTTCCTCTTCTTTGACACAGCAACTTCCTTGGTGCAGGGTAGTCATTACCTCAAATCTAGACTGTTTCAACAATTCACTGGTTGATATCCTTATCTCAAGTCTCTCCCCATTTTTGTCCATCCCCAAATGAGCTACCAAACTGATCTTCCTAAAGCACAGGTCAAATAATATTGTCTATCTATTCAGTAGCTCTTCCAGTAGCCCTTATTACCTATAGGATCAAAATTCTCTATTTATTTTTTAAATCTCTTCATAATTTGGCACTTTCCTACATTTCTAATCTCCTTATATTGTGCTCCTCACCATATACATCATGGTAGGCCCCTACAGTCTAATGACTCTGGCCTCCTTGCTGTTTGTATGGGTCACTCCATCTTTCAACTCTGAGCTGTCCCCCATGCCTAGAATGTTCTTCCTCACTATCTCTGTCTCCTGACTTCCTCGGCTTCATTCAAGCTAAAATTCTACCTTTTCTAAGAGGTCTTTTTTGGTCCTCTTCAAGGCTTGTGTCTTTTGAGATTGCTTCCTCTTTATCTTGTATGTTTCTTATATATTCATGGTAGTTTACATGTTCTCTCAATTCTTTTATGTGAGTCACTTCAGGGCAAAGACTATTTTTACTTGTTTTTGTATCCTCAGATTTTAGCATGGTGATTGGTACATAGTAAGTACTTTATAATAAATAATGTTTCATGTTGTTGTTGTTAGGCTGAGACATCATGAGGTACTGGACCAATAATAATTTTACTTAATCAATCAACGGACATTTATTAAAAGCTCGTTGATGTGCCAAGCACTGTCATAGGGGAATCCAGATAGAAAGAATGAGACAATTCCTACTCTCATGGAGGTTACATCTGACTGGGGAGATAAGTACGTTTATGAGCAAATAAAAAATAAATACAAAGTAATTGCATGATAGTTAATTATAAAGTAATTAAGGAGGGAAGACTTATTGACCTCCATGCACCCATACTTCTGCTTTTGCTATTTCTTCCACTTGAAACGCTCACCCTGCTGTCCATTTCTGCTTGTCAATTTCCTAACCATTATCTATGGCCTAACTGATATTCCACCTCCTTCCTGTATGCTTTCTTCATTCTGCATTGCTCCCTCTGCTAGCTAAACTGGAAACCGTGTTTTTCTTTGGAATACCTCTCTCCCTTCCTCCCTCATTGGTATCCCTTTTTTGAGATTTTTTTCATATTATTCCCAGCATCATAATTATTTCTCTTTTTGTGAGAGTTACTTTCAAATAAGCTACAAAATCCTTGGGCGGAGGCAGGAATCCTGTTTTATCTTTCTATCTTCCCTTATAGCTAGCGCTGTGCTTCACACATAAATACAACTCAGTAAATATTATTAAATAAATGAATGCATGTCTACTTTTCAAATGATGCTAATTAGCTTTATTTATTTTCTTCTTTGACTAGGACCATGTTAATAGACAGAATGCTGCAGGGGCCGGTTGGTGATGTAGTGATACAGGAAAACCTGAATTCAAATCATCTAGCTATGTGACCCTGGGCAAATCATTTAGTCTTTCTGTGCTTTAGTTTTCCCCATCTGTAAAATGGGAATAAATAATAATACCTCAAAAAGTTATTGCAGGGATCAAGTAAGTTAACATATGTGAAACACTTTGCAAATTTGAAAGTGCTATATATTAATAAAGTGCTATATAATAATAGTAATAAATACTAGTTATTATTATGTTGGTATATCAGAAACTGGTTATGGAGCAAGAGGATGGCATAATAAAAAGAGGGCTAGTTGTAATTAGAACACCTGGGACCAGAATTCTGTTATTGACTGCCTGTATGAACTTGGGCAGTTGCTCTCCCGCTCTGGAGCTCACTTTCCTTCTATAGAAAGTGAGAGGCTTGGGTTCAATGATTCCCCGAGCCTACTTCATTCCAAGCATAATGATTAATCCATATATAAAACTAGGGGTTGGTTATAATTATAATAGTACACTAAGATTGATTTTATATTAATAGATAAATCAGTAATTATAAGAGCAAGTTAAAGTATGATTTGGGCTTGTTGATTCAAGTTGAAATGTAGAATTTCAGTGAAAAGACCATTAATGCATATGTGAGCTTTGCTTATGGTTGGCCCCCTGTGTGAAATTTTTGTGGCAATTTCCAGCTTATCAAGGACCATATAAAAGTGGCTGAAGAAAAACAGACCTTATACCATTAGGGATGAGGCTGAGATACCACTAGGTCATGGACTGATAATAATTTTATTAAACCAATCAACAAGTTATCTGTAAAAAGCTGACTAATGTGCCGACACTCATAGTGGATATAAGATACAAAGAGCAAACACACACACACACACACACACACACACACAAACAAAAACAAGATAATATTAGTCTTTATGGAGCAGATAACAAGCTGGGGTAGTATACTTAGCCAATAGGGATCTTCTTAAACATAGACCCCTCAAAGTTAGACCCAAGTTCAAAGTACACTTTAGGTCAGCTTTTAAGTAAAACCACAACTTAAAAGTCTACTAATATTTTATAACCAGGCCAAGCCAGAATACACATTAATTCACAAGAAAAGTCATTTGTTTCTTTACAAAGGGCAATATAAATAACAAAGAATGCACATGGGGCCACATTTTCCCAGAGATTGTCATACCACTCTTGGCAGAAAAAAAGTGTAGCAAACATAGGGAACATATGTGTAAGAGGTAACATGAATGGCCTAAACCATTCATACTCACGGTCCCATTTGGAAAATTTCGATTCCTCTGAAGCTACTGCTTGATGCTTTCCCACAAAGTTATTAATGACATCTTCTGGAATGTTGGTGTCAACTACTGGGCTATTGTTATTGCTTTGTTTTTAGTGTTGCACATTATCTGCAGTTTCTCTGCTTAATTGTAGCTGCTACATGATCCATTTCTCTTTGAGGACAGTGGCCAAACAACTATACTGAGACTGACTATAACCCAGGGCTTTTTGAGTTCTGATACAAGGTGGACTCACAGCTACGCTCAGTAAGTCAGCAAAACCCCTTAGGCTGAATCTATCTTTTGAACAGTTATGCTTATGCCTTAGTGACCACTCCTGTAGGGCTGACTATCCTCAATATTCCAAGACCAACCACGGACATCAAGGGAAAGAGGACACATTTTTTGATAATTGCAAGTTGACTACTTCTTCTACAGGAGATGTCATTGTAATGAAAGATATGTACTTATACTTTTACATGGCCTGAAGAAATGTATAGATAGCTTGTTGTACTTAAAGAAAACCTGAATTCTTATGTTGACTGTTCAGAAACCATTTTATATTTAAGAGACATCAATAGCCTTTTATTGAAAAAAGCTTTAGAAGTAGGGAAAGGAAAGGACAGTAGATGCTATTACTAATGGGAAGTAAATGTTTGCAAACACATTAATGCATAGAAAGTTTAAATTGGAATGAAATGTCCATGAAATTTAAGCTATTATTTGTTGTGGGTGGGTATATGTTTCATTGTGGGAATTGTGAATTACTCTTATTCAAAAAGCATAAAAATATTCACTTCATCAAAACTGCCAGCACTGGAGATAATGCTCTTTCTGAAGAAGAAAAAGAGAGGAATCCATTAGTAGGGATTTAATAGCTCTAATTACTCTCGTCCATTTGCATTCTGAAATAGATTGCTTTAAATGCATAAAATGTATGGGTGTTTGGTGTAGGTAGGCTGGAAGGGGTTGATGTGGTATACTACAAATAAAAATGTGTTCAGAACCAAGAGTTAGAAACCAATTGAAATTTCTCACTTGACTAAAACAACTGCATTTTGAAAAATGCACAATATGTTTTGAATGAATATACTATCTCCCCGCAGGGATCAGAATCCCTGACATATTATTGCAGCATCAGATCCCGACAAGACTGATTTATTTTCCTCAGTGGTCTTACCTTGTTTAAGTGGTACACAACACAATGTATTTACAACAAGTACCAAATTTGGTCTCATGAGACCTGAGATTGAATCCCAGGTCTACCACTTACTGCTTGTATGACTTTGGAAAACTCACTTAGCCTTTCTGAGTCTTAGTTCTCTAAAATGAAAGGGATGGACTGGATAATTGCCAGGGTTTCTTACAGCTATAAATCTATGCTTATATCACAGCAGGTTGTATTTCTGGACAGAAAACCATGGAAACAAGTAAAATTTATGATTTCAGTATGATTGGAAAAGCATCATGGGGAAAGAGTATGATTTTTTGGGTTGGAGAAATAAGGTTCACCTATGTGTTTGTGATATGTTTTCATAATAAGATTAGGGCAACTTGGATGCTTGATGCTGCTATACCTCCCCTGTTTTTTCTACTATTTAAAAATGCAGAATATAATTTCATCTTTCCCTCCCTCATTGAATTTAGCATTGCTGCAGAAGGGAGAATAGCTAAGTGAAGAGAGAAAGTAATGGTGCAGCTGCCTACCATATGCACTTAAGGTGTAGTAGAGGGTGGCTTGAGAGGAAAGGCAGGACAGGGACAATTCCCAGCATTTAGGAAAAAAAGAAGCTATTCTCTTGGTAGGGAGACCTTCAAACCAGACAACCAACATGTGTTGAAGCTCATGGCAGTCGATATGAACTGAAACCCAACAATCCAGTTAATTTGAGCCAATGAAAACATCACTATTATCACTATCAAGCATCAGTTGAGTGCTTTATACTCAATAATATAGACATTGGGAAGCAAAAGCATATGGCACAGTCCTTGATCTCGAGGAATTAAGATGAGTGAAAATGTCAGTTACCATAAAGTCATTGAAGAACAAATGTTCTCTACTGAGTGAACACAAATGAATTAATAGCTGATGAAATGCCTGGAGGGGACTGGGTCAAAGATGGGGTGGGAAGAACCTGGAAAGGTATGTCAAGTTCTTTTGAAACAGAAACCTTTATAATAAAAATCTCAGTAGAGAAAAACAAAACGAACAAAACTAGGGCCCAGTCAAAACAATGTTTGCTTCAACAAAATATATCTAAATCAATCTAGATGTTGCTTTGGAGTTATTTATAACAGAATTTAACTTATGTTCAAAAAAGAATATTGTAAGAACCTATTATCTTTTGATGGGAAAATACCTTGGCTTCCCATTTTCTCAACCTTCTCAACTTCCATGACCCACATTTCACCATGGTCACCCATGGTCATATCCTTACCTCACCATTAGCCTGGCTCTGACTTCTAAATCATGATTCTCTAGTAAATCAATTCAACATTATATAATCCTTTACCCAGGAATCCAATGCCACATTGTCCTGTAGGGCATTGCCTAACCCCAACTATGGATGACTTTCATCATGTGTTTTCTGGTTGCTAAAACATACTGGAGTAAATTCTTCAAATAAGTTGTTTTTTTATACTGAAAATTTGTCTCAGTTGGGACTTCATTGGGACAAAAGAATCCTATTATTTTTCCCTATCTGAATTCCTATTCCACTCCCAGTAATGGCTATTTTCACCTTGTCTGGTCTTCTCCAGGCTCCCAGCAAGGGACCTCTCCCAAAATTTTCTTGAGAAACAACAGAAGCCTTTGGCATGAGTTTCTTTCACCTTTACTCTACAGGTCAAAAGCCCTTGACATCAGCTCCTTTTTTTTTTCTCCTTTATTCTACTCCCCATAAAAGAAATTTTTCTCATTACATTATTTTTTTGAGCAATTTAACAAAACATTTGTTTTCTCTCTTTTCCACTTCTCTAACCCTTTATTAAACAAGAAAAAGAAAGAAAAAATTCTTGTAACAAACATACATAAGCAAGAAAAGCAAATTCTCACATTAGTCTTATCCAAAAATGTATTATCATAAAGATTGCCCTTATGGTTATCTCCTCTCTTTAAACTTCCTTCTCTTCATTTCTATTGGCAACTGCATGGGTTGCCCATAAATATGGTTAGATCTCCCCACCCTTAAAACCCTTTTACTAGACCATGCTATTTCCTTGAAGTATTATTTGTTATCTCTCCTATATTTCTGGGACAAATCAGAAAAAGTTGAGTATTCTTGGTCCCTACTTAATCTCTCATTTCTCATTTCTTTGCAATCTGGCTTCCAACTTAATCACTTAACTGAAATTTCTCTCTCTACCAATGATCTCTTAATTTATTGATATAATCGCATGATTTTTGCTATTTTTGTTATTAGTATGATGAAGTTTCTTATTAAACCTACCTTGCATGGTTAACACAACTCCAACCTGGTCACAGTATATAATCTTTGTGCATGTTGCTGTTGCTTTTTTAAATAAATTTATTTATTAAACTTTTTACATTCATTTTCACAAAATTTTGGGTTCCAAATTTTCTCCCCATTCGACCCCTTCCCCACCCCAATACACCAAGCATTCTAATTGCCCCTATCACCAATCTGCCCTCTCTTCTATCATCCCTCCCTTCCCTTGACCCCATCTTCTCTTTTGTCCTGTAGGGCCAGATAACTTTCTATTCCCCATTAACTGTACTTCTTATTTTCTAGTAGCAAGAACAATACTCAACAGTTGTTCCTAAAACTTTGAGTTCCAAATTCTCCCCATCCCTCCCTCCCCACCCATTCCCTTTGGGAAGGCAGGCAATTCAACATGGGCCATATCTGTGCAGTTTTGCAAATGACTTTGATAATAGTCATGTTGTGTAAAACTAACTATATTTCCCTCCATCCTATCCTGTCCCCCATTGTTTCTATTCTCTCTTTTGATCTTGTCCCTCGCCAAGAGTGTTGACTTCAAATTGCTCCCTCCTCCCATTGCCCTCCCTTCCATCATCACCCCACCCTGCTTATCTCCTTCTCCCCCACTTTCCTGTTTTGTAAGATAGGTTTTCATATCAAAATGAGTGTGTATTTTATTCATTCCTTTAGTCTAATGTGATGAGAGTAAACTTGATGTTTTTCTCTCAGCTCTCCTCTTTTTCCCTCCGCTAAAAAGTCTCCTGCTTGCCTCTTCTATGAGAGATAATTTGCTCCATTCCATTTCACCGTCTCTCCTCCCAATATATTTCTCTCTCATGGTTTACCTTAATTTTTTTAAGATATGATACCATCCTATTCAATTCACTCTGTGCTCTCTGTCTCTGTATGTGCATGCATGTGTGTATGTGTGTGTGCATGTGCACGTGTCTATATGTGTGTGTGTGTGTGTGTGTGTGTGTGTGTGGTCCCACCAACTAACTAGATACTGAAAAGTTTCAAGAGTTACAAACATTGTCTTTCCATGTAGGAATGTAAACAGTTCAACTTTGGCAAGTCCCTTATGACTTCCCTTTGCTGTTTACTTTTTCATGCTTCTTCTCGTTCTTGTGTTTGAAAGTCAAAGTTTCTTTTCATCAAGATTGCTTGAATGTCCTCTATTTCATTGAAAGACTATTTTTTCCCCTGAAGTATTATACTCAGTTTTGCTGGGTAAGTGATTCTTGGTTTGAGTCCTAGTTCCTTTGACTTCTGGAATATCCTATTCCATGCTCTTCGATCCCTTAATGTAGAAGCTGCTAGATCTTGTGTTATCCTGATTGTATTTCCACAATACTGGAATTGTTTCTTTCTAGCTGCTTGCAGTATTTTCTCCTTGACATGGGAATTCTGGAATTTGGTCACAATGTTCCTAGGAGTTGCTCTTTTTGGATCTCTTTCTTGTGGTGATCAGTGGATTCTTTGAATGCTTATTTTGCCCTCTGGTCCTAGAATCTCAGGGCAATTTTCCTTGATAATTTCATGAAAGATGATGTCTAGGCTCTTTTTTTGATCATGGCTTTCAGGTAGTCCCTTAATTTTTAAATTGTCTCTCCTGGATCTATTTTCCAGGTCAGTTGTTTTTCCAATGAGATATTTCACATTCTCTTCCATTTTTTCATTCTTTTGGTTTTGTTTTGTGATTTCTTGGTTTCTCAGAAAGTCATTAGCCTCCATCTGTTCCATTCTAATCCTGAGAGAACTATTATCTTCAGTGAGCTTTTGAACCACTTTTTCCATTTGGCTCATTCTGCTTTTGAAAGCATTCTTCTCCTCCTTGGCTTTTTGGACCTCTTTTGCCAATTGAGTGAGCCTATTTTTCAAGGTGTTATTTTCTTCAGTACTTTTTTGGGTCTCCTTTAGCAAGGTGTTGACCTGCTTTTCATACTTTTCTTGCATCTCTCTCATTTCTCTTCCCAGTTTTTCCTCCACCTGTCTAACTTGATTTTCAAAATTCTTTTTGAGCTCTTCCATGGCCTGAGTCTATTGAATATTTATTTTGGATGTTTGGGATACTGAGGCCTTGACTTCTATGTCTTTCCCTGAAGGTAAGCATTGTTCTTCCTCATCAGAAAGGAAAGGAGGAAATATCTGTTCACCAAGAGAGAAACCTTCTCTGGTCTTAGTTTTTTTCCCTTTCCTGGGCATTTTCCCAGCCAGTTACTTGACTTCTGAGATTCCTCTCCACCCCTGCCTAGGTCTTCCCAGCTAGTGCTTGGGGTCTGAAATTCAAATGCTGCTTCCCAGCCTCGGGGCTTTCAGCTGGGGGTGGGGCTTCTAGTCAGTGTGAGAGATTAAGTTCAGGTTCTCAGGTAGGGGCAGGGCTGCCTCCCAGGCTCAGTGCCCTCAGGGGGTTTATGTGGAGACCTTCAACAATGGAGCTCCTGTTTGCTTTGGGAGTCCCTGGATGCTGTTTCCCCTGCCGCTTCCTCTCTAGGGGGCCTGAGTTATGGAGACACCCCGCTCCCCGTCTGGCCAGCCAGACAGGCTCTCTCACTGACCTGAGCGCCTTTGGGTGGAGGGACCTTTGCGACCACTGGAGGTTCTGTCCCTGAAGCCTGTTCAGATCTGCTCCTCTTGGGGCCAGGCCAAGGCAGGGCTGGGCTCTGCTCCGGGTCCAGTGTGTGATGGACCTTTGCTGACGGTTTTTCAGGACTCTCTGGGACAGAAATCTCCTCCACTCCGTTGCTGTGTGGCTTCCACTGCTCCAGAACGCGTTGGGAGTTCTTTTTATAGGTAATTTATGGGCTGTGGGTTTGGACATAGCATATGTGAATCTTTCTACTCCACCATCTTGGCTCCTCCACTCTTTGTGCATGTTGTTTTAACCTTTTTGTCAAGATTTTATTGAAGTTTTTTTGCACCTATGTTCATTAAGGATAATAGTTTGTAATTTTCTTTTCCTATTTTTATTTTCCCTGGTTTATGTATCAAGACTATATTGGTGTCAAAGAAGGTATTTGGCAGGAGTCCTTCTTTTGTTATCTTTGTAAATGGTTAATGTAATGGGTTTAATTGTTTTTTGAATGTTTGATAGAATTGGGCAAACTGTTTAATATCATTAATTTCTTTTTTATTTGTTGTGAATTTCTTTTTCATTTTCGATACAGGTAATTTGATTTTCCTCTTTCTTTAAAAGATAAAATAAGTCTTCTATTTAATTGGTTTTTAACACAATAGTTACTAGTTTTATTTATCAGTTCAGGTTTTTCTTTCAATTTTGTTAATCTAATATTTTTGTTAAATTTTTAGAATTTTTATTTTGATATTTAATTTTTTTAAAAAAATTGTTCATTTTCTAGTTTTTGTTTGTTCATAATCCATTGACCACTTATTTAATAGTGAAAGTATTTAAGTTATACCTATATATGTATATACACACATATATGTATTTGTGTTATTTGCCTACATATTTTGGATATCATGCTTTTATTGGTGAAATTTGTGTCAAATATTGTCCCTACTTTTTAAGTTATCTTATTCTTCCTTCATCAATTTTATATTTGTAAAAGTTGAAAATTTTAGTTAAAATTGTCTTTTATGAGCTTCTCAATCCCATTGTTTGATTAAAATTATTCCATCTAGCCATGGCTGTGAATGATTTACCTTTTTGTTCTTGTCTAATACTTTTTATGTGCCTTTTTTATCATGATGACATATCCATTTTGAGCTTATTGCAGTATATAGTGGAAGATGTTGCATTAGCCTTAATTTCTTCTACACCACTATCCAGGTTTCCCAGAAGTTTTCATTAAAAAAAGACTCCTTTTCTTAGTGATTTATGCCATTGTGTTTTTCCAACTCTGTTGCATTGATCTATTTTTTTTAAACCAATACCTACTAGTTTTGAAGATTACTACTTTATAAAATTGTTTGAGGTCTAATAATTCTCTGTTATCTTTCATATTTTTCTCATTGTTTCCCATAAGTTTCTAAACCTTTTGTTCTTCTAATTGAATTTTATTATTGTTTTGATTGATTCTATATAAAATTCCCTAGGTAATTTGATTGGTAGAACATGAAATCTATAAATTAATTTAGCTAGTATTATTCAAAGTCACTTTCCCTATAAGTTGCACCCTTCATTTCTTTTGAACATTAAGCAAATTTGAACATAAAGAAAGTTTACTAAAACAGCGCCTTTCTTTTCAATTTGTATAAATGTGTGGATTTTTTCCCTTTCTTGTACTTTAGCCCTTTCCCACTTCTATGCATGTGTTTTTCTCTATGTGATTTTTTTTTTGTGTGAATGGTGGCAAAGATTGATCAAAAGTAGGTTCCTTATGCAAACTAGTTATTTAGTTAAGTTAATTTCTTCACTTTTAATGAACATTTTTGTGTGTGTGTGTTTGTCTGTGGGATTCCATTTTCCCAACATAAACTCCTGTATATACTAATACTTATTGTTAAGAAGAAACCTATGCCCTGGAGTTAAGAATAATATTTTAGCCCATACTCTAGTCAGAGTCAAAATAATTCCCCCAACTCCTGAAAAGTATGTAAGTGAAACAAGTGTCATCCAAATAAGATGAATAAACTCTCTAGATTTTACTTCACAGGTCCGTAGATTTAGAACTGGGAGAGGTTTTATAAACCGTTCAGTATATGGCCATCATTTCATACTGTAGGAGAGGAAATGGAAACTAGATGTTAAGTGATTTGCCCAGTATTACAGAAACAGTAAATGGCAGAACAAGATTTGAACCCAGGTTCTCTTTCTCCTGCAAAGTGCTGACTCCAGTGCTCTTTTCTTTTCAGTTTTAGACTAGAATACCAGGATACATAAAGCTGTTAGGTGGCACAAGGATAGAGCACCGGGCTTAAAATCAGGAAGTCTCATCTTCCCAAGTTCAAATCTGGCCTTAGACATTGATTTGCAGTAGGACACTAGGCCAAGTCACTTAACCTCTGCTTGCCTTAATCCACTGGAGAAAGATATGCAAAATACTCCCATATCTTTGCTAAGAAAACCTGGCATGCTTTGACCCACAGTGTCATGAAGAGCTGCATATGACTAAATAACCACAAAATAAATACTTTAGGGATCTTTTAGCCAGGACACCTATACAAAGAAAATGAAATATCTTACTTAACAAATGGAAGGCTCACACCTTTAATTAAAAAAAAAAAAGTTCTCTTGCTGGGGAATTGTTCACAATTGATTGGATCTGTTTGCTTGCTAGTATAACTTGGCAGTTTCATACTTGGGGTGATTTTCAGCTAAGTGGTGCAGTGAATAGATGACTGGACCAAGGGTCAGGAAGATCTGAGTTCAAAACCAGCCTCAGACCCTTCCTAGCTGTGTGAACCTGGACAAGTCACTTATCCTGAATTTCCTTGTCTGTAAAATGGAGATAGTAAAAGTATTTATCTCCCAAGGCTGTTGTGAGGGTCAGATGAAATAATCATTATAAAGCACATAACACTGTGCTACATAAATGTGAGCTGTTATTATTAGCTACTATTAATAATATCAGTATGGTTCAAGTTTGTCCCTATTCACAGCATCTATCTCTATCTTAAAGTCTCTGTGTCTGTTGGTCTGTCTCTATCTGACCATCTCTCTCTTTCACTGCTCCTTCATCTGAATTTGGCTTTTTTCTAATTCTCCCTTCTTTCTAGCAAGCAACGAGCTTCTAACAAGTATTTAAACACATGGCAAACATTTAAACACATCAGGAATGGTACTCTCTTTTAACATCCAGTTAGCAAGTGACTACGGTTACTTTCTTTACCTGTCTCAAGATGTCCTACCCTTCCCTGTATTATACAAACCCACTACCCAAAAAGAGGAAATGCCAGCGATAAACCCGAAACTGGGACTTTGGTGGCAAGCAACACCTGCAGCCCTCTTTGGCACTTTTGCACACCACAGCTATATGGTCACAGCTTGGCTCTGGAATTCTGGCATGGGACTGAGAGACTTATCTTTTGCCACTATGTTCCAGATGGGTGCCAAGACTTTCCAATTCCTGTTAACTTGGCTTCTTTCCTTGTTCCCAGAAATATCTACTCTGCTCTCATCAGTATCTCCTTTTGGGAAACAGAGAATTATCAGAAAATGTGTCTTTTCCCCAGCTCTTTCCTTTTTTATTGCATATATCTGCTCCAAGAATATGTTTATGAAAGCTGTTTTGGTCTCCAAAATTGCACACCCAGTGAGCTCACTTTACAGTTGTGGAATATGAGGTGTCTCCCCAGGGCATACATACTAATATTAGTAATCTACTTTCCCTGTTTGAGGCTTAAAATGGCTCATTAGCTGGGTGGCCCCCAGGCAGCAAATGCTACTGCCAAGCTGCTTAATAACAAGCAGGTGGGGTGGAGGAGAATGATGATTGTAGGAGCAGGTGCTGGCCAGGTGGTGGCTTCAGTTTGGGATGGGGTTGGAAGGTCAATGGCATTTCCTCTGGTAATATGGAGAAGTCACATTCAGGGATACTTGCCTCCTTGCTGTTTCTGGAAGAGGATGCTCCATCTATAGACTTGGTGTATTTTAATTATCACTACCACTTAGATGTTTATGATGGGCAGTTTCTGCATTCCTAGGATGTCTAGTCAAGATTCCTTGTGACCAAAGCACTCAGTTTATCTCTCAAACTTGCAGTGCCCTTTATTCTCTCTACAAAGAAATAGCTTTCTTCTACAAATTAGAGGACAGATGGGAGACATTTTGGGGGGAATTGTATCACCAGCATTTATTACAGTAAACACTTGTTGAATGATTGACTGACATAGCATGTAATGTTGTAAGCCTGAGATGTGGAGAGCTCAGTCATAATGTTTAGGGTTTCTGTGACCATGGTCAGTTGGGGATAGTTAGAGATGGCATTAGTAGGACATCATAATCTAGCATCTGGCTGTGCTACAAAGCTCAGCAGTTTCTACTTGGTAGCATACATGCCCTCTGATTTTGGGTTATAACCTCCCAAATCCAGGATGATAGCACATAGCATCTTGGACAAGTTGGAGTGCCAGGGCATAGTGGCGTAGTGATAGAGATGTGATATTTGGGCATGGACATTCCCATCTGGCACACAGAGGCAGCAGGAGAGCAGGTGTAGAAGGTCATCTGAGGTTGGAGAAGTAGCCAAACATACTTGAGTATTCGAATTCTGCTTCTGCTAGACCTGGATGAAGATAAAATAGGTCCATTTTATACCAGATCATCAGGAAATTCTTAGTGCTGCAGCAACATTCCCATCCTAAATGAAAATAATTACTTTTAGTAGTGTAAATTAATGATGCCAGTTTTCAAGTGTTATGGAAATGAAAATTTCCAGCTCATATAATTTCATTCAGTGAAAATGAATTTCAAGGATCATGAGGGGAAGGAATTTGCAGGACTCTAACTAGCACAAGCCATGGGTGATCTGAGACAGGATGTCTCCTCCCATGATATTGAAAGGATCTATTGAATCTAACTTATGGAGTCTAGACGCATTTTGGGGCATGTGAGTCTTGTATAATTACTAGAAAGCTTATCCTTTCCCCAAAATTGGTAAATAGGTACACTTGTTGTATCTGGAAAGCTCTCTGATTTTTTTGAATTGAAGATCCGTTGGATGTTGAGGATGGTTTCTAGGTGAAAATAATTTCAATGTTATGAATATCTATGCCGATATGTTGTTGGGAGGCAGTTTGCCCCATGAATTTGTACATAAGATACAGAATAGAGATGCTAGGGACCTTAGAAAAGTATGTTTTTAAAAGTTAAGTCCAATCTCCTCATTGTGCAGATAGGGGGTTTTGATCGTGGAGTTCCTCAATCAACCCGATGAACTCATAGGGCAGTAAGCCTTTGTCCTGGACTTTTGAAAACATCTCCCTGCAGAATATGTTTTCATGCTGATTGTCTCCTTGTTGAGAGGACATCTGATTAAATCTCAGAGCCAAGTGTTGCTCCTAAAATTAATTAATTGGTTCGGACCATCTCCTTGGGCGACATGTTTCAATTGTGCTTGCCAACTTCAATATAATTTGATTGGCTTGGCTTGTTGGCAAGATTGGCTCTGTTGGGAGAAGCTATCTACATTTCTGTAGCATATAATTCAATAAAAGGAATATGGATGATTTTTGAATGATCAAGCATTTATCTAATCCCATTTATTATCTATTATCCATTTATTTATTTTCTCCTTTCCACTCCCTAAAAGAAAAATTTTTTATAACAAATAAGCATAGTCAATCAAAGCAATTTTTATGTTGCAATTTAAATTATTTTCCTGGTTCTGTTCACTTTATTCTGCATGAACAACATGGACTTGGCAGGTCAAGCTTGGGCCACTTTCGGGCAAGGACTAGAGAAGACAGGTCAAAGAGTAGATAGATTCATAAGTGGTGAGAAGCATGTAAGGGTGGCCGCAGGGGTTCTAAGATAAAGTTGAAGTTGTTGAAGAGGCAGACCTGATCCTAAGAGAAACTGTAGACTAGTGGTGATCAGATAAACAAGTTGCACCAAGAGGACTCAGATGGTCTTTGTGACTCTTTGAAGTCACTGATAATAATTCTGTCCTCCTAAGTACTGGTTACTTTGAACTTAAATGAACTTTACTGAATTTGGGTTAGGTAAAGAAGACATTTTCTAGATGGATGAATGAATTCATCCTTTTTAGGTAGTGTCTGAGAGATTCAAGTGAGACCCCCAATGTCCCAAAGAGTGCTCAGAGTCTATGTTGGTTAATTGTGGGACCAGAAAATCTAAAGGTCTAATATTTACTTTCTGGAAAGGGGTCTGGGGATCCAGGGACAGTTTTTCTTACCTGAGATCTAAAAATGTCACAGAAAAACCCCAAGACCACAATTATTTTTGAACTCATAGCATCTTTCTCTATAAAACAAAAGAGCAATGATATTAACGTTATCCTAGCTTTTGCTGTTTACAGCTGCATTGCATTTCACTAACCACTGGCAAATAATGAATTTCATCATATAAGAAGAAATCCCATGTTTCTTTTTCATTCTTAATTTCCTTTCCTATTTAAATATATATTTATATATTCAGATGTTAACAGTCTGTTAATAGGTTTTCCACTCAATTTCTCATGATTTTGAAGATCTCAATTGAATCACCATTTGTTAACGATTTTTCCAAATTCATTTTTTTCAATTTCACTCTACTTAAACTTGTGGAAACATTCTTTAGGCAGTCAGTTTAGAGGTTAGGAGGAGAAATTTTTTAAAAGGACATATAATTAGGAAATAAAATGAAAAAGGAAAACCTCTGATGATTGAATACTAGCATTCTAAGAAAAGAATCAATCAAACTGAGTAATGTGACCTTGGGCAAGTCACTGCACCATTCTGTGACAACTGTAAATTGATACCGTTAGACTAGATGATGCTTCCTTCTAGAAAAAATAATAATAGAAATAACAATAAAAACTCATATTAATATAGTTGTCTTAAGGTTTGTAAAAATATTTTTATATTTACTAACTCATTCAATCTTTCTAATGATCCTGTGAGGTAGTTTTTCATTTTGAATTTATTATTTGTTTATAATTTATTCCTCTTTCATTTCCTATGATACAACTGAAGACTGCTGGCTAAGTTGAGTCCTTGGCAAGAATCACCACATCATGAAAAGTCTCAGATATTACACTCACTTCACTTTCAGCTCACCCTCTGGTCTGCTATGCCACCACACTAGCTACCATACCCACTTTCCACTTCATTTCTCCCCATTTTTCCAGCTCCCATTTATGTTTTATCTTCTCTTATAATGTAAGATCCTGGAGAGTAGAGACTGTATATTTTGTTGTTTTTATATCTCTAGCACTTAGCACTGTACCTGGAGTATAGCATGTACTCAATGCTTGCTCACTTTATCTATCTATCTATCTATCTGTCATCTATTATCCTGATTTTTACAAATAAAGAAACTGAGGTTTAGTATATACAGAGGAGAAGTGTCTGAGTGTCTTTTAGTCTTGATGCTAGGTATAGCACTCTATTATGTCCTATTACCTCTGAATCTCTAAGACTTATAAGTCAGTCTATGCTTCTAAGGGACAGAATGATTTAATGTCTTTTTGACTTTTTAAAATGCAGGTATTGTTTTCAGTTTGACTTCATCATATGACTTAGAAATGTTTCATATTCTAAATATCTAGAACGCTGTATTATAATTCATTAAATGTCATCACTATACCAGACCCACAGTGTTGGTTAAAATTCACACAGTAAATAACTGAATCCCCTTATATTTAGATAATAATCCAACATCTTTCAATCATGGGGTTTTAATTAAAACAGGCTCTCAAGCATAAATTGTAATTCTTGTATATCTAAGCAAGCAGAAATTGAAAAGTGACTGTGAATAGATCAGGAAACCAGCTTAGGGGACCCATTCTCAGTCTTATTTATTGTGCTTGGTATGGCATCTGGCATTAGCTCTGATGGAAAGAGCTGCTAAATTCCACACAGTGAGTCAAAATCATGCCCAAAGAATCTCAGAAATTATTATTATAGCAGTCAACTTTCCATAAACATGCCCATCATATTTTCTTCTGCTGTTGAAAATCATATCAATTTCACTTATCACCTATCTTTCATATACAAAGTTGATATTTACTTCACTGTTAGACATCCTACTATCATGTTCATTTTATCCCTGGATGCTATTTTCTAGGAGCTAGTAATACCAAATGCTTGAAGAAGCATCTTTTCCCTGGTCCAATTGTGCAAGACAGATTAATAAGCAGTTTTGTTAGGGGCAGTGTGCAGATTTCCATTGTCTAGGAAAACCCAGCTGTTTTGTCAATATATACTTAGTAAATTATAGTGAAAAGGAATGGCACTTGTATTAATCATAAAAAAGCATGTGTTCTATGCTAGCCATGCTTTTCGTTTAAATAGAAGTGCTTTGGGAATATATGACCACTGGGACAGAACTGAGAGAGAAAAATCTGCTTAGAAGTTTTACTGAGTTTGATCCATTCATTTGCCAAATATAGATGAAAAAAATATTCTGTGCAGTACACTATGAGAGGCACTAGGGAGGATATGATAAGAAATAGTCTCAATTCTTAAGGAGCTTATGAGGAGGTTATTAAGAGATGTATGTTCATGAATAAGTATAATGCAAATTAGAATATGATAATATGAGAATAAAGTATTGCAAAGTCCCAGTGCCCAAGACCAGGTGTCTCTTTTTGAGAATGGTTAAGCAGTAGAGAACTTGGAACAATTAGATAGTATCACATTCTTGATGCACACTGTTGGGGACCCTTCTTCTAAGGAGTGGGCTTAGACAATTTAGATCAGATACGCAGCCTTAGGTCATATAGATTCTAAAAGAGGCCAGCGCTGTCCCCAGGGGGAACTGGAATGATCCACTGGGTGGTCGTAGCCTCAGGAACAAGGGAGGGGCATTAAATAAAAATAAAGGGGCTATGGAAGCATAAGGAAAGGAGAGAAGATAAGGAAATTTTGAAAAACCATTTGTACATCTTTCATCTGCTGTGTAACAGAGTTAAAGTTATAGTGATTATATTATTTTCCAAATAAACATACAAAATGTAAATTATAACTAATCAGTGGTCGTCTGCCAACAGGTTTTAGCAAGGAAGTGTTGACAAGTGAGAATTGTTGGGAAGTCCAGTATGCATTGGCAGGAATACATGCATGTAATGACTGGCTTACAATATAACACTATATGTTTACATGATGTAATATTATGTCATCAAAATTTCAATGCAGGAAAAAGCCACAAATATACAGCAAATTATTAATTTTAAGATGTGTTATTTAAAAATATTTTTGAAATGATGCAAATTTCAAAAAAAAAAACTTTAAAGGGTTAAAGAAAGTAGAATTTTAGGTGAGCATTGAGTAATTTTTTTTAAGGGGTGGTAGGTCAAATAAGTTTGGGATTCTCTGCCTTAGGATGAATTTGAAACACTATCAGTTACTCTCCCAATTCTAGTTCATTCTGGGTAAGGACTATGAAATATTATGAGCTTTGACTAATACTGGAAATCTATGACTCTTCTCCCCAAATATGACTGCCTCTCACGTCGATGAAAATCAAAGCTGAAGGAGTCGTAGTGAACAAAAATACTGGTGGTACAGTTGTATCATGTCACTAGAGCAACATGGTGGCATAGTGGAGAGAGCAGTAGGTTTGTTATTGAAGGATATAGATTCAAATATAATGTCTGCTTTGTACCTATGTAACCTAGACCAAGTCTTTTAGGCTCTTTGGGCCTCAGCTCTCTCATCTGTAAAGTGAAAGAATTAGACTGAATGACTTTTAAGGTCCTTTTCAGTTCTAAATCTAGTGGGTGGCCTGAAAACTCCAGTGAAACAGCTAGGAGCATCAGCTTCCACTCACTTCAGCTTCCAAGTACTTATGCTCTAGTGGCACTCTGGGGGAATCTCCTTTACACTGCTCATAACTTGCATGTTATAAACATACTCTTTAACTTTGGATATGGGAGGACATTGGAGTGGGATGACATCTAATTCTTCCTGTTAAATAGGTAATATCTCCTTTCTGAGGATCATTCTCTACCCCTCTCCCTGAGAAGGATGGAGGAGGAATGAACACTATCTCACATGACTCAGGAAAGAAATCTTGCTCCCAATCCTTGCTTAGTACACAGGGCTGATGTTGGCCCGTTACTTCCCAACCACTCTGATTTGGGTTAATATTGTGAAATGACCAAGATGG
Source organism: Bettongia penicillata ogilbyi (assembly GCA_023548195.1). Taxonomy (NCBI): domain Eukaryota; kingdom Metazoa; phylum Chordata; class Mammalia; order Diprotodontia; family Potoroidae; genus Bettongia; species Bettongia penicillata. Next base: position 9,419,874 of record JAJHZJ010000244.1, on the reverse strand, counting down.
TGATTTCATTGATACCCCAAAATAAATGCTCTCCCTATAAGGCAGCATACAGAATTATGTATCTCTATTGTCTACCACCTGGATCAATGCAGATCAAACTGACTTGTGTGACCCACAGGGTGGGCAATCATCCTTGGCCATGCTACCACCTGGGCCTCCATAAGAAGATAATTCATATGGCTCATCTTGGTGCTTCTTTGTCCATCATGCTTTGAACATTCTTTCAACTGTTTTTCTTATTTTCCTTTTCTCAGAGAACTGAGTTTTGTGAATAACTCAAGTTTATACAGTACTTTAAGGATTAAAAAGTGTTTACCTCACAACAATCCTGTGGTAATCTCCCTCTCCAGGGAAGGAAGGATGACGAATCAAAGCTTTTTGCTCCTGAGTCTCATGTGTCACATTGTAGGCTGTCCTTTTGGCTTACTCTGGGATCAAGGTTTTTCTATACAAAATAAAATTGAGGATAGGTTCTTTGATCCGCTTCTTTTACCCTGATCAAGAAGAAGTACCTTACCTTGATGTCCCATAATGCTAGGGGCAGGGCGTCCAGTACTATTGGACCAGTCATATGAGTGTGTGTGTATATGTGTATGCATATGCAACCTACTATACATAGATTAAATTCGAGATAATCAATATAAAAAAGGTAGGAGTATTTAGGGGGATTAGAAGAGGCTCCTTGGACAAGACGTGATTTTAGCTAGGATCTGAACGAAGTCAGGAGGTGAAGAGGAGGAGGGAGGAAATTACAGGTATGGAAAAATGACCAGTGAAAATTTCCAGAGCAGGGATAATCTCGAAATTAAAAATGAGTACCATAAAGTGGACAATGGAAAAGTTTATGGTAGGCAGGAGGAGGCTGTGACACATGATAAATAAGGAACTTCGAAGAATTGGAGTGAAAGGTGTTACCAGGGAAATAAATAATAGAAAAAGATGGGGTGGCCACATGGCAAGAAGGAAAATAGTAGGTGGGCAGTCAAAATGTTTAACTTGTATCTTCAAGATGTCAGGAAAGGACAATGAAGTCCCTCAGAATGTTAAATAGACCTCCTGTTTTGCATCACAAAATGAGCAGGTTGTGATGGGTGAGATTTGTATGATTGTCGAAAACAGTTTTACTGATGAAATAACAGATCTATATGGGTATTTAAGTATCTAAGGGACAGGAAATGGGAAGGCTATGGGGAATTTAAAGCTCCTCCTATTCAAATTGTTTTCAGGCAAGGCTACTCTATACCATCCAGAGGAGATGACAATTGACTCTTTTCATAATTGTTTATTTTTAATGGAAAATTATGTGACATTGAGGTCATTACATAGAAATAACTACAGTTTCCAGAAATAAGGATATATCATTCTGATGAAATGACTATTGGAAAATAACAAGGCAATGTTTGTTTCATTGGGCAACGTAAATGAACAAGTAAAGAGATAAAATGATTTTATTGAGTGATTTTACTACATGGTTGCTCTGCTTCCTTTGCCTGGGGAATGTCTAAGGGAAGTTTAGTGCCTGGTATTTTATTATCAAGACTGTAGGTATGTTCTCAGGGAAGATCTTTGGGTACAGTGAAAAGAGCCCTGGTACTGGAATATCCAGAACTGGGTTAAAATTCTGCTTCTGGTTCCTCTTACCTGTGTGACCTTAGACAAGTTACTTGACCTCCTTTAGCTTCAGTTTCTTCACATATAAAATGAGGGAATTGAAGTAGATGGCCTTACTATCTTTTCCAACTCTAAGTCTATGGTCCTCTTTAAACCAGATGTCATTTCCTAAAGACAAAGTCGAGACCCTCTTCTCTCTTAAGTGGGTCCAAAGATAGTGCCATAGTGACTGAAAGTGCTTCTAGGTAAACTTAAATACTTTGTATACTATGTCTCAAATAACACATTTCATCTTTTATTTTTAATAATTTTATTTTCCCAAATTATATGTAAAAACAATTTTTAGCATGCATTTAAAACACATTGAATTCTAAGTCCTCTCCTCCCTTCCATCTCCACTCCCTTCCCTGAGATAGTAAGCAATCTAATATAGATTGCATGATCTGCTACGTGCAATCATGTAAAATATATTTCCATATTAGTCATTCTTTGAAAGAAAACTCAAACCAAAAAGAAAAAAAGAGGAGAGAAAGTGAAAAATGGTATGCTATTCAGGCATCATCAGTTCTTTCTCCAGAGGTGGATAGCATTTCTCATCATGAGTCCTTTGGGATTTTCTTAGATCATTGTGTTGTTGAAAATAGCTAAGTTGTTCATAGTTATTCACTGTACGATAGTGCTGTTACTATGTACAATGTTCTCCTGGTTCTGCTTACTTCTCTCTGCATCAGTTTATATAAATCTTTCTAGGAGTTTGGGAAATCATCCTGCTTGTCATTTCTCATAGCAAAATAGGATTCCATCACAATCATATACCACCACTTGCTCAGTCATTCTCCAAATGAGGAGTAACTCCTTAATTTCCAATTTTTTTGCCACCACAGAAAAAGCTGCTGAAATACCCTTGTAAAAATAAATTCACCCTTCTTTTATCTCTTTGGGATATAGAAATAGTAGTGGTATTTCTGGATGAAAGTCTATGCACAATTGTATAGCTCTTTGGGCATAGTTTCAAATTACGTTTCAGAATAGTTGGATCAGTTCACAATTCCACCAACAGTGAAGTAGTGCCCAAATTTTCCCACATTCTCTCCAACATTTATCATTTTCTTTCTTCATAATATTGGCCAATCTGCTGGAATATGAGGTGGAAATACATGTTTTTAAAAGGATACTGGAAAAGACAAAGATGGAGAGCATTATATAGGGATAAATTGAATTATCGTAGAAACCATAAAAAGTAAAAAAATTCAGAAAACCAGAAAAATAATTATTTGGTTGAACAACTGAACACAGAAACAGGCTTAAGTACTTAAATATGAAATTTAATCTTATTGTATTCCTAGGTAAAGATATGCTAAAAATGCTGAATTGATACAGGATGTGATCATAAGACAGGAGATCTTAGAAAGGGAAAGAACCTTAGGAGTCATTTGGTCCAGCTTCTTCCTTCAGGTCGGTAAGGTTACTAGGGGAAAAGAACATATACTGATGATGTTGTTACAGGAAATTTAAAAACATTTTAGAATAAAAGAAAGAGCATCATAGATTTAGAGCTAGAAGATATTTTCTCATTTTACAGATGAAGAAACTGAATTTAAATGATTTGCCCAGGATCACACAGCTAGTTTGAGGTAAGAATTGAAATGAAATCATCCTCATTCCAAGTCCAATCTGATACTTAGTTGCCTCAAACAGTGATAAGTGTCAGTAGCATGGATAAGGAAAGGTGATCATTTCTCAATGGCTCTTGGACATGGCTACACCTTGGAAAATGAAGGTGGAGATTTTGCAAAGTGTCAGGTGTTTCAGTTTCACACCATATCTTTCTGGGCAGTCTGTGTCCCTGTCATGGAAGGACCTGAACTTTCAGAAACTAGTCCAATGGTATCGCAAACAAAAGTCCAAATCTGAAGTAAACTGGGACCACTTTAACCAGTTTAGCCCAAATCTCAACACCAAAAATAGACACACCCTTGTGGATTATTCCAAGAACTTCATCACAGAAGATGTAATGAAGATGCTTATTGAGCTGGCTAAGTCTCAAGGGGTGCAAGATGCTTGGGAACAAATGTTTAAGGGGAAGAAGATCAATTTCACCAAGGACCAGCCAATGGGGCATTGTGAAATCACTCCAACATACCCATAGTAGTGAATAGCAGGGATGTGGTACCAGAGGTGAACAAAATGAAGGCATTCTGCCAGTGTGCTTATGGTGGAGACTGGAAAAGATACACTGAGAAGATGATTACAGATGTAATCAACATTGGCATTGAAGGTTCTGACTTGGTGACAAATGGGGACAAAAGCCCTGAACCCCAAAGAAGGTCCTTATGGCTGATTTGTCTCTAATATTGATAGTACCATATTGCCAAGACGCTTGTTGTACTCAACCAGGAATCTTCCTTCTTCATTGTTACCTCAAAGACATTCATCACCCAGGAGACCATCACCAATGCAAAGACTACCAATGAGTTTTTCTTTCAGACGGGAAAGGATCCTTTAGCTGTGGCAAAGCACTTTGTAGCATTGGCTACTAATGCACCAAAAGTTCAAGAGTTTGGAATCAACATCAAAATATGTTTGAATTCAGGGACTGTGTTGGTGGACTTTACTCATTGTGGTCAGCTATTGGACTCTCCATCACTCCGCATGTTGGTTCTGATAACTTTGAATAGCTGTTGTCAGGGGCTCACTGGATGGACAATCACTTCCTCACCACCCCACTGGACAAGAATACCCCTGTGCTGTTTGCCGTGCTAGGCATCTGGTACATTAACTATTTTGTATGGAAAATTCAGACCTTGCTTCCCTGTCACCAGTATATGCCTTCTTTTCTGCCTACTTCCAACAGGGTGATATGGAGTCTAATGGGAAGTACATCATTAAGTCAGGTGCCTGGGTTGACTGTACAGTATAGCCCTCCTTGTATGAGGAGGGCCAGGGACCAATGGCCAACGTGCTTTCTATCAGGTTATTTGCCAGGCTACCCACATGATTTCTTGGAACTTTCTTTGCCCTGTTCAGATACAGAATCCAATCCAGCATGGTCTCCCTAACAAGATTCTTCTAGCCAACTTCCTAACTCAGATTGAGGCCCTGATAAAAGGGAAGACAGCAGAGAAAGTATACAATGAACAGGAGGCTGCAGACAAGAGTGGCAATACCATGAAGAAGCTGCTGCCTCATAAGGTCTTTGAGGAAAATTGTCCTAATTTCATTGTCTTCAGAAAACTCACTTTTTTCATTCTTAGAGCCTTGATTGCCATGTATGAGCACAAGACCTTTGTTCAGGGTGTTGTCTGATTGGTGGGGAGTGGAACTAGGAAAGTAATTGGCCAAGAAAATTGAGCCTGAATTGGACTCTGATAAATCTGTGACCTGTCATGATGCCTCCACCAATGGGCTGGTCAACTTTGTCAAGCAGCACTGGGCCTAAGTCATAAAGGAGATGCCTGTTCCCCCTGCGACCCAGTCTATTGTATTGTGATCTGATCTGTGTTACAGTGATCACTTGATTCCTTTGTGCCCTTTTCCTTGTCAGGAAAACAAGTTCCACTTCATGAGGCCAGTTCAGTCTGATGAGTTTTTAATTTTTTGGTCCTTAATGTCACATGCAAGCTCACACTATCCTTCTTTTGCACTGATACAAGTGTCCAGTCTTTCCACAATTTTTAGGACTGATCTGAAAAAATAAAGATGGCTGGCAAGAAAGGAAGAAGAAAATAAGGGTGGAACCATAAAGGGATGGACATTCAGAATGAGCAAGATGTTTAGTCTGGGACAGCCAATGATCTTTGTAGTGTGTCGGACTGTGGAGCCCAAGACATGAGTAGAGAGAATAGGTGAAAGAGATGATTTCACCATCTAGGGCTGAGTTAACCAGGAAGTTCCTGTGGATAGAATTTGTTTCAGGAAATTGAAAGGGACAATAGAGAATAGGAAGCAACTGAGAAACAGCAAATTTTCAGGGTCCAAGGTCTTCAGATTAGGAGTAGGTGACCAAGGGGAAATGCTGAGGAGCGAGATGACTTTGAGACCAAGACAGGGAAAGACCTTTCTTGCCTTTAGACTGGAAGGTGAAGTAGGGTAAAAAAAATTCAGTCATGAAAGTTATAGGGTGAATTCATGTGACTGACAAAGCTTTGAAGATTCTAGTACAGGGGTTCTTAACCATTTTGATGTCATGGACCCTTTTGCTCTTCTGGTGAAGCTTCTGTTCCTTTTTCAGAGTAATGTTTTTAGTGCATAAAATAAAATACATTGTATTACAAAGGACAAATTATAATGAAATGCAGTATTAAAATTCTTTTTTTCTTAAGGTTCCAGGACCCTGGGTTAAGAACTTACAGTCTTTGACCCTACCTTTTCATTCATATGATGGAATATTGGGAAAACTAGATTTAGGAAGGCTGAAATATTGGACCTGGCAGAAGAGACAGGATGAGTAGAGTATATGCTCTGTAACTGGTTATGGAACCAGGATGAAACCATAAGAACCTTGAAAATTGTATATTTTTTATGCCCTTTTTACCAGTTATAGTATATTCCTTTGTATGCCCCCTCCCTGTCCCTGCAGTGTTTGTAATAAATCAAACAATCAAGGACATTGGAGAAGTCTTATCAGGTTGAACACTCTGGGAAGGCAAGAGGAAAGAAGAAAAAAACCCTAACTCCTTCCTCTGTAGGGGTCCTGGTTGTAGGGAATCCAGACAATTAGGTAAAATGCCAGCAATAAAAATATAACAAGATAGTAACATAGATGGTTTTCAACATAACTTCCTCACTTTATGACCTCAAAACAAGAAAAGAAATGAGTTTCTAATAATTAGAATTGCAACACAAAGGGAAAGCAGGATATGCTTCTAAACAATGTGAAAGCTCCTGAAAAAACAATGAAGGGTCAAGCTGTCCAGAGCTCCCAGCCACTCAGTGGGCCTGGGGGATGTGTCCAATAACAAAGCTGATAGACTTGCATGTTCAGCTTTGACTGTGGTGGCCCCTATCCTTTACCCTCATAGGAGTAACTCACCCCAGGCCCTTCATCTTGCTTTCCAGGTTAACATTGAACTTGCCTAACCTTGCAACAGAAAAGAAAGGCAACTGTGAGGGAGTGGAACTTCCATACTTGATGGAAAGGTTAATATAAATCCAGGGATAGTCTTCTTCTATTTTCTGGGATTCATAAAAATCCAGAAACCCAGGCAAGCGTATGGAGGCAAGGCAAAGCTACTCAGCTAAAGGTTCTGGATACAGTCACATCAGTACCATGTTAGTGGAAAGGGGAGGGGCTTAACTACAATTATGCTGACAAAAAGGTCACTAAAAAGCATTTAGCTCTGAATAATGGTAATGATGGAGAGATTATAAGAGACAGAGCATTCATGGTAAAATTAACCTTCCTTCTTTCAATAGAGGGATGGGGAACTATGAGAGTAGAATGTGAGGTCACTTAAAATTATAAGAGAAAGGCAGCTCAGTAGGGATAGAGTTGAAGGAAGGACATGTATCTGGAATGACCGCACTATTATATACACACATACAAACACAAAAACACATACAATACACAATATAATATATGATATAATACAGTATAATATACAGCATAAAACAACATAATGTAACATAATGCCTAACATAACAGAGCAACAATAGTTATCAATCATACTTTTTTTTAAAGATAGTCTAGGAGAGATGCTAACTAGGTTAACTGGGTTAGCTGGAAGAGAAGGTGTTTCATGAGGCAAGCAGATACTAGATGGGAATGAGAGTGTAGCCAGCTCCTGAAATTCAGATCTTACGCTACCATAATTTCCATTTTATAGATGAGATAAATGAGGCCCAAAGAAAGTTAATGACTTGCCCAAATTCAATCAACCAAAAAACATTCATTAAATATTTATGATGTATCAGGTACATCATTAAGTGTTGTGGATACAGAGTCTGGAACAATTCCTACTTCTCAGGAGCTTACATTTTCATGGGAGAGATAAGAACATATATAAAGAATAAATATAAGGAGAATAAATAAAATGAAGATAAAGTAGTTTAATACAAGATGGTTCAAGAGGAAATATTAGCAGTTGGTAGAAGGGGAACAAGGGAAAGCATAGAAAAGTCTTTATGTAGAAGATGGTTGAATGTCATCTTGAAAGAAAAGACGAATTATATAGAGTGAGGTCAGTCAGTCAAAAAGTATTTATTAAGCTCACAGGGTAGGGAACCTGTGGCTTTGAGGGTACATATGGCCCTCTAGATCCTCAAGTGTGGCCCTTTGACTGAATCCAAACTTCACAGAATAAATCACCTCAGTAAAAGGATTTGTTTGGACTCAGTCCAAAGGCTGCCCCCAAGGCCCTAGAAGGCCACATGTGGGAGGGAGATTAATGTCCATTGACCCGAGAAAGACATTTTTGGGCCAGGTTTTAAAGAATTTTAAAAGCTGAACAAAGGAATTTATCCTTTATCCTAGAGCTGATAGAAAGCTTTTAGAGTTGGTTGAATAGGGAAGTTACATGTTAATGATCTAGAATGTAAACATATGATTCATAGAACTATTGAGTAGAGATCATTTAGTTCACTTTTCTTATTTTACATATGTGAAACCCAAGGTCAAGAGATGGTAAATGAAAGCCTATGTTCCTTTAGCTACCAAGTGACAGATTCTGGACTAGAACTCTGAACTAGAAGCTTCTTTGAACTCTGGGAACTCTAGAACTCACTAGTACAGTGCTGTCTTCTCTGTGCCAAAGTGCCTCCTTAAGGGAACAGAGGAAGACAATTCATTCTTAGGCCAAATGATTTGAAAAGAGTATCGTGCTTGGATGGTGATTCTTAGGGTATCTCTAAGGTGGTAGTTTGGGCTGACAATGCAAAAACAATTCCCTAAGGACAAAATGGGGCATTTTTACCTCATTCATTTTTCAGAGTAAACCATTTTCACTTCATTGATTTTTACTACTCATTTCAAAGAGTTCAATTAATTTTCTTTTTTTCTTTTTTCATCTGTTTGTCTAGTTATTCATTTACTTTTTGCTTGCTCAGCACTTCTTAATCCTTCGCTGACTACAGTTTCTGACTATCAATGAAATGTAGGCACTTCTGCTTCTTAAGATAGCTGGTAAAGAATGATACACACACGTAAAGGGAAGGCAAAAGAAAAAAAGAAAGTTACACGATAACTTTATTATATATTTAAAAGGAATAGGAAATTGTACATAACAGATTGGCAGTTTCATGTACTAATATCTTTTTTTTCCCTCTACTACATTATAGACATTCTTGTTTTATTTCTTAAGTTCAGAATAAAATAAATTAAAAAAAGACAACTGAGGATAGGAACCAGAGATTTTTGAAAGGTGCTATACAGATTGAGTGTATAAGAAAAAGAAGAACATTTATGAAAACTATAAGAATAAATGAAGAGATTTCAATATCCTTCCTTGCCTATTCATTATAAAAAATAACAATCTATTTTGGCAGATTATAGCTCAAGTTCTTTTTTTCTTATCCAGTTTTACGTATTGAGAGAATCAATAACTCATTCTCTGCACAGCCATCCTTTGTACACACAAAACTCATGATTATCTCTGGAATCTTCTCTGTGTTAAATAATTTGTACTTTGTAGAGATGTAGAGTTGGAAGGGGATGTAGGGGTTACTTAGTCCAATTCCCTTCTTTTAAGATAAGGAAAACAAGATCTAGAAAAGTTAAATGATTTGCTCACAGTCACATAAGAAAAGTGCTTCCTCTGATTCCAAATCCAATGGTCTTTGAACTGTACTGTGGTGTGTTGGGAAGTCATTAAAAAACAACTGATCTTCAGGAATAGAATTCATTCCTAACTTCCTAACATTGATACTGCTAACATTTGTTTTTCCTACCTCATACTTAATGGTACTTTATCAAGAACCCCCTGTTTTTTGTCCTGATGACACTTTTCCTTGTATCATATTTATCTGTGTACACGTTCTGTTCCCTCTTATTAAAACTTAAGCTTCTTGAGGTGGAGAACTGTTATATCATACCATGTTACATGTTTGTCCATTTAAAATAAATTTGAATTGATTTAAATTATCTGCCCTTACATAGTCATAACTTAGCACTGGTCACTACAAAGTTTCTTCATAGAAGCCATGAGCCCAAGAAGTAGTATAAAGATGTTTCATCCAAAAACAAAACAATATATCCCCAAAACAATAGTGGTACTCATTGTAATCCTCAGGAAATACTGACTCCTTTGTCATGCTTTCTGTAAAAGGTTTATAATAATTTTCTTATTTTTAAAGACAGTTTTAGGGTAATTTTTGGGGAAAAGTACCAGAGTAGGATAGTGATCAGTTAGTGAATTTTCTCTTTCCCTTAGATTTTCTGGAATGGTGACCACTTTCAAGTCCTGCAGGTAAAAATTATAGGACTTTTTTCCTTCTGCAAGATCTTAGGATATCATTTTATAAATACTTATCGAAATTAATTATTTGGGATTAAGCTGAATAAAGCCAAAATTTTAAGGTTTTTCCATACCTATACATTTTTATCAAAAGCAGATTACAGATACACATTTTGTTGATAGAAATTTACAATATTAGACCTCAGCCATGCTAAGATATCGTTTTTCTCTTCCTATTTGTACATCTAAGATTTTAATGTCCTTAGATTTATATCGTTGTCCACATCCCATTACTCCTTACCCAATATTTCACTGCTTTGATCCTACATTTTAATAGAGATGTCTTGAAGGAAGGAAATTGATGGGATAAGCAACATATTTATTCATCTTCCCTGAGATTTCACACCCTCCTAAATGGGCATGTTTCCCATCTATCATTTGTCTTCATGAAACACATCATCATTCAGGGCTTGCCTGGAATTTCCTGAATATTTCTTGGTGGACAGCTGTTCTACAAAGAAAAGTGTAACAATTAACCCAGAAGCAAGGGGAAGCAGTTCCTGTTTAAAAATGAATGACCTCAGTTTTCAAAGGGTGAATTTTTCTCTAATATGTAAGCATAAACATAGTAATTATTGAGTTAGAAGGAAACTTGATTGGATTTAGGAGACAATATATTTCTGATGTTCCATTTTTCACAACTTTTTCCTATACTCATTTTTTCTTCTATTCTGGAGTTTAGACAAGTGGACAGTTCAGTATTGTGTGGTATAATGGAAATAAAACTGGGTTTGGAGTTGGAAGGTCTGCATTCTAGTCTTTCTTTAAAATTGTACTGCTAGCACATGATTTTGTTACATTATAATATCTCTAGTTCCTAGCTTTGTAATTTGTAGAATGAAAGGCTTAGCTAGATTATCCCTAAGGTTCTTTTAAATTATGTCATTCTTTGATTCTGCTGTTCAAGAATGCTAATAAAGAAATCCATCATACACTTCCTGTGCTCTTGGGAGGACCTCTGACCCTGAAAGCTGAAATGAATTTACATAGTGGGAGGCAAATGAATAAGAGATTTAGTAGCTCATGAAAATGCTATATGAGCGATCTGATTTCAATTCGCTTTCCTGGATTTAACAAAGCATCTTGGATGCTAGAGGTGCCCATTTAATATTTTCTATTTCCTTAATTTATCTTGGGCTTTTGGATTCTGAGGGGAACAACTTCCATTAGCGTGTTTCTATCAGGATTTTATTTTTTAAAAGGCAGTTAGGTGATGAAGTGGATAGAATGTTGGACCTGGGAGAGCTGAGTACAGATAGACCCTTTGACACTAAACTAGCTGTGTGACACTGGGTAAAAATGATATAACCTCTGCATATTTCAGTTTCTTTATCTGCAAAATTGGGGATAATAATGGTACCTATGTCCCAAGGTGGTTGTGAGGATCAAATGAGATATGTAATATTTGTAAAATTCTTTGTCAACTTTAAAGTGCTCTGTAAATGCAACTGTTATCATTTTTTAGTTTGTAATTAAATTTTATTCTTTTCAATTAATGTATATTTGTCTTTTCTCCTTCACATCTCCCTCCTCTACTGCAAAAGGAGAAGGAAAAAAATCCCTGTAATGAATATACATAGTCAAGACAAATTGACTCATTGGTCATGTCCTTAGTATATTCATTCTGCATATTTAGTCTCATGTCTCTCTCTCTCTCTCTCAGAAGATGGGCAGTAGGCTTTTTCATCATAAGTCCTCTTCAATCAAGACTGGTTGGCTATTTTATTGAACAGTTATTAAGTCTTTCAAAGGATAACGTGTCATTCTCTAGTACTAGAATCTGCTCCAGATAAGAAGTCTTTAATATCAAATGTGGTTAAATATTTTTGTTTTGCTCTTATAAATACGTGAAAACAGAATTCTTCTATCTCTAATCATTTCTGTGCCAATTTAAATTTTAAAGATGATATACAGATTGTTCAATAATATTTATCACTTGCAAAATTTTAAATATTTTTTGATTTAGGACTTCTCTACTGTCAAGGGGGGAACTACAAGACATGACTGTTGCTAAGCTATTTTGGCTAAGGATTATTCTCAGTTATATAAATTACTCCATGCTTTCCGACTAGCAAACTCTTTCATGCTTATAACATCTCAGAAATAAGTCAAATGGTCGAGGCTGGTTCCAAAGAGAAATAGAACTGGTTATTTTCTTTTTTTTCCTGTTGTTGTGGCTTTGCTATTTTTTGTTGTTATTACATATATATATATATATATAATTTATTTTTCAGTTCTTAATATTTACTTCCACAAAAATTTGAATTCAAAATTTTCTCCCCATCTCTCCCTGTGCCCCCACCCCAGGACAGCATGCACCCCAACCACCCCTTCCTCCAGTCTGTCCTCCCTTCTATTACACATCTTTCTTCCATCCCTCTTCCTCTCTATTTTCCTGTAGGGCAAAATAAGTTTCTAGACTCCATTGCCTGTGTAGCTTAATTTCCAGTTGCATGCTAAAGCAATTTTTAACATTCATTATTAAAGCTTTGAGTTCCATTTTTTCTCCCTCCCTTCCTACTCACCCTCATTGAGAAAACAAATCATTCAATGTAGGTCATACGTGTGTAACAATGCAAAGCACTTCCACAATAGTTATGTTATGAAAGACTAACCATATCTTCCTGTGCCCATTCTCTCCCTTAATCTGTCCTCCACAATAGTATTTGCTTCTGATTATTCCTTTCCCAATTTGCTGTCCCTTCTATTATCTTCCCTCTTTTATCCCCTTCCCCGTTGCCTTCCTGCAGGGTAAAATAGATTTCCACATCCAATTGATTATGTGTTATTCCTTCCTTAAGCCAAATTCCATGAGAGTAAGACTCAGTTATTTCCTTTCATTCCCCCCCCCTTCCTCTCGATTGTAAAAGTTCTTTCTTCCCTCTTTTATGTGAGATGATTTGCTATATTCTACCTCTCCTTTTCTCTTACTCCTGGCGCATTCCATTCAATAGTAAATTTTATTTTATTTTTTTAGGTATCCTCCCTTCCTATTCACCTCCCCATGTGCCCTCTGTCTATGTATGTATATATATATATATATATATATATATATATATATATATATATATATACACACACACACACATACACACACAAACATATGTGCACACAAACATACACCCATATACACACACATACCTACACATATGTAATATGCACATACATACCCCTACACACGTGCATGTGTGTGTATGTGGTGTGTGTGTGTATATATAACTATCCTAATACTGAAAAAGTTCTCGTGTTACAAATAACATCTTTCCATGTAGGAATGTAAGCAGTTCAACTTTAGTGAATTTCTTAAGGCTTCTCTTTCCTGTTAGCCTTTTTATGTTTCTCTTGATTCTTTTATTTGAAAGTCAAATTTTCTATTCAGCTCTGGTTTTTCAACAAGAATACTTGAAAGTCCTCTATTTCATCGAAATTCCATTTTTTCCCCTGAAGTATTATACTTGGTTTTACTGGGTAGGTGATTCTTGGTTTTAATCCTATCTCCTTTGACCTTTGTAATATCATGCGATCCCTTAGTGTAGAAACTGCTAAATCCTGTGTTTTACTGATTGTACTTCCACAATACTTGAATTGTTTCTTTCTCACGGCTTGTAATATTTTTTCCTTGACCCAGGAACTCTGGAATTTGGCTGCAATATTTCTAGGAGTTTTCCTTTTGGGATTCCTTTCAGGAGTGGTGCAGAGTCATTTTTTACAGGTATTTTATGGACTATGGAGGGAGAGGTAGAGCAGGTCCTTCCTTGTACTCCACCATCTTGACTCCGCCTCCAGAAGTAATTATTTTCAATAAATACTTCATAGACATGAACTGAATTGAATTTAGGGGCTACTACTTGAAAGATATTGTGCTGGTTTGTTCTAGAGTAACCATCTATTTGATTTAATCAAATTTAAAGCCTGTTAGAACTTTGCTCCAAACTACTTTTCTAGGCTTATTAGAGATGTTCCTTTTCACATACTCTACAGTCTAGTCAAATTATCCTTGTTATTTCTTGCACTTGATATTTGAATTAGATTGAATGGCAGGCAGTATTGTTGGTGGAAAGAATACTGGATTTGGAGCCAAAGGGACCAGATTAAAATTCTACCTGTCTCAACCTAATAAACAATACCAACATTGATTTTTCACAATCATATAGTGTTTTCAGTACAAAGCACTTGATGAATACTATTTCGTTTTATCTCTATAACAACCTTGGAAGAGCATACTATTATTATCCCCACCTAATAGAAGAAAAAACTGAGATAGAAGTTAAATAATTTTCCCAGGGGACATACCAAGACATCTTCAGACAAGCATCTGAGGCCAGATCTGGACTTAGTCTTCTTGATCTTTATCCACTTTATCCATTATGTCACATAGCAACTTAGTCATTTATTCTCTCTGTGACCTGGTATAAATCACTGAACCTCTTGGGGCCCCAATTTCTTCCTCTATAAAATGAGAGGGTTGGACTAGGTGACCTCTAAGTTTCCTTCTGAGGGACATGGACTTCTGTAATTTGCTTCTTATGCCTCCCAAGAAAGTAAGAAACTAATATTCTATCTTCCCACAATGTATGCATTTTAAGCCATGTTCTTAGTGGTGATTTCCTCATTTTAGAGTCCTTTTGAAGGAATTCTGTTTCTTTTTAAAGTTTCTTTTCCCTTCTCCCTTCCAGATTACAAGTAACCTTTGGGTAGGACATGAACCATACATTATGCCCTTGGACAGTGAAGATGATTCATTTCCAATTGGTTGCCAGGTTAGTGGTGAATTTCCCCTTGCATTGCTGCAAGAACAATCTCATTAATACTGCATCACTTGTCTTTTGCATATCTTTTGTTGTTTTTGCTGTGAACTCATGTGGTAAGAATGAAGAGTGACAAAGCAAGACAGTAGAACCAAACTGTCATTCATAACTGAATGACCCAGGAAATAAGACATATACAGCAACAGCCTCAAAGGATTCAAAGAATGACCCAGAGACCCACAGATATTCTCCTTATGCTTCAGCTGACTTCCAAAAAGTATTGAGTTTGTGGAGGAAATGATTAGGAAATCTTCTCTTCCCCATCCTCTGACCTTTCCATTACAAAATAAAACCTTAAGTTGGAATAAACACATTGCAATAAAGTTTATGGTAATCTCACTGAAAGAAAATTTTATTTGATACATCTTTCAAAGTTTAGAGCAGAATGTTGGGAAAGTTCAATGGTGTTGCAGCCTCTGTTCTGCCCCTTATGCTTTTAATTTTTAATTCTTTCTTTCTCTGTCTTTTTCCTTCCTTCCTTCCTTCCTTCCTTCCTTCCTTCCTTCCTTCCTTCCTTCCTTCCTTCCTTCCTTCCTTCCTTCCTTCCTTCTTATAAGAATGAATGCTTCATTTTGTTTAGGTTTTTTTTTTTTTTGCTTTTCTTAATCATGGAGTCATTTTAAAGCATTTTGTCTTTGATTTGTTGTTATGATGCATTAATAATTTATTTCTATTACTTAACCATTCTTGCATATCAGCTATAAATTCAGCTTAACCATAGTGAACATACATTGTAGTAACCTCATTGCTAATATTTTAATCTATATATTTGTCTCAATATTCATTAATAATATTGGTTTACAGTTTGCTGTAAGGACAGTACTTTTTTTTTCTGTGTGTAAGGACAGTATTTGTCCTTAAAAGGAGCTTAATATGGTGCTCTTTTCTATAGTTTTCTGAACAGTTTAGTCAGGGTAGGAATTGTTCTTTATAGATTTGATGGAATTCTTTTATGAATTCACCTGAATCCAATTCTTCACCACTTCCCTCCTCTGCCTTTTGGGATTTCACTTACAACTTGCTAAATCTCTTTTTGAAACTGGGTTATTTAGATTCTCTACTTCCCATTTTTGAGTATTATTGTCATGTAATTGGGTATAATAATTTCTGATAAATTCCTTTCTTTTCTTACCTTTTGTTATAGATTTACCTTTTATTTCTATTTTTGGTAAGTTTATTGACTTCCCTCTTTTTGGCATCAATTTAAGTAACACTTTATTTATTTGGTACTAAACTTTGCTCTTATTTCCTTTCTACTTTTGTAACATTACTTTTTAAATAATATTTTTAAAAGAATTATGATATAAACAAAAGCTTTAACATCAATTCAGTAATATAGTAAGCACCTGAGATGTGTAGTCACTGTTGTACAAGATGGGAGATATGAAAATGTTAAAAATAGAACACACTCTCAAAAAGCTTGTAATCCAATGGGAGAGGGGTAGGTAAAAAGTGCAAAGATAAACATGTTCCATTGTAGAAAATATGGGGTCTAAATAAAGTGTTCTAAGAAATATGAAGTGAGAGATAATGCTTTCATCATGGAGAAATTGGGGAGGTTTCATGGAATATGTCATAATTAAATTGGTTTTTACAGAAACAGAACGATTTCACCAGAGACAAATGGAAGGAGAATATTCCAAGAACGAGGAGTGGTTAACACAAATGCAGTGAAACTTGAGAGGGCCAGGTGAATTTGGGGAATATTGGTCCAGTTTGGCTAGAATATAATATATATGTAGTGAAGTATTGTGGAAAGATGAGAAAAACATTGAAAGCATCTCAAATCCAAGGAAAACTGATTAAGTTGAAGGAATGACCAGTTGCTCGCTACAGAATAGGGTAGAACAATCACTGTAGGGACATAGAATAATACACGTTTCCTGGAGCACAGAACATGTGGAAGGATATAACATGAAATAAGTCTGAAAAGGTACCAGTCTGTGAAGTCCTTGAGTACCTGACCAAGGAGTTTTAATTTGATTCAGTAGGCTACAGGGAACTACTAAACATTTTGAGTAACGAAGTGACTTGGTGACTTATAAACATAAGATTCTCATGTTATTAGTGTGAAAGATATAGTGCTGATATGAATATGAGTTAGGGGACTACCAAAATCACTCAGATAAATGAGACTTCTGCCAGAGAAGTGATGCACTGAAAATACAGAATGCAATATTGACAATGTAGAAATTTGTTTTTCTGGACTATGAACATTTGTTATGGGAGTTTTTCACTTTTATTACAGTTCAGTTGGGGTACAGTGGGAGAAAGATAATAAAAGTTTGTAAAACAAAGAAAAAAGGAAGAAAAGAAGAAAAAAGGGAAGGAAAGGGAAAGAAAAAGAAGTGAGAAAGAAAGAAAAAAGGGAAGAATAAAATAAAGGAAGGAAGAAAGGAAGAAATGAAGGACAGAAAGAAAGAAGAACAAAGAAAGACTAGTTCAGGTGGATGGTAATGGTGGCCTAGAAAAGGTGATGGAAGATGGACCAAATGTGAAAATCAGGAGAGGCATGATATACGAATGAAATGAATTGACAGACCCTGGCCAATAATTAGAGATGTGCAAGAGGAAAATGTCAAGTATTACCACAAGGTTATAAACATTGGGAAATGTGTGAATGGTGGTAACATAAATAGACATAATAATGTAGACAGTAAGAAAAGCTATAGAGGAAATAGGATAAGTTCAGTTTTAGGTCTATTTGAGGTGTCTATAGTATATCAGGGTATACAGCTTCTTCCTTCCTTCCTTCCTTCCTTCCTTCCTTCCTTCCTTCCTTCCTTCCTTCCTTCCTTCCTTCCTTCCCTCCTTCCTTTCTTTTCATTTTTCTTTTATTTTTCTCAATTACAAATAAACATAAAACTCATATTCATTAAAAAAATTGAGTTCTATATTCTTTCCCTTCTTCCCTCCCCACCTATCTTCTTGAGAAGGCAGCAATTTGCATAGATATTATACATGTATAGACATGCAAAACCTTTCCATATTAGCCACATTGCAAAAGAAAGCTCAAATAAGAAAAACAAGAATAATAAAAAAAATAAAAAAGTATGCTTCAATCTGCATTTCAACTCCATCAGTTCCTTCTCTGGAGACAAATAGTATTTTCACTGTAAGTTCTTCAGAATTGTCTTGGATTATTGTATTGCTGAGAATAGCTGTTGTTAATAATTAGTTGTTCAATGTATATTATTGCTATTACTGTGCACAGTGTTCTTCTGGTTCTGCTCGTTTCACTTCGCATCAGTTCATGTAAGTCTTCCTTGGTTTTTCTAAAAACATTGTGCTCATCATTTCTTATTGAATAGCGGTATTCCATCACAATCACATACCATAACTTGTTTAGTCATTCCCCAATAGATGGGCATCCCTTCAATTTCCCTTCTTTGCTACCACAAAAAACCCCCCAAAACTTTTATAATTATTTTTATACATATAGTTCCTTTACCTTTGATCCCTTTGATGTGCAGATCCAGTGATGGTATTGCTGGGTAAAAGGGTATGCACAGTTTTATAACAATTTAGTCATAGATCAAAATTGCTCTCCAGAATGGTTCTTTTTTTTTTTTTGCCAAGTTCACCAATGGGGCTTTGGAATCCCAATTTCCCCCCACATTCTTCAACATTTATCGCTTTCCTTTTCTGTCATATTATTTAATTTGATATATGTGAGGGGGTACCTCAGAGTTGTTTTAATTTGTATTTCTCTAATCAATGGTGATTTAGAGCATTTTTCATAGGATTGCAGATAGCTTTGGTTTCTTATTCTAAAAATTGCCTGTTCATATTCTTCTTCCACTAATAAATTAGGAAATGACTTGTATTCTTATAAAGTTGATTCAGCTCTCTCTGTATTTGAGAAATGAAGCCTTTATCAGAAAAACTTATGGTAAATTTTCCCCCGATTTCCTGCTTTCCTTCTCATCTTGGTTACGTTGATTTTGTTTGTGCAAAACCTTTTTTTTAATTTGATGTAATCAGAATTATCCATTTTACATCTCATTAAACTCTCTATCTCTTGTTTGGTCATAAATTCTTCCCTTATTTACAAATCTGACTGGCAAACTATTCCTTATTGTTGCTGAATCATTTCAGTAATGTCCCATTCTCTGTCACCCCGTTTGGGGTTTTCTTGGCAAAAGCTACTGGAGTGGTTTACCATTTCCCTCTCCAGCTCAATTTACAGAGGAGAAACTGAGGCAAATAGGTTAAGTGACTTACCTAGAGTCACACAGCAAGTAACTAAGTAAGATTTGAATTAAGGTCTTCCTAATTCTAGGACCAGCTCTCGCTATTCACTGAGTCACCTAACTGCCCTTAAAATGTCCTATGCTACCCCAGTTAGCTTAGAATATCACCCTTTTTCTCTAAATCATGTACTCATTTTAGCCATATCTTGGTATATGGTGTGAAATGTTGGTCTATTCCTCAGTCTGCCATATTCAGAACTGTGGTTTTTTCTTGGATTCTTCCTTCTCCCTCAACTCTCATGTCAAATCAATTATCAAACCTTGATAATTCTAACACAGATTTTCCTGTGTCCATCTTTCCCTTTATCTCTGTCTGCATTGGCACAACCCAAGCATAGGTAGTCATTAGCACCTTCATGCCCTATGGCAAAAACCCTCCTAATTAGTATTTCTATCTTTAATCTCTCACCTCCAGTTGAAATTCTGGATACATTTCTACCGGACTGTGCCTCCACATTACTTTGTGGGCTGTTCCACATGAAATCACTTCTATCTGTACTTGCATTTCTGCCTCTTTCCCACTAGTAACTTGAACTCCACCCTGGATCCTTCAGATCTGATTGGTTTTCACCTTATCATGTCACAACCCAGGACTCCCTCTGCATCTGGCACTTTGCTCTTTCCTTTTCCTCCTCCTTCTTCCTTTTTCAGTGTGTTTTCTTCTCTTAGAATGTCAGCGACATCTGATTTAAACTTTATATTTCCCCCAATATTTTGCATATTGTTATGTCATTTTTCTTTTAGTTATATCTGAATTTTTGTGACCTCATTGGGGTTTTCTTGGCAAAGACACTGGACAGGTTTGCCATTTCCTTCTCCAGATCATTTTACAGATGAGGAACTGAGGCAAGCAGGGTTAAGTGACTTACCCAGGGTCACAATCCAGTAAGTGTCTGAAGACAGATTTGAACTTAGGAGGATGAGTCTTCCTGATTCCAGACCTGGCACTCTATACACTGAGCCACCTAGCTTCTCTTTGCATATTGTAGATGCTTGCTTTCCCTTTGTTTAGCACAGTGCCTGTCATATACTAAGCACTTCAATGCTCTCTGTTTCTGCTTCTGTCTCTATTTTTCCCAGCTTCCATTAAGCTTTCTTTAATCCACCAAGTTACTAATGGTTGTTACTCACTTGGACTTCACACAATCACTTTTATATACCTTGTTTATGTATCATACAATATTTTGAAAAGCAATTATTTGCATTTCACATCAGCATACTAGACCATGAAGGCAGGGATGGCATTTGATCTATTTCCCTCATACTTTGCACATAATAGACACTTATTAAATTATGGTCAAATTGATTTAAATATTAAGAACAATTTTATAATTCTATTAAAATATGACTCTTTGAAAATCAAATAGATTATCTATTGATGTAAGTTTTCCAACATTAAAAGTATTCAAGTATGGTCTGGATGACCACTGGGCATTGACATTGTCAATTCTGCAAGGGGGTAATAGTCTGTAGCATCCCTTCTAAATCTCAGATTCTGTGGTTCTTCAGTTTGCGTTAAGACTTGAAAAGTTCCTCCCTGTTTTTCTTTTTTTATTATCCTTTTAATTCAAACCTAAAAACATCAAATAACATGAGCATTCCCATATACATTCTTCCACAGAAAAGGATTGCAAATGAAACCATATATCTCTATTATATAACGCTTGCTTTTTAAAAAGTGCAATAAATTCAACTCTAACTTTCAAAGCTGTTTTGCCTGTTTATTGTTTCTTCTTTGCCTGTCTTTCTAAGTGCTCTGTAAGTACCTTGTATATTATTTAGGATAGATTTTCATTCCTATTTTAAAGAGAGGAGAAATAAGGCAGAGAAAGGGAATTTGCCAGGCCAGCTAGTGATGAGTTAGAAGCAGATTCCACCATACTTTACCAACAGCTGACATTTCATTATTAGAACATTAATGTTTTTACCAATCTATTCTAAGAAATCTCCACCAAGGTTGGTGTGTTCAGAGTTTCATCAACATAACTGCCACTAGAGTGTGTGTCATCTGTATATTTCTTCAGCCTTGAACATAGACTTGGAGAAAAAAATATTAAGCAAGAGTCCCTCAAACACTTTCCCTGAGATTTTTCCTTAAAATGATTCAGTTGATGTCCCTGATAGAAAGAAGTATGCTGCCAGTGGAGTCAATTTCAAATTCTATCTGCTTACAGCTAGATTCCTTTCAAACTCTACATGCATTTTTTGAGTCGCTGGCTTAGTAACGCACCTTCATTTCCTGAACTTACTTAAGAATGGAAACCAAAAGCCATAGGGAGTGGGGTACTGGGCCTGGAGTCAGGAAGACTTCTAATCCTGGGTCTGATCACAGTGAGTTGTAAGATCATGGGTAAGTCACTCAGCACCCCTCAGCCTTAGGTACCTGTCTTAGACTCTTAAGCTACAGACTGACTAAAACCATGCAAATTTTACCTACTAATAGAAACCATTCAAATAGAAATGCTCTATGTGATATTAATATTTAAAAATCTTGATTTAACCAATATTTAAAGAAAATACCAATTAGGGATCTTTTTGGAGGGGGGAATGGGATATGATTATTGTTATTTACCTGAAAAAAGTTCTTAGGTTTTTATGGATTCATAATGTAATTTATCAAAGGGCAGGTAGATGACACAATAGATGTGGGGCTGGACCTGGAGTCAGGAAGACTTATCTTTATGAGTTCAAATCTGGCCTCAGATACGTATTAACTGTGTGACCCTGGGCAAGTCACTTAACCCTCTTTGCTTCAGCTTCCTTATCTGTAAAATGATTGGGAGAAGGAAATAGCAAACCACTCCAGTGTCTTTGCCAAGAAAAACCCAGATGGAATCACGAAGAGTTGAACATTGACTGAAACAGAACAAAGTAATTTACCATCTTCTTCAAGTTCACCAGGTATTACTCTTAAGACTATATTTTTACCTTTTTTAGGTAACAGAGCTAGGAGGGATCCTGACTAGTTGTGGCCTCGTACATATAGAGTTGATGCTTTATCATCTGGGAGTCAGCAAAGTCATCCAACAAATGACAGGCATGAAATTTTACTCTTTGGTAGGTAGATCAAGTGCAAAGTTAGTGAAGGGGGGGCCCTTAAGCCTCAGAAGTCATAACTTATATTTACAGAGCAACTTAGAGATAAAAAACTATTATTAATAGAGTATTTTAAGTTTTGCAAAGTACTCTAAATACGCCATTTAGTGAGATCCTGATAATGGTCCTATGCAGTAAATACTATCAGCATTATAATCATCACCATCTATTTTATAGATTATAAAACAGACTCATTGAGGTTAAATAGTATCTAAGGTCACAGTAAGGCAAGGAGCTATGCCTCAATCACAAATTTTCTGAATTTAAAGGCAGCATTTTCTAATAAATGATACAGGTTGTATTGGTAATCTGGTTCCTGTGACACATCATTATATCATGTTTCAGTTTAGAGAGCACCTTGCTCACAGAATTTTTATTATATATAGACGGAATGTATTGTTATCCCCATTTTGTGGATGGGAAAACCAAGGCACAGATAGGTGAAGTGACTTGCCAAGGTCACACAGCTACTAAGTGTTAAAGTCGAGACTTGTACCCTGGAGTTGTCCTCTTGGATTCTGCCTCAAAGACCTGCCCTCTCACTATGCCCCACTACTTTAAGGAGTCTTTGGTCAAAGCCTACCTTTTTCCATCAGCGGCCTTTTCTTTTCTCCCAGTGGTGGTAACAGTGTCTATATTCCTGGGTGAAGTCAAGTTTCACCTGAGTCTCTCAATCTCTGGTCCAATCCAGGAAAGTCTACCTTCATATTCAATTCAATTCAGTTCAATTCAGCAAGCGTTATCTAGTGCTATTAATGATATTAAGACATATTACATATATGTGGGTATATGTATATATGTATAGGTACAAGTATGTAGGTATATATACATACATACATCTGTGTATATATACTTATACATACACAACATGTGTGTGTATGTGTGTGTGTGTGTGTGTGTGTGTGTGTGTGTGTATTACCTGCTGTCAATGTGTTCACATCGCATTGTCATAAAGACAATTTACCATTGCCTGTGCAGGTAGGGTGGATCAAGAGGGCAGGGGCTGTTTTTGCCTTTCATTGTATTACTAGCACTTAACACACAGCTAGGAAACAAAGGAAGCACTTAATAAATGTTTGCTGTTTTCATTAAGGCCCAGAAAGGAGATCTTCCCGATACTGAATACCAAGCATGGAAACTGATAAATTATTTAAAGTCAGTGCTACCTTTGAATGACCTTCCTCCCCTTCCCCCCTGCCCCAGAAAGAGAGAGAGAGAGAGAGAGAGAGAGAGAGAGAGAGAGAGAGAGAGAGAGAGACAGAGAGAGACAGAGAGAGACAGAGAGAGACAGAGAGAGAGAGAGACAGAGAGAGAGACAGAGAGAGAGACAGAGAGAGAGACAGAGACAGACAGAGACAGAGAGAGACAGAGAGACAGAGATACAGAGACACACACCCACACACAGACAGAGACATACACAGAGAGAGATACAGACAGACACACACACAGAGTCAGAGAGAGAGAGAGACAGAGAGCAGAGGGAGACAGAGACAGAGAAAGGGGGAGAGAGAGAGACAGAGAGAGAGAGAGAGAGAGAGAGAGAGAGAGAGAGAGAGAGAGAGAGGGAGGGAGGGAGAGAGAGAGGGAGGGAGGAATCCAATAGCATAGATTTGTTCTGAAGTCACACCAGGGCAACTTTGAGGCAGACTGGAGTTTGATAATCATTCCTGAAATCACCTTAATTTTTCCTTAGGACAAAACTATCATGTGATTTGGAACTGAAAGAAACATTAAAGATTATCTAATCCATGACACTTGTTCTATAGATGAGAAAGCTGAGAGCCAGAGGATGGAGTGACTTACCTAAGGTCACAATGATAGTAAAATGGCAGAGTGAGTTATGAGACCGGGTCCTATAATATGAATCCAGTGCTTTTTCTCCCACTCAGTATTCCTTCTTTGATCTCCAAAGTGCCTCTGAGTAGCTTAGAGATACTCTGCCCTAATGATAACAGAGATAGAATTCGACCTCCTAGGTCTGTTACACATGGAATGGATCCTCTTTCAGCCTTTTAAGTCTTGGATCTGAGGACGATATTTACTGTGGGGGAAATAAATCATGCTGAGGAATGGGGTTTCTTAAATGAAAAGAAAAATCAGAACGAGTGAATTCTGTCTTTCTTGGAGCTCTTTGTTTGAGTCTAGGAAATGCTTCTTTTCATATTACCTTCTACAGTAAAACTTGAAAATGAATGACTAGGAAGTACAAAGGGGCTTGAAACCATGAATGCAGATGACAGGAAAAATGTGTTTGCAGATATCAATTGCTCTAAATACAAAGAGGGAAAATGAAAGAAAATCTAGTGATTATTTCAATGAAAAAAACTCCTTCTTTGTTAGCCAGATTGTCTGCAGAATGTTGACAGAAGTATAACTAGAGAAAGAGCATAGACCTTGGAATGAGATCTTTAGAAGATCATTAGAAGAATTAAGAGATCAAGCCTTTAAAATTGATTTCTACTCCTTTCTAGAAGTGAGACCTTGGGTAATTTGCTTCATGTTTCACCTTGATAATCTTTCTTCCTTGGTACATTTTATTCCCTATCCCTTCTCCATTCCACTTCTTGTTCTGAGAGGACCACTATTTTTTTTTTTCTGCAAAGGGGACATCAGCCACCACATCTGTGTAATTTTCTACTCTCTATGTAGATTCCTTATGTCTATGACCAACGGTGTTGTGAGGCTCAAATGAGATAATTGATGGAAAGCATTTTGCAAACTCTCAAGTGCCATATAAATGCAGTCATCCTCCTCCTCCTCCTCCTCCTCCTCCTACAGTAACCAGGCCTCCAGTCTAATGAGGACTTCCTTCCCAGAGCCTTCAACTGTACTTCTGCTAAGCTCAGTGTCTATAGAAAAATACTGGGCTGTTTAATAATCCAGCTCCCTGGGAAAAATATGAAAACATTCTTAAATTTAACATGTATTATTAACAGTTTTAAAAATCTATACAATCAATAAAATGATGAATCAAGTCCAATTTGTAGAGAATGCCAAATTTAGAGAGTAAATATTCACATGAAAATTTAACCATTAGCTAAAAACTGACTCCAGCATGCCTCTGGGAATGACTTCTTAGACCAAAACAACTTTGATATTTGGATGCCTTCCAATGGTTTCTACATTCTTCTTTCTTTTCCTTCTGAGGCTCTGGGACTCTCTATTTCCCCAACAGGAGGGACATTGATGAGCCACCTGTACACAAATGCCATTCTTGGCTGGTATTGTTGCTCTAATAGCCAGACAAGAGGGCAAAGATACAGTAAGCACTTCTGATGGCTTTATTAAGAGTGGAAAGCACGTTTTGACTCTGGGGTCATAGGACCCAGTTCAAATCCTACCGGTGATATTTACTGAATGTGTGTAATCTTGGGCAAGTCCTCCCATCCCTCTAGTCTAAAAATGTGGATAGTGATTAACATTTATATAATATGCCTACTTTGTGCCAAGTATTGTGCTGAGGATTTTATAAATTTTCTCTTTTGACCCTCACAACAGTCCTGGGAGGTAGATGCTAGTACTGATTCTCTTTTAGACTACAGGTAAATGAGGCAGATGGAAGTTAAATGACTTGCTCAGGGTAACACAGCTAGGAATTGTCTGGGGTTGGATTTGAACTCTCATCTTCTTGACTTCAGGCTCAGCAGTCTATGCACCACCTACTTGTTGCTGGTAGTTGTTCCCCAACTGTCCATATCCATCTCTAAAAGCATTCCATAAACTTCAGTGTCACAAGGCTTTGGCTCCTTTGCCAGGTTGAACACCCCATTAATTACTTCTTTTAGTTAATTAAGTGACTCAGGGTTTTTTTTTTTTTTGTTGTTGTTGTTATTGGCGTTTTGTTTTTCGCTTCTTGCTGTTAATGGTTTCAAATCGTAGTGACCAATAATATGTACAGCCAACAACAAAAAATGCCTTAATTTTCTCCTTGACTGAAGTTGGCTCCCTAAAGTTAGGAGCTATTAGGGGGTTGTTTTGTAAACTAGGAAACTGAGCCTACTTGGCAAGTATGTTCTTCTTGGGACACAGTAGACAGAGACTCTGTTATATATCAGGGATTTACTTTCCTACCAGATTGTTGGCTGAAACATTGTGAGATTGGAACCAAGATGGAAAATCTCCAGAGTTTTTTGGTTTTGCTCATTGGGTCCAACATAGTCCATATTCAAACATCTGTTTTGTTTGAAAATTACCTGCATATTATTAGTTCTCTAGACCTACTTTAAAAATCATACATTTCCAAACTGACTGGTTGTGAAAGAGCCTTTGAGATATCCACATTTTTCAAGTTTTAGGTTCATTTAGGATCATGGGATTTGCAGGTGGCAAAGATCTTAGAGGTCATCTAGTCCATGCTCCTCATATTTCATGCGAAGAAACAGAAGCACAGAGAAGTGACTTCCTCTAGCTCACACAGGTATATGGTAGATTCGATTCTTTGTTTTCTGATGTTTAGAGCTTAGACTCTATAATCTCATGGAGTTCTGACACAAGGAAGCACAATTAACTATTAAAATGGTGTGGTGACAGCTTCTCCTAACCAATTTATGAGAGTAGACATTATAGTGGAAGACATTCCGGAGATGATGGGAAGAGATGAGATAATTTTGTTAGTGACCACAGGTATACTCCCCTCCCTAATTCACTTTCAACACACAAACACACAGGGCACAGACATAGGCAGATAGATAGACACACAAACACGCACACAACTCTCTCTCTCTCTCTCTGGACACAAGTACCTCTCTCAGCACATCTTTCTCCAGGCATTGATACTCTGCTTGGACTATTTCCTCAATGATCATACTCCCACCCCACTACACTCTCCTCATTCCAGTGCTTGTAAGGGTTTACTGATATACAAATGCCATTGCCCTCCTCCAACTGCCTACTTCCTTAATCTTATACACCTCTTCTCTATGGTAGTAGGTTGTGAGTGAAATATGAAAAAAAAAAAACCAGAAGAATCAAAGGTTTGAGCTTCTGAGCATATTCATTTATTTTTTAAAAATTACTTTGTTTTCAGTTTTTTACAATCACTTCCATAAATCTTAGAATTTCTCCCTATCCTTTCCCCTTCCTTTTTCCTTCCCTCCCCACTCCCTCTCCAAGATGGTGTGCAAACTTATGTAGGTTCTACACATACCTTCTTATTAAATACTTTTTTACCTTAGTCATGTTGTATAGAAGAATTAAAATGAATGGGAGAAACCATGAAAAACAAAATAAAACAAAACACAACACAATAGAAAATAGTATATTTTACTCTATGATCCAATTGCACAGTTCTTTCTCTGGATGTAGAAGGCATTTTGCTTCAAGAGTACATTGGGAATTTTTTAGGTCCTTGCTTTGTTGTGAAGGGCAGTCTAACAGAAAAATTCCTCACACACTGAGCTTGTTGCTGTGTACAAAGTTCTCTTGTTTTTGCTCATTTCACTCAGCATCAGTTCATATAGGCCTCTTTGAAGTCTTCCTGTTCATCATTTCTTATAGCACAGTAGTATTCCATTATACTCATATACCATGACTTGTTCAGTCATTCCCCAATTGATGGGCATTCCCTTGATTTCCAGTTCTTGGCCACCACAAAGAGAGCTGCTATAAATATTTTTATACATGTGGGAACCTTTCCCATTTTTATGATCTCTTTGGGATATGGTCCTAGAAGCAATATTGCTGAGTCAAAGGCTATGCACATTTTTGTAGCTTTTTGGACATAGTTCCAAATTACTCTCCAGAATGGTTGGATCAACTCACAGCTCCACAGCTGGAATAGAACACTATTCCAATTCTCCCACATCTTCTTCAACATTTATCATCTTCCTGTTTTGTCACGTTAGCCAATTTGATATGTGTGATGTGCTACCTCAGAGTTGTTTTGATTTGCATCTCTCTAATCAATAATGATTTATAGCTTTTTTCATATGACTATAGATAGCTTTAATTTCTTTCTCTGAAAACTGCCTGTTCATATCCTTTGACCATTTATCAATTGGGGAATGACTTGTGTTCTTGTACATTTGACCCAGTTCTCTATATATTTTAGAAATGAGACCTTTATCACAGAAACTAGTTGCAAAAATTCTTTTCCAGTTTTCTGCTTCCCTCCTACTCTTAGTTGCATTGGGTTTGTTTGTGCAAAACCTTTTCAAATTCATGTAATCAAAATTATCCATTTTGCACTTCAAAATGTTCTCTATCTATTGTTTGGTTACAAATTTCTCCATTCTTCATAAATCTCAAAAATACACTCTTCCTTCCTTCCCTAATTTGTTTATAGTGTCAATCTTTATACCTAGATCATGTGTCCATTTGGATTTTATTCTTGTGTATGGTGTCAGACATTGGTCTATGCCCAGTTTCCACCACACTGTTATCCAGTTTTTCCTATAGGGTTATCCAGTTTTCCCAGCAGTTTTTGTCAAAGTGAATTCTTATCCCAGAATCTAGGTTCTTTGGTTTTATCAAACAGTAGATTGCAATATTTATTGATTACTGTGTCACGAGTACTTAAACTATTCCACTGATTTACCCTTCTATTTTTTAACCAATACCAAGTTGTTTTGATGATTGCAGCTTTATAATATAATTTGAGATCTGGTAGGGTTATGCCACCTTCTCTAGCATTTCTTTTCATTAATTTCTTTGATATTCTGGACCTTTTGTTCTTCCAGATGAATTTTGATATTATTTTTCTAGCTCTAGAAAATAATTACCTGGTAGTTTGGCATAGCATTGAATAAGTAAATTAATTTTGGTAAAATTTTCATATTTATTATATTAGCTCGGCCAACCCAAGAGCAGCTGATGTTTTTCCACTTAACTTATATCTGACTTTATTTGTGGGAAAAGTGTTTTATAATTGTGTTCATATAATCTCTGGGTTTGTCTTGCCAGGTAGACTCCCAGATATTTTATAGTGTCTACTGTAGCTGTAAATGGGAGTTCTCTTTCTATCTCTTGATGTTGGTCTTTATTAGTAATATATAGAAATGCAGATGATTTATGTGGGTTTATTTTGTAACTTTTAACTTTGCCAAAGTTTTTTATTATCTCAAGTAGCTTTTTACTTGATCCTCTGGGATTCTCTAAGTATATCATCATATTGTCTGCAAAGAATGATAACTTAGTTTCTTCTTTCCCTATTCTAATTCCTTCAATTCCTTTTTCTTCTCTTGTTACTACAGCTAACATTTTTAATACCATATTGAATAACAGTGGTGATAATGGACATCCTTGTTTCATCCCTGATCTTAGTGGAAATGCTTCTAGCTTGTTCCCTTTGTATATATGCTTGCTGGTTATTTTAGGTAGATACTGCTCATTATTTTATAGGAGACTCTATTTATTCCTATCCTCTCCAGTGTTTTCTATAGGAATGGCTGTTGTATTTTGTCAAAAGTGTTTTCTACATCAGTTGAGATAATCATGTGGTTTCTGATAGTTTTGTTGTTGGTGTGATCAATAATGTTGATAGTCTTCTTATTATTGAACCTGTCCTATACTCCTGATATGAATCCTCCCTGATCATAGTGTATTATTCTGATGATAAGTTGCTGTATTCTTTTTGCTAAAAATCTTATTTAAAATTTTTGCATCTATATCCATTAGTGAAATTGGTCTATAATTTTCTTTCTCTGTTTTGGCTCTTCCTGGTTCAGACCCATATTGGTATCATAAAAATAATTATGGTAGGACTCCACCAATTTTCCCAAATAGCATATATAGTATTGGAATTAACTATTCTTTACATGTTTGATAGGATTCACTTGTAAATCTATCTGACCCTGGAAATTTTTTCCTACGTAGTTCATTGATGCTTGTTCAATTTTGTTTTCTGAGATGGGGTTATTTAAGTATGCATCTTCCTCTTCTGTTATTCTGGGCAATTTACATTTTTGTATATATTCATGTATTTCACTTAGATTCTCAAAATTATGGGCATACAGTTGGGCAAAGTAATTTCTAATTATTCTAGTCTCTTTTTTTGATCATGGCTTTAAAATAGCCCAATAAATTTTAAATTATTTCTCCTGGATCTATTTTCCAGGTCAGCTGTTTTTCCAATGAGTTCTTTCACATCACCTTTTATTTTTTTAAATTTTTGGTTTTGTTTACTAACTTCTTGGTTTAACTCATAATTATTCTTTTCCCTGGACTCAATTCTCTCTTTCAATGAATTATTTTGTTCAGTGAGCTTTTGAACCTTCTCCTCCATTTGGCTAATTCTACTTTCTAAAACATCCTTCTCCTCGTTGGCTTTTTGGATCTCTTTTTCCAATTGAGTTAGCCTCTTTTTATTTTTTTATTTTTTTTTAATTTATTTATTTATTTAAATTTTTTACATTCATTTTCACAAATTTTTGGGTTCCAAATTTTCTCCCCTTTTATCCCCTCCCCCCCACCCCCAATACCCCATGCAATCTAATTTTCCCTATCTCCAATCTGCCCTCTCTTCTGTCATCTCTCCCTTCTCTTGTCTCCATCTTCTATTTTCTCCTGTAGGGCCAGATGACTTTCTATTCCTCCTTAACTGTATGTCTTCTTTCCTAGTTGCAACAACAATACTAAACAGTTGTTCCTAAAACTTTGAGTTCCAAATTCTCCTCATCCCCTCCCCTCCCCACCCATTCCCTTTGGGACAGCAGGCAATTCAATATAGGCCATATCTGTGTAGTTTTGCCAGTGACCCTCCCTGATAGTCGTGTTGTGTAAGACTAACTGGATTACCATCCCTCCTAACCTGCCCCTCATTGTTTCTCTTCTGTCTTTTGATCCTGTCCCTCCCCAAGTGTTGACTTCAAATTGCTCCCTCCTCCCTTTGCCCTCCCTTCCATCACCCCCCCTTGCAATATCTCTTTCTCCCCCCACTTTCTTATACTGTAAGATAGGTTTTCATACCAAAATGAGTGTGCATTTCACTCCTTCGTTTAGTCAAATGTGATGAGGGTAAAGCTTCTTGTTTTTTTTTTTTTTCTCAGCTCTCCTCTTTTTCCCTCCACTAAGAAAAACTCCTACCTGCCTCTTAAATGACATATAGTTACCCCCCTTCCCTTTCCCTCCCCCTACATTCTCTCTCTCACCATTTACCCTAGTTTCTTTTAAGGTATGGTCCCATCCTATTCAGTTCAATCTGTGCTATCTCTGTATGTGTGTGCATGTGTGTATGTGTGTGCATGCGTGTACATGTGTATGTGTGGTCCCACCAACTACCCAGATACTGAAAAGTTTTAAGAGTTACAAATATTGTCTTTCCATGTAGGAATGTAAACAGTTCACTCATGGTAAGACCCTTAAGACTTCTCTTTGCTGTTTACTTTTTTATGCTTCTTCTCATTCTTGTGTTTGAAAGTCAAATTTTCTTTTCAGCTCTGGTTTTTTCATCAAGAATGATTGAAAGTCTTCTGTTTCATTGAAAGACCATATTTTGCCCTTGAAGTATTATACTCAGTTTAGCTGGGTAGGTGATTCTTGGTTTGAGTCCTAGTTCCTTTGCCTTCTGGAATATCCTATTCCATGCCCTTCGATCCCTTAATGTAGAAGCTGCTAGATCTTGGGTTATCCTGATTGTATTTCCACAGTACTGGAATTGTTTCTTTCTAGCTGCTTGTAAGATTTTTTCCTTGAGCTGGGAGTTCTGGAATTTGGCCACAATGTTCCTAGGAGTTTCTCTTTTTGGATCTCTTTCAGGTGGTGATCGATGGATTCTTTCAATACTTATTTTGTCCTCTGGTTCTAGAATGTCAGGGCAGTTTTCCTTGATAATTTCATGGAAGATGATGTCTAGGCTCTTTTTTTGATCATGAGTTTCAGGTAGTCCCATAATTTTTAAATTGTCTCTCCTGGATCTATTTTCCAGGTCAGTTGTTTTTCCCATGAGATATTTCACATTCTCTTCCATTTTTTCGTTCTTTTGGTTTTGTTTGGTGATTTCTTGGTTTCTCATAAAGTCATTAGCCTCCATCTGTTCCATTCTAATTTTGAGAGAGCTATTAAATTCAGTGAGCTTTTGAGCCTCTTTTTCCATTTGGCTCATTCTGCTTTTGAAAGCATTCTTCTCCTCATTGGCTTTTTTGAACCTCCTTTGCCAATTGGGTGAGCCTATTTTTCAAGGTGTTAATTTCCTCA
Organism: Bettongia penicillata ogilbyi; assembly: GCA_023548195.1. NCBI lineage: Eukaryota > Metazoa > Chordata > Mammalia > Diprotodontia > Potoroidae > Bettongia > Bettongia penicillata. The sequence goes on along the minus strand of JAJHZJ010000244.1, from coordinate 9,387,525 downwards.
GCATTTTTTTGAGTCTCCTTTACCAAGGTATTGACCTGTTTTTCATACTTTTGTTGCATCTCTGACATTTCTCTTCCCAGTTTTTCCTCCACCTGTCTAACTTGCTTTTCAAAATCCTTTTTGAGCTCTTCCAGGGCCTGAGCCCACCCACCACCCCCCCTGGGGTGTCTGGGGTACTGAGGCCCCCACCCTCCACGTCTTTCCCTGATGGCAAGAATACGTCCCTCATCTTCGTCAGATCCGAAGGTCGGGATCATTTGCATTTGTTGGAAAAAACTCTCTAAAGTCTTATTTTTCTTCCCTTTTCTAGGCATTTTCCCAGCCAGTTACTTGACTTCTGAGATTCCTTTCCACCCCCCGCCTGGATCTGCCCAGCTAGTGCTTGGCCTCTGAGATTTAAATGGGCTTTCCTCCTGCTGGCTGTCAATCAGTGAGCTTTAGTTCAGGTGCTGGGGTGGGGCCAGGGCTGCCTCCGAGACTGATCCCTCGGGGGCTTTATGCAGAGACTTTCAGGAATAGAATGGGTGGGGGCGGGGTGGGGGGCCCACCTCCCAAATCCCGCTCCTTTGGGGGCTTTAAGCAGGAGCCTTCAGTAACAGAGCGGGGTGGGGGCAGGGCCGTCTCCCAGGCTCAGCTCCGTCCGGTTTTATGCGGGAATCTTCCGTAATGAAGATCCTGCCTGCTGTTGGGGGATTCCTGGGTTCCGGTCCGCTGCCGCCTCAGCCGCTGCCCACACCTCTGCCTCCGCCGCTTCCTGCCCCCGTCCCTGCCGCCGCCGCTTCCTCCCGAGGGGGCCCGAGTCACGGAGACGCCCCGCTTCCTCTCTCCTTCAGCCCGGCTTTCTTTCTCACTGACCTGTAGCTTCTGTGGGTGGAGGGACTTTCCCGGTTGCTGGAGCTTCCGTCTCTGAAGCCTGCTCGGATCAGCTTCTCTGCGGCCTCGGCCAGGGCAGCGCTGGGGGTCGGGTTTACTTTCCGGGGCGCGCCAGACCCTGGGGACGGGTCTTCAGGGCTCCCTGGAACGGAAATCTCTTCCACTCTGCTTCTGCACACCTTGTATTCACCCAGAAGCTATGTGGGACTCTTTTTACATTAATTCTATGGGCTTTGGTTTCGGAGCTCGTAAACGTGTGTCCTTCTACTCCGCCATCTTGGCTCCGCCCCCGAGTTAGCCTCTTTTTAAAGCTGCTATTTTCCTCAGTGTTTTTTGGTTCTCCTTTAGTAAGCTGCTAACTTGATTTTTAAGGTCTTCTATTGCCTGAGCCAAGTTTAAGTCCCCTTTGGAGGGAGGGCCTTTGTCTTCCTCTGACAGTATGCCTTGTTCTTCCTCATCCAAAGGGATGAGGGTAGACAGCTGTTCCCCAAGAAAGTAACCTTCTATGGTCTTATTTTTTTTTCCCCTTTTTCTGGGCATTTTCTCAGCCAGTTACTTGACTTCTGAGTTTCCTCTCCACACCCACCTCACCTCCTATACCACCCAGCTAGAGCTTGGGGGCTGAGATTCAAATGCTGCTTCCCAGCCTCAGGGCTTTTAGCAGGGGCAGGGCTGCTATTCAGTGTGAGACTAAGTTCAGCTGCTCAGGTGGGGGCAGGGACACCAGATGGGGCTCAGTTCCCTCAGGGGTTTATGCGGAGACCTTCACAATGGATCCGCTCTCCTGCCTGCTTTAGGAGCTCCTGTCTGCTACTGCCTCCTGAGGGGGCCTGAGTCATGGGGACACCCTGCTCCCATCTTGGTGAGCTGAAAAGACCCTCTCACTGACCTTTGGTGCCTGTGGGTGGAGGGACCTGTGCTGCTGCTGGAGATTCTGTCCCTGAAGCCTGCTCAGATCTGCTCCCTTCAGTGCTGCATGGCCAACGCAGGGCTGGGCTCTGCTCTGGGTCCAGCATGTGACAGACATTTGGTGTTGGTTTTTCAGGTCTCTCTGGAACAGACATCTCCTTCACTCCGTTGTTCTGTGGCTTCTGCTGCTCCAGAATTTGTTGGGAGTTCTTCTTTACAGGTATTTTATGGGCTGTGGGTTAGGAGCTAGCATATATGTGTCTTTCTACTCTGCCATCTTGGCTCCTCCCAGGCAGTTTTTTTTTTTCATTCTGATTTTCTTGTAACCCAATGATTCTTAGATTTTCTCTCCTTGATCTATTTTCCAGGTCAGTTGTTTTTTCCAATGAGATACATTTTATGCTATTTTTTCATTTTTTAGATTCTGTTTGACTGATTCTTGATGTCTTATGGAGTCATTAACTTCTACTTGCCCAATTCTAATTTTTAATAGATTGTTTTCTTCAGTTGACTTCTGCATCTCCTTTTCCATTTGTCCAATTATTCCTTTTAAGGAGTTATTTTCACCAGTTAGATTTTGCACTTCCTTTTCTATTTACCAATTTTCCCAGTTAGGTTTTGTGCTTCTTTTTTTATTTGTCTAATTACCCTTTCAAATTCTTGCATAATTTCTTTTTTCATATTTTTAAAACCATTGGCCAGTTTTTCTTCTACTTCCATAATTTGGCTTTTAAATCCTTCTTGAGTTCTTCCAAAAATCCTATTCTCATTCTCAAAGAGGACTGTAGCTTCTGGAAGGTGATGTTATGACTTAAAAGTGAATTAGACTTAAGTGAATCAGGGCTGTATAAAGTCACCAGACCAGGAGCTTGATGTGAATTAGGACCTCACAGTAGAAAGGTAATCATTGCAATCCTCCACAATCAGTTCACTATTCAACTCTCCACAGTGACTTGTCCAAACTTTCTTCTCTCTCCTCAAACCTCCTGTAGTTTTTTTTTTTTCTCTCTACCCTTTCAACTAAGGAACTCTCATCACACTGAAGCAAAAATAAAAAAAAGTTTGGACCTGTTGATGAGAGTTCCCCCTTTCCTGTCCTTCTCATCTCACATAATTCAACCCTACTGTTTCATTCTTCACTACAATCTGTGAGATAAAGAGGTGGCCTTTCTCCTTACCAAGGCTAACCTGTGTACTTATATTTTTTAAAAAAGTATCTATTTATTCTAAAAATTTTTTTTTACATATTGAGTTTTGAATTCTCTTCCTCCAGACCCTCCAGTAATTGAGAGGATGAGCAATATAATACCAATTGTACATGTAAATCATGCAAAACATATTTACATATTACTCTTGAAAAAGAAACCAAGAAAAATGAGGAAAAGAAGTATGTTTCAATATACACTCTGAGTTCATTTGTTCAGTCTCTGGAGGTGGATAGAATTTTCCATAATGAGTTCTTTGGAATTGTTTTGAATCACTGTGTTGCAGAGAATAAATAAGTTAGTCACAGCTGATCATTGATATAATATTCCTTTCCCTAGTGCTAGCACAGCAATCTCTTATAATCTCTTTCCTATCCTCTTACTACCTCTAAGCTGAGAGTTCAGAAGCTGCTGTCACTGCCAAGTTCCACAGCTAGTGGTGCTGCAATGTGAGTTCTGAGTTTATCCCCCCCTCAGTTTGAGAGACTTTTCAACTCCTAAATTGTTTTAGGTTGGAAAAATGTCTCCCCTCAACCTTTGTGCTCTGCCACTCCAGAATTTGATTTGAGGTGTTATTATTATCATGGTTATTATTGGAAGGTGATACATTTATTTTAATAGACAGCCAAATATTAAAAGATGGTAAAGATGAATCAAAAGAATATTTGTTCTTCATTAAGTTATTATCATAAAATGACTGCTGAAGCACTAACTTGCACTTTTCTTTGCCTTTTTATAATGACCTCTGTTAGTTTCCATTGTTGACATAAAGGTAAATGTTTTCATTACCTGTTAAAGATCCCAATTAGACATAAATGGAGCTGTCTTAAAGTAAAAATCTATCAACCATTCTTAATAAATGATTGTGTTTTTGAGGTTTCCTAGTAATACAAATTTTGGTTTGTTCTACATTATAATGAATGCATTTTTAAAAGTTGAGGCAGAGATCACCAGTTTTAGCTAGTTTGACAATGGTAATCGATTTAAAAAAATATTCTTGCTTCAAAAGTAATGATTGATTTTCATTACTTTTTAAAAGTAAAACATATGTGAACATTAAATAAATTAAAGAAACAATGGTAGTCTCCAAATTCAGTGCATTATTACTCTTTAATTACAAATAAACTAATATATATGTATATATGTATGTATATATATATATATACACACACACCTTATTTTTAAGTCAATGAAAATCACTATTGTCCTTTAGCAATACAAGAGTATAAGTCTTCATGAGATTTTTCCAAAAATGCTTTGCAGCACCTCACAAACCACTCTCAAAGTCAGATCCATTTCCATAATATGGATCTTCAATAATAAGTTGTTTCTGTGGATCACAACTTCCAAGAAGTTCAATTTTAACTGTGCAGGGTTAACTTGATTAATTTTTCTATTGAAATCTCTCAGATCTCTTTCATCCATACAAAGGTCAGGAAGTCTTCTTTGGTAATCTGCCTGGCTGTATGATTCATGGTAATGCCATATTTTTTCATGCAAGTCTGCACTTGATAATCAGCAGAGTTTCCTATTTCATATGTAGATGTTGTTGCATCATCCATAGTCTATCCCTCCCTTGTCTGAAATATTTTGATCAGCTACAAGTTTCCTAAAAACTCTTTCTACTATAGGTGAGCAAAAGATAGTACTTTTTACTGTCTCCTGATGTTTTACTTTAAGCATCTAAATCAAGCAGTGGAAGTCAAGTTGCAGCCCAGGCATTCCTGGTTTCCTCTGTGGCCATTTTTATTTCCTAATCTGAGGTGGATTTTTTAAAAAGTCTTTTAGAGGGGACTGTAGGAAGAACTCAACTGCAATGTTTTCTCTTCCTCACCATCTTTGGCCTGCCTCTCACTCCGCTTGATTTTACCTTTTTCCATCTTCTAAGACAGATTGCTCCTACTTAACTATTATAACAGTTTTTGAATTGAGTTTCTTAGTTTGAGAAAATCATTCAAGTGATTTTCTTCTAAAGTGTAGGTTTCATCATGTCACTCATCACTCTGTAAAGTTCTGTGGCATACCCTCAACTCCCTCATCCAATTTCCCTTCAAGCATTGTCTTCCCCTATGTTCCATGAGAGAGGGATTAGTTTGCTTTCTTATATTTATAATATTATTATATAATAATGTAACATAATAATATAATATATATAACATTAATGTACCTGCAGCTTATACTATAGTGCCAGCCACCTATGATGTACTCTGTGTTTCTCTCTCTTTACCCCCAATTTTTTCATCATCTGGCTTATATTGCACATGTGGCTAGATAATAAATAATAGATAATAAATGTGGCTAAGGCAACTCGCAACTCCAGAAATGTGGACCTCTCTCAGGGACTGTCCTTGCAAAATCCACTGATGAACATAGCATCTATTTTTGGATTGGTGACTCTCCTGTTGAGGTAGGATGTTCTGCACAGCTAGCTTGACTAGGTCCTTGGAAGGGCCAACATCTCAGCTGGGTGTGTTGATCTGATAACTGTTACTCTATTTTTTGCTGGGCTATTTCCTCCATTCAGCTTGGCTTTCTTCTCAGTGACAGATGTAGTCTCTGTTGCTTCCAGCTTCAATTTCAACTGATGCCTTTAGCTCAGGCAGTTAACCTTTTTCAGATAAAGCAAAAACCCTAAGTCTAGGAATGGTAGAAACATCTACAGTTATGCTTTCTCAACTTGGCTTGAAGATCCTTATTTTCTACCTCTTAAGCATAAGGTGACAGTTCAGAGAGGCTGGGTTTTGCCAGCCAGATTTTCCTGACAGCAGGTACACAGTGCAGAAAATTATACCATCTCTTTCACATAGCTCTCAGGTCAGTTCTTTGACCTTTTCTGTTTCAGAAATGAATCTTTAGAGTAAGAAACTTTGAGTCTCATAAAAACCCTATGAAATATATGCTATTATTATCCAGTTAAAAGGATATTAGAATAGACAGGTGACCTCAGATTGAAGTAGGATATGAACTATATGAGCGAAAGAAATAGGACAGATTCAGGAGATGTTGTGAAGGTAGTGTGTAAAAGGTGTGGCATTTGATTGACTAAGTCATGCTGAGAGAGTCAAGAATAAAAAATGACTTTGAAGTTGCACACTGTGTTTGACTGGAAGAATGGTGATATTCTTGACAAAAATATAGATGTCTAGGAGAGGGGTGTATTTTGAAGGAAAGAGGATAAGTTCTATTTTGGGCATATTGAACTTGAGATTCCTGCTGGACATCTGATTTGAAATGTCTACTAGTCAGTTAGCCATGTGGGATGAGAACTCGGGAGAGAGACTAGGACTGAATGTGAATGCATACATCTAGGAGTCAGCTATATAGAGATGACAATTCAACCCATAGGAGTTAATGTGGTCACTTAGATGCTATAAAAGGAGAAGAGAAAAGGGCCCAGGACAGAGTTGATGGGAACATCCATGGTTTTCGGGAGGGATATGGATGATGATACAGCAAAGGGTTACTCCCCATTCACTTTCTAACTGTATAACTATATTACAGATACTGTACAGCTTTATTTGGTAAATAATAAATGTGTATTGAATGAAAGAATGTGCATACCTTGGTAATGCCCTGATTATTTCCTCTGAAATGATGGTGCTGTGTAAGGGAATTGCCAACACCCAGCCTCTTGGACGGCATTCACTAGTCACGACACAGGTAAACTGAGGGGAGACTGGTAAGGCATGAACAAGATGGCACTGGGAGGAAGGGTTCCGCCCCTGTTTTGCTCAAGGCTATTTTCCCGGGTTTTTCAGAGAACAAAGAAGCCAGAAATGTTTTTCTTTCTTGTGGCTACGTGTCCACACTGGGCAGTCCTGGTTTAAGGTAAATTACTTCCTTATAAGGGCAAACTAATTGGTGATAGGTTCACTTAGAGCACTGGTGTCAGAAAAAGAGATAAAAGCTCTGCTCACTGCTTGAATGAATGGAGTTCTTACTATCTCGTCTCCCGCCTCAGTCATTGCTTCCAGCTACACTCCACCAAGGCCTACAGGCCTCTGCTGGTCAGATAAGCCTGTGGGCCTGAGAGATCAGGTTCAGACTCCCAGGGTCCCTAACAGTGCTGTCTTTCATAGAACCAGGGAACTTAGTGTAACTTGTGTTTCTAATGTCTGTATTAAAGAGACTAAGGGGTTTGTTATTGTCTATTTAAGATATAGATAAGGGCTTGGCTGGTGTTAATTATGCTTTATATTATAGACTCTTTGGGTGAAAACATCCCTTTGAAGTCAGGGAGAATGTAGGTGTGTTTATTTTTGATCTAGGAGAGTATATGAAAAATCACTTAAGATAAAAACTTAAGGTGAAGCACCTTTCCCTGTGGAGTCAGAAAGAAAATATGAGTTTATTCTGTGATTCATGAAGTTCTTATGAAGACTGTGAGACGTCCAGAGGATTTCAGGAAAAATATTGGAATGTTTTAACTGGGTATTATAAAGTAACTTTATTATAAAGATAATTTTGTGAAGAGCCAGCAATGCAGTGAAATTGGGAGAGATGGTTTCACGTTTATTGAAGAGAGGGCAAGAAGAAAAAAATAATCTTAAAGGGAAATATTAAGAAGATACTGAGAGACTTTGGTCATTGTGTTACATGAGTTGAAAGATTGGAGACTCATCTTCCAGCCAAGTAAAGATTAGTCAACTCTGGATATTTTGAGGGTTTGAGGTGACTTTGGCAGTGATTTTTGTCATAGCCAAAATAATACTGAATATATGTACAGATATATATATATATATATATATATATATATAAACACACATATATACAAGCACACACACAAATGTGTATAGATGTGTATATGTGTAAGTATATATGTGTAGGTATATATACATTCACACATACATGTATATATACATGTAAATGAGTAGGCATGGGGTACATATGTACACATGTACACAACACATGTACTTATAAAATGAATACATAATGCATATATATGTGTGTACATATATATATATATATATATATATATATATATATATATATATATATATACGTGTGTAAAGAAGGTGGTGGGCACTATCAGCTGGTTGAACTAGCCTGTTGGACTAGGCCTTCTATAGAATGTAGGTGTTTGAAACCAGACTTGAAGAAAATCCAGGAAGCTAAGAGCCAAAGGGCAAGAGCGAGGGGATTTTGAGCATGGGGGTCCACCAGTGAAAAGACAAAGAGATGGGAAATATAATGTTTTATGTCATCGTTGGAAAGTATGCCAGTGTTGCTAGATTGTAAAATATGTGGAGATAAGTATAAGAAGATTGGAAAGGTAGGAAGTAATTTGTAATTTTACTATTTAAATATAGGTAAATAAGAGTTATTATTAATGGCAAATGATCTTTCTCTACTTCATTGAATAATTAATACTTAATTAATTTGAATGGGGGCACAAGCTAATTAGTTAACTAATTATAGCAGATTGTAAATTCACTAATGAGAAATAAATTATCCAATATACCCCTAGATTACTGGGGTTCTCAGTATTTATAATATAAATATATAGCAATGAGACAAGTGTCAGGCTGAAGCTGGATGACCTACAAGAAAGTGTGATCAGAGCCTAGACCCATACAATGTGTTACATGCGTAAGACATGTGGAGCATATCCTAATCATGCCTGTGTACATTAGGAAGAAGAGTATATTTAGGGAAAAAAAAGATGTATTCATTTCGGAGAGTACCTGGCCCTTAGAAATGCTTTTGGATTTATTGGTGAATTATTATAGAAACATAGAAATTAAGAGAAGGGGTGAATTTGGCAGGAAAATTATTTTTTGGCCATCTTGCCTTTGAAATGCTTAATAGAAGATATTTTTGGAAATACGTAAAAGACAATTAACTCTTCATTTATTTTGCAATTCCTAATCAATCTACCACCAAAAAGAATCCTGCCCCAAATTTCCAACCACTCAGCCACTTTCATTTTCCCATAAAGTCATGAAGCTCAAATTCTCAGTTCTCTTCACAATTTCACTAATTCTTCTCTTGCTCGAGGCATTGCTGGCCTTTGTACTCTTGTGCTGTATAAATTACATGTCAGTCAGTCAATAAACTTTTATGAAGTGCTTACCACATACCATTTACTGTGCAAAGTGTTGGAGATAAAAGAGAGGGAAAAGGTATCCCTACTCTGAAGAAGCACATAGCCTAAGTGGGGAAGGGGAGCAACCTATACATAGGACACATTAGAAATAATTAATAGTGTTATGGAACTAGAACTAGGAGGGATTTGGAATGACTTGCAGTAGGGGGTAGGAGGTGAGAGTTTAGCTGTAGCTTGAAAGAGTCCAGGAAAGCCAGGAGGCAGAAATGGAGTGGGAGATCATTGTAGGCATGAGAGGGAAAATGCCCTTTCAGTAGATAGTGTGTTTTGTGTGAGGAACAGGAAAGGAAGTGATGTCACTGGATGGCAGAATATGTTGGAATTTCATAAGGTGTAAGGAGCCTGGAAAGGTGTGAGATGGGGCAGGTTAGGAAGGTCTCTGCATGCCAGAGCAAAGGAGTCTATGTTTGATCTTAGAGAAAATAGGAAGTCATTAAAGCTTGTTGAGAAGAGGAATGACTAGGTCAGAGCTGTGCTTTAGGAGAATCACTTTGACAGCTGAGTAGAGGAGGGCCTGGAGTGGGGAGAGACTTGAAGAAATGATCCCAACCAGTAGACCATTGCAATAGTCCAGGTAGCAGGTAATGGGGGCTTGCAGGACAGTAGTAGCAGCGTCAGAAGGCAGAAGGGAGGGAGCGTATGTGAGAAATGTCTCTTCTTGTAGCTGGTCTTTATACTGTCTTTGGGTGGATTTTATGAATACTTTAGGGCTTCCTTTGAGCTCTCACTTTCCTTTTCTTTTATTGCTTTTTTTATCATGATGATTTAAATCAGACAACATTTATAAAGGGTTTAAAGACATGTGCCCAATACCTGGTACATAGGAGTTAATATGTAAATGTTGATTCCCTCTTTCCCTCTTCCTTATATGTGCACTTCATAATGCCTTTTTAAATAAGTCACAATCTTATTTATATGACCAAAATTCTCTTCAGGATTGTAACCATGGCCTCTATTTGGTAGAAAATGAAGAGCTATTGAACATTTTTGAATGGTGGTATCTAGACTTTTTTTGGAAGAGAAATGGCTCAGTGCTGGGCCTGGAGTTAGGAAGAACTGGGTTCAAATCTGATCTCAGAAACTTGCTAGCTATGTGACTTTGGGCAAGTCACTTAATCTCTGTTTGCTTTAATCTACTGGAGAAGGAAATGGCAAACCACTCCAGTACCATTTGCCAAGAAAACACCATAGATGATATTGGTGAGCTATGTTTCATGGGTTCATGAAGAGAGGGACACAACTGAATGACTAAACAACAAGAATCCAGATTTAGCTGTCTGTACAGATTCACTGGAAAACAAGGGTCCTTAATGGACACATAATACATATAAACAAGGGTCCTTAATGGACTTTCCAGCTACAGAGCTGTGCAAATGCAAATTCAGCTGTTCTTGTGAGGTTGATCGTTTTGTTTATTGATCATTGTTTTAGTTTGAGATTCTTGGCTTCTCCTTAAAGGAACCTTGTTTTCAGTCCCATGCACATCCTGAAATTTTTTTGTTGTGATTTGACTTCAGTCTTACCCCAGATCTTCATAAATAAGGAGAAAGAGAGACGGCCCTGACCCCACCCGCCCCATTACTGAAGGTCTCTTCATAAAGCCCCTGAGGGAACTGAGACTGGGAGGCGGCCCTGCCCCCAACCAAGCACCAGAACTTAAGCTCACATTGAATAGCAACCGCGCCTGCTGCACAAAGCCCATTTTAATCTCAGACCCCAAGCACTAGCTGGGCGGATCTAGGAGGGGGTGGACAGGAATCTCAGAAGTCAAGTAACTGGCTGGGAAAATGCCCAGAGAAGGGAAGAAAAATAAGACTATAGAAAGCAACTTTGAAGGGGTACAGATATTCCTGCCTTTCAATTCTGATGACGAGGAACTATTCTTACCATCAGGGAAAGACATGGAGGTTGGGGCCTCTGTATCCAGACATCCCAGGTGGATGTCCGGTGGGCTCAGGCCATGGAAGAGCTCAAAAAGGATTTTGAAAATCAAATTAGACAGGTGGAGAGAGATGCAAGAAAAGCATGAAAAACAGGTCAATACCTTGCTAAAGGAGACCCAAAAAAATGCTGAAGAAAATAACACCTTGAAAAATAGGCTCACTCAATTTGCAAAAGAGGTTCAAAAAGCCAATGAGGAGAAGAATGCTTTGAAAAGCAGAATTAGCCAAATGGAAAAAGAGGTTCAAAAGCTCACTGAAGAGCATAGTTCTCTCAAAATTAGAATGGAAGAGATGGAGTCTAATGACTTTCTGAGAAACCAAGAAATCAGAAAACAAAACCAAAAGAATGAAAAAATGGAAGATAATGTGAAATATCTCATTGGAAAAACAACTGACCTGGAAAATAGATCCAGGAAAGACAATTTAAAAATCATGGGGCTACGTGAAGGCCATGATCAAAAAAAGAGCCTAGATATCATCTTTCATGAAATTATCAAGGAAAACTGCCCTGATATTCTAGAACCAGAGGGTAAAATAAGTATTCAAGGAATCCATCGATCATCACCAGAAAGAGAACGAAAAAGAGCAACTCCTAGGAACATTGTGGCCAAATTCCAGAATTCCCAGGTCAAGGAGAAAATATTGCAAGGAGCTAGAAAGAAACAATTCCAGTATTGTGGAAATACCATCAGGATAACACAAGATCTAGCAGCTTCTACATTAAGGGATCGAAGGGCGTGGAATAGGATATTCCAGAAGTCAAAGGAACTAGGATTCAAACCAAGAATCACCTACCCAGCAAAACTGAGTATAATACTTCAGGGGAAAAACTGTTCTTTCAATGAAACAGAGGACTTTCAAGCAATCTTGATGAAAAGACCAGAGCTGAAAAGAAAATTTGACTTTCAAACACAAGAATGGGAAGAAGCATGAAAAAGTAAACAGCAAAGAGAAGTCATAAGGGACTTACCAAAAGTGAACTGTTTACATTCCTACATGGAAAGACAATATTTGTAACTCTTAAAATTTTTCAGTATCTGGGTAGTTGGTGGGACCACACACACACATACACACACATGCACACACACATGCACACACACACGTACACACATGCACACACAAGTACACACATGCACACACACATACACACATGCATGCACAGACAGAGAGCACAGAGTGAATTGAATAGGATGGGACCATATCTTAAAAGAAATTAAGGTAAATGGTGAGAGAGAAATGTAGTGGGAGGAGAGAAGGTGAAATGGAATGGGGTAAATTATCTGTCATTCAAGAGGCAAGCAGGAGACTTTTTAGTGGAGGGAAAAAGAGGAGAGCTGAGAAAAAAACAAGAAGTTTACCCTCATCACATGTGACTAAAGGAAGGAATAAAATGCACACTCATTTTGGTATGAAAACCTATCTTACAATACAGGAAAGTGGGGGAGAAGGAGATAAGCAAGGCGGGGGGATGATGGTAGGGAGGGCAATGGGAGGAGGGAGGAATTTGAAGTCAACGCTTGGGGAGGGACAGGATCAAAAGACAGAATAGAAATAATGGGGGGCAGGATAGGATGGAGGGAAATAAAGTTAGTCTTACACAACACAACTCTTATTGAAGTCATTTGCAAATCTATACAGATAGGGCCTATATTGAATTGCCTGCCTTCCCAAAGGGAATGGGTGGGAAGGGAGGGATGGGGAGAATTTGGAACTCAAAGTTTTAGGAACAACTGTTTAGTATTGTCCTTGCTGCTAGGAAATAAGAAATACAGTTAATGGGGAATAGAAAGTCATCTGGCCCTACAGGACAAAAGAGAAGATGGGGACAAGAGAAGGGAGGGAGCATAGAAGAGAGGGCAGATTGGAGATAGGGAAAATTAGATTGCTCGGCGTATTGGGGTGGGGGGAGGGGATAAAAGGGGAGAAAATTTGGAACTCAAAATTTTGTGAAAATGAATGTAAAAAGTTAAATAAATAAATTTTTATTAAAAAAATAAGGAGAAAGAGAGAGAGAGAGAGAGACAGAGAGAGAGAGACAGAGAGACAGAGAAACACAGAGAGAGAGAGACAGAGAGAGAGAGACAGAGAGATGGCTGAGGTACCATGATATATAAGGGGAAAACAGTAATCTTGTAGACAGGAGAGACAGGACACCTAAGTTTTTGCCCTGCCCCTAACTTGCCATGTGATTTGGAGCCAATCATTTAACCTTTCTATGCCTCATTTCCCCCATCTGTGAAATGAAGACTAGATAGACTCCTCATTCTGTTCTTGTAAAAGCCTATAACATAATGAGTTTGAAGGTTGATAAAAGAATCCAGGCACTCATACTTCACCCCTGCCTTCTGTCCCTCTGATTGGAGGGTGGAGCTATGAACTTCCAATACCTCAATTGAAAGAGGGGGTCTTGGACCACCAGACATCTCATTGCCTACTAGACTGGACTATTATAGAACTTCTCTGATTTCTCTTCTATGTCTTCATACCCTGTACCTTCTCCCCTCCCAACCATACTCCCTTTCAGTTTCCTTTAGTGTGTCATCTACTTCCATTAGATTTAAGCTCCTTAAAGGCAGGGACTGTATTTCCCTTTTGTATGTATGTTCCTTAGTACATAGCACTACACCAGGTACATTAGGTACTTAATAATTGCTTTTTGAATTGAACTGTGTAGTCTAGAATACCTGAACCTGACAGGAAAAACCTTATTTCTCCCTTACTTTCATCCCAATCCAGCTCTGACCTACTCCTTTCTAGGTACTCTCTACTCCTGTTTGCCCCTCTGATGACTCCTTCCCTTGTACTGGTTCTACCTTCATCATATATCTGGAATCCATCTCATTATCCCCATTCTTTCTATGCCCACTGACACTGCTCTTGGCGAGGTCCTTATCTCTTTTTCCTGGGATATTGCAATAAACTCCTCTAGGTAACCTAATCAAGGGAATTCCCCTATTTAGATTTCTTATCAGCAAAGACTTCATCTAATTGGAACATTAGTTGAACTGCAAGGACAAGAGATCTGATGGCTTCCATGAATTCTTAGATCAGTTTCATAGCCATCCATATATGGCAAACAAGTGATCCAATAAAGCTCAGTTGTGTGTCTAAGTAAATAATAGCTGTGATAAGATAAGAGTAAATTCATTGTTAAAGACATGACGTAGATATAATTGTGTACTTATTATGCATACTTTTTCTGACATTTGGAGTAGAAGAACAAAGTAGTTTGACAAACTTAAAGTAGTACAATGTCTTGTTCATGACAGGGACCCAGGGAGTATTAATTGATTCCTTATTGATTTTAGAAGAGCTTTATTATTACCAAAAGATTTGAACAAACGATACTTAAGGTATCTTCTAGTGTTTATATCCTAAGAGTCTAAATAAGTTGGTCTTTAAAATAGACAATTGAAAAACATGGGCAAAAAATACCTTTTTAATGAACTATTTTCACTACCAAAAGACATTTAATAGCTTATTAATCAATTCGTGGTTATACTTTTCCTCCTCCTCTTCCCTTCCCATTCATTAAAAGGGATGAATCTCTGGGAATGTTAGAGAAAGAGGGAGATTTAGAATGTTGTATAGTTGATTTTCAGTCATGTCTATCTCTTTGTGACCCCATGTATGTGAAGTGAATTTTAGTGTAAGTAAGGTGGATTTTAGTGTGTGTGAAGTGAGTTTTTGTTATTATTGCTCAGAGTTCAGTTTCCCAGGATCAGTAGCCATAACAAGCAACAGTTCTCAAGTGTTAGATATGAGTTCCCACAGTTATGGTTCAAAACATCTTTACCACACTAGCGCATAGTTATATAATGGTAAATAACATAAACATTCACGGAAGTTGCACAATGAAATACAGGAATGAGGTGATGTAAACTTGTGAGGCTATTGCTGGCAATATGCCTTCTTTGTCTGTTGTTCTATAAAACAGGTGGTCACTAGGCAGTGAATGGGGAACCCTTAGAGTGGAATGCACAAATACTGTGTGTACCTCAACTGGCACCCATTGAGGCTTGGCAGGAAACCTTAGCGTTGAATGCACAAGCTGAAATACTGTACATGCCTTGATAGTCCCCCATCAAAGCTTGAGGGAAATCTGTATTTGCCTTAACTGGCCCCCACTGAGGCTTGAGGGGATTTAGGGGAACCACAAGTTGTGCCTGTCTCGACTGACCCCATTGAGACATAGGGGTAGTTGCCTGCCACCCCCCACCAGCCCCTGTGGGAAGGGTGATTAGGGAATGCTGTAGGAGTTTGTGCTCTCACTATCAGCAACCTCTTCTGAGAGAACTAGACTAAAATAAAATAAGATTATGAACCCCTTCTTAGTGTCTTTCCTGCCTCACCAAATGAAGAATGAAACTGTGCTAGCAGCCCTCAAGTGTGCTACGTTTTATGTCTTACACCCCATTTTGAGTTTTCTTGGCAAAGATACTGGAGTGGTTTGCATTTCCTCCTCTAACTCATTTTACAGATGAGGAAACTGAGGCAAACAAGATTAAGTGACTTGCCCAGGGTCACACAGCTAGTAAATATCTGAGGCCCAATTTCAACTCAGGAAGATGAATCTTCCTGACTCCAGGCCTGGCACTCTATCCATTGTGCCACCTTCTATTTAAAGCTGAAGGTGATATAAAAATAAAATACAGAAATAGGATAAAAAACAAAACAAGGAAAACAGAAGGAAGAAAAAAGAAAAAAAACCTGGTAATCAATAGAAATTTCCTTAAAACTTGGCTTAAGGGCCATCTCTTACTGGAGGCCTTTTCTAGGCCCTCCTGTTGCTGCTGCTTTCCTCTTTATGCCTACTGTCATTCTATTCAGGTTTTATCTTGGAAGTATTGACACATATTTCTCCCTCATTAGGAGAATTCTGTAAGAATGGTGCCATAGTGAGATATTAAATATTTGTTGATTGATAGAAATTATTCTTTGCTTTTAACAGTAGAATAAGGCCCTATAATATGCTAGGATCCAAGCAGACTTAAAAATACATCATTTTTCCTTCGAACTCTGTTTGGATACATTTGTGAGCCAGGTAATGCTGTAAATAACAGACCCTTCTCTTGGGTAGGCTACTTGAGGAAGCACTGAAGAGGATGCTGGATCAACAAGGGTAGAATATTAGGAAGCTTTCACTTCTCAAATTATGGCAGCCGCTGATCCCTGTATGATCAGGTTTGGAATGACATCTCCAAAGTAGGATTGGGGAAGAGAAGTGAAGAAATCCAACCAGTAATGGTCCAGGAGCATTGGGAATGACTGGCAGAGGGAGTCTATAAGGTTGCTACCATGACTTATCCCTTGTTAATACTGAGCTGTCATAGGAAATCTTCACTCTATCTTTAATCCACAGATTAGGCCAGCTCCAGGTTTAAGAGAGCTCAAGTAGTTTATAGTTAAGAGAACAATATTGGTCAGGTGGGTTTTGTTGGTTTCCCATGCCTTATATCACAAGCGGGGAGAAGCCAATCAGACAGTAAATGAGAAATCTGTACCCTGGATGATCCTACACCAAGAAGATTCCAGATATTGGGGGCTGAGGTGGGGTGAAGTTTTCAGAAAAGGGACAGAATAGGATCCATGGGAGTTGAGACAGGAGGATTCTAAGTCCTAAGGCATAGGCAGCTTGCTGGGCAAAGACTGGTGGTTTCTCTTCTGCGATTACCTTCCAAATCTTTTATATATAACTTGTGTGTATGAATTTTTTCACCTGAGAGGGGAAGAACTATTTTTTTTGCCTTTCTCTGTGTACCCCCAAGTATAGCATGGTGTTTGGCACATAGCAAATGCTTAGTAAATTCTTGTGGACTGACTAACAAGATGACGAGGATTTTCTGGACAGCAACAAATCCCATTTAATATTTTCAGTGATAACAGGTGGCTCCAGTTTTCCATTTAAGTTGTAATTGGAAAGTGGCTCTTAATTTCTGACCTCCAAACTTTTCATGTAGTAATTTTAATTTCTCTTCTCATCTTCCCAGTTCAGAGACTGTCTGGATAAATCACTATGCACAAACCTTAGGGTATTGCATGGTTTGAATTTAAAACACGACTACTGGTGAGGTAACATGTTTGCTGGTAATGAGTCTCCAATGTTTTCCAGTTTATGTCTCCACAGCGTAGACACTGCCATAATCCATGCCATAAGCCACTCTGACAAAGCATCTTATTGCTATAGGACCAATTGTTTACCATAGTTTATCAAACGTTTTTATTCACATGTGGAGAACTAATTGATTACTGGTGTCATCGATTGTTAATGTAATTGTTAAGATTTCTCAGCACAGAGGGCCCCAGGATCACAGCCACAGAATCGCAAAGTTGGAAGGTATCCCTTCTAATCCATTATCTGAATAAGAGTGCCCTCTCTAAACCTCTCACAAGTGGTCATCCAGACGTTGCTAACAGATTTCCACCTAGCAGGTACCCACTACCCACTAAGGCAGTGTGCTCCATTTCTGAATAGTTTAGTTAGAATGTTTTGATTTTTGTCTTTTCTCTGACATGAAACTTGTATTTGGAAACTTTCACTCATTTCTCCTACTTTAACTCACTGGGGCACAAAAGAAAAAGTGTACAGCTATACCTTCTAAATCTTTCTAAAGTATTTTTTCACGTATAAAGCTATAATATGGCAAAAGGAAAAAATACCAAAAGAAAGAAAGCATCTTACAGAATGATGAATGCTTCCTGATAAGATAGGCAGTGACCAGATCCTTTCTGCGGAGCTATGTAAATTCAGCTTCCTGAAGACAAAACATAAGCTGGAAATTTAGCACAGCTTGGAAGTTTGACAATTACAGTAACAATTCAAATATTTATAATTTTTATTTGATTCTCTTTCACAGCAACAGAACTCTCTTGAATTCTTCTGAGCCAGTAGGGCAATAAACCTGTTTATTGAAAGCACTTTGCTGTTAATTTTTTATGTTTTTAACCAATGGAAATAAATCTTATTCTATACCTTGAAAAGTGTTTCATGTATTATTCCAAATAAAATCCATTGTAGAAAAACAAATTAAGTGACAACTTAAAGAATACTTTCCCTCTGAGTGAATATTGCTCATTGCTACTGATAACCGTATAATAAAATTGAAATAAAATGCTTCCAATTTCTAAGAATCACTGAAAAACTCATTTTATTTTTATAAGTTTTCAACAGATGGGGACGATCTTAAAACTCTCCCCCAGCTGTGATCTGGAACCAAAAGAATACAATTATGATCACACCTTTTCTAATAGGGTTTAGATTTGAATAATTTAAATAGAGAAATTTAGGACAGAATGGAAGATTATTGTCATTTCCTTTGGGGTAACATCTCATTAGAAAGTCTGCCAATGTTTAAAAAAAATTGAAGCAATTTCTCAAACTTTAAATCTCTAATAACTTAGGCTGGACTCCATTATCATAAGCATCCAAATATGGTCCATGAGAAGGATCTAGACATAGTTGCCCTCCCAAGTTACAACATAGGTGTTGCATTATAAATTATTTTGTGGTGGCTATTATTAATCTCTAGTCAGCTGGCTAAAAACTGAGATGATTCAGGGGCTGGGGATGGAGAAGATAATCTCTAAATGCTAGCAGGATAACGTAAAAATAAAACTACTTACTTCTTATGACAAAAATGGGACATTACTTAGGGATGCAGTTAATATCAGCCTTAGCCATGGTTCCAACATTTATGTGTCCATGTAAATACTCATTTAAACACAAAGTAAAATAGTCAAGACTTAAGCAGCACAGTACTTGGCACATAGTAGGTGCTTAACATGCTCCTTGAGTGACTGCAGACGGAGCCTCATACAGAGAGAATTTGTTTTGATAATATTGCATTTCATACTTTATTTTTTGGCTTTGGAATCTTCTCTGTGTGTGTATGTATGAAGAAGGCAATTTCCCTTGTTCCTGTGAGTCAGAGAAATTAAAACCTCTTATTTCTTTAACCACTGAAGTTCTGCACATATGGTGTGTGATTAAAACCAATGGGTAAGACAAATTATGGTTTATATTACAATTTTTTTGGTCACTGACATGCCAAGATCCAGCTATGTCTAAAGGTTAATGTAGCTAGATAAGAAAAATAAAATTATAAAAACTATATAAAGCAACCCATTCTTTGTGATTGCTGTTATTAAAATTGTTGGTTTTTTTTTAACAGTGAAATAAATAGATATGGTTTTGCAAGTCTTTTCAAAAATCATCGCACTGAAAAAATAGATGACATTTCTTTTAAGGGCAATGTTTGGAGGAAGCAATGAGATGCAGTAGAAAGATTATGGACTGAGAATCAGGAAGCAAGGATTATATTCCATTTCCATTTCCATCATTAACTAGCTGTGTGACCCAGGTCAAGTCACTTAACTGCTATAGGTTTCCCTTCCCTCATCTATAAAGAGTTAATAGTAATATCTAAAAAGTCTCAGGATAATTTTGAGGTTTAAATTATATGTATATGCAAGTACCTTGTAAAAGCATAACAAGTACTACAAATACTTATTATTTGACAATAATGACAGCATCAACCTCCCAGGGCTGTTGTGAGGATAAATGAAATAATATTTGTAAAATACTTAAAGCATGTCTGTATCTATTATTATGAATAATAATGGATATTATTATTAGACACATAATATTATAATTAGGCACTGGTAATTCAAAGACAAAAATGAATGTGTCACTGCCCTCAAAGAGCTTACATTCTATGGTGGAAAATTACACTTAAATATAAGATTACAGAGAATAAAAAACTATATACAAGGTAATTTTTTGTCACATGATATGAAATGCAAAATAATTTTTTGGAGGTGAACTAGCAGCTGAGGAGATCAGCAAAGACTTCACGTAGGTGGTCATGGTCATGCAGGTAGTATATGCTAGAAACAGGATTTAAACCAAGAAGACTTGGGTTCTAGTTCCAAATTTGCCATTGCAGGTCAAATGACTTAGCCTCTCTAAGGCTTACTTTCCTAATATTAATTAATTATACTTAACGAGCACACTTGTCCAAGGTGTTGTGAGGACTAAATGGAAAATATAAGGGAATGTCCTTGCCAAATATTGAAATCATTGTGATGTTCATTTGCCATCTCAGAATGCCTTTTGCCTTTTATCCTTCTGGTGGACATCAAGATGTGAGGACAATCACTTTCCCTATTGCATTTTCTCCCTTTGGGGGCTGTGAGCTATGACATGATTTGGCACAGTTTTATACCCAGAATAGTGGGGAATGAGGGAGAAGGAAAGGGAGAGGGAGAAGAAGAGGAAAGGAGTTAGTGAGAGACAGAGATAGATAGCAGAGAGAGAGAGGGAGAGAAACGGAAAGAGGGAGGGAGGGATTAAGAGAGGGGGGGGGGAGGAATAAACAACATACTACAAGCCCACAACCTTTTGCAAGTATAAAAGTAGGGCATCATTTGACCATCTAGCATGGGGGACCCATTCTAACAGAGAAAAACAACTTCTGAGTGAGGGTGCCTTCAGTTAAGCCTAGAAGAGTCAGCTATTTCTCACCTCATTAGTCAAGAACTCATTCTGGCCTGGGAATCTTAAGCCAGGAACATGCTTTATTCCACTCTTAATTTAAAACACCTGGGCCTCTGGACTGAGGCTGCATTGCATTCCTTGGCTCATCTTTAGGTGGAAATCAGAGTCATATGACAAACTTCACTGGAATAGCAAACAGATCAGGGAAAGCTATTAAGTTAAGCAGAATAGGACCAAAGGAAACAAGCAAATGTGAGAATTTCAGATAATGATGATAATAAAAATAATAAGAATCTATTAGCTTAGACCGAGGGAATCAGAGTTAGTCCTGAAGTTCTTTTAAGCTAATTAGAAAAGCAGAGGTCATTAGAAAAATGCTACTAATTACTTCATATATAAATAAATTAATGGTGACTGAATGAAAAAGTATTTAAGTACCTACTATGTACAAATGTACTAAGATCTACAGGTACAAATAGAAAAGATAACTGTCCCTCTTCTCAAGAAACTCACAATCTATTGGAGGAAATAACCTATAATTAAGTTTTCATTTGCAAGTCAGATAGAAAGTTCTATGGTCCTTAGGGCACAGTGGCATAGCAGATGATAGGACATTCTCTTTAATGTCATTTCCACTGAAAGAATTTTATTAGTTTCTGAAGTTGAGTTATTTGATGGTTCCAAGGACTTTTGGTTGTGAGTTTCTTTTCTAAGCTTTCAGCAGCTGGAACTGCATCACCTACAGAAGAGTTTCCAGGTTACCTTTCTGTTGCGTTTGCTTCCTAGGATGATGGCTACAAGGGCTGGGCTGGAAGCAGACCCAGTGTTCTGATGGGATGCTGCCATTCCTAGGGCTCCTGGCCTGATCTACCTGTTGGTAACAAGTGGTATTGGTGGTGAGGAAAATGGATGTTCACATGTAGCATGTCTTTCCCTCCTCCCATTAGCACAGTCAATGCCTTAGGAATGTGAGGCATCAGAAGTGGTTATAAGAACTGAGATAGTATTTTTACCCAGAGTTCCCAAGTCCAGTTGACATTTACCTTCTCCTCGGAGAAAGACCCTGGTAAAGGAGAAAGGGGCATAATAATCTATCTTGTCTAGGCACATTGAGAAATAAGCATAGAGATGCAGGGCTGAAGGATAGGGAATGGATTTCACCATATGGGACATTTTCATGTAGATTAGGTGCAGGAGAAAGGACAGATGATGGAAGTTTGAATTCAGGACAGTATCAGTGTAAGAAGGCTAAAGCTTAGGTAGTGGTGCTATTGAGACATAAAACTCAAGCTCCATTGTTTTCCTTCTCCCCCAATCCAAGAAGGTGAGAGGAAAAGCAGATGCCTATTCTGTTCTCTTCTCATTGGCAGCTCTAGGCAGCTGGCCTCCTAATTGAATTGCTCCTCTTTTGATTTCAATTGTTTCTTCTCTTATACGTTTATCTCATTGATCAAAATAACACACACACACACACACACACATACACTCACACACAGATAGACAAAAACAGAAAACAGTGACTATTGTTTCAGGCTTGTGTGGCTAATGATGACAGCATGGTGGAGTGGGAGAAAAGGAGGAAGCTGGAGTTAGGGAGAAGGAGAATTTTGGATAATGAGGTTTTAAAAAAATTTCCCTTAAAGAGATTGAGGAAAAATTTTCCTCATCTTTTAAGCAGAGATAGAGACTCATAAGGAAAAAAAAACTGAAAGAAAAACTTAAATAATTTTGATATTGCTGTGACTGGCAAACTAGCTTGGTGTTATTAACTGGTGTTAAAGGGGATTTCCAGCACCAAAACTGAATCCTGCAGATGAGTATATAATATACTTGAGTCTCAAATGTTGCACTTGAGTACCCTATATTGCATGTAAGACCTCTTTACATGTAGGATGTCTGTATATATTACACATATATCTCATGTAGTAGTGATAGTCTATCAGAGAAAGAAATTAGGATGGCTTTGGGTAAGAGCACCATTTTCTGAAATTAACAGTTTACAAATGTTAAAATCATACTCCCATGAATTGAGCTACTGATGTGAAGGGGCTGGAAGAAGTTGCTTTTTTTTTTTTTTTTTTTAATATCATTAGAGTAGGCTCTATCAGAACAATCAAGGCATATCCTTCCAAGATCTTTCAGCAATAAAAATAGCTTGGTGTTATTAACTGGTGTTAAAGGGGATTTCCAGCACCAAAACTGAATCCTGCAGATGAGTATATAATATACTTGAGTCTCAAATGTTGCACTTGAGTACCCTATATTGCATGTAAGACCTCTTTACATGTAGGATGTCTGCCCTTTCAACCCATTAAATATTTTGTGAAATAATTTCTATAATTAGGCTTTCATATATCCATTTTCTATGAAATAAAATCTTACAGGAAATAGATAATAAAGCAAGAGTGAAAAAAGTGTTATTCCTGTATTCTCTATCAAGTTAGTGCAGATTCTACAGAATAAAATCACTAGTTAATATATTCCATTATTTATTTGAACTAGAATGGTAAAACTGAAATAATGTGTCTTTAAATATGTGTATAAATTATTCATCTTAGAATCATGATTATTTCAATTCAAACACTTTAAATCACCAAATGTTTATTTAATCAAGGAAGAGTATTAAGTGCTGGAGTTACAAAGACAATATACAAAGTCACAATCCTTGCTTTCAAGGCAATCTGGAATAGTGAGGAGAACACTAGATCAAGAGTTAGAGGTCCTGGGTTCAAATTCCGCTTCTGAGCTTACTGTCTTGATGACTTTGGGCAAGTCATTTAACTTCCCAAGGCTTCTGTTTTCTCATCTATAAAATGAGGAGATCAGATTAGAGCAGTGCTTTATAAACTGTGGATTGTGACCCCATATGAGGTGTTGAAAAATTTGGTAACAATAAAAGGTTTCTGAATGTACAACAACTAAAAATTAATTAAAAATCAAGCACATAATGAATCTGAGGTGTTTCTAGCAGCCCCTGCCTGTGTTGCACCAGGCTTCTCCACAGCCTTGACTCTGAACACAAAGTTTGTGGACTTTGCATTTTGCATGCCTTCAGGCCATGCAATGGTGATGAACTAAGAATGGAAAAAAAAGTTTCAGAAGCCCTGGCCATCCAGTCCTCTGAGGTTTTTCCTAGATCCCTAATCCTAAGAAGTTTGGAATCTCCTAGGAAACATGTTGCATGTACTATATAAGGTGAAGGGATAAAGGAAAGAATCAAATATGGTGCTCTAAGAAAATTTTAGGAGAGAGAGATCACTTTGGACTGGGGCCATCAGGGAAGTTTTCATGGAAGAAATGATCACTTGAGCAGAATCTTGAAGGAGTATATTGATTTAAATACTCAGAAAAGAGGAGAGAGAGTCCATCCCTTGTCTTCTCTTCCCTCCTCCCCCATAGGGAATCATCAGCACAAATGATTAGAGAGGGTAGAATGAGCTGGAGAATAGCTAGTAGTCCAATTTGGGTAGAACAAAGAGTGGATGAAGGCGACGGGTGAATCAGAACAAAAGGGAAAAACCAGAAGAAGGAAGAAAAGCAAAACAAAACAACAAAGAGAAAATATTATGCTTTGATCTGCATTCAGACTCCACAGTTCTTTCTCTGGATGTGGATAGTATTTTCTAGCATGAATCTTTTGGAGTCATTTTAGATCCTTGCAGTGTTCAGAAGAGCTAAGTCTAACAAAGCTGGGTGTGCAATGTTGCTGTTAATGTATACAGTGTTCCCTTGGCCCTGCTTATTTCACTCAGCATCAGTTCAAAAAGTTCAGATAGTGCAATGTTCGGTTTAGAAGATTTTTTTTTTCATTCTGTAGAAAATAGTGAACCATTTAATGTTATTTAATAAGGAAATGACAGGCTCAGACATGTATATTTAAAAGTTTATGTGGGCAGCTGCATAAAGATGACATCTACTATTGTCCTATTCTGATGCCACAGGGTGCATTCTTGAGTTAAAACCAAGCTAGAAAGATTTCAAATGGGGGTCCAATGATGGACTGTTTTTGTGTGTTTTTTTTAATCTGAGAACCAATTTGAATTCAGAGAAGCTCATAGTCAGAAAATTGTGCATTAAATAGAGAATTCTTTTAGCCCCAGTAATTCTAAAGGAGTGTCCAGAAAGGATCTATTTATTTCTTTGTTTGCTTATTATTTACTTGTATATTTATTTACCTACTTATTTCTCTTTTCATTCATTTTTTTGCTTGTTTGTTTGACAATGATCTCCACCTTCCCTCAACCCCAAAACATATGAAATCTGCCTTTGTAATAAATAAACACAGTCAAGAAAAATGAATACAGTTCAAAAAGGTATGTGTCTATATTTTGTGACCATCTACTCTCTATAAAAGGTGGGTAATGTGCTTTATTGTAGGTCTGGAGACAGTCAGTTATTGCATTGATAAACATTCTTAAGGCTTTCAAAGTTGTTTTTCTTTGCAGTATGAATGTTGTTTTATATTTAGATATAGATACCTAGAAGGTCAATTAAAAATTAATTGAAAGAATAACTTCATCAAAGTTGCAGGATATAAAATAAATCTAAACAAATTATCAGCCTTTCTATATAATATCAATAAAACCCAACACAAAAAATAAGAAATTCCATTTAAAATGATACATTATATAGTCTGTCAAGATAAACAAAAAAGCTATATGTATACAACTATAAAACACTTTACAGAAATAAAGACAAACCTAAGTAGCTAGAGAAATATTATTTATTCTTGGGTAGACTGAGTCAATACAATAAAAATGGCAGTACTACCAAAACTAATACACTTATTCAGTACCATTTTAATCAAACTACCACAGGATTACTTTGTAGAATTAGGAGAAAAAATAATTATGAAGTTCATTTGGAGGCACTAAAAGTCAAGAATTCCAGGGAAATTTCAAAAAGTAAGAATTACTTAAATGTGCAAGACACTATACTGAGGGCTTGAGATAAAAGACCAGAAAAAATGAGGTGGTTCCTGTCCTCAAGGGGCTAACATTGGACATATACATATAAGTAAAGACAAGCTAAATTGAGGACAGAACATTATCAAAGGGAAGCTGAGAAAACTTTGTGGAAAAAGGTGTGGACCTGAGGGATGGATTGGAGAAGGGAAATCAGAAGCAGTTTGATCAATTAGGAAATTGTTTTCTGAGTAACTCTTAAAGGAAGATAAAGATTCTGAGGAATGGAGAACATTCCAATGGAGCGCATTCTAAGTAGGAGACATAGCTTGTACGGATGAATGGAATTACGAGTTCATGAAGTGTGGAGTGATGAGAGCCAAGCCTGGAAAGGTAAGTTAGAGTCAGATCATGCCAATGTTTAAATGCTAGGCTGAGGAGTTAGTATTTTATCCTAGAGGAAGTATGGATCCACTTAGGGTTTTCAAAGTGAGACGAGAAGGGGGGGAATATGAAGTGACTTGGTCAGATCTGGGCCTTGGGAAAAGTGGAGAGCTGTTCAGAGTAACAGTTGGAGAAAGGAAGAGATTAGAAGCAGGGAAGGTAATTAGTAATTATATATTCATATACATATATATGTGTATGTATATATGTGTGTATGTGTATATATATATGTGTGTGTGTATGTGTGTGTATATATATATATATACACATATATATATATATATATGTGTGTGTGTGTGTGTGTGTGTGTGTGTGTGTGTATCCCTTCTGATATTCAACTAATTTGACTAGCAGGAATTCTATGCTTTGACACTCAAGGGCTGATGCCTCTCCTGGGGAACCATTTAAATGTGGTTCTATAAAAAAGATCTCTCTGACCCTTTTGCCTTAACTGAATCTCCCAAGCTCCTTCAGTCTGTGAACCCTGTGGCCAACCTGACTCAGTTTACTTAAAGTTTACTCCTGCAGGACTTCTTGCCAATAGGCATTCCATAAAACCACCTCCTCAACACCCAGAGAAAGATCAATTGTCATTATCCCATGAAGGTCATTTTTTGTGGAAACTGATGCTCAGAAAGATTAGACAAGAAAAAGTGACAACCCAGATTATCTGATGAAATCCAGCATTTTTCCCCATTGCACCACTCTGAGAGATGGCATTTTGAGAATGACAAATGTCAGTCAATAGTGTAACTAATGAGGGAAGGAAAGAAGAGGAAACATTTGGGGTGGAAAGGTAGTAAAAGCTTTTAGGAAATGAGCCCATCCCAAGTGGGTGGATAAGTACAGATAACTTCCAGATCCCATCAACCATAAATTCAAGGAGTGGGAATTTTATCATGAAGGAAGTAAGCCCTGATCAGATACCTAGCAAGTTTACTAGGGGCAGAGTCAATCTATGGTATGTCCCTGGGACCCCAGAATGCACTAGGAAGAAATTCAATTCAGGCCCCAAATGTGTATCTGCTCTAAAGGAGACTCAGAGCTACAATTTCCAAAAACCTCAGGTACTGGGGAAAATAGCATTTCAAACCTGACAAGTGAAAGGAACAACAGCAATGTGGGATGTGAAATCAGGACACAATCATTCTGGTGAATAAACTCCACCTAAGTGCAGATCCTAGGCTGCTTGCAAGAGAGAGCTTAGTAATTGGAAGGAAATTCTTGATAAGCTTGGAATATACTCCCCTCCACCCCCACTCTTCCCTCTGCTTCTTAGGATACCTCACACTGGATAGGCCAAGGTCTCCAAGTACATCCTGGGGTCATCTCCAGTCGTCCTGATGAATATCTGGTCACTGGATTCAGATGGCTCTGAAGGAGAAGTGAGGCTGGTGATCTGCACAGCCCTCCCTCACTCAAAACAAAGTCAAGCGCAAGTCATGTCATCGTTTCTCTGATGGCATGGTCTTCTTCAAAAATGAAGGGCAGACACAGATACAGACATGAAGATATGTAGTTCCCCCATCCCTGGTTCTGATCAATTCATTCAGCTTCAGTACATGCTATGATTCTTTGAAATCTCTCTTTTGTCATTCCTTTTAGTGTGATAAAATTCAGTTGCATTTCAATAACACAAGTGACCATCCTCCAGTTATCTAAGAGACTATCTAAGGTAGCTGTTTAAATTGTAGTTCTTTTCTTTTCTATCCGTCCCACCCTTTTTAGTAATCCTTCAAGATCAAGAAATTTTTTTCACTTGTGATTATTCTCTTCCTGGCAATATTTTCCCTCTTAATGCCAATCCCTAACTCATCCCTGCTTATTTCACTTTTGAGTTTGATGTACTGTTGTGTCAAACTGTATGTGTTCATGTGTTTATGGACTGTATACATACATATGTGTTTGTATATACATGCATGCATGTGTGTATGTTAAACCTTCCTTTGCCCATTTTCGATAAGTGAGATTCATTGGATGCTCACTCCCTCAACCCCTTCCTTCATGTTTGTACACTTTTCATGTACTCCAATTATGAGAAACAAAAAAACTTTCACTCCACTCTTTTCTTTTTCTATTCTAGTCTATTTTTAAAACTGCCCTTTCTATTACCTCTCTTTAAATCTTCAAAGCAGAGCAAATCGATTCCAGGACCTTCCCTTCCCTTCCCTTCCCTTCCCTTCCCTTCCCTTCCCTTCCCTTCCCTTCCCTTCCCTTCCCTTCCCTTCCCTTCCCTTCCCTTTCCCTTCCCTTCCCTTCCCTTCCCTTCCCTTCCCTTCCCTTCCCTTCCCTTCCCTTCCCTTCCCTTCCCTTCCCTTCCCTTCCCTTCCCTTCCCTTCCCTTCCCTTCCCTTCCCTTCCCTTCCCTTCCCTTCCCTTCCCTTCCCTTCCCTTCCCTTCCCTTCCCTTCCCTTCCCTTCCTTTCCTTTCCCTTCCCATCGATGTTTCTTTGAACTCATGTTTATATTTCAAGGTCCTACTCATTCTGGTGTTTTCTTGAGAAATGCTTGAAAATCTTCTTTTCCACTGAAGTTCCAATCCCCTCCATTTTAGCTCCCCTCTTTCCCCACCACAAAGATATTCAGCTTTGTAGGGTAAGTTATTCTTGGTTTTAAGCTTTTATGTTTTACATTTGGAATATCATATTCCAAGATATCTCAATTTAGAAACTTCCAAGTCTTTTGTGATCTTGACTGTGTGGTCTCCTCCTTTCTGGGTGCATACATCCTTGTCCTCCTCCTCCTCCCCTTCCTCCTCCTCCTCATCATGATCATATCTGGCAGTTCCGGATTTTGGCTTTGGTTGTCTTTAGGACTTTTCATTTGGGGTTTCTTTAAAATAGTGAGTGGTAGTTCACTTTGCCCTCTGATTGTAGTAAATCTACACAGTTTTCATTTAAGATCAATTGAAATACAGTGTTCAACTTTTGAAATTGTTTTTCAGGGATTCCAGTGATTCTTAAATTATCTCTCCCCCATCTCAGTTGCTGTCACATTTTATCTTATTTTTTCCAACCTTTGAATGATCTTTTCATATTTCTTGCTGTCTTGTGGAATCACTGATTTCTATTTTGTATACATAGTTTTCAAGGAAGCCTGTTACTTGAGTAATGTTTACCATTTTGTCTTCCAAACTATTTATTCCTTCCACATAGCTTTCATTTAATTTTTTAGCTTTTGCTTCATTTCTTCTATGAGTCTAAGACATTCATGGAGTGTAGTGGAATGTAGAATTCATTTTCCTTTAAATCTGCTTGCAGTCATTATGGAGTTAGGTTAACAGTAATTTTGATGCTAGTGTATTTTTTTAACTCATCTTACTAGGTTTCATTCCTGAATTGGGGCATCGTACTAGTGTTGGGCTCTCTGTCCATAGGCATAATTTGGAGTGGGGTGATCTGCATAGAACCCTGGGTTCCTGTGTTGAGCCCTGCCTTGGGAGAGATTTGCATCTTTGAAGTTCACAGTGCTATATATCAGGACCATATCTGGTATTTCAGTGCAGAGGAAGAGGAACCTCAGATTGGATCTAGGCTTTCCCTGTTTGAGTACTATAGTGTTTCTGCTATGAAGGGAACACCCGTTCATAGGTCTATCCTCTGTTTCTGCTACTTCCATGAGGCAGCCACTCTGGAGCCTTCATATTACCCTAGGGCTAATGCATCAGAGTTTTCTAATCTGACTGCCTGTGGACACAGAGTCTAACAGGCTATGGGGATTTTAGGTAGTCTCTGGTTATTCTGGGAGGCTAAGCCTCTGTTGGCTCTGGGAACTTCCTCCTTCCTTCCTTTCCTATTGAACTGAGGCCTCTGGCTAATCATATGTGCAGTTCTAGGATGGAAGTCATGATATGACTTTGAATTTCTTGTACATCCCAAGTCTGGTGAGAACTTCAGAGTCTTACTGATGTTGGTATGTGGAAGGCTGGAAGACTGTCTCCTATTCGGGCAGCTGTCTTGGCAGGAAATTAGGTACCAAAATGGGTAGAAGAAATATTCTTGCTGATGAAGTTAGATTCTTGAGGTTGTAAAGTAATTTGAAGAAAGGTCGGAGAGGGAAGATACTAAAGACAGAGAGACCAGTTAAAGGCAATGAAGGAAGGGAGAAATGCTTTGGAGGCAGAATCAACAACCCTTAGCAACTGACTGAATGCAAAGGACTTAGGGAGAGGGAAGAGTCTCTGAAGTTTCAAGCTTGGGTAACTGGCATGTTGGAAGTGCTATCAACAGAAAGCGGGAAGTTGAGAGGAAAGACAATTGCTTTGAGTACATGATGTGTTCATTTGGGACTACATTAAGTTAAGTTGGGGAAAACCAATGCTGTTTAATTATGCTGAGATCTGTGTTTGGTTAATATAGTCTTAGCTATTTTGAGAGGAGAGTTTCTAGAACCCTCTGGAACCCCTCCATTTGTAGGAGGGTATTTCATGTAAATACTGTGCTTCATAGAGCCTTAAAAGTCTCCTGTAATTTTTTCAAGTATCTGCTTTTGCATTAACAGAACCAGCAGGGTTGTGCTACTGAAAACCTCCTGTGTTGTCTTCTCCTTGGGACTTTTCCATTAGAAAGAAAATCATTAAAACTCCATAAAACTGCACTTTTATAGGATACTGACTTCTTCTGGAAACACAAGGGACAAATAAACACCTCTCCAAAGAGATGAGTCAGGAAAGGGAAGGAGAGGAAAGATTAAGCGTTTATATACTGCAAGTGCTTGTTAGAAAGATTATCTCATTTGATCCTCACAACAACCCTGGCATGTAGGTGCTGTTATCATTCCCATTTTACAGTTGAGGAAAGTGAGGCAAATAGAGATTTAAGTTTTCTAGAGTCACAAAGTTAGTAAGTGTCTGAAGCCAGATTTGAACTCAAGTCTTCCTGATTCGAGGACCAGGGCTCTATCCCTGCACCAAAAGAGTTAGTTTAAAGGATAATTGTATAGAAAACTATCAGAAGCTCTTATTGATATATAATTCCTTGGAGTAAGAATGGAGCATTAGCCCCTTGAGAAAGCATCCCTAGGAACATGCCTGAGAAAGGTAGCTCTGTTTAGGAAGGGAAATATCATGAGAAAATAGAAAACATAGATTGGGGAACAAGAAGACTATGTGGTGCTTCCTTTCTTCAGGAATACCCCTTCATTGGTCTATTCTTTGCGTATTAGACTCTCATTCTAAGTGTTTTAATCTCTCTCTCTCTCTCTCTCTCTCTCTCTCTCTCTCTCTCTCTCTCTCTCTCTCTCTCTCCTTCTCTCCCTCTGTGAGACAGAGCCCTTGGAATTCTCATGAAGTCTATGGGCAGCATTTCAGAATAATGCTTTAAATAGGCTTACAAAAGAAGGCTGGGCAACAAAGTGGTAGAGTGGTTAGAGAGTCAGACTTGGGGTCAGGAAGATTCATTTTTCTGAGTTCAAATATGGGCTTCAGATAATTACTACTAATGTGACCCTGAGCGAGTCTCTTAACTGTGCCCCAGTTTCTTCATCTATATAATGAGCTGGAGAAGGAAAAGGCAAACCAACTCCAGTATTTTTGCCAAGAAACCCTAAATAGGGTCATGAAAAATCAGACACAAACTGAAAAAAAAGTTACTGAATGACAACAAGAAAAGAAGCCAATTATGTTAAAGTATCATTTTTAAAATAATGAAATTAAACAAGTTTATGCACCTAATGTTAAGAACTCCTACAGATTAGAGCCCCCAAATATGAACTGGGCCAAAGACAAATCCTTATAAATATCTCTTGCACACCTTAGCCCTTTGTTGTAGGTTCTTCCTTCAGAACTCAAGCTGTTTACAATGTATGTGAGTGCATGAAACTATCTCTAGGGAACCAGACATCACCTGGGAATGTAGAGACATATGGTGAGACACCCAGGGAAACTGACTCCCCAGAGCTACACTAATCTACCAGCTATGGGCCATAATTTTTTTAAGGTTATATTGTATTTTTGTTTATTTTGTTAAAATTTTTCTAATTACATTAAAAAAATTATTTTGTCCTGCAAAACAATTCTTAACTTTTTTTTTTTTAAAGTTTTAAGTTCCAAATTTTATTCTTTACTCTCTCCCCTCCTTCTCCCTTCCTGAAACAGCAAGAAATCTGATGTAGGTCATACATATGCAACCATGTAAAACATTCCCATATTAGTAATTTTGTACATTTTGTATTTTTTTCTTCTGACATTACAACTCATTTGTGCAGTGGCCAGTGGCCTGGGCTAACTTTACTTATATAGGCTGGTTATAGAGGTGTGTCCTTATTGTCAGTTGTCAATAACTACTGCTTTCTTGTTCCGCAGATCAATTACTTAGCCTTCCTATCCCCTGGTGTTTCTTTCCCCCCCACCACTTCATTACCTCTCATATATAGGGGTGGTACAGGAGAAGGTATGCTGAATTTGGAGTTAGAAGTCTTGGATTCAAATCCCACCTCTAACAAATACTTCCTGGTTAGTCATCTGACCTTCCTTAGTCTCCGACCCTCATATATAAGATAAAGGGATTGCATTTAAAGGCCATCAAGTTCCCTTACAGCTCTAGATAAAGGACATTGGTTTCTTGCATCCCATCCCTAGCTTTCTTTTTGATGAATTTTCTCCTCAAATGACTCAGAAATACAGTTCCTAAAGTGATAGCAGTATCCATCAGATAATCAAGAAGCATTAGCAACCACCTAATCTGTGCCTAGCGCTGTCCTAGGTGCTGGGGATACAACAACAATTATGAATTAATCCCTGCCTTCAATGAGTTTACATTTTATTGAGGAATCATGGGAGGGGTCTTATGTCTATCCCTCTGATTTTATGTTTTTATGGGAATTGCCCACATCTCCTATCATGTATCTTATAACCTGTTGACCAGGGCCCTTCATGCTGGAAACATGGAACTAGAGGGGTCTTGTTTAGCTCTAAGGATCTGAAGTCTCTTGCTGACCTTGAGTGGCCATTTTTTCACTCTCTGCAGATTATTTATAGACACCCCTTCCCCATCCTAATCTCAGAGTTTATTACATTGTCAGAATGGAGAATCTGAAACCCTACATTAAAAGGTCAGGTCATTCTTTAGAAACCTGACATTCTTCAGGGCTTCGATGTCATTGGTCCCTCCCCTCCCCTTTCATGTTTTATTGGCCTATGTTTTCCCCCTCCTCCTTTCTGGTATTCCACTTGTCGTGTTCATGTCCATCAATTCCATATTAAACTTATTTTCACATTAGTAATGTTGTAAAGAAGAATTAGAGTCAATAGGAGAAAGCATGAGAAAGAAGAAACAAACAAATAAAAAAGAGAAAGAGAGCAAATGCTATCCTTCGATCTGCATTCAGACTCCATAGTTCTTTTTCTGGATGTGGATAGCATTTTCCATCATGAGTCCTTTGGAGTTATCTTAGATTCTTGCATTGCTAAGAAGAGATAAATCTATCAAAGTTAGTCATCATGTGACTGTTACTTTGTACAATGCTATCCTAGTTCTGCTCATTTCACTCAGCATCAATTCGTATAAGTCTTCCCAGGTTTTTCTGAAATCTGCCTGCTCATCATTTTTTTTATGGCACAATAGTATTCCATTACATTCATATACCACAACTTATTCAGCCATTCCTCAATTGATG
This sequence comes from Bettongia penicillata ogilbyi, assembly GCA_023548195.1. Classification (NCBI taxonomy): domain Eukaryota; kingdom Metazoa; phylum Chordata; class Mammalia; order Diprotodontia; family Potoroidae; genus Bettongia; species Bettongia penicillata. The sequence goes on along the minus strand of JAJHZJ010000244.1, from coordinate 9,354,033 downwards.
GGCATCCTATCAATTTTCAATTCTTTCCCACTACAGAAAAGAGCTGCTATAAATATTTTGGCACATGTGGATCTTTTTCCCACTTGTATGATCTCTTTGGAATACAGCCCCAGAAATGGTAGTGCTAGTTCAAAAAGTATGCACATTTTTATTGCCTTATGAGCATAGTTCCAAATCACTCTCCAGAATGGTTGGATCAGTTCACAACTCTACCAATGATGCATTATTGTTCCAATTTTCTCACATCTTCTACAGAAGTTATCATTTTCCTGTTTTGTCATGTTAGCCAATCTGATGGTTGTGATGTGCTGCCTCAGAGTTGTTTTAATGTGCATTTCTCTAATCAATAGTGATTTAGAATATTTTTTCCCATATGACTATCAGTAGCTTTCATTTCTTTATTACAAATCTGCCTGTATATCCTTTGATGATTTATCAATTGGGGAAATGACTTGTGTTCTTATAAATTTGACTTAGTTCTCTTTATGTTTTAGAAATGAGGTCTTTATCAGAGGTACCGGTTATAAAAATAGTTTCCCAATTTTCTGCTTCCTTTTTAATCTTGGTTGCACTGGCTTTGTGCAAAACTTTTTTGATCTAATGTAATCAAAATGATTCATTTTGCATTTCTTAATGTTCTCTATCTGTTGTTTGGTCATAAATTCTTCCATTCTCCATAAATCTGACAGCTAAACTATTCCTTGCTCTCCCAATTTGCTAATAGTATCAGCCTTTATATTTTGACTTTATTTTGGTATATGGTGTAAGATGTGGTCTATACCTATTTTCTGCCATACAATTTTCCAATTTTCCCAGCAGTTTTTGTCAAATATTAAGTTCTTATCCCAGAAGCTGGACTCTTTAGGTTTATCAAGTGGTAGATTACTACAGTCGTTAACTCTGTGTCTTTTGTACCTAACCTATTCCACTGATCTACCCCTCTATTTATTAGCCAGTACCAAGTAGTTTTGATGATTTCTGCTTTATAATACAATTTAAGATATGATATGACCAGGTCACCTCTTGCATTTTTTTCATTAATTCCCTTGATATTTTGGACCTTTTGTTCTTCTAGAAGATTTTTGTTATTATTTCTTCAGCTCTATATAATAACTTTTTGGTAGTTTGATTGGTATGGCATTGAATAAGTAAAATAGTTTAAATACAATTGTCATTTTTATTATATTAATTTGGTCTACCCATGAGGAGCTGATGCTTTTCCAGTTATTTAGATCTGACCTTAATTGTGTGAGAAGTGTTTTATAATTGTGTTCATATAGTTGCTGCATTTGTTTGGAGAGGTAGATTCTCAAATGTTTTATAATGTCCACAGTAACTTTAAATGGAAATTCTCTAAGTATTTCTTGCTTTTGGACTTTGTTAGTAATACATAGAAATGTTGATGACTTATGTGGGTTTATTTTATATCCTGCAACTTTGCTGAAGTTATTTATTGTTAGGTGGTTTTTTACTTAATTCTCTAGGATTCTCTGAGTATATCACCATATCATCTGCCAAGAGTGATAACTTTGTTTCTTCTTTGCCTATTCTAATTTCTTCAATTTCTTTTTCTTCTCTTATTGTTAAAGCTAACATTTCTAATACCAAATTGAATAACAGTGGTGATAATAAACATCCTTGTTTCACCCCTGATCTTAGTGTAAATGAATCTAGCTTATCCCCATTACATAGCATGCTTGCTGATGGTTTTAGGTAGATGCTACTTATCATTTTAAGGAATTCTCTATTTATTCCTATGCTCTCTAGTATTGTTAAAAGGAATTGGTGTTGTATTTTGTTAAAAGCTTTTACTGCATCTATTGAGACAATCATATGCTTTCTGTTAGTTTTTTATTGATATGGTCAATTATGCTGATAGTTTTCCTAACATTGAACCTGCTCTGCATTCCTTGTATGAATCCTACCTGGTGGTAGTGTATTATTCTCATGATAAGTTCCTATAATCTTATTCCTAATAATTTATTTAAAATGTTTGCATCTATATGCATTAGGGAAATTGGTCTATATATTTTTTCTGTTTTGTTTCTTCCCAGTGTAACTGTAGTAAGTACCATATTTGTATCATAAAAAAAAAGTTGGTAGGACTCCATCTATTTTCCCAAATAATCTATATAGTATTGGAATTAATTGTTCTTTAAATGTTTGATAGAATTCATTTGTAAATCTATCTGGCCCTGGAGATATTTTCCTTGGGACTGCATTGACAGCTTTTGCAATTTCTTCTTCTGAAACAGGGTTATTTAAGTATTTTATTTCCTCTCTATTAATCTGGATAATTTATATTATTTGTAAATATTTATCCATTTTACCAAGTTTGTGAAATTTATTGGCATGCAATTGGGCAAAATAACTCCTAACTATTGTTTAACTTTCTCTTCATTAATGGTGAATTCAACCTTTTCATTTTTGATACTGGCAATTTGGTTTTCTTCTTTCTTTTATTAAAAATCAAATTAACCAAAGTATTATCTATTTTGTTTCTCCCCCATAAAACCAGCTATTACTTTCATTCATTAGTTCAATAGTTTTCTTAATTTCAATTTTTTAAATCTCTCCTTTGGTTTTAAGTATTTCTAATTTGGTATTTAATTGGGGATTTTAATTTGTTTTTTTTTCTAGCTTTTTTAGTTGCATACCCTATTCATTGATGTCTTCTTTCTCTATTTTATTCATGTAAGCATTTAGAGATATAAAACCTCCCCTAAGAACCACTTTTGCTGTATTCCACATGTTTTGGCATGTTGTTTCCTTATTGTCATTCTCTTGGAAGTTATTGTTTGTTTCTATGATTTATTGTTTGACTCATTCATTTTTTATGATTAGATTATTTAGTTTCCAATTAATTTTTAGTCTATCTTTCCATGGCTTTTTATTTCATACAATTTTTATTGCATCATGATCTGGAAAGGCTGAATTTAATATTTCTGCCTTTCTGCATTAGATTTTGAGGCTTTTATGTCCTAATACATGGTCAGTTTTTGTTTATTTTCCGTGTACTGATGAGAAAAAGCTATCCTCATTCAATTTTCTCCAGAGATCTATGGTATCTAACTTTTCTATTCATCAGTTTAACTTCTTTCTTGTTTATTTTGTGGTTAGATTTATCCAGTTCAGAGACGAGGAGGTTGAGGTTCCCTACTAGTATAATTTTACTGTCTCTTTCCTCCTTAACTTCTAAAAATTTGGATGCTATACCAGTTGATGCATAAATATTTAGTAATGATATTACTTCATTGTCTATGGTGCCTTTTAGCAGGATGTAGTCTTCTTCTTTGTCTCTTTTAATTAGATCTATTTTTGTTTTTGTTTTGTCTGAGACCAGAATTGCTACTCCTGCTTTTCTTACTTTGGCTGAAGCATAATATATTTTACTCCAGGCTTTTACCTTTACCCTGTGTGTATCCTTCTGTTTCAAATGTTTCTTGCAAACAACATACTGTAGGATTATGGTTTTTGATCCATTCTGCTAGCCAGTTCCATTTTATTGAAAAGTTCATCTCATTCACAGTTATGATTGCTATCTGTGCATTTCTCTTTATTTTATCCCCCCCAGTTTATGCTTTTCTTTCTCCTTTCTCCCTTTCCTTTCTCACTAGAGTTTTGCTTTTGACGACTGCCTCCCTCAAACTGCCCTCCTTTCTATCAGCCTCCTCTTTTTTATTTCTTTTTCTCTTATTAGTTCTTCTTTCCCTTCTACCCCACCCCTTTTTCTTTCCCCTTTCCCTTCCTACTGCCTATAGGACAAGTAAGATTTCTTTACCTAATAGAGTATGCTGTTCCCTCTTTGAGCCAATTTCAATAAGAGTGAGGTTCAAACAATGCTCATTTCCCTCCCTTCTTTCCCCTACTCTAATTTGTCTTTTTGCCTCTTTGTGTGATTTACCCTTTTCTGCATCCTCCTTTGTTCTTTTCCCAACACAATTCCTTTTCATAACTTAATTAGTTTTTCTAACAGCACATCAATGTCAACTTATACCTACACCCTCTGTCTATTCATATCCCTTCTAAATGTCATAATAAAGATATAGTTCTCAAAAGTTACAAGTATTATCTTCCCATGTAGGAATGTAAACAATTTGCTCTTATTGAATAAGATGTATTTTTCTTTCCTCTTTACCTTTGTATGCCTCTCTTGAGGCTTATATTTGAAGACTAAATTTTTCTGTTGAGCTCTGGTCTTTTCATCAGGAAAGTCTGGAAGTCCCCTGTTTCATTGAATGTCTTTCTTCTACCCTGAACGATTATGCTCAAGTTGCTGAGTGGTTGATCCTTTGTTGCAATCTAAGCTCCTTTGCCTTAAAGAATATCATATTCATTATCCTCCAATCTATTAATGTAGAAGCTGCAAGGTCCTGCATTTTCCTCACTGTGGTTCCATGATATTTGAATCATTTCTTTCTGACAGCTTGTAATATTTTCTTCTTAACTTTATAATTCTGGAATATGGCTACAATATTCCTTGGAGTTTTCAATTTGGGATCTCTTTTAGGAGGTGATTGGTGGATTCTTTTCATGATTATTTTACATGCTGGTTTTAGGACCTCAGGACAGTTTTCCTTGATGATTTCTTGAAGGATACTGTCCAGGTTCTCTTTTTTCGATCATGGCTTTTAGGCAGACCACTAATTCTTAAATGATCTGTCCTGGATCTATTTTCCAGGTCAGTTTTTTTTTTCCAATGAGGTATTTTGCGTTTTCTTCTACTTTTTCATTTTTGATTCTGTTTGACTAATTCTTTACATCTCATAAAGTCATTAGCTTTCACTTTCCCAACTCCAATTTTTAATAAATAGTTTTCATCAGTTAGCTTTTGTACCTCTTTTTCCATTTGGCCAATTCTACTTTTTAAGGAGTACTTTTCTTCAGTGTACTTTCCCCTCCAATTTAGTCAAATGCATTTTTAAAGAAATTGTTCAATTTTTCTTTTACCTCTCTCATTTGGCTTTTAAAATCCTTCTTGAGCTCTTTCAAGAAAGGTTTTTGGACTTAAGACCAGTTTGTATTCCCCTTCAAAGTTTTGGGCATGGATATATTGACAACGTTGTTCTCTCCTGAGTTTCTGTTTTTATCTTCCCTGTCCCTGTACTAATTCTTTATGATCATAGTTTTTCTCTGTTGCTTTGTGCTTATGGTGTTTGCCTTTTTTCCCCCTGGCTTTTAAGGTTGATCTCTGAGTCTAGGACACAGGAGGCACTGTCCCATGCTGGGGGATAGGGGCCAATTTATTGGTTTGTGTGGTGGGACCTCAGGTCCTGGCAGCTGGAGGCTGTAGGGGTCTGGTAGCTTATTTGGTGTTGAGCTGGAGCTGGTGGTAGTTGCTGGTGTGTGCTGGGTGTTGGTGTTTGCCAGCTCCACCACCCTGGGGCTCAATCTCCCACTGGTTTGCTGAGGTAGGGCTTGACACTGGATTGCTGGGATTCCTTCTGTCATATGCTAGTCCCCTTCAGCCACAGCAAGAAGGACTTTTCCAATTAATCTCCCTAGTTTCCTGAGTTAAAAGATGGTTGCACTCCATCTTTCTACTGGCTCCACTGCTCCAGTGTTTTTCCTGGGGTCATATTATCTGGGTTTTTCTAGGTCAATAAGTGAGGTTGAGAGCAACTTACTGCTTACTCTGCCATCTTGGCTCCAGGAAGTCAAAATATATCACTTTTAAACATTCCATTTATCAGCTAAGAGCTCCAGAAATAGACATTACTGCCGCTGCTTCAGCCTCCCAAGGCCTGTTTGTTCACATTCATTTCAAAAAATGCATTTCAAATTTTCTCTCTCCTTTCAAATCTTCTTAGAAATCACTGAGAACATAAGCAGAATGATATCAATTATACATGTGAAATCATGGAAAACATATTTTCATAGTAGCAATGTTGGAAGTAGCAAAAAAGCAAGAAATATAAAGAAAGTAAAATATTGTGCTTCAATTTGCACTCAGACTTCATTAATTCTTTCCCTGGAGGTTGATGATAGTATGTTTCATCATGAGTTCTTGAGAATTGTCTTGGATTATTTTATTGATCAGAATAGCTAACTCATTCGCAAGTGACCATTGTAAAATATTGCTGTTTTATTGTGAAAAAATGTTTTCCTTGTTCTGCTCACTTCACTTTACATAAGTTCATATGGATCTTCCCAGGTTTTTCTGAAAGTATTCTACTAGTCATTTCTTATAGCATAATAGTAATCTTTCACAATCACATGCCATATCTTCTTCAGCCATTTTGCAATTGATGGACTCTCTCCTCAATTTATATTTCTTTGCCACTAAAAAAATAGCAGATCTAATTTGTTTGTACATATAGTCCATTTTTCTTTTTGTTTGATCTCTTTGGGATATAGACCTAATAGTGTTATTTCTGGGTCAAAGAATATCCATAGTTTTATAGCCCTTTGACATAGCTCCAAATTGTTCTCCAGAATAGTTAGATCAGTTCCAAACTACCAAAAATGTATTTTTCTATATTGCCTCAAACAATTGTCAATTTTTCCCTGTCATTTTAACCAATCTGAAATGTGTGAGATGATACCTCAGAATTGTTTTCACTTTCATTTCCCTAATCAATAGTGACTTAGAGCATTTTTTTCATATGACTATAGAGAGCCTTGATTTCTTCTTCTGAAAACTGCCTGTTCATTTCTTTGACCATTTATCATTTGGGGAGTAATTCATATTCCTATAAATTTGATGCAGTTATAAAAATACAAATATTCTTATAAATTTGATGCAGACCTCTGTATATTTGAGAAATGATACCTTCATCATCATCACTGTCGCCATTATATACATATATATGTAAAATCACTTTATACATACTTCTATTTTTCAGTTCTTTCTCTGGATTCAGATAGTGTCTTCCTTCATTTAACCATTGTAGCTAATTTGGGTGTTTATAACAGCCAAAATGACGTATGTGATCAACATTGATCTTAAAACAATATTGCCATTAATATATACAATATTTTCTTGCTTCAGTTCAATTTATTCTTCCTTATTTCAGGCAAATTTGTTCATATTTTAAATTTTATTAATCTCTCCTTTGACTTTCAGTATTTCCAACTTGATGTGTAACTAAGGATTTTTAATTATTTTTCTTGTTTTTAATTTTTTCTGCCTAATTCATTGATCAGTTCTTTCTCTATTTTATAGATGTAAGCATCAGAGATATAAATTTTATATTACATTCTACTTTGCATCCAACAAATTTTTATGTTGTCTTTTTGTTTTTGTGAGGTGCCATGCAGAGCTGAGAAAAAAGGGCATATTCCTTTTTTATTTCTATTCAATTTTCTTTACAGTTCTATCATATATTATCTTTCTAAAATTGTGTTCATCTCCTAAGCTTCTTTTTTATTTATTTTATGGTTAGATTTGTAGTTCTGGAAAGGCAAGTTGTGATAGTTTTATTCTATATTTTCTCCTATTGATCATTTAACTTTTCCTTTAAGAATTTAGATGTTATGTCACTTGGTGCATATATATTTAGTACTGATACTACTTCATTGTCTGTGGTACCATTTAGCAAAATGTAGTTTCCCTTCTATCATTTACTTAGTTCTATTTTGCTTTTGTTTTGTTTGAGATCTTGATTGTTATCTTTACTTTATTATTTGTTTTTACCTCAGTTAAAGGATAATAGGGGGAACCAGCTAGTTGGTGCATAGAATAGAGTGCTGGGCTTGGAGTCAAAAAGACCTGAGTTCAGATCCAGCCTTAAACACTTACTAACTGTGTGATTCTAGGCAAGTCACTTGAGCCTATTTGTCTCAGTTTTCTCATCTGTAAAATGAGCTGGAAAAGGAAATGGCAAGCCTCTCCAGTATCTTTGCCAAGAAAACCCCAAATGATGTTACAAAAAGTCAGAAATTACTAAAATGACTGAACAACAAAAAGCATAATAAATTCTGTTCCAGTCTCTTATTTTTAAACTCTGTTTATGTCTCTCTGTTTCAAGTGTGTTTCTTGTAAACAACATATTGTTGGATTCTGGTTTCTTCTCTGTTCTGCCATCTGCTTCCATTTTATGGGTGAGTTCTTTCCATTCATATTCACAGTTATGATTACTAACTCTATTTAATTTCATCCTATTTTTTCCCCAGTTTATCCTTCTCTGTATGTTTCTACTCTGTCCCTACTGAAAATCTGTTTTGCTTCTGACCTCCCTTAATCCACTTTCCTTCTGTAACTCCCCACTCCCTATTCTTAACTTTTCCCCCTCCTATTTCCCTATTGGATAGGATAGATTTTTCTACCCAGATGAGTGTGTGTTATTCCTCTTTGAGCCAATTCCAATGAGACTGAGGTTTGAATTTTTCCTACCACCTTCAATTTTCCCCTCCATTGTAAAAGCTCTTCCTTACACAACTCTTTTATGTGAAATAATTTTCCCCATTCTTCCCTCCCCCTTCTGTCTTCTCTCAGTCCATCCCTCTTTCTCAACCCTTATACCCATTCACTCTTTTTATGTATATTCCTTCCAACTTCCATAATGACAAAGTTCTTAGGAGTTAAAATATTATTTTCCCATATAAGAATGTAAACATTTTAGTGTCATTGAATCCCTTATGATTTATCTTTTATGTTTACCTTTTGAGCTCTTTCGAGTTTTATGTTTAAAAGTCAAATTTTCTATCCAGCCCTGGACTTTTCATAAAAAATTCTTGAAAGTACTTTAAATATCCATTTCTCCCCCTGAAGAATTATACTCGG